>JARYHS010012519.1:9661992-9685719 GCA_031002005.1 Vandiemenella viatica
CAAGCCAGAAACCGGGAAAACCCGTGACGTCACTAAGTGGTGGGGGGACCTCCCTCCCCTCCCCTCCGGCGGGCTTTTTGAATCAGCCAATCAGCGTTCAGGTGGTGGGGGGTACCTCCCTTGGCGGGCGTTCAAACCTCAATTTAGTTCCTCAACCGCCGCACAGATGGCGACACCGGGTGGGCTTGCGCATATGTTAGTTCACCGATCGGCCGCACAGATGGCACCATCTCCCAAGGGCTTAATATCTTTGGGCGCAGATATTCCACACCGCCCACCCAAGCCCTGAGGCAATGGCTATTTCTGTTCTGGAATGCGCGCGTTGTGAAATGTGTACACTGTTTCAACACACCTACGGAAATACCCACTCGACTGTTTGCTTTTTGCGTTGCGAAATGTGTACTCTACCAGTTGTGCAAGCGGTATCTCTTGTGTAAGCGCGGAGTGAAGCTCCATGCGACGCTATAAAAGGAGCGCCCGTGGCCAGCTCTGGCTCTGTACCGTTGCGAACCTTGCCGTGTGCGCTTCTAGCAGTTACCGCAGTGTGTGTTTCTCGCAGTGTTCAACACAATGTCTCAGTCTTATGAAGGTAATAAGTTATAATAATATTATTATATGTGTGTGTTTGTGTGTATGTGTATCAGTGATACTAAAGATGAATTTTCTTTTACAGAGCTCCCAGTTCTATCTGCTGCTGATGTGGAAGAGTACCTCGCAAACAGTAAGCTAATTTCCTTATTGTTAGTAGTATTAGTTTAAATTATTATTATTATTAAGACTAATTTTTCTTTTTCCCTGTTTCAGATCTACAACAGATCTCACCGCTGTTTAGCGATGATTTAGATAATGGTAAGTTTTTGCATCTAAACTGGAATATTTTTGCTGTAGATGTTTACTTGTTGCATACTATAATTTATTTTCTATTGTAGAACCACGAGTTGTCTCAACTCCGGAGCTGCTGTTGCTATACACTTTTTCTGGAGGTATGTATTTGACTGTAATTAATTTTTTTTAATTTCTCGTGCGTGTGTTGATACTAAAAGAAAATTAATTTGTTCTGTTGCAGAGCCTGTGAATGCTACTGATGGTTTCTGGCAATAATTTTGCAAGGGGTAAGTACTATATATTTCTTGCTGTAGATAATATTGTTTGATTTTTTTTCTGTAACCAACTAAAATTTTTTTTTGTTGCAGAGCCTATGAATGCTACTGATGTTTCTGGCAATAATTTTGCAAGGGGTAAGTAGTACTATATATTTCATTGCTGTAGATAATATTGTTTGTTTGATTTTTTTTCTGTAACCAACTAAAAATTTTTTTTCTGTTGTAGCTTCAGCTAGCTGTGTCAATGCATCCTCTGAGCTGGCGAGGTATTTTGCCAATTGTAAGTTAAAAAAAAAAAAATTTTCTTAACTGAATTACTTTAAACCTTTTGGCTGTGCAGTAAAAAAAAGATGATTTTTTTTCCACAGATTGCCCTGAACATGATGATCCCAACCAGCCTGGGGACGTCTTTGTTGGTAAGTGTTTAGATTTATTTTTATTGAGTTTTTCTTTCTTTTCCTTGTCTAACTAAAATTTATTTTGTTATAGGTCAACATGGTTCCTCGGGACCTCCTCCAAAAAAGGATGAATGATGATGATGATGATGAAGGGCCATCTAAAAGGATTAAAATGGCAGGTAAGGTATTTCTTCTACTTTTTTTTATTATTTTATCTCTTAGACTTTTAACCATGAAAAAAAATCTGACTTTTTTTTGTTGCAGATGTATATATGTCGCCGCCGGACCTGGAAGCGTCGGACGTGCCACAGCCAAGCACCAGCGCATGGGCAGAACCACTGGGAGGATGGTTCGTCTGTCGCCCAGAGAGCTTCAATCGGCGACAGAGTAGCAAGAAGCTCATCCTCCAATGGTTCTGCCCATGCGCTGGTGCTTGGCTGTGGCACGTCCGACGCTTCCAGGTCCGGCGGCGACATATATACATCTGCAACAAAAAAAATAGTCAGATTTTTTTTCATGGTTAAAAGTCTAAGAGATAAAATAATAAAAAAAGTAGAAGAAATACCTTACCTGCCATTTTAATCCTTTTAGATGGCCCTTCATCATCATCATCATCATCATTCACCTTTTTTTGAGAGGTCCTGAGGAACCATGTTGACCTATAACAAAATAAATTTTAGTTAGACAAGGAAAAGAAAGAAAAACTGAATAAAAATAAATCTAAACACTTACCAACAAAGACGTCCCCAGGCTGGTTGGGATCATCATGTTCAGGGCAATCTGTGGAAAAAAATCATTTTTTTTTTACTGCACAGCCAAAAAGGTTTAAAGTAATTCAGTTAAGAAATTTTTTTTTTTTAACTTACAATTGGCAAAATACCTCGCCAGCTCAGAGGATGAAGCATTTACAGGCTCTGCAACAAAAAAATTTTAGTTGGTTACAGAAAATAATCAAAGAATATTATCTACAGCATGAAATATATAGACTACTTACCCCTTGCAAAATTATTGTCAGAACCATCAGTAGCATTCACAGGCTCTGCAACAAAAAAAAATTTTAGTTGGTTACAGAAAAAAATCAAACAATATTATCTACAGCAAGAAATATATAAAGTACTTACCCCTTGCAAAATTATTGCCAGAACCATCAGTAGCATTCACAGGCTCTGCAACAGAACAAATTAATTTTCTTTTAGTATCAACACACACGAGAAATTAAAAAAATTAATTACAGTCAAATACATACCTCCAGAAAAAGTGTATAGCAACACCAGCTCCGGAGTTGAGACAACTCGTGGTTCTACAATAGAAAATAAATTATAGTATGCAACAAGTAAACATCTACAGCAAAAATATTCCAGTTTAGATACAAAAACTTACCATTATCTAAATCATCGCTAAACAGCGGTGAGATCTGTTGTAGATCTGAAACAGGGAAAAAGAAAAATTAGTCTTAATAATAATAATAATTTAAACTAATACTACTAACAATAAGGAAATTAGCTTACTGTTTGCGAGGTACTCTTCCACATCAGCAGCAGATAGAACTGGGAGCTCTGTAAAAGAAAATTCATCTTTAGTATCACTGACACACACACAAACAAACACATATAATAATTATTATTATAACTTATTACCTTCATAAGACTGAGACATTGTGTTGAACACTGCGAGAAACACACACTGCGAGATTAACAACGGCCACTGGTAGAACCGCACACTGCAAGGTTCGAAACGGTACAGAGCAAGAGCTAGCCACGGGCGCTCCTTTTATAGCGTCGCATGGAGCATTTCACTCCGCGCTTACACAAGAGATACCGCTTGCACAACTGGTAGAGTACACATTTCGCAACGCTTAATGGAAAAGCTAACAGTCGAGTGGGAATTTCCGTAGGTGTGTTGAAACAGTGTACACATTTCACAACGCGCGCATTCCAGAACAGAAATAGCCATTGCCTCAGGGCTTGGGTGGGCGGTGTGGAATATCTGCGCACAAAGATATTAAGCCCTTGGGAGATGGTGCCATCTGTGCGGCCGATCGGTGAACTAACATATGCGCAAGCTCACCCGGTGTCGCCATCTGTGCGGCTGGTTGAGGAACTAAATTGAGGTTTGAACGCCCGCCAAGGGAGGTACCCCCCACCACCTGAACGCTGATTGGCTGATTCAAAAAGCCCGCCGGAGGGGAGGGGAGGGAGGTCCCCCCCACCACTTAGTGACGTCACGGGTTTTCCCGGTTTCTGGCTTGGGTCGCCTTACTCCTCCTACTAACCGCTGATTTTAAGCTGCACCGTTAGCTTTGAGAATGTAAAAACTTCATCCAAATCGGCTGAGAAGTTTTTGCGTGACGACGGAACAAAGAAACAGACACCGAATGCTGGATGAAGGGTCATTTCCCTGTCCGCATTTCCCTGGGGCTTCAGGTTCTCATGGTAGTCTTACTCATCTTACTCAGATCGGAACACTTAAAATTAGGACCGCCTCAGAAACGGCCGGTAGATTAAATTTAGTAGTCGCTTGTTACATGACATTGTGTGATCTGAGATAAAATTTCGGAATTTCGCGTTACATGATCTCAAACTGCAAATGGTATCGTACCTTGCATTTGTTTGCGTAATGTTTATGCTGGGCATTCCACAGTTCTGACCAAGTTTCCAAAAAGATAATGAAATTTCTTCTAGTTGAGGAAGCAAACGTGAATTCGCCGGTTCGACAGGCGATAGTGGCGTCCATCTTCAAAGAGCGGGTCGCGATCTCGATTTCAAAATACTGTATCTACATATTTTGTGGTCAGGTGTATCAGTCCGTGAGTCTGCTTCATACACGATCAATCTGGATCGCAATGATTGATTCTGATCACAGATCGCGATAGAGATTGACCGATATCGGCCAAACAAACAAAAGTACGCAGCAGTATGGATTCCGGTTACACGGTGGCCGACCTACTCCGCCGACTTCTTTCACCTACCGACCGCGCTTGACTCGCATCACCTGTGCAATTATATTTAGACGCATGGCACCATCGAAATTAAGTCTCCTGTAACAGCCCTCAAAAACAGACTTTAAGTGAAATTGTATTTTACTAATTATTTGTAGCAAGCTAGGGGTTGAGTAGATATAATTTTCTATGTTTTTCTTGCAATTTATTGTGAATTGGTGTAAACGGAATTTGTTTTATGGAAAGAAATTATGTAAATACTATTTAATATGTTCAAGGACAGAACTATGCAGAAAAATTGATTGAATCTTTGAATTTCCAGGTATTGAGGTGAGTTACAATGTTTAGAATACAATTTACAACATTTTAAACTGATTTATGTCTATAATTTTGTGTGTAAATATCTTTAATTTTCATTTCTTTGCACTTCATAATGATTTTAAATGATTTTGTATTGATTTTGATTATTTGTAATAAGTTTTTAATTGTTTAAGTGTTGTTAGATTTCGAGAAACATCTGTCGGAAGCCTTTGTGATATTCTTGAATTTTCTATGGAATTTATGTAAGCGATCGGCAGAGTCTAGTTTGGAACATCAACAGTTTTACGTATGCAGAGGAAAGAGTTTACATGTTTGCAGTGAGCAGTTCAGTACTGTGAGCAGTATTGTCTTTGAAAGCAGTTTTGCGTTTAATCACTGGAACTTTTGTTTACATGTGCAACCAGTATCTTTGGAGTCTGATGTTTTCTAAAAATAAATAAAGTTAAATCTCAAAATGTATCTCGGACTAATTATTTCATTATTTATTAAAAAAAAAAAAACAAGATACCTGTCGCTCCGATACATAGGTTTCACCGACCCAATAGTAGAAATGTATTTTTAGCAACCAACACTTATGACTTGTTTTGATATGTCATAATACATAAATTACCACTTAATACGTGATTTTTTTCAATATATCGAACCTTCTCATAAATTTTGTATTTCAGTTGACAAGAGACCGTGTTAAGACGATGTCATCATATGCCGTTCGTTCAGCGGTGTGTAAACGATGTTGAATGGGTAGGCTCACAAGAGATTACCATCAAACTGATACTGTTCATTCTTTGGAATCGAAGTCATGAGATGGCTGGTTCAATGGATCGGTCACCTAGCCATTAAGTTAACCTGTAATAGCTGAGCGGTCTGGTGACTCAAGGGTTAAGGAGTCTGACTGGAGATCGAAAGGTCCCCGGTTCGAATCCCCGTCTCGGCGGGGATTTTCGCTGACACCTAACCCGACCGTCCGCTCTGGCACAGCCCGTTGTGAAGTATGCGAGAACGCTTCCGTGGTTCTGATTACACGTAAAACTGTAGGTCCGCTTTACCCGGCAGGATTGCCGAGTTAGGTTAAGGCGGCTACGATAGGGGCGGAGTGCGCAGCCAGTAGAAACCCTGTCACCAGGTCATTACAGCCACACGGAATTGTTATTATACCTGTAATAGCTAAGCAATGTGAAATAAAAAGTAATTTTAGATGAAAATTCAAGATATATTCTGAAAAGTTGTATGACATAAGCGCACGGTGACAAAAGCGCACTACCCAGCGTGGTGGGTGGGAGCTGATATACCTGCACTGGTCGCGATGTTCCTACGCAGCGGCGTCAGACGCCAGCGGCTGAGTCGCCAGTGTCTGACTGTGCAGTGGTCCTGGAACTGAAAGGTCGTTAGTGAGCGCGGTTTGATATTTCAGTTAATGTTAGAAGATCGGTATAAAGCCAGAAACAACTGATCATTTGGTTATTGATGCTTGATGTTTGCTTAATTTACTTAGAGATGTATTTCTCGAAAACATTTATGTACCTCATTATAAAATAAAGAGAAATGAACAACTACAAAACGATAATCTTTGACCATGAGCAGGGGATGCCGGTTGCGCACATGCTGATGGGTTTTCAAATCAGACACTCATTCACAGGATACTTAAACAGCCGTCCATGTGTAGGGTTAACACCCTGGCAATGCAATCACGCTGCAAGAACTAACTCATTATGGCTACTTTCTAATTGTATTATCTTAAAAATATGTACATATATTATTAAAAATTCACACTTGTACTTATATAAATGTAAAATATTGGTTTTGTGTGTTATTTATTAATTTGTGTTTTTAACAGTTCAGCTGTATGCGCCCTTTACCGCTACTTTTCCTCCTGGAGCTATTTTCTGCTCATGTGTTACTAAAAGTGTTTTTTACATAACATACCTAACATTGACGGAGGTAACTACACAACACCAAACATAGACTATTCGATTCCCAACCCTAGACTGCTTGATTTAAAAAAATGCTGCAGTGTGTAAGCGATAATGATTCGTTCAAATAAAGTTTATCAGTTTATTTTACTAAAATTTCATAATTCTTTGTTGCTTTGTTTTATATTGACTTAATAGTGCGTTGGTTGGTTCAACATAGAAGTCATTTATTCCTTATGGTACTCAGGTGAGTCTCCTTAGCAGTTCATCGGCACTGTATTCCGTGCAGACTGGTAGTGCCTGGTTGGTTCCCTAGAAATGCTGTTGCGTCCCTTGACCCACCAGCTCAATCACCTCGGCGTAAGGATACGGAAAAACAGAAGGGAAAAACTCAGCTCACGTCTGAGAGGCAGACGCTTCTTTCTCGTCATAACAACGAACAACAAAGCGTTCCGTCTCTTCTCGACTGTCTTCTATGTGGCTTGTGTTCTGGTTACAACGAGCTTCCCTACTCCTTGCGCCTCAGGAGGGCGTTAACTAAAAGTAATAATTAAAAAAATGAATGTCCGTTTGTTGGTTTGGTTTGTTCGAATTCTATGCGTTCCTGTACCATTCATTCGAGTTACTCTGTACGTGCCTGGGAAGGTGTCTGACCAAAAAAAAAAAAAAATAGTAAAAAAAAAATACACCTCCTCTTCTCCTACATACCCCTCAATTATTTTTCAAATGATCTTTGTATAAACCCACAGTTTTTGACAGATTTTCCACAAATGTGCTTTAAATAAATAAAAACAAACAAAAAAATCTGGCTACATTTGTTTTGTAAAATCTACCTTTACAACAACCCCTAATTTTTGCCAACGTTCATCATACAAACCCACAATTTGTATCCGATTTTGAGAGTACATAGCACGCGTATACTTCGAAACAATGTGGTCTGGTAGCTCAGTGGATAAAGTGCTTGCTTCCAGACCATTCTCTGACACAAGGCTTAGTACACTTCCTTCGGTACGAGTCAACCAATTTTCGGGATGTGGACTAAGCTTTTTTTAATTTTTCACTTTAAAACAAACAGAAAAGTACTGTCTATATGTGGTTTGCAAAATCCCATCCCTCTGCTCCTTTAAACCACCCTCTTAATTTATGGCAATAATATTCAAACAAGCACACTGTTTTTATTCGATTTTGATGGAACTCTGCATATGTATGCATTCAAACAAACAGAAAAAGTCTACGTTTGGTCTACAAAATCCTAACCCCTCTCCTCCTCTACCCCCTCCCCCCGTTCCCACCTTTATTTTTTCAAAGTTTTTTCGTGCAAATCTAAAGTTTTTTACACGAATTTGATAGTATTTAGCACACTATGCTTAAAAAAATAATGGTATGGTAGCTCAGTCCTTAAGCCTCTTGCTTTCAATAGTTTCTTGGTCCCATCTGGGGTTCAAGAAGAAATGTTTGAAACAGTGGTTTAGTGTGCCTCTTTGGGCAGTTGGCAACTAGCTTTCCGGTTGTTGACTTGTTATTTTCTTCACTACATAAAAAAAAAAGAAAAATACTGTCTACATTTGGTCTGCAAAAACCCAACTATTCTCTCCCTTTACCCCTCTTATATTTTGCTAATGTTCTTTATACAAACCCACAGTTCATGTTCGATTTCGATGTAACTTTGCATATTTCACTTCCTGGTATTGGTTTCTTCAACTTGGTTTATCACTTACATAACTCTCGGAACAGCACCAATTCCAGGTTTTCTGCCAGCGCTCTAAAAACCTGAAAATATTTCTGCTACTGTACTGTTTCTTATCAATACTATTTACTTTCCTTTTATTCAGCTAACGGTAATACTCTTGTAAACTACAAACTATTTTTTATTATTATAATAAATATCTCGCAAATCCATGAGAGTCTCACACTTCGATTACTACTATCGATACATAATTGTTGGTATAGATACAATACGTGTACAATAGTATCTATTCACGCCATGGGCTTCTACTTTCAGCATACATGCGCACCTTCTCCGTTCTACCGAAATCAGCTTCGAGTCAATCACTCATCATCTCTGACTGCAGCAAGCCAAAGAGGCTTCTTCTATCCTGACTTTATCATATTTGCCCCTTGCCATTGCGTAATTAATTTTATATTTATGATTTTTTTATAAGAATGATTATCCATTTATACAGACAGTGGCGTCCGACGTCGTCAGTGGAAAGTATCACATGTTACTGGAGTGAGGGTTTATTATCAAGTGACGCATTATTTCTTGCGTAGTGGACGACCAATGGATGAATATTTTGCGGCTGCCGAGCCTGCCTCTCGGGAAGACGCAGGATCAGAACCCCGTCCGGCCATCCACGTTTCGATTTTCCCTGTTTTCCCGAAATGTCGTGTGAGGCAGGTGTAGTGTTGTGCGAGTTGAGTCAGTAGTCTCAGAACCCATTAATAATTGCCTTCCTTAACGGGCGTCTACACGAGCATCATTTTTGAGGCAACATACTGGCATCTACTGCTCAACAGTTGCCAGGCAACACATCCGTTTCATCTCTACGTAATATATGGCCCAACAATGCGGGGCTCCACTATCGCTGGGCATGTGATGCTCCATATTGTTGCTCTACATTTCCCGTCTACACGTCACTCAGCAGGAGGAGTTGTAATGGCTGCTGCATGTGTTGTCTTGGAAAATTAAAAGAAGGAAAGAAAATAGGGTGGGTGCGTCTTTACCTAACTAAACGTGACACGATCACTCCTGTTCCCACAAAAGCCATATTCTGATTCCATGCAGGAGGGACGCCTTTGCGAAGACCGTGTTCGGTGGTTTCCGTTGCCGGGGACTGCACCACTTTATTGACCTTCTAGAATCTCGTGCTAACCTGTTGAAATTTACATCAGTCGCTTCGTCAACATGTCCTCTTCACATTTTGCGATCACACATTGCGGAATTGTCGCCAGGAATTTAATTAAAAATGCCTAAATATGACAGCGACGCACAGCCGATAAATGCCACCAACATTGAAAAATCAGTGACAGTCTCTTAAAATGTTGATTTAATCCTTTGTTGTAATGTTTTCTTGCCTTTTCAGCTCTTCTCCGTTGTAAAAACTCACACAAAATTGACACATTGGCAGTATGTATCCGAACTGTAATACGGTGATGCCCGCCATCTTACATAGCAACGAGCAACCAGAGATAATCGATTGCTTCCATTGTGAACAAATACGCCATTTGCTTGGATGCCGCGTAGCAAAAATTTCGTTTTTTTTTTCAGTTGGTCCAGGCCGTATTTTAACCTAACCATGATGTCTATGACAAAACGAAACTGTTTAGGTTGAAATGATCCCTGTACCGATAATTTTTATATTATTTTTGCAGTGCTGATGGCATTTCGCAGTTGCTCAGCCTTTCATATTTCGGCATTTTTAATTAAATTCCTGGCGACTTTTCCGCAATGTGTGATCGCAAAACGTGAAGAGGACATGTTGAAGAAGCGACTAATGTAAATTTCAGCAGGTTAGTACCAGTTTCTCGAAGGTCAATAAAGTGGTGCAGTTCCCCCGTTGCCTCCCCACGAGTGTGTTATCGTTAAGTTTGGGTGACTGTTATAGTGTGTATGTTCAGTGGACTGTGTTTTTTGTGGTGTAGGAAATGAGAGATGAAGAAGAGAGACAGTTAAACCCCATGCCGCGCCATTCAGACCTACTTTCCGAAATTACCGTGAACAGCGCCGTGCAACCTTGCTCTATACGCACAGTGGAGAGGTCGACTTTGACGCACAGTCTCGCGATTAGGAACCGTGCACCACACCCTCTCCTACTGGTGAAAATTTCTTCCACCGCGGGGACTGCAACGAGCTAACCCCGTGTCAGCGCGGACACCATCACGGCGACACAGCCACTAAAACAAACAGGGCACCGACAGAGTTCAAAGATTTGATTTGTATGACTCAAACAAAAAATGCAATACCAGATTGACTATTACTCTAAGATTTATGTGACTCGTACAAAAGTTTGATATAGCGTATTTATTTAGAGTATCAGCGTCCGTCTCTCATATTGCCACAGAGGTCTGCAAAGCAATGATGAAAGGTCTAAAGGAATACATAAAGGCATAAGTCACTTCAAATATCTATAATCAGTATTTGTAAATAGATGCTTCTACTTCCCACAACTTTGGGTGTAAGTATATTTTGTTGGTGAAATTGACCAGATATTCATGTCTATACTATGAACTACTTCAATGATTTTATTAAAAAATAGGTAAAAAAAATCCTGTGCAATATGCCTAGTTCCCGCATGAAAGAAGGTAAAAACGCAATTCTACTCGAACACATTTGTTTTTTTTTAATTATTATTTTGAAAGAATGACATTCGGCTCCTTCCAGCCATACAACTAGCTACAAAAGTTGTATGTATTCTTTCTGCTCAAGTATATGTATTTCTCATATTGATTTAGGGTAGCAGTATGGAAGACAGAACGTCTAATTAAAATCTCCTGTGCCCTCAGCCGGAATCGAAACGGCGACCTGCGGCATGTAAGGCCACCGCTCTAACCACTATGCTGCCGGGGCCGGCAACACGGGAAGTTGCCGCGAATCTTCGGCCGGCGAGAGATCTCACCGTCAACATGCCGGCCTCACTCGGCAACACTCTGCAATACCGGCAACAAGGAGGACATATTGCCGGGCAACTCGGCAGAATGGCTCGGCCACATGACCATATTGCCGCAACACTGCGGGCACTCAGGCAATACTTGTCGGCAGCACATTGCCGTAAAAATGATGCTCGTGTAGACGCCCCTAATGTTGAGGTTAGAGTAAATGTGTCTTCGTAAGTTACGAATTTTCTCACGCCCGGATTTTAATCATCCTTTTCTTTCTATACAGACTTCCATATCGGCTGTTCATTTCTAGAGATTAGTTGATGGACTGAATTTGTTTGCTTGCATAAACATTCTCTGGTCTATACAAACAAACACACACAATCGATAACAATTTGTACAATAATTCTCGTTGATACCGATAGTAAAATGTAAGGTAGTTGCTGTTAGTATTAGTATTATCTCGCGATCCACTGCAGAGTGAGCAGTGCATGGTGCGTTGCACCTCTCATGTTTTTATGTCGTGGGATGCCAGCGGAGGAGTGTGATGGGGATGTTGAATGCAGATCTGTCTCGCATGTGGCACCTAACGTCCGATGGACTTCACCCCTGAGACTTGCACCAAACCTCTCCTTTTCTCGTGTCTTCTTTCTTGAATCTTCTCCTCCTAACTACCTACCTGACGATGTAGCAGAATGACCAAATGTGGGTCATTCCGTACATTTTTATATATAATATTTTGTATATTTTTATATATAAAAAAAATAAGAAAGGAATTATCGGAGAGGATGGTCAGTGTTTGTGGGACCTGAGCTAGACGCGCCAGAGTGTCGCGACAGGCCGGCAGCTGCCAGGGACAATGGACACCAGCTACCCTTCTCACGCAGTTGGTCAAGCGTATAATCCCTTGGCTCCTGGGAAACGGTACACTGAGGTGAATAAACTATCCAAGCCCCAGGTCTAGGGACAGGCAGTTTGGAGGCCACAGTTGACGAATAAGTCCGAGGCTATCCCGAGTTCGCACGAATCGAGAAAGACATAGTTCGCCTTTCGTGACAGCCGGAAGGAGGAGCTTAAAAATGGCAGAACCAATCGAGAGAGACTTTCCTTTGCATTTTGTAAAGATGGTGTATTTTTTCTATGTAAACCACGAGCGACGAGAGGAGGCTTTTTCCTGCGGACGCTGGAGGGACTTGGCTCCGAGCCTTCAGACTAGAAGGAGCGGATCTGCCGAAGCTGGAGATCGCTCGGTCTTGGCATCGAACCTGAGGGTCGATAAGCGTGTCTTGTACAGTGAGGTCACTGTGCACGCATCCAGTACGCTTGCACGGACGTGGTGCATTGTCCACTATAGCCAAGGGGCTATAGTAATTCCGCCGACGCGGGAAATACGTCGCCGTCACGGTAATAATCCTACAAGTTCAAAAAAATGTACAGGTGCGTGTACAGTTTGTAACCGGGAATTTTAGTTGAGTAGTGTGGAATGTAAATATAAATATAAATTTTTTATAACAAATAAATAGATTAATATCAAAAGGAACCTGTGTCACGCAAATGTTGTGGAGGCAAGTTTGAAGTTGTTAAACGCGGATACCGTAAAGGTTTGTCGTGTTCGTAATAACACCTGACACAGTTATTCCAAGACCACTACTATAGGAGAGCCTACGTGTGGTCAAAGGGTCCCCTCAGGTAGAAGCAGCTTCAATGGGACCTGCCCATTAACGAGCAAAGACTGAAAGGCTTATTCGCCAGCTGCTCATTGTATGAAACATATGTTTTTGGTGGTTACAGTTAGAATGAATTCCGCATTCCGAAACTAGGTGCTGAACCAACATTTCCGAACCTTATATTTTGCCTACGTGAAATTTTATAGTCAGTTTTGGCTTTCACGATGTTAAGTGGACGTGATTGGATAAAAGTCCTGAAATTTTAAATGATTTCCTGATCCATAAAAATTGATACGCAGTCGCGGGAAAAATGAAACGCCGTTGTTGCTCCCAACCTCATATCTTCGCAATCAGAATTCATCTAACAGCGTTACAAATGTTGTGATATGCTTTCTAAGAATATTCTGTGACATAAGCCAAAAGGTTTCAACGTTTTGTGATGAATCAGTTCGATGTAACGTTTATACCGATAGGTTGTTACATGGCATTTTTCTGGGCAGAAGCGTACAACGAGCGCAATGTCGCTTTGTCTGTAGTTGGTCGAAGATCTAGTGTTATCTCGCCAACACGTTTTTAGCTTCTTTTTTTGTGTGTCTATTAAGGGTGGCGTAAGTGCCGTGAATAATGCCCATAGAACACGAAATGCTTGCCGGAAAGGTTTGAAAATTGTTTTGGTCATCACAGGAATTCGGAATCATAAGTTGAATGATTACAGGAACACTGGGGAGTTTGCGCGACACTTTGCTGTTGTTTTGTTAACGGTTGAGCGAGGTCAAAGTGGAGTAGGTTACAGTTGATTGCATTTGTAAAGGCTAAATGGAAAAATTTTGTTTACGGGATGAATTTAATAATTCAGCTAACTTTGAAAGTTAAGGTAATTATCTTTGATGCTAACTTCAGTTAAAAGGAATGTTGATTTTTATTTCAGTTGGTTTCATTTCGTTCATTAATCCGGCATTCATTGGCGGTAGAAGCGTCATGAACACACGCAGAACAGGTGACAAATTTCGGGCATGTAGCTCAAAATTGAGGTTTACTCGCCATTTGCAGTAATTGCAATTTTGACTTGGTTGAGAGATAACCACAGTGACTTCATGTGCATTTTTTATATTATGTTTATCATGTTTATTTCCCTGTATGTTTCAGTCGGTGTACATATTTTCTTATTTTATCTATAGCTACTTGTGTATAGATTAAGATTGGTTCTCGCTAGGCTCTGCTTCAGGCTACATGTAAATCCTTTGTAAGAAAATGGCCGGAACAATTCCAATTCGCTGCGCGTGATATTTCCTTGCAGAATAATAACTTGATTTTATAATCACGAGCGGAAGGGATAGAGTGAAAACCAAAGCTTCAAATATTTTTAAATATAGATGATTATATCAGATCATTAAGTAAGAATATAAGGCAATATGCCGCAAAAACAACGTGTACGCTGAAATTATGGTTATTGTATTAAAATTATCGTATTAGACAATAATTTTAAAATTAACTGGGTGGTATATGTAGCAGAATGACCAAATATGGGTCATTCCGTACATTTTTATATATAATATTTTTATATATAAAAAGAATAAGAAAGGAATTATCGGAGAGGATGGTCAGTGTTTGTGGGACCTGAGCTAGACGTGCCAGAGTGTCGCGACAGGCCGGCAGCTGCCAGGGACAATGGACACCAGCTACCCTTCTCACGCAGTTGGTCAAGCGTATAATCCCTTGGCTCCGAGGAAACGGTACACTGAGGTGAATAAACTATCCAAGCCCCAGGTCTACGGACGGGCAGTTTGGAGGTCACAGGTGACGAATAAGTCCGAGGCTATCCCGAGTTCGCACGAATCGAGAAAGACAAGGTTCGCCTATCGTGACAGCCGGAAGGAGGAGCTTAAAAATGGCAGAACCAATCGAGAGAGACTTTCCTTTGCATTTTGTAAAGATGGTGTATTTTTTCTATGTAAACCACGAGCGACGAGAGGAGGCTTTTTCCTGCGGACGCTGGAGGGACTTGGCTCCGAGCCTTCAGACTAGAAGGAGCGGATCTGCCGAAGCTGGAGACCGCTCGGTCTTGGCTTCGAACCTGAGGGTCAATAAGCGTGTCTTGTACAGTGAGGTCACTGTGCACGCATCCAGTACGCTTGCACGGACGTGGTGCATTGTCCACTATAGCCAAGGGGCTATAGTAATTCCTCCGTCGCGGGAAATACATCGCCGTCACGGTAATAATCCTACAAGTGCAATGTGGTACTTTTATTCGGTCATTGAGTACAGCCCTGTAACGACCACTGAATGATTAGGAGTTCTCGCTCACCCAAATATTGAGCCAGCTGGGGCAGACTTTCTTAAAGCCACACTTGGTGGATAATTTAAATTATCCTGGCGCCCGGCATTTGAGATCGGATACAGTTAGTGTCAATACTGTGTTTGATTTATGGTTCCCGATCATTGTGAAGGGGACTTTCATTTAAACATATCAAGTGTGTAGCATTCTTGCTTGCCAATTAACATTGGGAGTTTGTTTCAAGAATAATTTTTAAAGGTGGTTGTGTTTTAATGCTTTGTTTATTTGTTTATTAATATATTGGCTATTGTAAGAAGAGGCTATGCATAGTTCTTTTTATCATATTTCAATGTGTCAATGTTAACGATAAATAAGCCTCGCCTGTACGCCATTATGAGTACCCAATAAATTAGCAGCCTAGGGTTTCTTTTAATTATAAAAAGAAGTAAAAGGTTTTCACCCTTACCTCCCCACCGCATAAACCGCCACAACCGTAACGTAATAAAAGTGAACTTACAGTTCAGTTACAGACGAGAACTCAAAGCGATACGCGTTGTGACTCCGCCAGTCAACTACGTCGTACTGGGAGATGAAGCGGCTATTTGGCGATGGTAGCCCTAAGGCAAAGTGATCGGTTTCCTACTGTAGGCCGAGGCAAATGGTAATGAACCTCAGCTAAGCTATGCTGATTCTGCAATATCAGCGCACGCCCCATGCAATGCACCCTCTCCCATCATCAACGGCTGAACAAGACTTTGGTAAAACTAAAAAAAAAAAAAAAATTTAAAAATGGGTTTTCAATCTCCCCTGATTCGAAAGAACTGATTCCCCTATAGCATCATTATCTGATTTATCGGGGACTGCACTCATCAGCCAGAACATTATACCTAATAGCCGGTATGTCCGCCTTTGCCATGGATAACAGAGGTGATCCGTCTTGACATGGAAGCAATGAAGCCCTGGGTAGGTCGCTGGAGGGAGTTGGCACCACATCTGCACACCTAATTCCCGTGAATTCCGGGGAGGAGGGGGGGGGTGATGAGCTCTGACGCCACGTTCAGTCACATCCCGGATGTGTTCGATCGGGTTCAGATCTGGCGAATTGGGGACAGCACATCAATTGCAACTCACCACTGTGTCCCTCGAACCACTGCATCATATTCCTGGCCTTGTGACATGGCCCATTACCTTATTGAAAAATGCCACTGCCGTTGGGAAGCATGGTCGTCATGAAGGGGTGTACGTGGTCTGCAACCAGTGTACGATACTTATTGCCCGTCATGGTGCCTTGCACGAGCTCCACTGGACCCGTGGAAGCCCACGTGAATGTGCATTCTTTTCACGAGTTGAAGCCACTTTTCCCTATACTGCTGAATGTGTTCAACCATTAATATTGTTTTTAACTGATCTGTTGTTATTTTTATTCCTCACGTGATCTAGCATTGTGTGTCTCAGGAACCGCAATAAGCCGTCGCTACTATTGTGCTTTATAAGAAAGAATTGCTCTTGCTACAATTTTACATGGCTTCATTTTGGTGTGTCTCGGTTGGTTAGCTTCAGTTTCGTGTTGTCATTTAGTATTTTAATTTAGTATTTTATAATGTAAGTATCTTTCTTCCAAATTTGTTAGACGGTATCACAAACATATGAATTTGTTAACTTGTTCTAAAATTTCGTTATTTAAATAACTTTGCTGAGGGTTTTTCTCTCTTAAAGTGCCATGGCATTTTTATTTGAAATTTACACATTAAAATTATTGTCTGTCAAATTCTAGTGATCATCGTCATTGCTTGCTATTCCCTGTCATCTGCACAGTGTGTGGTACTGAGGTGCTTACTTCTCTGCAGCATTACGCTTCCATGTACGGCTAATCTCTAGTATCTCCGCTAATGACCCCGACGTCAACGCGCCCTAAAACACACCACCACACCACATCTAGTATCTCATTAATGAATTGTCATGAGTGTTAGAGAGTAATAAAATAAAGGGCAAACTGGTCTGACACCAAATTTGATAAACTTCCCGTCTGTTGTTTCATTTTTCAGTTTCACGGCTATTAAATTTCGTTTATAAATACTGTATATTTCTAATACAATGAAGAGCCAAAGAAACTGGTAACCTGCAGGGCCCCCGCGAGCTCGCTGAAGTGCCACAACACGATGTGGCATGGACTCGACTAATGTCTGAAGTAGTGCTGGAGGGAATTGACACCATGCAACCCGCAGGATTACTCAGATCGTTCTTCAATTTAATCTTCTTATTCTTTCCCACAAAGCCTGACAAGACCACATATCTATTTCAATTCTTCACACTTCTTGTTGCTTTTTCTTGCGTTGAATCCAGCATTCCTTCACCATTTCATTGCGTTTCTTCCTTCTGTCTTCAGAACACTTCAGAGTGTATTTCTTTCCTCTTCTGTCTTGGAATCTTTCCATACTTAATACATTCCTTCTAAAGATATCTCTTTCGATGATTTTCACTTCTTTTATTTCTTTACAGATCTTGCTTGACTTCTTCAATCCAGCTAATTACGATTTTGTTACTAATCGATTATCAACAATTCTATACATATGACCAAAAAACAGCAATCTCCATTTTCTTATTGATTATGTTATATTTTCTATGTAGTGGTATATCTCCTTATTACTTTTTAATTTCCATAGTTTGTATTGGAATCCGTTTTCGGGAGGGGGGAGCCAATACGTTGATGAAATATAATTATTAATAATATATATGCCATCCAATAAGTTGGTTATTTGATTAAATGGTGAACTAGAACCATTATTATTTTACACAAATATTATACTCAATTTATTAAGTCTTTTGGCTTATACAAGGCCGGGTATAGTTAACGTTACGTTAAACACAATCCAAAGACAAACAAACAAGCAGTACCCGACATTTACAATCCGCCGGATAAAAGCAAACATGAAACTGATTTAAATATCTCAATAACTTGCAAAGTCAACATGATATCAAAGTGGCATCACAGGCCAACAAGTTGAAGTTAACATTCACAAAACAAAGAATCCCAGGGGCGCCGTTTAAAGTTAAAAAAGCATCGTCTTTAATTTAAAACAATGAGCAAGATGCTTCGAATTTGAAGTTAAAACATGAAAAGTTTGGTTAGCTCAGTGATTTTAGGATGAGAGCAGAGTCTTATCTCAGGAGTCGTTTACGGGTTAGCAAGCCTCGTTAAAACCCAATGGAACTGTGGACCCATGCGTCGGTACTTTACCATAATAGCATCTTCTTGATGAGGTGTGGCACGCTCAGTACCACTGCAGCAACGAATGTCAAGAAAGCGGATATGTCCGCGTTAGCACATCAGCTTCCAGCCCATCAGCCAGAAATGCGATCAGACACAGTCGCTGATCAACAGCCACGAGCGTATCGGGAGATACGTCCGCTCAGTAGCTCGTCTCGGCAGCAAGTGTCGTTGAAGATGGCGTCGTGTCCTCTTCCTCTCCGCTCATGAAACAGAAGCCGTGAATTAACCACTGTGAACCCCTGTAGCCGTTCACTATTGGTGCATTGATATATGTCCATCATCACGTGTTTCGTATCGCAGCTAACATTCGCTACGCGCTTCCCGCAAATTTCGCTTGACCTTGTCGGGCCACTGGGAAGGGATGAGGTCAGTACACTCGAGAGCTAACAGTTCCCCGCGCTACCCCTTTTGTGAGCCATAGGCGTCGGCCTGGCGGCGACACTGGTCATTGTCCCGTCCTCTGAGCGTTCAAAACTGCCGTTCCAACGTCCTACATTCAATATATTTTCTGAAGAGCAAGTTTTGCAGAAACTAAACCATATAACAATAACTTTGGCTGCCCAGGTTTATTATATGATTATTCACCTATAAATTAACCTTATTATTATTATATCGTTTAGCCCACTAGGGAGCGCGTGGAACCATTAATTTGCATTGTCCTTCTTATTCTTCTTGCTGTTCTTCTTATTTTCCCAAAACCTCCTCATCCTTTCGCTGTGGGCTTGACGTCTCTCTTGTGTCCATGCATTTCTGAGTTTCAGATTTTTTGATGTAGGGCTCTTAGGGGCAAATTTATGTGAGGCGATCAATTGTCTATATTTACAGCGTGTGGATGTCAATGGGTCAAGGCTGGCTTCTGCGAGGTCCTTCTGGGTTTCTACAAACCAGCGTGCTTTGTTTTGTCGCGGACCGTTGACGATGTGGAAAATTGTCTTGGTAAGTCGTGAGTCATCCATTCGTGCTATATGTCCATAAAATTTCCTGCGTCTTTTCCGTGCAAGTGAGGTGAATCTTTCGGTCAGTGAATACAGTTCTTCTGAGCTTTTGCGCATCCAGATGCCATCTTGGATTTTGGGGCCGAATATTTTTCTCAGTATCTGTCTTTCTATTTTTTCTATTCCTTTGACATTTACCGTTAATGATGATGTCTCCGTCGCATACAGTGCTCCTGGAAGAACGACGGTGTGGTAGTGATGGAGTTTGGCTTTGGTGGAAAGCGATTTCTTATTGTACGTATTCCAAGTAATAGCATATGCTTTTTGCAGTTTTTCAGCGCGGTTCTTGTGTGCTTCTTTCTCAGTTCCAGTATTACCAATAATTTCTCCTAAGTACTTAAACTGTTTAACTTGTTTGATAGTGCCGTATTTGGTCACGAGTGGCTTCAGGTTGGTACTTTTGGAGTCCATATATTGCGTTTTCTCATAAGAGATTTGGAGGCCGGCTTCTCAACAGCATGTTTGGCTTCCTCGACAGTTCGTGTAATTACTGTTAGATCATCCGCAAAAGCAAGGCATTTTATGTTGATTCGTTTATCCTTTGTTCCCATATATATTCCAGATATTTCTTTTTTCCATATGCTAATGATCTTGTCTAGTACCAAGTTGAACAGGGGCGGTGATAACCCATCCCCTTGTCTTATACCAGTTTTAATTTCAAAAGATTCAGAGATTTCACCCATAAATTTCACTTTTGAAGTTGTATTTGTCAAAGTTTGTTGAATTAAAATAGTTGTTTTATTATCTACTACATATTCACGTAGTATATTGAACAGCGTAGTGCGGTCAATCGAATCATATGCTTTCTTAAAGTCTACAAAAGTTACCACTGTGCGGGTTGACTGACGATGTTGGAGTATCATTTTTAGGTTCCAGATATGTTCTGTGCATGATCGGTGTGGTCGGAATCCTGCTTGGTATTCACCAATCTTGTGTTCTGTCTGCTTCTCCAACCTTGACCGGAGGGCACAAGAAAGTACTTTATAAGCGACTGGCAGAAGTGAAATCCCTCGAAAATTGTTTGGATCGGTCCTGTCTCCTTTTTTATGTAGCGGCTGAATTAATGCAATTTTCCAATCTGCAGGTATGACTTCGGTCTCCCATATATTTGAAATAATAGCGTGCAGCCGTTCAGTCAGTAGTTCGCCGCCGATCTTGAGCATCTCGCCTATTACTCCGTCTTCCCCTGGTGCTTTGTTATTTTTCAACTGAAGTATGATATTTCGGATTTCACCCAGTGTTGGTGGAGCTGCGTCATGGTTTGGGGAGGGTATCTGGAAATGGAGTTTCTCTGTAGGTGGTTCACAGTTGTACAGCTACTCGAAGAACTGCTTCAGAATGTCACAATTGGCCTTTGTGTTGGTTTCAAGCATACCATCAGGTCGACGGAAGCAAAGACTTGGAGGTTTAAATGTAGACAGTTCTTCCCGGAAAGTTTTGAAAATATTTCTTGTGTTGTTTCTTTTGAAGTCATTGTCGATTTCCTCTAATCTTTTAATGTGGTACATACGTTTGAATCGTCCGATTATTTTGGATGTTCTTTTCTGTGTTTCTAAAAAAATCTGCCAATTATCTGGTGTTCGGTGGCTATTCCAATTCTTCCAGGCTTTGATACGTGAATCCAGGGCCTTATCACACTCTAATGTCCACCATAATAATATTTACAATTTAATAACTGAATATTACCAAGAAAATCTGAATATTAATTAATTACTTAATAATATTCATTGTGGATGACTCTGTCATACCACAAGTTTTATTGTTTTCATTGTAACCAAGATTTTTGTCAAGATTCTTCTTTCTAAGAACTATAATTTATCTGATGCATACTTCAATGCTAGGCATCCACCCCCAAATAGACTTACTTGTTCCACGACTGAGTTTTAGTGCCTTGGATCTTATCCTGCATATCCTTTCTTCTATGGCAGATTTATCAAAAACATTTTTTGAATTATTTTCCACAGATATTTAAATTTCTTTACTTTCTGTGTTTTTCCAACATCCATATGGAAAATTTGGAAAATTTCTGATGTTTGTTGTAATTTATGAATGCCAGATATTAAATTCGCTACATTTTTTGCTTAGTAAGAAAAATTGCAAAGTAATCATTATTTTCTATTCTGTCTTCGCCAAATCCATTGTTTTTTAATCATTTATTTTATCGTTTAGCCCACTAAGGAGCGCGTGGGACCATTAATTTGTATTGCCCTTCTTATTCTTCTTGCTGTTGTTCCTATCTTCCCTAAACCTCCTCATCCTTTCGCTGTGGGCTTGACGTCTCTCTTGTGTCCATGCAATTCTGAGTTTCATATTTCTTGTTGTTGGGATCTTATGTACAAACTTAGGTGAAAGGATTATCTGTATGTATATATATACCAGGTGTTAGTGATTCTAGCCTAACTTCTGCTTTCGTTCGTTGTCGTCCGTTGATGATGTGGATGATTTTATTGGTCAGTCTCGTGTCATCCAGCCATGCTATATGTCCGTAGAGATTCAAACATCTTTTCCACACGAGTGAGGTGATTCGTTAGGTCAGTTCTTCTGAATCCAGATGCCGCATTGGATCGTAGAACAGAATTTTTTTTTTTCAGTATCTGTCATTACTATAACATTCCTGAAAAATTCTGTACCCAATGTGCAGCCTATTTAATTTTCGAAATCTTTACGATTTCATTTCCTAAAACTGAGATAGCTATAGCTTTCTGCCAGGATGCAGGTGATAGTTCTCATCCCCGAGTTTTTTTTAACGAGATGTAGAAATATTGATTTAAATGTGTCAAGGCAATATTTAATGAGTTCTAAATCGACTCCATTGTGGAGGAGATTTTGGTTTACAGTTGTTAACTGAATGTAGTTGGACTAAATTATTTTGTTTCCGATCATAAATTTTGAAAATTTTCTAGCCACGTTAGTTTTCTATGACATTTATTTTTATATTTTCCTTTGTTTCTTGTCCCAGGTTCTTCAAAATTTTAAGCATTTTTCTGTTCGACTTAGCGAGGTCTCTTTTTAAATCAGAACTGGGGAATTCCTAGTATAGCATTGCCCGTGGACTTTCCTTGTAGCCAGTGCTGCCAATTCTACGGATTTGTGCGTAGAATTACGGGGTTTTATAAAAAGTTAGGATTTACAGATTTTGCTAAAATATCTACGGATTTTAGATACTTTTTATTTTTTATTGATTTTTCCTTATATTCGTGTTTTGTTAAACTTTGAGCGTATAGCGTTAATGCATTAAAGAATTCTCAGTAATTGTGAATCGTTACCTTGCAACCGCTCGTGTGAACCAACGATTGAAATGAAATAAAGCTCATATTCCGTTTTATTATACAGATCATAGATCTTAAAAGACCGTAATACAGAACTATCGGCGCACTCTTTATGCACGGTGACACGCTCGTTGGAACGGCTTTTTAAGATTTCCTGTTACAATACATATTATGCTAAATTTAATGCCAACAAAGAAAATTTATGCCTCCCCCTCCCCCCCCCCAAAAAAAAAGAGTAGCCACAGCAGCAGCAGCATGTTCGGAGATATTTCTTGCTTTCAGTGTATAATTTATTTTGTATTTTTTAATTTTAAATAACTGAATATAAAAAGTATTCTTAATTTTGACTCGTTCTTCAATAACTATTGTTTCGGTCTTTTAATTAGGGAGTCTCCGGATTTTTACATCGAATCAACGGGAAATTTTAGCGGCCATCTAGGGATATTCAAAGCCAGGTGACTGGCAGCACTGCTTGCACCTCTTATCGCAATCACCTTCATTCTGGTGTAACCAAGTTTTATCCTCTGTTGACTTGGTTGTCAGGCTTTTCTTATGGGCAGTTCTTTTATCTTCTACAATTCGGGAAATTTCTTCTTTTCTGCACCGTTCGTTAGCTATTTGTTTCAATATTTGTTCTTCCATTCCCCGTTTCAAAACGCTGTGTAATTATTATTTTTGTTCCTTGCTGAAAGAGGTATCTAACATTCATTGTGAGATCTCTTAGAGAAGATTGTTTTTAAACATTCTGCAGCTTTTACTTCTTTTATGTTGAATTTAGTATTTCAGCAATAGGCAAGGAAACGTAATTTTTTATGTAGTTGGGAAGCATTCTGTTTTTGAGAATTAATTTCTCCAGTTTGCTATTACGTAATCAATAATTGGTTGGTATCCTTTTGCTTCCCATGTGTGTTTGTGGGAAGAATGTGATCATAATTTTGCGGTATTGAATCCAGTGTAATAGATTAATCTACTGCCTTTTTTTAT
>JARYHS010012519.1:9686719-9707705 GCA_031002005.1 Vandiemenella viatica
TGGGTCAGTGCTACGTCACGTTGCCGTATACTGCAGAGCAAAGGATACGATAGTAGCAGGTATCCCGTGACTTTCGCCACTTCAGTGAATAGTCCTGAATACCTAATCCCTTTTACAACAAATGACAAACACTTGTGAACATCATTTTTCCCTTTTATGCCTTGATTGTATGTTTCTTTCAAATATATTATAACTGGTGACTAAAGTGGAATTAATGTGCGTATATATTTTGAAGCTTGTTGGTGAACAAACTATCAATCACTTGACTAAAGTCTTCGCTTACTGCCTACACAATGCATCCATCCCTTATTCATGGAATAAAGCTAAAGTCATTCGGCTACACAAAAAAGGAAGAATTCATAACATCAAAAACTACCGACCTATATGATTGATACGGAGTTTTTACAAAGATCTTGTTGAACCGAATCAGTTTCACCCTTGATTCTGCCCAACCCATTGATCAAGCAGGATTCCGCAGCAGCTTTAGCACAATCGACCACATCCTTGCCCTGCGAGAACTAATTAGCCGTGCAAACGAATAGCAGATGTCCCTTTGTAGATTTCGAAAAGGTTTTTGATTTAATAAGTCATAAGGTTGTCGTGCAAGCCTTAACTGATCATGGTGTGCATGCTGCTTACATCAGAGTGCGCCATAACATCTGTGTCACCTCCTCAGCCTTTATCAACGTTAGAGAAATAACCACCGAGTTCCGCATCGAAAGAGGTTTAAGCAAGGTGATCCCATCTCTCCAAAATTATTTTCAGCTGTCTTTGAGATGGCAATGTCAAAGCTAGAATGGACGGAAAAGGGAATTGGCAGAAGACTTAAGAACTTGACATTTGCTGATGATATTGCGCTTGTAGCTAATGACGTTGATGAACTTCAAACCTTGGTTACCGACCTCGCCTGCGAGTGTAAAGCAGTTGCCCTAAGAATGAAAATTATGTAGAACAAATGAGCCACAGAGGGTAGTTTACAACAACATAATGAAACTTTACAAAATGTCAGTGAGTACATTTCTCTTGGCCAGCTTGTAAAATCAGAGGTGATGTAAGACCCGAAACTTTCGGTCGCATCAAGTTCGAACGGCAAGCATATGGGAGGCATTCTATTGTCCTGAAATCTAAATGCCCACAAATCTAAAGGCAAATAGTCTGTGACCAGAGCATTCTTCCTGTGCTGACATGCGGCTGTGAGACCTGTACTCTAAGTGAATTTACAAAAAGTAAACTAAGGACTGGCGAAAGAGCTACGGAGAGGTCGATGCTACGCTTAACGAGAAAAGACAAGAAAAGAGCAACTGACATTAGGTCAGTTATAAAGGTCACACACATCTTAGAGAAGGCAGCATCCTTGAAGTAGCAATGGGCTGGTCATATTGCACGGAGAAAAGACCAGAGGTGTACAAAGGTCGCAGATACAGATAAAAAAGATGTTTATTTAATATATCAGCCATTTAAACACTTGATTCTACTAAACTTTACTTGATATATATCTTTACTCACCTAACTGCTTTCCATGATTCCTTTCTAGTAATATCCTATATTGTCTTATTTTTACTCCCATAGTCAGGAATCTTCTGTTTCTGATACATTTCGCACTAGCATTTGTCTTCAGCTACCCATAATTTTCATCCAATTAACTATAAACCGTTTTTGTCTTGTTTACGATAAACTATATACATGAACGAAATATTCACTCTTCTACCCCTACAATGAATGTAGTAGCACGTAATAGAGTAATTTCCAGGACGTCGTTACTGTGTATATCTCTTGTTTAATTCGGAATGATTTCTTTAAATTTTTAAGACAATGAGCAGATGTAAGGAAAACGTAATACTTCAGAAGTATTCTTCAAAATATGTAACACCCACAATATAACGAAACGAAAATTGCGATACCTTTTTTTTGATGATGAATGTCAAAGACTTGGAATATGATAGGTCGATGTTGAATTGTGAGAGTAGTGGTTGGTATCTGTTTTCTAGATTAAAGATGATACTATTATCTGAATCCCTACTGGAGATATAAGAGGAGGGGGGGGGGGGAATTTAGGAATTCCAAAAGTTGTTTCCCCTTTTTAACATGCAGAAAAGAAGCATTAAAGGCGTTGGCACTTTTTAAAATTATTATATATATATAACAATGTAGTCATAGCCTTGAGAGTCTTAGGGAACAGGAAATTAGAAATAAAGACAAATAGAAGTAAATAGGTAGGGATAAATATTTAAGCCATCATACGAGAAGTTTTATGGAGTTGTATAGTATTTGAGGGTATCCGTACACTAACTACGCTAGTGTTTGAAAAAGTTATAGGCTAACACCGAGCGTGGTGGGTGAGTGGTTAACGCTGGCCTCGCATTCGGGAGGACTCGGGTACGAATCCCCGTCCCGGCATCCAGATTTGGGTTTTCCATGGTTTCCCCAAATCACTCCAGGCCAATGCCGAGATGCTTTCTTCAAAAACGCCAAGGCCGAATTCCTTCCCGTTCCTATCCCGCCTCTACTGACCTCAGCGACAACGAGGCGTAAAGCCATAAGAAAAATGAAAGAGTGTGAGGGGGGGGGGGATAGGATAGGGAGCGTTGCACGGGTAGAAGTTTTGTCGTCGAGGTCATTAGAGGCGGGATCGTACTGGGGACAAGGAACGGGAAGGAATTTGGCCCTCTGAGTCTTTTATCTGAGTACGAAGCAGTAAGGAGATGTTGATGTGAGCTAATAATTTGACGGAAATAGAAGACGTGTCTCGGTATTTTATGATCCATGGGGATGCTTGATATTACATGTTTATTTGAGTTGTATATGTACCATGTATTTGCTATACAGTTTATTTATTTATGTATTTATTTTTTAAATACAAAAGCATAGGAACTTTCTGAACGACTATCAGTAGCGATAGAAGAAAGGGACGTCAAAGTGAGCTCTGATGACGATGACGGGATTCTAAGTGTTTTGCTTTTCTTTGATGAGTGCATTTCCCGACACTGTATAAATATTAAAGTGAGCACGTAATTTCATTGTACGTCTTGGAAAGATATAAGGATGTTATATACACTGTTATTTTTAATGGCTTTCGCTTTACGCCTCGTCTACGTCGAGGGCATTAGAGGCGGGAAAGGACTGGAGGCTAGGAACGGGAAGGAAATTAGCCATGGCTTTTTTTCGAACGAAGCATCATGGGTTTTGCCTAGATTGGTTTGGGGAAACCATGAAAAACCATCCGAAACCATGCGAATCCGTACCCACGTATGTCTTAAAACTGCCACATAAATAATCTTATTTGAACAACCTGCAGATTGCAGTTAACTACACTGATATAGCTTCGAACAGAACATGCTGAGGATATTGAGAAGTTACTGAATGCCATGAACAAAATACTGAAGGAATATTTTGGACTGAATGTAAATCAAAGCAATATAAAAAAGATGAAATGTAGCAGAGATGATACTAATAATACTAGATTAAATATAAAAATAGAATCGGAAGCAATAGGAGAAGTAAATGAGTTCTGACACTTGGGAAGCACTTGGCCGAAGCAGGAATGATGTTAAAAACAGAATAGCACTAGCAAAAAGAGCCTTCATGAAAAAGAGAAATCGTTTAGTTTCAAATATTGGTCTAGGACTTAGAAAGAACTTTATAAAACTCTATGTGTGGAGCACAGCACTTTACGGTAGCGAAACATGGACTTTAAGAATATCAGACAGAAAGAAAATTGAAGTATTTGAAATGTTGTGGTACAGAAGAATGCTGAAAATTAAGTGGTCAGACAAAGTACAAAATGAACGAGTTTTGAAAATGGTAGGAGAGGAAAAAAGTTTGTGGAAAAAGCTTACGGAAAGAAGAGACAGGCTGGTAGGGTCATATTTTGAGACATGCTGGATTGGTAAATTTTTTAGCGGAGGGAACAGCCGAAGGTAAGAACTGTAGAGGAAGGCAGTGATTAGAACATATGGAGAATATAATTGAAGGACGTGTGTTGTAAGGAGCATGTAGAGATGAGGAAGTAGTAGAATGTGGTAGGTGGGCGGTAGAGTTGGGGCTGTTCTTCGGCAGGACCACGTCCGGCCATACTGGTTTCGATTTTCCGTAGTTTCACGTAAGGACACCGAGCGAACGGCGGAATATTTCCTTCAAAGGACCACACCGCTGTACAGCCTCTTGTGTCTGTGACATACTTATTTCAGTTACCATAAATATAAGAAGAAAAGGGCAATACATTCTTTCCAATTTTCCGATTGTTACTATATCACCCTATCCCCACCAAACTCTGGATATGCTGAAAATAGGTCCCAGATTGGAAGCGCAATTCCATGTTACTAAAACGAATTAGGATTTACAAAATAAATTTTTTCCTCAAATAATAATAGCTTTCTTATTAATTTATGTTTCTTTAGTTCGTTGGTTTCTCACGCCTTGTCAAATATCGCCCCACTCGTCCCACAGAAATACTCAAAAGAGAATTCTGTCGTGGATCCGTCGCTATTGTTTTTGTGTGTGTGACGTCATCATTTGTTTCCGCTTGGTCGCAGTCGTGGCCGAGGAGGGACCTGTTCTGACAGCCTCCTCAAGGACGACACGTGGCTCAGCCCACAGGTCAACGACCTAAACACCTGTCCACACCCTACACTCAATTCAAACCCGTTTCTAGAGCATGTTTTCAAGATTTTTTAGTTAAAACATCCGTATGTTCCACTAGTAGCTAAAAACATTCTCCAAACATCTTTCCAGCGCGCCGGGTAAGGCAATTTAACCATGCGTCTTCCTATGTTTCTACCTTGTACCCATCTTTCCTCGACATATCTTCTCAACTGTCTCATTTCTTTTACACATAGTTTCACCGGTCTGTTTCTAGTATTTCCGACTTGTCTTATTCCCAGCAAGTTCGTGAATTAATAGCAGCGAAAAGGCAATCATGAAAAATACTATTACTCGAAGGAGAATAAAGAATGACACTGTCTGAAGCTTCTAAAACTATGTTAAGAAACTGAGAGGAAGGGAGGGCATTCTGAGAGGTGAGAATAACAATGGGGAGTGTGTCAAACACAGAGAAACTAAGTCACTGGTATGACGAAACATTAGAGATTTTGATGTAGGAATATCGGGTGAATGTGAGAGAAGAAACACACAAATAGAAATGAGAAAAACAGAAAAGTAGAAATTGATCCTTCGAATATTGTGAGGGAGCTAATAGATAAAAAAAAAAAACAGTCCAGTTATGCCAATATTACTATTGACTTTTTAAACGTTGATACAATATACCTTCATGCGTACACACTAGTCTTGTGTAGTTCGCGAACGAACTAGTTCGGAAGAGCGCTCCCACAGGCGAACTACGCGAACTAGTTCCCAGATCTCCCGCTCCTTAGTTCGTTAGTTCCTTTCCCGAAAACCAACTTTTGTTTTAGTTTATTATCTAAAAGGAAACACAGTTCCTTGTGGACACATTTCACTGAAGACACAGATATAAAAATAAAAGAAAAATAAATTGTTCAACATTAATAATTATTGCAGAAGTCACAAACGGAAATTTAACGTGGAATGTGAAAATAAAATACACTTTGATCCCATTAACAATCAAAAGACAACCATCGATAACCACAACTACCATAACAAACAAGAGAGCGCGTGCAGTAGCGCTAGCAAAGCGAGCGAGCGAGCTGTCTTGGAGGACCTAGTTCGCGAACTAAACAGAGCATCCCCGCTCGCGAACTAAACAGAGCGCTCCCGGTCGCGAACTAAAGAGAGCGGTACCGTTCGCGAACTAAATTGAACACTACCGTTCGCGAACTAGCACAATTCGCCGCTAGGGTTTCCAATATTTTTTCGGTTGATGGTAGGAATTTTTTAAAAAGAATAACCTATAAAAATATGCTACACTTCAAAAATATAATAATTTACGAAAGAGTAGAAAATGATAAAAGGTATGTTTTTACTGTTTCATTTTTAAGCTATATTTTTTGCACTTCTTTCATCTTTAATTCTTTTTTGTCTACAGTAAAATTGTCATATGCTTTATCGCTTTCAGTTGTCAAATTAATTTCGAGAAAAAGCTCATTTTTTATTCATGAAATACTTCTCTTACTTTTACCTGGATTTCGTATAATATTGTTATTTCAGAGTAAAGTTTTTTCACTTTGATATTCATTTTTTCTTGCAAATTTATAACCTCTAATATAGTCTCACAGTCATCAAATGAAACCCTGTGATTTGAATTTAATTTTTGTATTTTGTATAGCCAATTGCTCTCATTAAAATCTAACTATTTACTAAGATACTCCAGACATTTATCAACGAATACTAGAGTATTTTTTTAATATATATTCTCACTTTCTGTGGAGATTTTGGTTTCTAAAGGCTTTTTCTTGTTTTCTTAACCATAGAAACAGTATCTTTTACATTTTTCTAGCGCTGATTTTAAAGCTGACATAATATAATACTTATCTCAGTCTGTTGGTTAACAGCTTTGTGAAAGTGATGAAAGAAATTACTTGCGAAATTCAAAAAGATTTTAACTTTTGTGTCTTCATCAGTTTCATTCGTCACCAAAAAATTGTGAATGTGTGTTGGATTATTCTCCCCTTCACTAATAAAATAATAGCTCAATGACTTCAAATTCACTGGAAATTTACGCACTTCAGTTATTGCTACCACTTTCTCATTCAAGGGTCACTGTTATTTTTATATGTCTAATTATTAGGTATCACATTGGAAGTATTAATGTTATTTTTCTTAATAATATAGGTAATACTATTTCTGTCATATAGTACTTAAGTTGCAGCCAATAGTAGAATTATATTTTGTCCATGATTTCCAAAACTTTATATATATAAAAAAGCCGATTACTTATAAACGGGTATTTTAATTCATCAAAATAAACGCGTTTATAATATTTTATAAGTAATGTTGTGTTGTTGTTGTTGTTGTTGTTGTTGTTGTTGCTGTTCTTGGTGGGGTTTAGGGGCGCGTCGACGGTAGGATCATTAGCGCCTTTTATAAGTAATGTTTCTTCCATGAACTAATAAACAAATCCATTTAAAAAATTAATATCCTACGAATGCATGTAAAGTAAATAGTAAAAACAGCACAGATATTCAATTTACCCATTTGTGTAAAGGGCAATGAGCACTTTGGTTTATCGGCGCCAACTGTTCATGCTAATGTAATTTGAAAGGGTTATTATTAAGCAATAACTTTTGTTAAGAAGGTCATATTAAATTCCATTTAGAAGTGACAAAAAAATGATTATGTCCTAATAAAACTGACTTAACAAACAAAATAGCGCGTGCAGTAGCGGTAGCAAGGCGTTTCTCTGAATTCGAGACGCGAACTAAAGAACTAAAAGAGCGAACTAGTTTGCGAGGGAGCTGCGAACTAAACTGATCGCTCAACTTCGCGAACTATTATGCGCAAGTCTAGTAGAAATACCATTTATCTGGAGATTTGGGACATGGTACATAGGGGGGTGTAAGGGTTTGGGATAGACTATACTAGCCTTTTCCAACCAAATGTCAACCTCTTCATGACGTGATGCAACCTGTTTGCAAGGACGAGACTATGGCAACTGAATGATTCGCGGTATAATGAATCACCCACTGCTTGGTCCAGGGCACCCTCTTGCCCTTAGGGTTGGAAACGGTCCTAAAGGCGGATGAATCAGAAATGATCAACGGCATGGGGATGCAGAATGCAACAGGAAACCACTGCATTAAAGATCCAAAGGGTATCCCGAGGACATGTAATCCTCTCAAATTACATGTATCATCACCGAGCATGGTGGGCGAACGGTTAACGTTCTAGCCTCGCATTCGGGAGGACGTGGGTTCAAATCCCCGTCCGAGCATCCAGATTTGGGATTTCCATCGTATCCCCAAATCACACCAGGCGATTGCCAGGATGTTTCCTTCAGAAAGGCCATGGCCGAATTCCTTCCCATTCCTTTTCCCCATTCCCATTCCGCCTCTAATGACTTTAGCCGTAGACGAGGCAATAGGGAAAAAAACATATATCATGATGGCTTCTTCCTGGGTAAAATATTCCGGAGGTAAAATAGCCCCCCAATCGGATATCCGGGTGGGGACTGCTCAGGGAGGAGTCATCAGAATGGATAGAAACATTCTACGAGTCGGAGCGTGGAATGTTAGAAGTCTGAATAGAGCAGGTATGTTAGAAAATCCAAAAAGGGGGATGGAACATCTTAATTTTGATGTTGTTGGGATTAGCGAGATTAAATGGAAGGACGCACAGGATTTCTGGTCTGGGGAACACAGGATAATTAGCACACAATGTCAATGGAGTCACTGGTGTAGGATTTGTAGTGAATGAGAGGGTAGGGAAACGGGTGAGTTATTGTGACCATTTTAGTGACAGGATTATTTTGATGAGGTTAGAATCTAAGCCCGCCTCAACCACGTTAATACAAGTGTATATGCCAATGTCACAGGAAGATGAAGAAATAGAAAAAATATACACCGAAATTGAAGAATTAACCCAACATGTGAAGGGAGAGGAAAATCTAATCATCATGGGGGATTGGAATGCGATAGTGGGAGAAGGAAAAGAGGGGAATACTGTAGGAAGTTTAAGAACCAAGTTTGAAGGATATACACCTGAAAACGTCCAGGGGATACAGGCATATATCAGCTAGATTACATCATGGTCAAACAGAGATTCAGGAATCAAGTTCTAGACTGTAAAGCGTACCCAAGAGCAGACATAGACTCTGACCATAATTTGATAATAATGAAGTGCAGGCTGACATTTAAGCGAATAAGGAAGCAGTATAAGCAGAACAGACTGGAAGTGAATAAACTGAAACAACCAAGCACGAGGGAATAATTTGCAGCAATGGTGGACTTAAATCTAAGAAATAACTATGAAAGGAGCTAAACCGAGGGCGAATGGAATGCATTAAAGACCGAAATAATGAAAACTGGTAAGGGAACAAGCTGCCCGAAAACCTTGGATCACAAAAGAAATTTTGGAATTAATGGATCAGAGGAAAATGTACCAAAAATGCTCAGGATGAATCAGGAAGAGTGCAATACAGGCAATTTAAAAATCAAATAAACAGGAAATGTAAAAAAGCGAAAGAAAAGAAGAAAGAAGAAGGAGAAAAGGAACTGATCATAGGTAAAGTAGATGTTGCATATAGGAACATCAAACAGAAGTTTGGAGAAATGAAGAAAAGAGATGTGAACATTAAAGCTGCCGATGGGAAACCTCTTTTAAGCTCAGACAATAGAACTAACCGATAGAAGGAACACATTGAAAAACCATATCATGGAGACGACTTACACAATAGCGTAATAGAGAAGGAGAGCGATATCGACATTGATGACTTAGGAGATCCTGTTTTGAGGACAGAATTTAATAACGCTGTGAATGACTTGAAAGCAAATAAGGCAGTTGGAATTGATGAGATTCCAGCAGAACTTCTTAAATCACTAGGAGAAGAAGGAATCGAAAGATTATTCAAGCTGATATCAAAAAGTTATGAAACAGGAGAAATTCCAACTGATTTTAATAAAAATATCATCTTCACACTTCCGAAGAAAGCACAAGCCGACAAATGTGATAATTATCGCACCATTAGTCTAACTTCACATGCTACAAAATTACTGACCAGAATAATATACAGAAGAATGGAAAGGGTAGTAGAAGAGATAGTAGGTGAAGATTATTTTGGGTTTAGGAAAAATCGCGGTACAAGGGAAGCAGTTTTGGCTTTAAGATTAATACTTGAGGGGCGGATCAAGAAAAACAAAGATACTTTTATGCCGTTTGTTCATTTATAAAAAGCTTTTGATAATGTTAGGTGGGACAAGATGTTCAAAGTTTTTAAGAAGTCATGCCTAAAGTATCGAGACAGAAGAATACTCTATAAACTATATAAGAATCAAGTGGCTGTAATAAAAGTAGAGAATCATGAGAGACATGCAGCAATTAAAAAGGATGTGAGACAAGGTTGTAGTCTATCCCCGTTAATATTCAACTAGTATGTAGAGGAAGCAATAAAAAAAGTAAAAGAAAAATTTTCATGTGCCATGAGTGTTCAGGGAGATAAAATCAGTATGCTACGATTTGCTGATTGTATTGTTAGCGGAACGGGTTGAGGATATTGAGAAATTACTGAATGGCGTGAACAAAATACCGAAGGAAGATTTTGTACTGAATATAAATCAAAGCAAGACTAAAGTGATGAAATGTAGCAGAAATGGTACCAATACTAGTGGATAAAATATAAAAATAGGATGGAATGCAATTGGAGAAGTAAGTGAATTCTGTTATTTATGAAGCAAAGTTACAACCGATGGCCTAAGCAGGAATGATGTTAAAAGCAGAATAGCAGTAGCAAATAGAGCCTTCAAGAAAAAGAGAGATCTTATAGTTGTAAATATTGATCTAAGAATTAGAAAAAACTTTTTAAAATGGAGGACAGCACTTTACGGTAGGGAAACATGGACTTTACGAATACCGGAAAGAAGAAGATTGAAGCATTTGAAATGTGGTGCTGTAGAAGAATACTGAAAATTAACTGGACAGACAAAGTAAGAAATGAACGAGGTTTGGAAATGATGGGTGTGGAAAGAACTTTGTGGAAGACGCTTACAGAAAGAAGAGACAGGCTGATAGGTCATAGTAATGCTGGATTGGTTAATTTACTGGTGGCGGGAACGGTCGAAGGTAAGAACTGTAGAGGAAGACAGAGATTAGAATATATGAAGCAGATAATTGAGGACGTGGGTTGTAAGGGGTATGTAGAGAGGAACAGGTTAGCACAGGATGTAGGATTGCATCAAGCCAGTCGAAAGACTGATGACAGCAAAAAAAACAGAACTCTTTGAAATTATCATAGTTTTCCATTGTTTTATATTGTAGCAGACTTTATTCCGGATAATGTGGACGAACTAGTACAGATGTCTTTTCTCTTCCATGCACTAGTACTAAATCTTCGATTATTCCAAGCCTCGTCACCAATATACCCCTTGTATAAGCTGAGCATTCTGATCATACTAGCTACTGACGGCATCGTACAGTAATTTTAACGAACGAATCTTTCTGCTCTCATTGGCACAACACCCGATTCCTGTATTTGATACCCGAAATGGGAGTCCCCTACACCAACAATGATCTGACCTAAGTTTTATAATCAAGTTCCCTCATTTCACAGTAATACTATTAGAATCTTGTCGTACAGCACCGTAGTTCTGTATTCCTTGAGGTCTCTATTCAAGGTCACGTATGGAACACATTGACATTGAAGTGTTCCCTATGTTACGAAAGCGACTTCTCAACCTCACTGTGGCCGTTTGCTGCCAGTTGTTAATTTCCAAATAATATTAAGTATAAAAACAAATCAGTTGGGCTCCAGAGATTGGAGTGTACCCTATTCTGAGGGAAGCGACATCCAGATCTCAAAGTATTATTATTGAAACATGAATTATTGAATTAACCAACCAAAATGACACATTACAAGACTGGATGAGATCTAGTGAAAACAAGGCTCACAATCTGGATTACTATTTATTTCTGTATTTTACAACATTTTACAAAGATTAAATTTTCGTTTTTTTTACATCACTTTTTCTGTGGAGCAAGAGAGTCTGTCTCGGGGTGATATCTAGCGTAAAACGATGATGATGCAAAAGTTCCTTTTTCTGAATGGTGATTACCGTGCATTCGGTGGATTGACCAGCTCTCTGTGACCGGCGGCTGCCTCACTGCTGTCTATCCTCGTGGTCAGTTGGGCGGTCGATCTACACCTCTCGGTCGGTAGCCAACAAGTCCCTCCTGTCTACTGGCGCTGCCTCGAAGAAGCGTCCTTTTCCTCCCCCTCTTCATGACATCTGCCAATGTCTGTATTTGGAGGGAATCTCTTCATGCTGGTTGGCTCCGGACATGCAACAGAACCGGCCTTTTTTCATAATAAAAATACAAGTTTTTCCTACTGGCTGTACTCCCTGGCCTTCCCTCACCCTTCGTTCTTGGATTCAGATTTACTTTTTATTTTATTTGTTTACCGAAACAGTCCAGGCTGCTCTTGAGCTGTGGTCCTGTCACGGGACTGTTTTCTGCCATCCGTCACATCTAATGGCAACACTCAAGGGCTGGCGTCCTCCAAACACAAGCAGAACCTTCCCTAGGACCGCCACACACACGACGAGAACAGAAGCACGCACACATGTTTTTTATTCGGAACATTACAACATCAACGAGATTGCAGAGGTCCAACTCGGCCGCACTAGTTTCCTGTTTGTTTGTTATTCCAGAACCACGAGGTTCTCTTGTTGGCCTGGCTTATAGGAAGCAGCAGACAGGACAGCACCATGACTGAACGTGACAGTAATCAGAAAAAATTAAATAACAATTATTAATTGTACTGGTCCTACGTTTCTTTTAAATTTAGATCTTAGGTTGGAAGATATTCGAAAAACAAACTGCGATCAAAGGAAGTCGTACCTGGACACCCGCATGTATCCTACAAGTAAATTTGTATTATCCTTCAAGACAAATGCATTGATACAGTGACGCCATTCTACCTGAAGGAATTCCTCAAGTCTTAGAAGGAAAGTTCTTCTTTTTAAATATTGTCACAAGCATGTCGTATCCCCTGCTTCATGTTTTCTCAGGTGGTTGTTACATCAGTATAAACCCCATAGCCAAAAGTGTGGGGGTGTGAAGTCAGAAAATCAAGCTAGTATGACTTCATATGATCAGAGAATATCTTCCAAATAAAAGTCCAGATTTAAAAAAAAAGGATAAATCTTATATATAAAAATGAATTGCTGTTCGTTAGTCTCGCTAAAACTCGGGAATGGCTGGGCCGATTTGGCTAATTTTGATCTTGAACTATTTGTGGAAGTTCAGGGAAGGTTTAAACGGTGAGAAAAAATGGAAAAATTGTGAGGAAAATACTAAAAATGACAATTTAATCTTATATATAAAAATCAATGTGAGTTTTGTTTATGCTCTATGCGCTTCTAAACCGTTCATCTAATTACGGTGAAACTTTGGTGAGTTGTCTAGAGCGTTTGTGAGATGGTTCTTAAGAAATAAAATTTCCAAAAAACCATCCCCTCCTCCCCATAACACCCCATAATTTAAACAACCCAACAGATTTAGTCCGATTTCCACAAAATGTGCTCACGTATACTTAAAAAAAAATTGAAAAATATTGCCTATATATGTTTTCCAAAAACGAAACCCCTCAACCCCTTCACATCCCCATAATTTACACAAACCCACAGATTTTGTCCGATTTCGATTAAAAATTGCACACCTATACAATTAAATATACAGAAAAATACTACCTATATATAAAGCATTTATAAAGCATCGTGTGTATTGCCAAGTCCATTGTTGGATGTACTCTGTTGAGTGACAGAAGCGTGGTCTTCCATATGCGCACATATTAGTTTGGTTAGTTGACAAAATAAGGCCAGATGAAATTGATTTCATAATTTCAGCTGAGATTCCCGATGAAATAGTTGACCCAAAATTGCATACAGTAGTGACTAAACACATGATACATGGACCTTGCGGGGTTTTCAACAACAACTCACCCTGTATCAGACTATCGCTGGATTGTGCCGTACTCGCCAATGTTGTTAAAAGCTTTTGAAGCTCACAGCAATGAGGAATATTGTAACTCCGTCAAGTCGATAAAGAACATATGTAAATATGCAGGGGCGGATCCGGGGGGGGGGGGGGAAGCCACCTGGTGGCTTAAGCCCCCCCCTCCACACACACACACACAAAAGTATGTAGGTCCACCTCCGACATTATGATTTTGGAGACATTTTTTTTAGCTCTACGGATTCAACGCCCGAGGAGACTATAAATACTACTCTTTGCACGACTCAAGCCACCCCCTGAAGGCAAGCCCCCCAAACCAAAATTCATTCAAACCAAGCCCACCCCCAAACCAAAGTCCGCTCAAGCCCCTCCCAAACTAAAATCCTGGATCCGCCCCTGTAAATATGTTAACAAAGGTAGCGGACATGACCATCTCAGTTGTCCATTTGGCAGCTCATCTAGAAAATGGACAACGAGTGTATTTCAATCATGAGAATGCGGCGGATAGGGCGGCACGTCCACCATCGACCACATTAACAAGTTTCTTCTCAGTTTGTCAAACAGATGTTTTTGCTCGCACTTTGCTGATATGCCACGCTATTACACTTGGAACGCATCATCGAAATCGTTTCAGCGTCGGAAACAAGGAACACCAGTTGAAGGACACCCAAATGTATTAGCCTCAGATGCTCTTTATGTCGCATCTACACAGTTCATCCAACTAACGATGAGTGTTATTATCTTCAATTGTTGTTGGTGAATGTGCATGGTCCGACATCGTTTCAACAACTGAGAACGGTTGATGGACATCTGTGTGCAACATACCGAGAGGCGTGTTAACTACTACAATTGCTAGAGAACGATTCGCATTGGGATAATACGCTCAAGGAATCCGTCACATCCTCATCGCATCATCAAATTCGCCCGTTGTATGCGATTATAATATCGACATGTTTCCCCTCGAATCCGAAAGATTTGTGGATGAAATATAGGGATGACATGTCTGAGGATGTGTTGCATCATGTGCGTCGTCAAACTTTGAATCCTATACTACAGAAATTTACAATGAGACATTAATCATGATAGAAGATATGTGTTTATTGGTGGCAAATAAAGTATTGTCGTGTTTGGGCATGACATCACCCAATCGTCCTATGCGCGATGCATTTAACCACGAGTTACAAAGAGAACAACAGACGATACTGAAGATTGACCGAAACAGTTCGTTCAAATGTTCCGCAATTGAATGACCAACAACGAATTGTGTACGATACTTTGATTCAAGCTATTAACAGTTTTTTTTTTTTTTTTTGGAGGCCATACAGCCAGCTCAATGTGTATTTTTTCCCAATGTATGGACGCCACAGGACGGACAGGACATTCACACAGACACACAACACTTAACATCCATGCCCGCGGCCGGATTCGAACCGGCGGCCTTCGGCACGTGGAGCCGCTATTAATAGTGGATTTGAGGGAATTTACTTCCTTGACGCTTCCGGGGGGACTGGGAGAACGTTCCTAATTTCATTGCTGTTTCCAAAGATCAGATCGCAAAATGAAGTAGACTTAGCGTTGGCTTCATCTGGAATAGCTGCAACATTGTTAGAAGGTGGATGAACTGCACATTCTACCTTGAAATTACTATTAAACATGCAAATCAACGAAGCACCAGTTTGCAACATCACCAAAAACAGCGCAATGGCAAATATTCTACAGATATGCAAATTGATCGTTTGGGATGAATGTACGATGCCCCACAATAGGTCACTGGAGGCACTGGACGGAACGATAAAAGATCTTCGTGATAACCAAAACATTTTTGGTGGAGCCATGATTGTGTTGTCAGGTGATTTACGTCAGACTCTTCCAATTATTCCCCAATCAACTGACGAACTAAAAGCATGCCTAAAATCATCTAATTAGTGGCGGAATGTAAAGACACTCCAATTAACAACTAACACGCGATTGGTTTTGCGACAAGATCAAACTGCGTTTGTGTTTTCGAAGCAGTTATTAGATATTGGAAATGGTAAAGTCGCAGTTGACACCTCGACCGGATTAATTACACTACCCACGCATTTCTGTCACTTCACCGACTCAAAAGAGGACCTTATTCAGCGTAATTTTACGGACATAGAACAACAGTTCAGTAACCATAATTGGCTGAGTGAACGAGCAATACTGGCCGCCAAAAACAAAGATGTCAATGATCTCAATGCGACCCAGGAGAGTTGTTTTCTTACAAATCAGTTGATACAGTTACAAACCAGGATGATGTAGTAAACTGTCCCACAGAGTTTTTAAATTCACTGGAATTGCTTGGACTACCACCTCACAATTTACAATTAAAAGTAGGATCAGTTGTGATTATACTGCGTAACATTAATCAACCCCGACTATGCAATGGAACGAGACTGGCTATGAAAAAGCTAATGAATAACGTGATTGAGACCAAGATCATCAAGGGAAAATACAAAAGAAAGGATGTCTTGATCCCGTGTTACCGATGATTCCAACGGATTTGCCATTCGATTTTAAGCGTCTACAATTTCCCGTGCATCTGGCCTTTGCGATGACCATAAATAAATCGCAAGGTCAGTCGTTGCAAGATTTCGGAATCAACTTGGAGTTTTCCTGTTTCGCGCATGGACAATTATACGTCGCGTGCTAGCGCGTCGGAAAGCCATCATCTTATATATTTACGCATCGCAAAAAATATAGGTCATCAGAAAGCTTTAAATTGATTAAGTGTATAACTGTGTTGTATTTAATGTAGATAAAAAATTTGTATTCATTTGAATTGATAGCAAATTTCATTTACAGACCGATCGAAATTAAAACAGTGTAAGATATAGTATACTGAATGTGTGTGAGGGAGTGCGTGTGGGTGTATGTGAAATGTATATGTGGTGTTGTTACTAAAACATATCCGTCAGAATTAGAATTATTATTGTTTTACATTCCTCACAACGTAACAAAATGTTACAACAACTAGGAAATGAACATCGGTTGTCCTGTCGCTCAATCAACTTTTTTCAAAACGGGCAATGCATATTATATTAGAGACCAAAAAAAATAAAAAAATTGTAGACACCTTATTAGTTGACATAAGTGTCTGTAGTAGAACAACTGCATAAACCGTGACGTGCACAAAAGAGACACTATTGTACAGTCGCGACAATAAAGAGTTTTTGATCGGTGTTGCCATCTCAATACACTATACATATATGATGTAGGTGAAACGAAGTTCACCGGGTCATCTAGTTTTAAATAATTTCTTCTTTAATACTTGGTTCAAAATACCAGCTTACATGGTTCACCCTGAATGTGCAGCATCTATTGAAGACAGATCCGCCCGCCTCATATCTTCACATGCTGTCGGTGGATAATGTTCCGAATGAGATATGAAGTACTCTTGGAGATCCGAATTGTGCGAAATATGTGGTAACTGCGAGGCGATACTCAAGCTGAGACATCACAACGTACCTGGGGCACTGTACAGCAATTCACCAGCACAACTGAGAAGCAAACACACAACTCAGGCGCACAAAGCCAGTGAGCGGACGTTCAACATCTGCTTGTAGTTAATGAATGTTGCTCGCGAAACCAACCGAGTAATTCTATTATTTAAATACAATATTTCGGCGACATAAACCTCCTTCGCCATCTTCAGGTGTAGGGTTGGACTTGAAGTCTGCCTTGAGCACGTTGTTTGAAAACTGTCATGGCAACGACAGACGTTGTTACGTTGCCTAGCAGCATCTCAGACTGGAACAATTTAGAAAACTTTTATATTGAATTTTGTATTTACATGATGCATATTATATATACTATTTTAAGTTGTAAATATTTTATGTTAAAACGGTATCTTATGAATTTTATATTAGATGACTAGCATTTGCCCGCTGCTTCACGCGCGCGTGCCTTGGCAGGTGTAGAAATTATTTACCGATTTTATTCTCTTATCAGACATTAACGTGGAAAGGCATGAACTGTTAATGTATTCTGAATAGTTTCGTTTTGTTTCGGTTAATACGTTAGGTTCGGTTTTCATACTGATGTCAGAGAGTTGTTTTATTCATATTTTAACATGATGCAATTGATTCAATAGTAGAAAAGGTTCCTGAAAAATTAACAGTAGTAGTTCGTGGTTGTAATTATTGTGCGAATTATAAACATTTATTGTTTAGAAAGGCTTTCACGGTTCAAACGACGTTCTTTCTTCTGTGCGCTTTCAGAAGCTATGGATTTAGCGTATAGAACCCAGTTATAGGTCAATCGCTTTTCTCGGTGCAGGTTACTTTCATTTGCTCTAGCTATTTCATCTAGTTCTCTTTGACGTTGCAGACGATGTTGTCGGTCTATTTCACTCTCATTTAGCCGAATATTATTTCTGAAAGCAATATTTAACTCAGCTAAAACATAATATTTTTAAATGCTGATATGGAGGATTCCACGTTAACCGTGGTACCGAAAATTTAAATGGATATATAACAGTTGTAACGTTAAGAAAGCTGATATTATAATCATTATGTGTAATTTTTTTTGGCGATTTTATGTGTAAACTTTGCCTGGGATTATATAGCTAGGTATAAGCTTTGTTTAGGATGTATCTGTGGATTTAATGAAAAATATTCTTTCCATGATACTTAACTAAAAAAAGTTTATTTTTAAATGTGGATACCAAGGATTGCAACATAACCACGGTGCCATAAATTTATGTAAATATAGCAGTAATCTACGACTTAGTCCTCTTGGAAGTGTGGTGAAATATAAAAATTCGTTACCAATAATCACAGCATCTCAATTTTTCTGATTTATTTATTTTTTGTTGTTTTTTATTTTTTGTTGTTTGGATATTGGTTTTATTTTATGTTGATACACCATCAATTATTCCTGCTTTAAAATAGAAATTTACGTGAATTGGAGCTACTCTTGATTTCAAATCGTCGTATATTACTGTCATTATTTCAGTCAGATCCAAAAATGTCGAGATGTGATCATGGTACAGTTTATGTAGTAACGTGCATGTAACTGAAACAATTATTTCTGAGTGGCAACATTATCGCAAGTTGTGAATCGCTTGAAATGCAACCTGACAGCTGATATGATGCTTTGTTATAGGCCTAAGAGACGATGCCTGCAGCTTTATAATCTAGGCGGTGTAGCATTAGGATATGAAACATTTTAATTTAAGTTTCTTTCAATATAGCCGTATTTTCTATGTAATTTATTTTAGTCGTATGTAAGTACCTGGCGAAACAACCGCCTGGACCAGATGACAATTGACTCGTTTTGTTTAGCGTCAGGCATAACGGGTTTAGTTTTAAAATTTACGCGGTGTAGATTAGAATTTTAGGATGCCTAGTTATATTTGAAATAAAAATTCGTTACCAATAATCACAGCATCTCAATTTTTTCTGATTTATTTATTTTTTGTTTTTTGGATATTGGTTTTTATTTTATGTTGATACACCATCAATTATTCCTGCTTTAAATAGAAATTTACGTGAATTGGTGTTAATCTAGGTTTCAAACCGTCGTATCATTATTGTCATTATTTCAGTCAGATATAATTAATTCAAAAATGTCAAAATGGATCACGGTACAGTATATGTACTAATGTGCATGTAACTCAAGCAATTATTTCTGAGTGGCAAAATTATCGCAAGTTGTAAATCGATTGAAATGCAACCTGGACAGTGATGACAGCTGATATGCTTTGTTATAGGCCAAAGGGACGATTCTTTTAGCTTTATAATTTACGCGGTGTAGCATTAGGATCTGAATTTTTTTTTTTGAGTTTCTTTCAATATATCCGTATTTTCTATGTAATTATTTCAGTCGCATGTATCTGAATTTTCGGATGCCTAGTTATATTTGCACGTTATAGCCACGAGACATATTAATCGAATAAAGTACTTCCAAATATGTGCAATTCCGCACAAGTCATTATGAAAGAAGTATGTTTTATTACTTGCTGATATTTATAATAGCTGTTTTTCAGACATCGCTCTTCGAGAAAAAACTGAATTTCGTATTGTGGCTGTATTGTACAGAATTCACGTAGCAATTTTGTTCCAGAGACAAACTGTATAACAGTCTACCAGAGACAATACGTCTTCAATATTTGTAATACAACTTTTTCGTAATTCAACAGACCTGTTACGATTCAAGTAAATGCTGATTATACTTGATTCACGTATTCTTTTTATTTTGAAGTACTGCGGTCCAGAAAAATGAATCGCAGAAGTAAAAAAAATGAAATCCTAAATTTTGTCAGGTCTCTTTATGAAAGGAGTGACCGTCTGAATGTGTATAATTATCTGTGGTCTACAGTTTCACATTTCTGAAGTTTTTTACTGACTTTCTTCTTCCCATGGTACTAATTAGTCGTTAGCTACTTCCGCAGATGATGATCAGCAACATTAGCTTTAAAAATTTGGAAACACCGTGCAAATTGATGCGGTAGTTTTTGCGTTATTAGAGATCAAGCCTCACTACAAACGCAGCTTGCTTACAGATTTATAATAGTATAGATTTTATCGCACTAATGTATCATATTGTATTATTGTTTTTATATTATATTTGCATTTATATTGTAAAATTACATAGTGCTGGCTGTATGGCCCCGTAGCCAAATGCCAATAAAAAAAATAAAATAAAAATTCTCAGACTTCATTAGACGCCCGCGGAACACAAAACACTGAGCAGCCTCAGTAACAGGTATCCACTCATCACTCAGCAGGAAACCACAATCCCTGTTAACCAGATCAGACGCCAGGCGGATTCAAACGCTTCTGTAATAACGCTGTCCCAGAAATATTGTGCATTAGTAATAGTATTACTCGTTTTTTTTCCCGAGAAACATTTATAAATATACAACGCAGAGAAAAACTGTGTTCATTTATATCTCGTTGTAGTGTTTGTCAGAGTGGTAGTGTGCGTTTCAACTAAATACTCTATTATAAGGACAGAAGTAAGACATTGTAACTCCTGTCATTACCGTTGCTACTATTCTTTGAAATGTCCAAGCACTTTCAACAAAATCAAGGCATAAAAAAGCACCATTTGTCATATGCTTACTGAAAATTTGACTAAGGGGAGACAATGTACGCGTTTTTCATTAAATTAATTACTGCTTTGCTACAGTTATTTCGCTTCCTTATTGCCTATATCCGCCCAAATTTCCACTCACCGAAGAGTTAGGGGAAAAAAAGGCTTTTAAAATACAGATTCAAATATCGTGTAGCTTTTCAATTCAGAGAAGCAGTTTTTAAAGGTGCACTAGTAGAAAATTTCATGTATCTATATTTAATTTTACTTCTACGGATGCTGTGTCCTACTGGAAAATTTAATGCACTCCCAGTGGTTTTTGCATATTAGAGCAGACAGTGGCAGAGTT
>JARYHS010012519.1:9708705-9743502 GCA_031002005.1 Vandiemenella viatica
TTTCACCGAAACCAGAGTCTTCATTGTTGACATTAGCATTATTATTATTATCCCCCTCTTTAATATTTAATCCAGCATCGCGGTTAACTAATTTTTCACTAATTTTCGTCATGTTAATTACAAATTTACATAAAACACAGTACCGCGGGATAAGTCTGCTATAAAATTATTCCGCCAAATCACAGGACAATATTACACATACAAAATCACTTCACAATTACACAACGCCGTTTTTACAACGAAGCTAGACTTTCAAACAGGCACAGAAACCCATTTCAGAATTACTTACTGTGCCAAAAGAACAGCTGAACTCCTGTAAAAATAAATTTTGCAACAGAAAATATACACATGTTATAACATCGAAAGTTACAATAGCTGACATACCGGTACATGCATATACATATGCTGCTTTATATTTGTTTACTTAATTAACAAAAACTTTCCCCCTGTATTTAATGACTTTCTTTATTACCTTAACTAAGACTTTCACAGCATGTAAATTTAGGTTAAACAGTTTTTTTTACGGACCAAAATTAGTCTTACGACAATTTTTACAGATTTTAAACTTTCAATTCTTACAAACAGTACTCCGTTACTTTATGCTTGTTTTCAAACAGTTCTGCTTAATTCAACCGTTCATTTGCTGATATTTACACCACTTCTTTTTTTTCCAATCAAGTAACAAAATTGTTTCGCAAAAGTTACAACGTTAATTTTTGTTAGTCTTTTCTGTAATTAGCCTACTGCTACTTTGATTACGCTGAAATTATTCCAAGAAAATTAAATTCTCTATTGTACTTGCCACATCTGCGCCGTTATTTCTTCTTTCTTGAAAATACCTTCTACCAGTCGTCGATGTTTTCCTCGCGTCGTCTGCTTCCGAAGAAATTATTCCAGCTCGTAAGCAATGCGATACATTGCCTAATCCTGGCTTAAGGGTCTCCAATTTGCTAAGTCCCACTGCTAATTTTTATATTAACCAGCAGTAAGTAGATATCCCGCTCCTTGCAACATATGGCCCTACTGTTGGTTTTTGGCGGTAGCGATATCACTTAGCGTGTTATTTCTACTTGTCAACAAACCACTTTACAAGTTATACATTTTAGCGCAACGGGTATTATCATCAAATAATTCAATCATTACACTCATTCATTTGCCAAACTTTATTTTATACTTCAAACGCTTGCTACTACAATCCACTGCCAACACACTCCTATCCATACATTCTTTCTTAGTCCTCTCTCGCCATCTTAACAACTTCACCCTCACTCCACTAACAACAACAGTAGTACCAACTACAACAAACTAAATTATTAAAAAAACTTAAAATTACCCACATGTCTAAACAAACTACTTATGCTGTGAAGTCTGTTTAACCTATTTTATTTACAATTATTTTTATAACAATGATTTTGTGAGTGGGACCTCACAGTAGATGCGTAAATTGCTAACACTGGCATGTATAAGCTTCCAAAAGAAGCAACAGTAAACGCTGCAGAAATGACAGCTATCCGAAAAGGCTTACTATATGTGTAATATACACCGCTGAAGTAGGTTGTTATCCTGTCAGACTCAAGAAGAGCCCGAGTCTCCCCACAGTGTACACGCTGGTAACGGGAGAAACATCCTAGGACACAAAATTATGGACGAGGTACAGCGCCTTTATAACGCCCGAAAACAGGTGCAGCTGATTTGGATCAAAGCCCACACCGGCCTAACAGGGAACAAACTGGCGGATACTGAAGGTAGAAACTACAGCTATTTACAGCCACCGTTACCAACAAAACAGTGGCATCAAAAATGGCATGTAACAAGAAAAATAACGAATATCGTAGTACGATTAAAATTCAAGCACTGTGGTTTCCCTAAACACCCGTACAGAGTACATCAACAGCACCTCCTTTGTGCGGCTGTGGCGAGACGAGCGAGGGAGATGTAAACCACTTAATATTCTCCTGCAAAAGAAACTGGCAGCGGTCTACTAGGCTGCGGGAAGACCTGCTACAACCAGGTGCAAACCTCGCGACAAATGTCTCGAACCTTTCATCTACGGACGACCAACGTGTCTACACAGCCATCCTAAAGTTCGTAGTATACAGCCAAATAAAAATTTTAACAAACCGGAGCTTTATGTGTGATAAACAAAGTATTATTTACCAAAACAGCAAATTAGTGTTACCATTTTGAAATTTCTACAACACAGTGTACATGTTGCAAGCTTTACTGTCAGGAATATACTATTTTATAGGTTCAGTTGTGTATTTTAAATCTGTCTTTTATGTCTATATGTGTTTATAATTTTGAAATATTTACAAATTACACCCTTTGATTTGAAAGATGGCGTTATGTGAATTTTATTAGTTTTAGCAGTTCAGTGCAAACATTTATATAAAATAACCGTTGAAACTTTGGCTGGCTGTATGGTCCTGTAACCAAAGCCCCCCCCCCCCAAAAAAAAAAAGTGCTTGGAACAGTCTCGGGTGTGAGACGTGTTGTTAACGTTTCCATTTGTATCTACGTTGTACACTAATCCGGGCTTGTGTGGTCGTGGTGTCGCACACACGCGACAGGCATAATTCATCCCAGGTACAGAATAGCTACTGGTCTGCAAGATGACTTGTCACTACCATTACTTCGTCAGATCTGACGTGTGAAGAGTTGTCATCCGGTGCGGATGAAGGCACAAGATTACTGCAGGATGCACGTAGTACAGTAGACGTACTTCGCACACTGCAAATTCACTAAGAATGGCTGTTAAGTTCCCGCAACTTGAGTATGTAACTCAGTAACGGTTCTGTCATCAGTATATCGATTAGTTTGATGAAGTCCTGCAATTCTTCGAATCTTACACTAACCTCTTCATCTCAACTTATCCCTCACAACATATATCTTCAATTACCACATATTCTAATCTTTGTCTGCCTACATAGTTCTTTCCTTCGATCGTTCCCTATTAACCAATGCCACATGTCTTAAATGTAACCCATCATCTTGCGTCTCTTCCTGCGACTTTTCCACAAGCTTTATTTCTGTAACACGTCCATTCCACTGTCTACTTAATTTTCAGCCTCCTTATATACCTCCATATTTCAAATGATTCAAATTTTATGAATGTTTCCCGGGAAACCAACCGAGTAATACTATTATTTAATATACAATATTTCGGCGACATAAAACTCCGTTGCCATCTTCAGGCGTACTCGTAGGACTTGTAGTTCGCCTTGAACACGTTGTTTAAAGACTGTCATGGCAACGACAGACGTTGTTACGTTGCCTAGCAGCATCTCAGACTTCATTAGACAAAACACAGAGCAGCCTCAATAACAGGTATCCACTCATCACTCAGCAGGAAACCACAATCCCGGTCAACCAGATCAGACGCCAGGCGAATTCAAACGCTTCTGTTATGACGCTGTGTAGAAGCCTATCGCATGTGCCAGCACCTTAGTTGATTAGAAATCGAATCCTTGTTCCAAACTATATTCCGCCACCGCGGATTTCTCCCTTTGCCCTAAGTGGACATGTCTGGAATGTTCCAAATAGCGTTGTTTAGTACACCGTACTGCCTGGCCGATGTACTTTTTTCTGCACTCATATTGAATTCTATAAAATCGCGATGAACGCGGAGAACGCAAAATGTTCCTTAATTTTAGTGGTGGTAGGAAAATGGTCTTAATGCCATTTCTTCTTAGAAACCTTCCAATCCTCGTTGTGGTACTGCAAGATGGCTAAGTCATCGAGTAGAACATTATTGTGGTTATTAAACCTTCGTTTTACTTCCCGGAATGCCAACTGTATGTGATGTTCACTGCACCCGCTCTGTCTGAAGGTATCACGTTGATGTTAGGTAGGCTGTCCTCATCACATTTTGCCCGCGCTCTGTGGACCAGAGTAGTGAGTACTGTCTTGCTCTGTGCTGGATGGTGATGACTGCGCGCCTTTAGGTAGAGGTCCGCATTTAGTAAACAGTCCTAAAGTTCCATCATATTTCTTTTCAATAAAATAATATCCAAAAAGGGCAGGTGGCCTTCTTTTTCCACCTCTATCGTGACCTGGATTTTTGTGTTGATACTGTTCAGATGAAGGAGAAACCCATCAAGGTTGTATCTACCATGATACCAAATAACACGTACCGATAAAAGACACTGGGCTTCATGGGAGCTCTTATCAATGCTTTCTCCTAAAAATCATCCATGAAGAAATTAGCTATCACAGGCAACTCCATCAATCTGTTCGTAGTAATGTCCACCATACAAGAAGTACGACTATTGCAATGTGTGGCGAAACAACTCACTAACCTGGGCTCGAAGAGCTGTTGTAGTGGAGACAGCGTATCAGCCAGAGGAACCCTGGCGAAGCTCACCATCAAATCCTCTTGACGCAGGCCAAGTTCTTTAACGATGTTAATAAATTATTACTCGGCTGGTTTTCCGAGAAACGTTCATAAATACATAACGCCGAGAGAAATAGCGTTCATTTTTGCTTCAATTTTTCTTTCTTTCTGGTATTCCTGAAAGCTACCATCGAGTGCTGCGCTCCATACATACAATTTTAAAAAGTTCTTTCTCAGTCCTAATCTATATTCATGAAGGCTCTTTTGCTAGTAATATTCTGCTTTTAACGTCACTCTTGATTCAGCAGTGTGTTGTAATTTTACTTCCTAATCAACAGAATTAACTTCTGCAATTGCATCACATTATATTTTTATATTTAATCTACAATTATTGTTAACGTTTCTACTACATTTGATCACTTTTGTCATGCTTTAATTTATATTTAGTCCAAAATCTTCTTTAAGTGTTTTTTTTTTCATATTATTCAGTAACAATCTAAGCCTGTTCTGTTAGGAGAACAAAGTCATCAGCAATTCGTAGCACACTGATTATTTCTCCTTGCCACATTACAATTTCTCTTTCACTTCCTTTATTGCTTCCTCTGTATACAAGTTGATTATTAAAATTTGATAGACTGCAACCTTGTCCCACATTCATTTCAACTGAGTTTGCCTGTCATGGATCTCTACTACTATTTCAGTTAGTTGATTATTACATCTTTATATACTTCTTCTGTCCGTGTGTATGTCACTGAACTCCTCCTAAACGGCTAAACTGTTTTTTATGTAATTTTTTGTGTGTGATTAACTTGATTCGAGAATGGTTTAGATTCACAACTTGATTTGCAAAAGCCCATCCCTCTCTCCTTTTACCCCCCCCCGCTCTTAATTTCCAATTATCATTAAAGAAACACACAGATTTAGATAAAACTATGCAAACGTATACTTTAAAACAAAGAGAAAAATAATGTGCACAATTAGCTTTAAAAAGCTAAATCCTCTCCAACTTTCCACTCCGTTAATTTTTGTCAATTTTCTATACACAAAGCTACAGACGACACCATTTAACCGATCGCCATGGAAGTTAGCACATATATGTATTTTTTCATAGAGAAGGTTTCTGACCAAACAAAAATAAAAAAACCCACTTCATTGCCCCCTTACAGCCCTTAATTCTTATGCAAACCAATCGTTTTTATCCGATTTCGATGGAACTTTTTTTAAATATATGCTTTAAAATAAAGAGAAAAATACCGTCAACATTAGTTTTACAAAAACCCAATCTCTCTCTCCCTTTACATCCTTTAATTATTGTCAATGTTCTTTATACAAATTCCAGAAATTTCAATATAGATGTTTTGTGCATATCTGAACATCATTTGTCTGAAACACGATTATCTCAGCTGTCCATCCCAAAGTATAAACTAAGTTCTCATTTCTGTAGATGTAAAATGGAGAAAGGGGGTGGTGCCATTTTTGTTAAAAATAATATTCAATGCAACAGTGTAGTTGTAAGTAAGTATTGTATAGAACAACATTTTGAATGCTGTGTTACTAAACTAGAATATGGTACGGAAGAGCTCATAGTAATAGCAATTTACAGGGCCCCCTCAGGAAATTTTAGACTGTTTTTATCTCAATTAGAATCTTTGCTACTATGTTTTAAAAATAACAAACAAGTAGTTTGATTTTGATGTTGACTTTCTCAATCACAGCAATGAGTGGCTAGATATGGAAGCCTTGATGTTGTCTTTTAACTTAACGGCACTTGTAAATTTCCCTACTAAAATACAAAATAATAGCAGGACTGCAACTGATAATTTTTTTATGGATATTTCTCAGTACAGTAACTACAACATACTTCCAGTAATAAATGGTATCTCAGATCATGATGCCCAGTTAGTATGTATCAAGTCTAGAAACACCATTAAACAGATAAAGAAAAGCTGGGTATATAGAAGAAATATTAATGAAAACTGTATAAAGCATTTCATAGATTCCTTAAATAATGAACAATGGTCAGAAGTGTACCATGCACAGGGTGTTAATGAAAAATTTGATTCCTTTCTCAATATATTTCTAAAACTTTTCGAAGGAAGTTTCAAAAAAAGGAAAGTTGTCAATACTCCAAACAAAGAACTGGGTAAGGGATGGATAACAAAGGGTATTAGAGTATCTTGTAAAACAAAAAGGGACCTGTACTCAATAGTAACAGAATCAGATAACTATACACTGAAAGCTCATTATAAACTTTATTTTAAAATACTAAGAAATATAATAAGAAAGGCCAAGAACACGTATATATCAGATAAAATAGAGAATTCAGGCAATAAGATGAAAACTATATCGAATATAATGAAAACTGAAACAGGAAAATCTGTAAATCAGTCTAAAGACAAAAATAGAACAAAATGGATCTGTTCATAGTGAAATAGGCGAAGTTTGTGAAATATTTAACAAACATTTTACTTCAGTTGTAGAGACTTTAAGCACAGAAAAGCAATCCCCACATAGTGTCCTAAGGCTTGTTCAGACTGCTTTCCCAAATAGATTTGTGGAAATGCAATTGCCACCAGTAACAGTCTCAGAAATAAATAAACTCATGAAACAATTAAAACCTAAAAATTCTTCCAGCTATGACAATATTTCACGCAAATTGCTGAAAAGATGTTCAGATTGTTAAATCGTTCACTTGCCCACATTTGTAATGAATCCTTAGTGCAAGGTGCGTTTCCAAATAAACTAAAATATGCAGTTGGAAAACCGTTGTTTAACAAAAGAAGAAGCAAGATATGTATATAACTATCGTCCCATTTCATTAGTTTCAAGATTCTCAATTTTTCTGTTGTTGAAAAAGTCATGTACTGGAGAGTAATAAAACACGTTACACAAAATAATATCCTCACTAAATCACCATTTGGGTTCCAAAAAGGATCATCTATAAAAATGGCTATATGTTCGTTTTTAAATAACACATTTGAGGAACTGAATAATAAAATGAGCCCTGTAGGAATATTTTGTGATCTTGAAAAAGCATTTGACTGTGTAAATCATGAATTACTTTTGAGGAAAATGGAATACTATGGTATTTATGGAACCGCAAGTAAATGGTTTAAATCATACATTGAAAGTCGATGAAAAAATTTCCATTTTTCATTCTAAAATAGGTAAAGATGCTTCATCAGACTGGGAGAAAATAAAACATGGAATTCCACAAGGCTGTGTCCTAGGACCCCTCCTCTTTTTGTTGTACGTCAATGATCTTCGTGGAACTTATCTGACAATGTTAAAAGTGTTTTATTTGCAGATGATACTAACCTGACTGTGAGAAAAACACCAAACAGCAATCTAGAATTTAATGTAAATGAAGTACTTAGTGATAGAGCTGTAAAAGTAACGATGTATTCGTTACTGAGTAATGGGTTTGTCGCCTGACTCGAAGTACCTAATCGTTACTCACAAATTCATTTCGTTACTCGCATGTTTCGTTACTCGCATTTGTCGTATAGATACGAACACGTTCCAGCTCCCGCAGATAACTAATTTAGACAACGTGAAGACTAATTTTGTACTTTTTATTTTGTTTAACATTAAAATTTACAGTGCCTAATTTGTAAATAGAAAATTTGTATGGATAATTTTTGAGATAGTTACTGTTTTTTCATTGATAGTTCATTAGTGAGGTTTATTGATTTCAAACATTTGTGGAATTTGTTTATTTTAAGAATTGATACCTTTTATTTTATAGTGTAATTTTCAATATAAAAGTGTTGTCTAATAAATTTTGATATACATCTCTGCACTTGTTATGTTCTAATAATATTTAATAAAATTGCTATGGAGCATACGCTCCGGTGGCAATTTCCGTACATACTCATCTTCACCCTTTCTTGCATCCACCTACATTTGCCCTCTACAAATTTTAACTTTTTTCAAAGTTTTTGGTAAATTATTCATAATTTTTCTTGGTAACTTATTCCAATCCCTGAAACCCTTACCTACAAAGAGAATCTTCCTAAATCCTTGTGCCTGAAGTCGAGTGCCAGCTTGTGGTCTTGGTCATCTTTTCCCTTCCAAGCATTACTTTTAATTCTTACACCAATATCATTCCATGCCTCACCATCAATATACGCCTTGTACACTGCAATGACCCTCTTCACCCTCCTCCTGTCTTCCAATGAATCCCATTCCAGCTCTTTTATCATATCTGTTACTGATTGCGTTCTGCGATAATTTCCAGAAGCAAATCTAGCAGTTCTTTTTTGCAGTTCCAGAATTCCATAAACAAAGAACAAGTTACAAGACTTTATTCCTTTTGCCTGGTGTTAGTTATTGTATTATTACCGCAGGATCCATGCGATCAATGTGGTACTGGCTTTGATGCTGAATGTTTGCTGTAACCGCGACGCAATAACAATTAATCTAATCGCGTGTTTGTCCTGAACCTTTGTTATCAGAAACAAGGCTTTCCCGGCGTATCATTGACACGAAATCTTCACAGGTTTTTCGCCGGATAATATTTTCAAAAGACAAGTTTTCGGCGGCTTGCTCTGCCGCCATCATCAAGTCCATTGTACTTATGAGAACAACTAGAACTGCACTGGATCGCGGAACCGGTCGAATTACAGACACAGAATGGAAACGGGCATTGTAATCAGCCAATGAGAAGACGATACGATCCTGGCCCGCTACGGATGGACCTGATGATGGCGGCATAGCAAGTCGCCGAAAGCTTGTCTTTTGAAAATATTATCCCGCGGAAAACCTGTGAAGATTTCGTGTCTGAACCTTTGTTATTGATTTAAAAGTTTTGAATATTGATAGTTTTAAAATGAAACAATTAATGCGAGAGTCAATAGTATTATGCCTGCAGGTCCATTTTGATTGTATGTCACCATTTATTTTAACAAAACTATCACAAGAAGATGAAGAATTTACAAAAATACATGAAAACCGTAAAGGAAGACACTGGTGAAACCTCCTATTTAAAAACGAAATACTTTGATGAGATTATAATATTTGTTAAATACATGTCCTATTATCACATCAGGCTTCTATCCAGAGTTTTGAGCAGGCTACTTTAAATAATTGTCATTAGTTATTGTCACTAGATATGTCACGGTCAGGTGAAAGGTCAGGTCCTTTTTTTGTATGGAAATAGGTGTTTGTTTAGAAATTAGATTATTCTTTAGTATATAGATATGTATATATATGTATAGATATGTATATAACAGAGATATGTCTTTGGAACGTATAATTGTTTTCACTATGATTATGATTCATATTGTATGTATGTGTATTAACCATGACATGTTTCAGAGGTCCTTCCTCAGCAGGGATCAATGAAACAAGATTGTTAAATAAAAATACAGTTTCTATCCAATTTTGAAGGAATTTTTTACACGTAGCCTATACTTTAAAACAAGCAGAAAAATACTGTCTACATTAGGATTACAAAAGCCCAACCAGGTTCCCCCTTTACCCCCACCTTTTTGAATTCCAGTGTTCTTTATAGAAACCTATAGTTTTAAATCCCGTTAAAATAAATCAAGCTATTTTAAGTTACGCCAGAATATTCATAAAATAAAAATGTTCTAATATTTTAACATGTACTTCAGATTGTAGCTTTTATTCCAAGATTAATCGTTGTGATGCAGGAACAAACGGATATATTACAGATACAGTTTTATTTATGTGGTATGTATTAATGCGCGGATGGTAGATATTTTGACTATCAAGCAGCAACTTTAACAGATGATATTCTGTATAACAGCATTTAATTAACCTGGTTCCGGGAATTGTTTGGGTGTAGCAATGTTTACTACTGTAAATGGATGGCGCCAAATTAATGAAACTTGGTACTCATGATTTACATCGGAAATATAAAAATGGTGTACAGATAGATAAGTCCCGATTAAACCGGGCAACGCCGGGTACTCTCCTAGTAGATTATAAAGTATTTTTCTATCTCGATATCTTAGAGCTGACATCTTTGAAATTCTGAATATCATGTCCCACCTAACATTTTCAAAAGCTTTTCCTAAATCAACAAATGCCATAAGAGTATCTCTGTTTTTCTTGAACCGTCCTTCGAGAATTAATCTTATGGTCAGTATTTCCCTTGCACCACTGTTTTTCCTAAACCGTAACTGATCTTCTTCACCTACCATCTCTTCTACTACCCTTCCCATTCTTCTATATATTATGCCAGTCAGTAATTTTGAGGCACGTGATGTTAGACTTATAGTGCAATAATCCTGACATTTATCGGATTATCCTTTCTTTGGATGTGTGAAGATGATACTTTTATTGAAATCAGTTGGAATCTGTGCAGTTTCATAATTGTTTGATATCATTTTGAATAATCTGTGGATTCCTTCTTTTCCAAGAAGTTTCAGAGAATCTGCTGGAATCTCATCAATTCCAACCACGTTATTTGATTTAAAATGTTTTAAAGCTCTGTCCTTAAACAGCATGTCCTAAATCATTAATGTCGATATCCCCATCTTTCTCCAGCACACTGTTTTTAAAATCATCTTCACCATCCCATCTGTGGAATGGATGTCCTGCCCATCAACACTGAACGTTACATTTAATTTTCTAAAAAGATTAACGATACGTCAATCACTGGACTCGTACGTGTTACATGCAGTCACCACAGAGAAGCTGGTTGGAACCCTTGAGGATCGTGAAATGCGCCTTAACCGTTCCCATATCAAGAACCCCAACCGGTCCGGGCATCCAGATTTGGGTTTTCCATGGTTTCCCCAAATCACTCCAGGTGAATGCCGGGATGCTTCCTTCAAAAGGCCATGGCCGAATTCCTTCCCATTCCTTGCCCCCCATCCTTTCCCATCTCTAAAGACCTAGTTGTTATAGGAGACGTTAAGCAGTTAAAAAAAAAAAGAACCCCAAGAAGTTCCAAGTAGTTAAGCGAAAAGGAGTTTTCCCTTGCGAATACATGGCTTCAATGAGGAAGTTCAAAGAGGCCACGCTTCCTCCAAACTCAAAATTTTACAGTTCGTTGTCGGAGTCTGAAGTTTCTGACGGTGACTACGAACATGCGATTCAGGTGTGGCGGGTTGGGTGAGTAATCAGGTCTATACATGGGGACAGATGTACTGCTACTTGCGAATCTGTTTGGAGAAGTACCCGCTGGACCTCGCCACTATGCTCTCACGTTCACAACACAAACAACACTCTGTACGAACACACACACTGTCACAGTCACCCACACCTGCAATACCACATACGAACACACGCTGGGGAAGCCAACTGGAAGTCCCTGTGTAGGGGTCTTCCTGAATCAGGTATACCATCAAAACAAAGGGAAGAAAGTTCGTAAGAATTAGATGCATGCAGCAGCAGCAGCATTGACCGCCAACAAAAAATATAAGGAGACTGCTCGTTACGGCCTCGCCTCGGGAGGACGCGGGTTCGAATCCCCGAACGGCCATCCTTATTCCTGTTTTCCGTGGTTTCACCAAATCACTCCAGGATAACGCCAGAATGGTTCCATCAGGAAAGCATGGCAGAATTCCTTCCTGCTCAAGTCCATTACCGGGGAGACGTTGGCCCAGAATGGTTTCAGTTTTCGCTCCGGATTGGGTTGTTAACTAGTTGTCCATGATCACTTATTCCTTACCCTTCTTCTACTGTGTTCACATTGCGCTGAGAACCACTTCAGACATTGTCTTTCCTTAGAGAGGTAGCGTTTTATGTATCTTCTATCCGAGGGGATTCATTTGATGTCACTTAATCTTTAAATGTGTGATAGTTTCATTCTTACGAGGGCATAATGTATTATGCCCTATGGATTCCTGAAAACTGCGAGACAGATTAAAGGAGATTGAATACACAATATGCTGATCGACGATTTCTCTCGTGTTTAAACCCAAGAGTTCGCTCATTTGCTTTTAGATGAGTTAGAGAAATGTTTTGCGGAATCACCACGAATGGCTCACTTATGGCAATGAGGAGGAGAGGTAACTATCATGGTATTTTAGGACAACAGATCATGTTGAAGTATCGATATACAATGTTACGGATGTATAATTCTGTAGTTGGGGTTTTCCCAGAGCACGGCGAAGCCTAAAAGAAGACGTGCCTCTGCATTATTTAAACACAAATCAAAATTTACGAATTAATTGAACAGATAAATTTCATAATATCAACAACTTCTACAATATTGCTAAATTTTTGTTTTTTACTTTTCGGTTCCATTCTTATCCTTAATTTAAAATTAAACAGATTCTTCGTATAACACTAATTCTCTCAGAAATTTTAAATGTCTTTATACATCTTATTATTTACGTATTTGATAAGTAAACCATCACCTGTACTTACAGATATATTTGATTCGAAGTTCAGCCTCGTGTTCGTATTCGCTTCAGTTACTTTCTTTACATTCCTATGATTATTTATTGATTTAGTATTAGACAAAAAATCCGAATCTGTATTTTCACTTACTTCTACAGGTATATTTTGCTTGCAATGCGAATATTTATTAGATTTTAATTCAACGGCAATAAATATTTTCTATAAAATTTTTGAAGCGAAATTTCTTTTGAGTTTTTTTTAACACATTAAGTATAATAGCATTTATCGAGATTTTAACATTGACTTGCAGCTGTTTTTGATACGAGTTCTTTTTGATTTAGGACGTAATGCAATCTAATTTAGCCTAACACCTCCAAACACATTCTCGTTTCTAATCGAGTTCGGTTTGCCCCGGTTTTCGACAATCCGTTCTGAACAGGTCTGATGGTTCCCAAGTTAGTTCAGTTTTAATATTTTGGGCATCTGTCTTACGTGACATTTCAAAAAGTTTTTAACAGAAAAATTTTCAGTCTGAGATATGTCTGGTAATTTGTGTCACAGGAACTTGACGCATTTTAATGATGACATTGCGGGGAACCTAGTTTTTATTGGCTCTCTCGCATTTGGTGGTTTATGGAAAATTGGAAATCACTATCGATGAAGGTCTTGGTAGATGTGGTTCCCATTTGTAGTAAATATATATATATAATACGCTAATAGAAACTCTGGCAACAGAAGCAGGTTGTACCAACCCGTACCTTGTTCGGGGAGTGGTGAGAGTTGCGTTGTGTGTGTGTCGGGGGGGGGGGGGGGGGACTGCTTAGTGGTGTGTTTGGGAGAGAATTGATGTTTGTAATAGTTGGGAAGTTATAGCTATCGATACTGGCTTTATCTCTCAGCTTGTAGAAGCGACGTGGCCATTAGACTTGCTGGGTCATCATACTCAGCGACGCGCGTTATTAATGCGGCGCCGGCTCGTCGGATATTGGAAACGGCTCACCAAGTGTCTCTGCCTACAAGACAGAGCACGCGTCCGCTGCTTCAACCCACATGTTCACTCAACATGTTTATGTTTCCCTGTGATCTTTACCGTGCACCGAAGGAGAAAAAAATTAATGGAAAAAGCACTGTTGACGCAATTCGATGTTGATTAGTCAGTATCCACAGTAGCAAAAACAATCATTTCTGCCGATTTTGATGAAATGCCACCGCAAAATGCATTTCGTTGATCACAAAACATAGCCATAGATATAGGGCGTCATTCCCCCAACACTCCAAGATAGACAATATTGTTTTTGGCCATTTTTATTTGGACGTGTATACCTGAAAACATTTTAACATGAAGAGGAATTGGCTTAATTAGTTGTATTGAATGATGATTCCGTCTCCGCTGCCTGGGACGCGAGTGTACATACCTGATACTGTAATGCGTGTAACGCGCTGTTTGCGTTTGAATGAATGAAAGACGAATGCAAGAAGATGGTGACATCCGCTTGTGTTATTTTTCTTCGTGCATCGTTCCTGCTTGGTGCCTCTGATTTATGAAATGTTTCGCACTCATTTGCGGAAAATGGCTTTTCTTCTCTTCGAACCATGGTCGCCGTTCTTGTTTTGAATATTTTATATAAATCATGTAACAATTGAAAGATGAAATAATCAGTTCCTTTTTCTTATAACAACTTTAATTCAGTTCGTTAATTCTTTTACATCTTCCACCAACACCAGCCGAAACTAAACACAGGCATACAACATCTACAGCGCATTTCCTTCTGAGATTGCACTCTTCGTAAATATCACGACCTAGCAACCAACTCAACAAATGAAAACCTAACGAAACTAAACCTCAAGGAATCCATATAATTATACTTGCGTATCACAGAGTAACTTATGAATACGTGATCGATACAACCCTCTCAAGTTTATCGTAAGATTTTTGGAAGTTCAACGACTTCAAAAATGCAGCGTTAAACTAAAAAATCTGGTTATATCACATAACTCAAATGATGATACTTTCATTCTTCACATGTACCCAAGCATACTCAAATTGATTTAGATTAAAAAATTGTGGCTTGTAAATAATGGCTGGAGTGGGGATATTTCACAAATAATGTTATATTTTAATAACATTTAAATATTTTTTTTTTTTTTTCCGAATCACCCATCTTTGGGGTACGTCAGATCAATCACTTCTTGGATGCTTGCGTTTTCTTCTTCTCCCAGTATTTCTTCATTCTATCTGATCTCTTCCTTCTTTCCTCTTCTGATATTTGAATCGGTTTTCTGGTGTTTATCGCAACTTGGAACCTCTTACTTTTGTCTTTGGTCACGGTCTTGGCTGTACCATTCTTTAACATTACTTCGGTAATCTGGAGTTCTCTCAAATCCTTTTCCACTTCCTTAAACCAGTTGGGCTTAGTCTTTTTTTTATAAAAGAAGTCAAAGATTTTTTTTGTTAATCTGTTAGGATTCATTCGGAATATGTGTCCATAGAAATCAATCCTTTTTTTTCTCATGGTTTCGGAGAGTCTCTCGGACTTTGCGTAGAGGGCTTCGTTTCTGTAGAAAACTTGTTTGTTATTCTGGAATTTGGGACCCATGATCTTCCTCAAAATTTTCCTCTCTTTGATTTCCAATTTCTCCATTTGTCCTTTCCTCCCCATGACTAGTGTCTCTGTTGCATAGAGTGCTTCCGGCTTAATTACTGTGTTGTAATGTCTTATCTTTGTGTTCCAAGAGAGGCTTTTCTTATTGTAAGTGTTTTTGGTCTTCTGGAAGGCTAATTCCATTTTGGTCCTTCTCGCTTCCATTGTTTTACCTTCAAGGTTGTTCCATTCAATCCATTCCCCTAGGTACTTGAAACTCCTAACCACCTCTATTTTATGAGCTCCTACTCGGACTCTCGTAGGAATGTCTGGTATATTTGTCATAATCTTTGTTTTTTCGAAAGAAATCTTAAGTCCTAACTTCCCTGCCTGCTCTTGTAATTCGGCGATTTGTTCTTTGGCTTCCTCCCATGTTTCTGCGAGCATCGCCATATCGTCAGCGAATGCCAAACACTTAATCGTAACTCCTTTATTTTTTGTTCCAAGTCTAATTCCTCCTCTGGTTCTTGCATTCCATTCTCTCACAACTTTTTCGAGTGCACAATTGAACAACAGGGGGGAGAGGCCATCCCCTTGCTGGACCCCTGTTCTGATCTCAAAAGGTTCTGACAGTTCACCCATGAATCTAACTTTTGAGGTCGTATTTGTGAGGGTTTCTTTGATAACAAGTACATTTAATTTTTTTAAACTATACACATACATATAATTTTTGTCTTCTGGACACATGTGTCCTTAGAGCACTCAATGTTTATCCTTTGACTCGTCTGTTTTGAGTGGATGAACCAAAGTCCCCTAATTTTGTCCCCATGGTATCCTTTCATGATTTTCCCCACCACAGATTGCGTGGGGCGAGGAAGCGGCTTTCAGAAGATCCTCCACGCCACAAGCTATTTTTTACCCTTACATTTACCACTTTTCCTTAACATATCATCTATTAATACTAAATTTTCTGTCAACTGTCTAGTCCAAAATATTTTCAGAATTTTGCAAACATACATTTGTTTTGACATAAAAATGCTCAGTTTCATCACTAGGCCGTTTAAACATTTGTTACCAAAATGTTTACAACATTCATTAAAAACACTGTTCTCATTTTTTACTACAACAATTTAAACACAACTTTCATGTTGGATATCTCTAGGTAAGTTGTCATTACTACGTTCATTCTGTTTAGTCTCTACGTCACAATATTACGTGAGTACTGTCTGAAGGCACCCTCCCTCTTGTAACATGTACTACATCATCTACTGTGATCTGAGCATTCTCAATCCCATTTATATCGTGATCATTTACATTTGACAGACCAACTCTTTATGGGTTACCTGTAGATTGTTTACATCGACAACACTGTGAGTAATACCATTGGCAAAGACACTGATAATATTTTCTTTTCCGTGAGTATTACTTATATTATTGTGAACATTAATTGGTCTTGCAGTCAATGCTTGTCGTATAGTAATAGGATCAACATTATCAAGATCCTGATTAGTGTATTTCGTAAACCTTAGATTTGCTGTCACGGTGTCATCTAGATCACTTTTAATCACGTGCTCGTTTCTAATTGCAGATCGAAAGTGTGCAGATATTTTTTCAATCTCAATAGGCTTTTTTTCCAAGTTTATTTGATTGTGCTTGTATGTGAGACTTGAATTATGTAATTCCTAACGTCTATTAATGAAACTGAGTTTTAAGATGTGACTAAAGAGCAGTGTATTGTGATTCAATTTATGATTAAAGACCAATGTATTGTGAATCAATTTGTGATTTAAGATCACTGATTTGTGCATACAGTCCTGGTTCAAGAGTTTTCAATTCAAATTCACTTCTTTGTAGATCAACTAAAGTCTGCAAACTATTTGCACTCAACGGTGAGAACCCTAGGAATGTGGGTGGATGTTCTTGGGCCTGTGTTGGGGTGCTAATAGTGGTTAAAATATCTGTTGTCGCTACAGCAGACACGCAATTAAGTTCCGCCCCAAGAACTAGGCTGCCGTGAACATTGCCTTCCACTCCACTACTAATATTACCATTCATGATTATTAACAATGCAAATTGAGCACAGAAGCAAGAAGAAAATAATATTTTTCTGTTATACTAATATAATCTACGCTAAACAGGTGCCATAATTAACAAGTGTTTCCACATTCGAAACTCTGAACGAACTTGACACACTAGTATCAGAGATTACATTTATTTTAAACTGAGACTGACATTAAAAATATAGCTTAATACAATCTAGAAATATTATGAACAAAATTCTAAGTTTAAACAAAAAACTATACAACCTATGCTTTGGTTCCCTCTTACTATATTATTTTAAACTAAGAAATTAAATTAAATGTTGGTGAATTGAAGTAGTATGCCAGAGCCAGTTTGTATCAGGTGTGGCTGGGTTGAATAAAAATTGTTCAGGCTATGAAGACAGCAATGAGTGACTGTAAAGTGATGTATGGAGTGCTGACGGACGATGAAATCATTTCCAGCGTGCGTCATCGACGACGAGGAAGTGACTGGCAGTTAGGACAACAATAAGAATACGATGCTTCCACGGATTAGGACAAAACTTCAAGAAAATACTTATCCTAACGGACTTCAAAAGTACCCCTCAGCGACTCCAGAACCCTCAGTGGAACCTCAGCAGCAACAGATACATCATGGACATTATAGAGATGACAGTTTCAACTCAAGAACAAGATATCAGATTCATGTGGGTAAAAGGTCATTCTGGCATTACTTATAACGAATTAGTAGACTCACTCGCCAAACGTGGAGCCGCGGAAGGCACGCTATTTGTTCTGCCTTTAACATATACAGACTTCCTCCCCAGGGTGAAACAAAAAATGATACAGGATTTTCAAGAATTTTGGACAAAAACAGCACAACACAAAGGAAAACACTACGCGGCTATTCAACCATCAGTCTCAAAACAAGTTTGGTACAAAGACTTCCACACGAAAAGACAATACGTAACATCAATAATTCGGATGAGATTAGGACATTGCGCTATCCCCAGCCATCTCTATAGAGTGGGAGTCATGGAATCACCACTGTGCGATGCAGACAAAGAAGACGAGCCTGATTTAAATCACATATTCCTAGGATGCAGTAAATACGCGACCCACAGCAAAAATCTGTTAACTAAGCTATTAGCGCTACAGGAACCTCTCCCAAGAACGATCCTACCCTCCTTGCGTCTGGTCAACCGAAGATAAACTCAAATTAACATCTAGACGAAACTAATCCAAGCAAAAGGACAAACATACCAAAACATTGTGTAATATAAGAAATATGAAAAATTTACATGAGTCAGTATGTAATATTTTTGATATGAACGACACGTAAATAATATGTAAACAATGTTTAAATAATGTGTAAATATGTAAATTATTTATAAATATGTAAATTATATGTAAATAATTTAAACTATGTAATATGTTAGATTTGAAAGATACTCAACAAGTAATATGTTCGAGTCAACTGTAATATATAAAATGTAATAGGTGGGCTGGTGTAATGGTCTTGTGACTAGAAACCAATAATTAAATAAATAAACTGATGGCTCCCTTTACAATCGCCCATGATGGGCGATTAAAAAAGTGGCTATCACCGTCGCGATCATGAGTTGCCGTATGTGAATTTTCATTTACTGACTGTTGTCTGTTGAAAATGGACGTCAAAGTGATAGCGGCTTGTGGTGATCACGGAATAATAAGTTACTCTATGTTACGCAATCACAATTTTATAGATTCCTGGAGGTTTTTGTTTGTTGTGTTGGTTGCTAGGAGATATCTGGCTGTGTCGTGATATTGAACTCAATGATCGCAAATTCCATTTACGAACCATGCAACCTCACAAGGAAGTCCGACGTAAATGTTATCTGTGTAGTTTCGGGTGGTGTTGGCGGAACGTTATAAAATAATTAATTTACTGAATTAAAGTTATGATAAGTACAAGATTGTTGGTGGTTTAATTAATAAGATAAATAAGCATCCCACGATACGTTTCAATTTAAACTTGTTTATTTTCTTAACCACGTCGTCAACGATACTGTTTACATGAATACATTCAATCCAGCGATTGTATACAATTCGTCTTCCACAGACAATACAGTTCTTGGCCGTCGCAAAATTTTGAGTCGGTGAAAACTTTGCCGAATAACTACTGTTTCTCTGTCTTGGATGATCGCTTTATACAAACTCCACCGAAATGTCTAGAACACTTCAAAAGCTTCCACCAGATATTTCTCGAACATTGACAATACTTAAACAATTGAAACATATTAAAAACAATCGGAATTAATACATAATCATTTACAATCAATACAAAATGGTCAGAAATGGAAATTAAAGATACTTAAACACAAAATTATTCACAGAAATCATTTTAAACTGTAGCAAATTGTCCTTTAGACATCTAACTTGCACTAATACTTGGAAATATGAACATCTAAGCAATTCTCTTACACAATTCGGTTCTTAAACATACTAAATTGTCTTTAAATAATTTATTTTCATAAAACAAAGTCTATACACACTGATTTACAGTTAATTGTGAAACAAACATACAGGATCATATTCAACCAAACTCTACATTACTACAATTGCTTCATAAAATACAATTACATTTAGTTTTAGGTTTGAGGACTGTTACAAAAAGCTTGTGAATCTTTCATTAATCAGATAATTTCTATAATGTATTTAAAAAAGAAGAAAAGGCGACAGTGTAACTAATGAAGGGATGACCATAATCTTCCTGAAATAACTGGAAAACATTAAATAAGCACCAAGCAAAAGCGATGGACAAAGGAAAATAACACAGGCTGCTGCTATGTATTCGCTTATTAGATATATCCATTACTGGAATGAGCATCAAAAAAAAAAAAAAAAAATGTTATGTAAAATAGATGGAGGAAGAGATAATGGTGGATGTTGACTATTCACCACAACTGAACAAGGGTACAGAATCTCCTATTATTGTGCTAGGTATTAGGCAGCTTTTACCTGCGACTTCGTTTTCACTTCTCCGTCCATATACATGACTTTTTTTTCAGACAAACCAAGAATAAACAACTACCCAAATTTCTAGCAGTACCATCATCAGAATTTGTTAACATCGATCGAATGTCATCTAGTGACTTTGAATATCTAGTGCTAAAAATATCTCCATTGGTTGCGAAAAAAGTCACGCATCCCTTTGATGTAACGAAAACTAACCGATCGCTCACGATTACTCGCGATTATAGGCGATGATGGTCACTCACAGACGATTATGCCCTCTACACAATCGTGCGTGCCTATAATCGCCCATCATGGGCGATTGTGAAGAGGAGCCTTTAAACGTTTGCGAGATTTGGCGGCAAAAAGAAGTGTCTGCAATGAAGCAAAACTGCACTATAGGCAAAATTTTGTGGCAATATTTAACGTGCCAAAGAAACGTACAACTGTAAGTTTCTAGTTATTCTACTTATAAGGTATGTGGTACACACTGCATAATAACATATTATCAAAACGCGGCAGGCTTTCTCCTGCCTGTGTGTATTTATTTACATGCGTGTATGTAAACGTGGATGATCTTTATGTAATCTAGAATCTTTAATCAGTTGTAGACAAATGAAACCTGCTGATACTGACGAGGTCACATTATTTCTATTGGTATAAACTGATCATCAATATACTTGTTTTTATTAATAGTTCACGTGAATGAACAATATTTTTGACTATTCAGTTAGCTATATAATTCAACCAATCAAAATAATTTAAACTAGAGCATTAGAGTAGATTTTTAAAACCTAAACTGAACACTCCAGTGCCATAACGTTCCTGTTTTGACCTCTTAAAAGCAATGCATGCGATTTACGTAAGAAGCAAACAGCTACCGTCTACAAGGTAGGATACTCTTTGGTGTTAGCGAAATGCGAATTGATAATGGCAATTCTCAAAGGAACTGTTCATTTTTGTGGCCAATTTCATCAACGTGAATAGTAAAAAAAAACCTTCTGCATAAAAAAAGTACATATATTTGCCAACTTTCATTGTGATCGGTCAAACGGTGTCGAAGTCTATTAATCTGAAACAGATACTCCAACATTCATTTTGTGTATATAGATGCAGTATTGTGTCTGATGTGTACGGCTGTTTCTTGTTCCGTACACCCTCCCCAGTCACTACTCTACTGTACCCTGGAGCGAGTGGAACTGTCTGGAACGGCGGCTTGCAGGGGGCGATCGGAAGCAACCACCGAATATATCTGGGTTTAAGAGCTGCGTCAAAGAAGTTTTTAATTGCATTTTTACGATCAAAAAAGGATTTAGCTTATTAGTTAACAGAAGGAACAGACTGTCATTTGTCGACCACGGTGATTTAAGACTGCAGATGACAAATAAAGAACAAATTGTCAAAAAACATATGTCTTTGAAAATTGTGGATTACGTTTTTCATTGCAAGAAGGGGAGCCATTTTTTTTTTTTTTTTTTTTTTTTTTTTTTTAACAGATGAGCGGTGATTCATTTTTTCTACCGAAAAAAGGTTGGGTACGAATGTTCTAGAACATGTGTGGAGAACATCAATATATACTAAACTAAGTGATTGCGTAATATCTTCTCGAGCTTTCCACCGCGATAGCGCATCAGTAAGAGTACAAGGCGACGTTTCGGAGCCTGCCTCTGGCTCCATCTTCCGGCGGAATATGGATCCAGAGGCAGGATTCGTACTTTAACTGACGCGCTCTCCCGGTGGAAAGCTCGAGAAGATTTTACGCAACTAACTCACAGAGAAAGTAATGATGTGTTATTTCTTAGACTACAGTAATTTAACATTAAAACTGAAACTGTACAGAAGTTATTCTAAATCAGCGAAAAAGAGTATCAGATGCTTGTTAAAATAATTTTGAATAAACAACTGGAATTAATAAAAAATAATGCAAAATTAGAATTTCATGGTGTTATTATTCTGTAATTGATTTTAGGCCAAATTGCTCTCTATCCTGTACATAACCTCAAAATCAAAATGTTTACTTATTTTGCTGACAATTTGCAAATTATGTGTGATGTGAGTTGTCTTCGTTTAAATGTAGGATCTGGTTCGTATCGGATCTAGGTAATACTGTGTTTGAGATGAAACTCGTTACAAAAATATTAAAAATGGACCTCTTTGACGGTCGCCTGGTTGTTAATTCCTGAGGAGAAAAAAATAGATTTTTCCCCTTTTTAGATAAACGAGATATGAATGTTAATACTTCTAACGTTGGAGAAAAAAATAAATTATTTTCCGACCATTTTCATTTTTATGTAAAACTTACTCAATATTATTTTTGGTGAACGAAGCACGTGACACGAACGAATTTGAAGTCTGTAACGTGGTACACGCTGGTAACGGACCGTAACACTCCGTTTCCCGCTGGGAAGGAAACCCGTATAAGAATTCGATAGAAATGTAAATCATATAAGTCTGGAGTGTTCCCACTAACGTCAACCCCTCAGCCCAATGCCAGTATAATCGCAAAAGAAACTCTCCATCCGCTAAACGCGATTAGACTACTCAGGCGCAAGCTTTCTGCTGACTCTCGTTGGGTTCACCAGTCTGATATGACCCAGCCACCGTACTCTCGGAATGACATAATTTTTTTACTATGGGTTTCGCTGACTGCAATCTCTTTACGAAACATAAAAATGAAACAGACTCTATTTCACATGTTTCTGCGTTTATCGCGGTCATTCCAACGGGCAGGTAGATTGGTAAAAAAGGCAGATGCGCGGTAGACACATTTTTTTTTACCCTTTATAGGGTACTGGTACAATAATGTACCACTTTATAAAAAAAATTACTGCTTCATAAGTTCTTGGTGCAAAAGAGTACCACAGTGTCAGTGTATCAAGCATTGAATACTGAATTCTCCTGCCATCTATGGGGGAGCCTGGTAACATCAAGACCAGATGGAATCGTGCATGTATATCTAAATGGTACACATTGGTACCACTGCTCGTTTAGGGTGTTTCTTATTGGAGGAACATCGTGGAGGTGGAAAGTTTTGATCTAATAACAGAAGAAACAAAGAAGTCTGGAAGTAACTTGATGTAAGTATGAATTCATTATTATGTATAATGAATATTTAACTGCATGTTGTATTGTTGCATGTAAATATATACGAATACAATGCTTATACATATGAAATCACTTTCTAATCTCAAATTTGTTACAATGTTTGAAACTATTTTTTCTGATGATATCTGCAATCTACTTTATTGTTGATACTACTGTATTATATTTAGAGAAATAGGGAATGTGATAACGTATAGTACATTGCATTTATGTTTTACACTAAGATAATGCTGAAGGAAAACAAAATGATGGAACGAAAATTATTTTTCTCTCTTCTAGATTATGAAGGGTCTGACTCCAAGAACTCCTGGAATCTATGTTGAATAACCAGTTTTATGATTCTGAGGATGGCGGTGATGAAGATACAGAGGATGTTCCTCCAGTTCGTCGCAGCGGCTCTCTATGTAAGAGACATCTAAGAAGAGTCTGATAACACCACCAAGCCAGGAACAAGTAGAGATGATGTTAGTAATGATGGTGATATCTCATCTGACGATTCTGTAAATGACCCGAACTATGAAGTGGGTCAGAAGGACCATAGTGATAACACTGATTCCGATACTGAAAATCATTGACAGTCTGAAATCGAAAGTGTGGTTAGAGAATGTTTTAGGACTGACACGACGAAAGTGTGCTCACTGTCTCACCAAAGCTGTGCAGAAGCATATTACAAAGTCTTGAAACACTTGCAATATTGGGTTTTGCAAATCATGTTTTCTTCTATTCCATAAATCTAAGTAGTGTTTCGATGGTATTGCCGCTGCTTTTATTTACTTGCTTTTTATGTTGTAATATTCTTTTGTATTTCATAATAAAATAGTATTTGTTATATTTCGATTTGAATGTGAATGTTACTGTGAAGTATGAGTAGCCTAACACTTGTGTCTTTGTGTATAAGAATTTAGAAAAATAAATTTGTATTACCTGAAATTAAGAGTATTTTTGATATGGTACACATATGTACCAGTGATCATAATGAAATGTTGTTGTCACCAATAGGTTACTGGTACATATATGTACCACTCTTTTTTGAAAAACTGATTTCAAAAAACAGTTTTTTTTTATATTTTTCATGGACTCTAGAGGCCCTATAGTGCACAAAAAACATAAAAAATAAACTTTATTATCGTCTTTACTTTATGCCCTATAAAGGGTTAAAAAAAAGAAAAAAGGTTGATATCGTGAGTACCGCTTATGAACAGTATACCAAACCCACTTTTCCTGGCTACAGTTTTATTATACACACAGATATCTGAAATGCAGCTCTCCTTGTATGTTTTCTTCTGACAAGGTACGTTGTTATATGATATGCGCTCATGAGGTGTGCTTAGTTAAGAGAATAACACTGGAATATCGACGAGCGCCTATACGCGAGCATACATGTCTGCCAATCAATAAACGTCAGCAGAAATGTTTGGCCATCAGAGAGAGACCCTCGCGCAGCACACATTCTGGGGCGCTAATGACCTCGCTGTCGACACGCCCTAAAGCCAAAACAACAACAACAACGACAACGGCAACACATTCTGGACACACGCGTCACACAGCGAGTAGTGACATGCACTCAGTATACCAATGTCTGCTGCCATTGAGATGTATTGAATACTTTAGACATTCAGAAAAGGTTCATGGCTCTTTTTTACACATAAAAAAAGAAATCCAAATGAAATCGCTATAATGAGAGTAGAATTGTGCTGACGTTATTTTGAATTGTACTGATTACCAATTACTTCAATCAGACTCTAACCCTGGATGGATGAGACGAAAAGACAACAAGAAAGATCATTTCTGGATACAATTTTCTTCAATCCAACCAAACAGTTTAATTTTCGAGATTCAGTTGTCTTTCGACACTCCTGTGACTGTTAATTATTCACGGACCACTTATTTGTGTAGGAAGCACTGTAATATTCTGTCTTTAATTCCTACCCCAGTGCCGGCACAGTTACCTTTTAAAAAAATTACAAATCTGGGGGCAAAACGTGGGAACATTTTCAAAGTAAGCTGTGAATATGTTGAAAGGTCAAGGCATTTGCGATACTTTCAAGTAATGTGAAAAGTTAGCCAAGTTGAAATTGATCAATGATAGTTCACAAATGTTCGAAAGTTCTGAAAACTACGCGAAAATGTTATTAGCAGAAGACATCATATTTTAAAGTGCTGAAATTGTTAACAGATCTTAATAACACAATTTATTACAAATATAAATACTTAATAAAATAAGCACTGTAATAACAAGGCATAACGCCCATTGAAAACACCGCAGAAAAGAGCATGCATAATGTATCGACAGTTATAAATAGTGGGATGTGGGACAGTGCCGTAATCTACATCCTTATAAGGCAACGAAGTAGTGGAGGCACATGACAAATCAAGGATAAAATTTCTGTTAAATTAAACTGACGCAAAAAAAAATCATTTCAGCAAAACGAGTCTTCTTCATAAAAAAATCGTTAATAACTAGATTCCAACTGCCGTCCGCCAGAAATGACGGGTTCGACCCAGATTTCTGGTTCATAATTTAAACAACGAAAAACTGGTGCATGATCGCTCGTACAGGTGAAATTACTTCTGCGTATTTTTCCTGTGTATTTTTTTCTGTGTGATTTTTTAAAATGTTTCTTTCATATTTGAGTTGACGAACGATGGTACGGTATTGCATTTGCACAGTAACTAGACACTTTATCGAAGTTATTCTCGTAAACAAATGAAAATTATAAAAAATTTGAAGCACAATTCGCTAAATCAGTAACGTAAGTTGTCCGCGGGCAAAATAAAAATAAAACTAATAATTACGGAAACATAAATAGAGGCGTGAGACTGGCCACAATGTGTGAGAGGCGAGTCGAGCTATTAAACGACAGTTCTGCAACAGCCAGTTTCCAGATGTTATTATTACTACTAGCCCAAAATCCCGTCAAAAATGACGCGTTTAACGGACTGTTATGGTAATTTATTTCTCTGCAGTTGCTTAACTAAACAGAATTTTTATAAAATTAAACTCATTGTAATTTATCGTCCCTTGTGCTGTAGCAAAAAGCTTCAGTTATCAACTTGGCTAAAAATAAAAAATCTTAACATCTTACGCTAAGCCACGTAATATTTAATTGTTGTTTAGGCCACATATATCGCGATCAATTTGGAACTTCTTTCATTCAAACCAGTAATGATTTCAGTAAAAAAACTGATAATTAGTATTCCAATTTAAACGAAATATATATTTTTCTTTCAGTGTTCTGACAATTCATGTCTTAGCAATTGCTTAGCTAAACAGAACTGTTATAAAACAAAAATTCAATGTAATTCCTCGTGCCTTGCGCTGTAGCAAAAAGTTTCCATTTTCATCCGGGACTACTCTGCATTTCAACCTAACCGCATACTATGCTAAACTTGCCTCCAGAAAAACAATACTTCAATCTCACAAATATTAATACATGTACTGTATCGCATTTTATTGGCAATAATGCTTCGCGATATAAATTTGATCAAAAATCTTCAAGAGTTTTTATACCTTTCCTTTTTGTTATCCGTGATTCAGACCGATATTACAACGTTTGAATGGCTTACACAGTGACATGTTGCTGAAATAATGGTCTCAGTAATATTGCTCAGTGAAAGCAAAGGAAATAAATCTTATAAACTTACATTACGCAACGTAATATTTGTTTTAATTGTAGTGCAGGCTGCACAGATCGCGATCAGTGTGCAACTATTTCCGTTCAAACGAATTAATAATAGAACACAGTTTAAATTATTTTGGAAAAAAAACTGAAATATTCATGCTCGCTGCTGTAACGTCAAATGCCAGTTGTAATTCTGATCCATGCTAAGTAACAATCTAATCAAAACTTCCTCTAACATTGATGCTCGGAACTTAAAGCTTTAAACATACATATTTATTGACAACGAATTTAAGGAATGCTTTTATATATCAAAATAATATTATGTAAATATAAGCATCTAATGATTGATATGTCGATTTAAACGCAATAGATACTTTTATTTCAGTGTTCTGTCAGTTAATTTATTCGCGGATGCTTAGAAATATTATTAAATAACATGCATAACCAAGAAAAATGGCGTAAAGCGTGACGTTATAGCGCGACGTTATAGAGTGACGTCATGGCGTGACAAGTAACGGCATAGATGACCAAGAGTTGCTTATTATTACTATATTAAGGAGTCCGTGGTTAGTCTCTAAGGGCCACCGTTGGAAAGGCTGTACTAGATTATACAGCACTGCATTTAACCTTGATCTGTATTTCGTATTTAGATATTTTATGTAGGAGAAGATCTGGATCAAGTTTACACTGCGATACGGTGAAAGTATTATTGCGCTAGCATAGTGCCGTTGCAGTTTATAGTGAAGGTGTGTGATCAAATTAATTGCGATAATTTATGCTATACGAACTAGCAATCCTGATGTAGAAAATGTATTTATTTCACGTTTGCGGTGATTTTCATGTGTGTACGTGTGTCTTTTGATTTTGTAACTGTAAAATGGAGCCTGGACCAAAATATTCGTGTTACAGCATACAGAACGAGGAATTTAGTTACTAATAGTAATTAATAAGCTGCTTTCATGAGCACTATGTTAGTCACGACGCGTATTGCGATGTTAAGTAATCCTGAAAACCTTGGACAAATTTTATCGGATTATTGTCGTTCGGATTATTAGTCTTCGTTAGTAACTAGTTTCTGAGCCCGACAAAAATGACGGGTTTGGCGCAGGTTTCAATCTCATAGATTCTAATCATTTTTAAAAGCTTAAATGACACATTCAGTCTGTTGTATAGACGAATGCTAACATTTATGTATGAAAATGAATGCTTTTGTCGCAACAGCGATTAGATAAGATGAAATCATCATTATTGAACGAAATTAAATAAACAAAAAGCAACTAACAAACCATAAATAAATAAAAGACTGGTGAACGTCTCACTGTTTCATGATGGCGACTGCTCAACCTGTTTTGCGCTGTCACGTGATGAACGCTCTACGCATGCGCACTGATCACGTGACTCGTAATGCTAACAAACTTCAAAAATCTGTTACTGTCAGCCGCTGATACAGGAATAAAAATTAACATTATGAACTGTCCGCATGAATCACAGAGTATTTAGAGGCGAATCTTACACTTAAAAAAGAAAAAAAAACTGTGTGGTTTTATGAAACCACGAAGCAAGAGAAACTTTTTAAAGCATTTAACTGAAAATTATTCAATTTAGGGTATTAAAATTGCGTTCTTAATCTGAACTTAATAATTGGAAAATGGGAATGATAATGGAAAATCAATAGTAAACAATATATCCAACTATAAATTTTAATTTCAATCTATGTATTAGAGTATGGAATACATAATAAATACAATCGCAGGAATAAGTGAGAATGTAAATGCTAAACGGTCAACTGATGCGAGCTATGGGCGCCGCTATATTGCCCTTGGCTGCTCTGCCGAGCGCCTTTCACTTTATCCCCACTCCGCGGTTGGCTGTAATTCGACATGCGATAGATGGACGAAGAAATAACACTTCCTGTTTTCGGAAGAGAAGATTAGAAAGCACCCGTCAGTTGCCGATTACCTTGCTTCAGTTCAACTGTAGTCGACGCCAGACAGATCTCATCTGACTAGGAGAGGTTTTCTGTGTGGAAATCGCAATCGCAGAACCAGCAAGTCTGGTAAATAGCGCATCACCTCTGGTTTCTCGCCCTAAAGCAGATCTGCCTGGTGGGCCTCCATTTAGAAGAAAACGCGGATTTAAAAAAAAAAAAATTCGTAAATTGTATGTACATGAGCTGTACTTTTACGGAAGACCGTTAATTTATAATGTTAATTTAGCCATGGTCATTAAGGCGGAGTGATCACATACGATGGGTTCGAAGTTCGATACCACCAACCGCGAAATTTTTTTCCTATTTTTTTATTGCCATTCCATCTTGTATCATTCAAATTTGATTTGTTTTGAAACATAATCTACAAAATTTTTATTTTCCTTTTGACAAATACGCAAGTATTAGGATGGTATAAATCATAAAAACATTTGAAACAAAAGTTACGTGCACACCAGGAACATTTTATGAAGGATATGTTTCGACAGTCACATACAGTATTTATTATTGATTTAGGAAAGCAGGTTTCGTTAACATTTGTAAATTTCTGCCTTTTATTCGTTAATTTTGAACCATAGCAGGAATATTTTATCATCTCATAAAATACAGGCGCTCGCAAAATGTGGTGAATAAGAGAATATATCTTAACAGCATCTTCACGAGAAGAAATTGCACGGTTATCTTGCAGCATTTCCGGCGCATTTTGGAGCTTTTTTATTAGTATATTTTTACCTGATGATAGAAATACACTTCACATGGCTGACATAAATGCGTACATTTCGGTGGTACCATCCTAATATTTGCGTATTTGTTAAAAGAAAAAAAAACGTAGAATTTGTTTGAAACCAATTTTTAATGCTACTACATAGAATAGCAATAAAAAAATACAAATAGAAAAAAAAATTCGCGGGTGGGGGGAATCGAACTTCAGACCCGGCGCAACTAATCACTCCGCCTCAACGATCACGCCTAATATGTCTGCTCGTTGCTTGCTGAGCAACAAAGTAGATGTCACCTTCACTAACCTATATCTGTTTTAAGAGGTTGGTTGCCAACGGCACGCTGTGAATTCGTTACTTTCTGCAGGCAAACGTCGACCGGCTAACCTGTAACGGCTCACCCATACCGGTTCACTGATTTATTTATTTTAATAATTTGTAATGACAGCAATAAAGTTATATCTTTCATTACACTCTCTGTTTCCACCAAGTCTGAGTCTCCATTTTCATCTAAATCTCGTCCTTCTCGTACACACTTTTCGCCCCTTTATATCGTCACGTTTCTACTGCAAAAAAAGCAAAAAAAAACTTGTTTTTTATTTTTTTTATTTTTTTTTTAAATTTTGTGTCTATTCGTCTAGGTATGAATGAACGGAACTCATGCAGAGATTAGAAACCTCGGTTCTAACTCGACAGGGGTTCTTTTAATGCAGATGCCATGGTGTAGCGGGTAAAATATGGACGGGCTTAACTTTTATGCAATGTCAAAAAAAGGATAATTTATTGATCAACCTGATTCACGCCGAATTATAGTCGCATTTTAATGTAGTTTCGGTTACTGGCGACGTGCTAAAGTACCGTAATGATGTGTCAGAAAACTGTAAAAAGTTGCCAAATCATTAACATTTTTAGCTGAACGCTATTGACAAAAAATATACTTGTCGGATGTTGATGGTTCAGCTCGTGTTGATGTGGGAGAATAGGGTGTGATTACGGAAAGCTGAGAAATTTATGACGCTAGTACTAATGTTTCGTTGATGCTATTCACACTGGTCTGGTGTCAGTGGTGTTTCCTTTAGTCGAGAATCCGTGGTCTCTCGAGTAAACTTGGTACGTTTCATTTTAATGCGACATCGAAAGTCTGATAAATTAAAAGAAAACTTTGTTTTTCCGTTGAGCTCGTTTAACGCAAAACCTAGTGGTCGGATTTTGACGGAATCACGCTCCCACGTGTAAAATAGGGTTTGAAAAAATGATAAATTTAGATAAATTTTCGATATTTGCCAAAGCTACTGGTTGCCATCTGGGTATTGTAAGCCATTTCCTCAACTGTGGTAGGATCAATTATTTTATGAATAATTTTCAAGCCAATGCAATTGAATATGTTGTTTTTATTTTCCGTACGCGTTTCACTTCATTCTCTGAAGCATCTTCAGCGGTTCTGACTGTTAATAAAATTTGTTCTGTGTTAAAATTTTACATATGAAAATTATGATAAACTAGCATTTTCCCGCTGCTTCACGCGCGCGTGCCTTGGCAGGTGTGGAAATTATTTACCGATTTTATTCTCTTATCAGACATTAACGTGGAAAGGCATGAACTGTTAATGTATTCTGAATAGTTTCGGTTAATACGTTAGGTTCGGTTTTCATACTGATGTCAGCGAGTTGTTTTATTCATATTTTAACGTGATGCAATTGATTCAATAGTAGAAAAGGTTCCTGAAAAATTAACAGTAGTAATTCGTGGTTGTAATTATTGTGCGAAGTATAAACATTTATTGTTTAGAAAGGCTTTCACAGTTCAAACGACATTCTTTGTTCTGTGCGCTTTCAGAAGCTATGGATTTAGCGTATAGAACCCGGTTATAGGTCAATCGCTTTTCTCGGTGCAGGTTACTTTCATTTTCTCTAGCTATTTCATCTCGTTCTCTTTGACGTTGCAGACGATGTTGTCGGTCTATTTCACTCTCATTTAGCCGATTTCGGCGACACCTTTTAGCTGCAGAAGTTGACCCCGACAGATTAGATCTCTTTCGCAAGGGCATATCATAAACTTTTATACTTACCCAACTCACAGCACTAACAATTAAAACGTTTTCACAGCTGCAATTATCACTATGCATGAACTTTGGCTGTGAGTATATAGATGAGCATAAACTTGGTTACAATATAGAATATCTGTGGTAGTAATAAATAATATTATTTCTGAAAGCAATATTTAACTCAGCTAAAACACAATATTTTTAAATGCTGATATGGAGGATTCCACGTTAACCGTGGTACCGAAAATTTAAATGGATATATAACAGTTGTAACGTTAAGAAAGCTGATATTATAATCATTATGTGTAATTTTTTTGGCGATTTTATGTGTAAACTTTGCCTGGGATTATATAGTTAGGTATAAGCTTTGTTAAGGATGTATCTGTGGATATAATGAAAAATATTGTTTCCATGATACTTAACTAAAAAAAGTTTATTTTTAAATGTGGATACCGAGGATTGCAACATAACCGCGGTGCCATAAATTTATGTAAATATAGCAGTAATCTACGACTTAGTCCTCTTGGAAGTGTGCTGAAATATAAAAATTCGTTACCAATAATCACAGCATCTCAATTTTTCTGATTTATTTATTTTTTGTTGTTTGGATATTTGTTTTATTTTATGTTGATACACCATCAATTATTCCTGCTTTAAAATAGAAATTTACGTGAATTGGAGCTACTTTTGATTTCAAATCGTCGTATCATTACTGTCATTATTTCAGTCAGATATAATTAATCCAAAAATGTCGATATGTGATCATGGTACAGTTTATGTAGTAACGTGCATGTAACTGAAACAATTATTTCTGAGTGGCAACTTTATCGCAAGTTGTGAAACGCTTGAAATGCAACCTGGACAGTGATGACAGCTGATATGCTTTGTTATAGGCCAAAGGGACGATGCTTTTAGCTTTATAATTTACGCGGTGTAGCATTAGGGTATGAAACATTTTTAATTTAAGTTTCTTTCAATATAGCCGTATTTTCTATGTAATTATTTCAGTCGCATGTAAGTACCTGGCGAAACAACAGCCTGGACCAGATGACTATTGACTCGTTTTGTTTAGCATCAGGCATAACGGGTTTAGTTTTAAAATTTATGCGGTGTAGAATAGAATTTTAGGATGCCTAGTTATAGTTGAAATAAAAATTCGTTACCAATAATCACAGCATCTCAATTTTTTCTGATTTATTTATTTTTTGCTGTTTGGATATTGGTTTTTATTTTATGTTGATACACCATCAATTATTCCTGCTTTAAAATAGAAATTTACGTGAATTGGAGTTAATCTTGGTTTCAAATCGTCGTATCATTATTGTCATTATTTTAGTCAGATATAATTAATTCAAAAATGTCAAAATGGATCACGGTACAGTATATGTACTAATGTGCATGTAACTCAAGCAATTATTTCCGAGTGTCAAAATTATCGTCAGTTGTAAATCGATTGAAATGCAACCTGGACAGTGATGACAGCTGATATGCTTTGTTATAGGCCAAAGGGACGATGCTTTTAGCTTTATAATTTACGCGGTGATATGAAAAAATTTTTATTTGAGTTTCTTTCAATATATCCGTTTTTTCTATGTAATTATTTGAGTCGCATGTACCTGAATTTTCGGATGCCTAGTTATATTTGCACGTTATAGCCACGAGACATATTAATGGAATAAAGTACTTCCAAATATGTGCAATTCCGCACAAGTCATTATGAAAGAAGTATGTTTTATTACTTGCTGATATTTATAATAGCTGTTTTTCAGACATCGCTCTTCGAGAAAAAAATGAATTTCTTATTAAGTATTGGCTTATTGTGGCTGTATTGTACAGCATTCACGTAGCAATTTTGTTCCAGAGACAAACTGTATAACAGTCTACCAGAGACAATACATGTCTTCAATATTTGTAATTCAACAGACCTGTTACGATTCAAGTAAATGCTGATTATACTTGATTCACGTATTCTTTTTATTTTGAAGTACTGCGGTCCAGAAAAATGAATCGCAGAAGTAAAAAAAAAAATAAGGGAAATCCTAAATTTTGTCAGGTCTCTTTATGAAAGGAGTGACCCTCTGAATGTGTACAATTATCTGTGGTCTACAGTTTCACATTTCTGAAGTTTTTTACTGACTTGCTTCTTCCCATGGTACATATTAGTCGTTAGCTACTTCTGCAGATGTTGATCAGCAACATTAGCTTTAAAAATTTGGAAACACCATGCAAATTGATGCGGTAGTTTTTGCGTTATTAGAGATCAAGCCTCACTACAAACGCAGCTTGCTTACAGATTTATAATAGTATAGATACAGATATAAGCTTTACACATGAAAGTTATATATTTACAAATATAAGCTTACTTACATTTTTACAAACCAGACGCGCAGAGATGTTCACTACACACTAAACCAATATCTACAGTACAGTGAAAGTGACACGAAAGTACACATAAACATGCAACAAACAATTGTAATGCAAAATACTGCTATTACAGATACAACTGGTGCTGAAACACGGCACAATTATAAGCCAATGTGAGCATGTAAAAATGTAAGTAAGCTTATATTTGTATATATAAGCCCTATAAAATTTCATGTGCAAAGCTTATGTATCTGTATATATCATAATTTTCATATGTAAAATTATAACACACAACAAATTTACTTAACAGTCAGAACTTCTGAAGATGCTTCAGAGAATGAAGTGAAACACGTTCGGAAAAGAAAAATATATTCAATTGCATTGGCGTGGAAATTATTCGTAAAAAATTGCTACTGATCGCATTTTAACGGAGTCTCGGCTAATGCGTCTGGTGCCGTAGGTAAACTACTACGTTTTACTGTTTGATGTAATATTGTAAAGGTAATAAATTCAAGATAAATTTTCCTTGAACAAGATTTACGAAAAAACAACAGGCGTAAGCGTGGTTAATTCATACCCCACTATTCCACGGGTAAAACAGGTTGTACTTCGCACATAGTTGTCTAGGTTGTGCTTCATTAAGATGTCTGTCTCATCGGAAAGCTGAGGAACTCAAATAAAAAAAGTTTACAAATTAGTCTCCATTTAA
>JARYHS010012519.1:9744502-9783836 GCA_031002005.1 Vandiemenella viatica
AGGATTGCATTAAACCAGTCTAAAGACTGACGACAGCAAAAAAAAAAAAAAAAAAAAAAATGCCCTTATGTGCTCTTTATATCGGATTTCGAATTTTCTGGCTGTTTGTCCAATATAGATAGCCTTACACTGTTGGCAGGTCAGTTTGTATATTCCTGACTGTTGATATTTATTTTCAGGTGTATTACTGTTAAAATGTTTTTGGATGGTGTTGTTAGTTCTGAAAGCTATATTTATTCAAATTCTTCTGAGAATGTTGCTGATTCTGTATGTGTTAGTGTTCAAGTAGGTCATTGTGTGCCAACAAACACTCCCACCTCATCAGACAATTACCCAAACCACACTCACCAATGACACACAACAAGAAAACAGACAATGGCCACCTGGATCACCAGAAAAAATTCAATCGAACATATTTGGGACACGATCGAAGGGTTGGTTCATGCACGACATCTTGAACTGGCAACACTTTTGAAATTATGGACAGCAGGAGAGGAATCTTGAGTGAATAATTCTACAAGGAACTTTCGACAACAAGAGTCCCATTGGGTCAATCTGCTTCATTGAGCAAAAGAGGGATTTAGGAGGTATTCCATGGTTTTTGGCATTTGGAATTACTATTCAGGATAGGGGAATGAACCACTGCTAGGCAGACACGATGTAGGGCGGCACTGAGACATGTAATGGAAAGAATCACAGGAAGCTTTGTAATTTTCAGGTCTTGGCCCTTCGTCAGAAAGAGAACAAGGTGGAGCTTGGGTGACTGTCACCTACAGCTAACCTGCTTCCATTGCTAGAGTTCTTACATCAGCCTCACTATGAACCAGTTATCCATCAGAATGAATGGTCACAGAGAAAAATGTACTCCCAAAATCTATGTCACCCTGCTCCTGCCCATGCTTTCCCTCACAACTTCTGTGAGCTCCATAATTGTCTTACAGTCAGAGCCACTAGAGTACTCCCTGAAACCACATCTCACTCATAACTCTGAAGGTGAGAATTGAATTGTCCTACAAACTCATCTTTAAGGGCAGCTACGATATGCTTGGCCTGCATACTGATGGGGCCCGACCTTCACACCTCCTCATGCCTGAACTAAATTAATTAAATATGAAGGTGAATCATATTTTATTCCAAGATGCTCCTAAATTTTCCAACTGCATCAATCAATCATTGCAAACACTGAAGATCGAGTAGATTGGTATTCCATGCAGAATGCCTCTTTGTCCATGGGTCCGAAAGCGACTGTGGAGTCCAGTGCAGGAAGCATACAAAAAACCGACGTTCCCAGGAGGGACAGCCGAGAGGCTGCCATTTCTCCTCAACATTCATTTTATTTTCACTGCCTCTTCTCGCTGTTTTATGATTGGCAATTTTCTGGAAATAAAAGGGTTCCACGGTGAACAAGTAACCCCCAGATGAGCGGTCAAGGGCATAGGTTTCCCAATGATTATGTTCACTATAGCACATCTTGATGCTAGGCTCGATAACATCCTTAAATCATTTCCCCCGACCAACAACATTGTGTTTACCTATCATTAGCTCCAAGGAGAACACTTGTTTATGTGGTTATTAGACATTTGGACCATGTGATCGGTCAATTACAACTGTCATTTTACTCCAATTGTATACAGGAGTTAATTATTATGAAATAGGTTTAATCTCTTAAATACTGCAGAACTTTTACATTATCTGTTGGAGAAATAATTTAATGAGAAACAAATTGCAGGTGCACTGTCACTCTCAAACAAATCAGTGACATATTCTAGTTGTGTCTGACAATTTATTAGATTTTGAATAATTAATTTTATAAATTCTTTTCACTTTTTGAAATCTAAATCTACATCTATACTCTACAGTTCACAAATATTGTGGGTGGCAGAGGATGCTAAGCACCAATCTTAATTCTGCGCATTCCAATCCCGAACAGAACGAGGAAAGAAATAATAGATAAAAGTATCAGTACAGCATCTTATTTTTCTAATCTTATCCCTCCTGTCATTGTGGGCTAAACAGGTTGGGGGAAGAAGTATTTCATTGCACTCATAAATTAAATATTTTCGCATATTCTCCAACAAATTCAAATGAAGGCGACATTGTCTGTCCGCCAAACAATCCCAGCCCAATTCACGTATCAACTCTGTGACACTTATGTAAGAACTGTAACTATCAGTCACGAATTGAGCGGCTCTCTTCTGTACTTTCTCTAACAAGTCAATCAATCCCTTGCGATATAGGATCCCAAACTCCAGAACAGTAATCCAAATGTGGATGCATTAGTGTTTTGTATGCTATTTCCTTTGTATGAGCATTACAACTTCTCAAAATATGACCTATGAATCGTAATCTAGAATTAGCTTTGCCTACGATGGAAGTTATGTGCAAGTCCCATTTCATGTTGCTTTGTACTGTTAGGCCTAGATACTTCAGGGAACAACTGAATTGTTAACTTTGTATTCATGAGCAAACGGGATCTTCTTTTATTACTTATCTGCATTGCCTTGCACTTTTTGCAGTTAAGTGTAAGCTGCCGTTTATGGCACCATTTCGAAATAACATCCAGATTGCACCAAATTTCCAAGCAATCGTCAGAGCACCTCACTTCCCTTTAGATAAGTGCATCACCAGCAAACAATCGCATCCTGCAATTAATGTTTTCACCAAGATTGTTTATAAAAATTCCTTGAGGAATAAGTTATTTAGCAGATTTATGTGCATTATTTTGTGTTATGAATGCTGTGATTTCCATAGTCATTGAACAAATGAAATGAGTAACGATTTAATGGCACTTCACAGAACAGTTAATAAAACATGTTTTGTGGTACTTAACAACTGATCTGACTATATATACATAAATTTTGATAAAATATTATATAAACAGGAAAGCATTACTGATGATTCAAGCAATGTGATCAAAACTGCATATCAGTAATGTAGATAATAATAGTCACATAATGAATGGAATATTTTAAAATGCAATTAAAAGAAAGGGGAAAAATTGTTTAGCTGGAGTAAATTATGTTATTAATTATTTAAATAATTAATTAATCATGGAAGTTATTTATTATGTTTATGATGGTATACCTTCAAATTTTTACAAAGAGAAACATATTATTAGAGATTTCACAATTTACCATTAATTTATCTAAGTCACACATTGTCGCAAGGAACATGCTTGTTGTAATTTGAAATAAACAGATTTTATACAAGCATTAATATTGTATCTTTTGCCTTTTATTTCAAGTTTTGTTTGTTCTGTTCAAATTTCCTCTCACACCAACAACAACTTTTGACCGTGTCTGGAATAATCTTGAATTAAGTTCATTCCGAAAGATTAGCAGGCTCTTTACTACTCAAGATCTATCAAATTTTCTCTCTGTAACTATTATTTCCAAACTTCTCACTATGGAACTATTATTATTTCAAAACTTGATCCTCTGCTTGATTTTCCTGTCTTGTTCGCCAGCTCTGCCAACAATCCTCCTCCCTTCTACTTTTTCCAGAGATACTCTATTTTCCAACATATCAGAGCAAGTAATCTCTCTTAGACCTGCTATTCTTCATATTAATTGCTTAAACTTTTATTTTACCAATATTAAACCCTTTATCTGTCTAAATATATAATTTTATTTATTTTAATGAATTGCTATGTTACAACATGACTGACTTTATTACATACATGGTGCATCATTTACAAATAATGCATCAAAACTATTCACAATTTTTTTACTTTAACAAGGAAAATACACGAACAAATTAAACTTGGGCTCTAAAATGAGAAGGATACAAGCTTCCAATATTTTATGAAATTTTCTTATCCCATCTGATCAAAAGAAAACAAAATATTAATTATTAGATGCCACTCAGCTTGCTCAGATTTATTTTTATAATTACAGTTACAAGTTGAGAGCCACTGAGAAAAGTCCTCTCTCTATAGGTCTCCCTGTCACACTCAAGTGGAACAAAGCATTGCAATTATTGTAAATTACATTCTCTGACATCTTTAAGACTGCACAGCTGCTTATGTAACTACCACATCATCACAATAGCACTTCACCGTGTGGAAACATAGCTTTGGTGCACGATGAACTTTCACATCACTTTGAAAAGACACATACTGTTTGTGTCAAATAAGGCAGATTACTCCTGCCTTTTCCTGGACATGGCCAAAGCGCTATCTCTTGCTGCAAGTACTCCCCACCAGTAGTGCATGCACAATGCACCGGTCACCACAGCCGAAATACGACTGCTCTCACCTCCGCACCCAAAACGTCTCTAGTCAGCCAGTCGGCTTGTTGCTTTCCAACCTCTGTTCAGGAAAATGTCTCACCTGGGCCGACTGGCCGAAACCAGAGACGGAGAAACAAATCTTACAGGCTAGATGTATTTTCAAGCTCATTCTTATTGGTACATTTGAACAGCCATGTGGTTAAGTTCCTCGAACATTTTCTTGACTTGCCAAAACTTCGCTCTCCCCCTCCACAAAACTGTTCTTCCATAAGTTCAACCGATTCCAACACACGTGCACCACTTTCTCACACTCCTCTGAAAAGCCACTGGGCAGGTTTGACCTTTTCGTTCAAAAGCTTTTAATGTGGAACCATAAAGGCCCATCCCTTCTATCGACTGTGGTGCTTCCACCCCACCCCACCCCACCCCTACGATCTGCTGTAAATTATTTGGACAGCAGATTTCACTCGTATATACAAGAATGATCGAAAAATACCTTTTTACTGTCCTCACAGCTGCAAACAATTCTGTTTGATACAACACATTTATGGTATATATTCCATCCCATGCGAAAGTGAGCAGCAGTTCCTCGGGCAAACAGTGTGCTCCGTGTTCCGGGGATGTTAGAACACACAAGATGTGTGCATCAAGGACACATTATGAAGTAGTGATCACTTCACACAGCATTGAAGGAAGACATAGCTTCCACTTTGTGGCGACAAAAATACTAACCCACGCAAAAGGATAGTGGAGCAGTGAGGTTAAGGATGCTGTGGAGATTTGTCTCACTGATGACATCGTAAACACAAGTATGGGGTACAAAGTCAGGGCAGCATGGAATCCTGTTATAGGTCAGAGGGAGGCTGAGACATCCCAGAATTAAATCTGAGTCCCAGCCGGGCCCTTCCACCTTGTGTGCCCCTCCATGCCTCCCCCTCCAGTTCATCCCATCAGCCTTCCTACCATACCACCGATTGGCTCGGCACATGTGACTGTGATGTCACCAGCATCCACTGTCACCGCAGGCCTCATAAGGACGGATTTGCCACAACCCTGTCACCTCACTGGAAGATGAAGCCAACAATGTGATTTGAAATGTGGCTTTAAATGACACCCTCCCCCAATGCGAGGCCTGAGAATATTTCATACACATTTCTTCTGATATTCAAGTAATGTAACGAATCATCATTTTGCTCATTAGAAGTTATGTTATCTATGATATTCAGGTCTGAAAATAATAGTACTAGAATATAAGAAGCACAAAAAAAATAACTACCAAGAATTATTTATAGTGGTCTGTTAAACTGCAGAAGTTGAATAACTATTGTAAAAGTAAAAAGCAAATGAATCACAACTAAAATGTAAACTTACTGGGAGTCTTAAATATTTGTATTCTGAGACTTAAACAGTAGTTAGAACCATACCTCACTTTCTGCACTGCCTAGTGAATCCAACGTAGAAGATGAATCTTCATCATCAGATGATTTTTCCTGTAACAAAAATATAACCACATAATATGCACAGTCTGGATGACCTACTAATAATTTACCTGTAAATGATAAAGAATTATATTTTGTGATGCACTTTTTATTTACTGACGCCACTAGTAATTTCACTTGCTTCAACTGAACCCATCCAAAAAGTTGGACTGGAAATACTTAATAATATTTAATATTAGTTTCTCAATTAAATTTTTGGTCCAGTTAAAGATGAGTGGAGAAGAAGGAAAAAATGACATTTGTACCATTTGCCCAAAGTTGAAGGGAGGAGTGAATGTTTGTATTTCCTATGTGGAGTTGCTAGTCTCCCATTGGGCGCCTCCCCAGGTGGCGGATAGGGGAATGGCCACTAGGTATGGTGGGTACCAGGAAATAAAACACCTGGGGTGAGCCAAAACTAGCTGAAGGAAGAAATTATCTGATCCTCCAGTTTGGGGGTTTTGCTGTGGGCCGGCTCCCCACTTATATAAAAAATTAAAAATGCTACAAAAACCAAACAACATGACAGAATCACAATGGAAAAGGGGAAATGGTTTTTGGATGTTGGAATGTACAAAGTGTCTATACTAAAGTTAACATATTGCCCACAGAGCTTGACACATTAAAAATGGATATTTCTGTACTCTCTGAAGCTAAGAGAAAAAGTAGGGGAGAGGAAAACTTGGTATCTATGTACACATTTGGAGTGGAGTGTCCAAATATGTGGGAGCATGAGTATCCATTGTGATGAAGAAAAAATGGTAAAAAAGCATAACAAATCGGGAATTTATTAGTGAACATATTTTTGTAGTTGAAACGACACTGTTTGTCAGGGAGATCGTGATTGGGTATATGCTCCCACAAACAATGCAAAAGACTGGGAGAAAGACAAGTTCTCTCCGAGAGACAATAGAAAAATTCCAAGAACTGATTATGATGGGGGACATACATACAGGAGTAGGAACAAGGTAATTTGCACAGTAGTGGGAAATCATTGAAACAATAGATGTAAGTACGCTCTTTGCATTAATTGTTGTATTTGATTAAAAATTCATTGTCTACATTCCATGTGTCTGCACTACTTTTGTATTTGTGGCTTGTGGACATAATCGACTTTTAAGAACTAATTTCTGTATTATGTAAGTCGTGTGTATGTAACTATTATTATTGTTGAAAATACGTCATATTTGTGTTGTTGTATCTTTACTGAATATGTTCCCGTTATTACTTTTTTAAAGCGTTGCGATTTTAGTAGTTTCTGATAAATACTAGCACTTGACTTTTATTCATTTATCTTTCTATTTCATTTAAATAATGGCATCAACCAGTAAAGATGTTAGATCAAAGAAGCTGTAACATCACAGAGAGAATTACAGTGCAATAATATCGCAGGCACGCGGGAGGATTATCTCAGGAGTAACAGAACAAAAGAGGTAGACGTTTGTTTGGTTGAAATAAAGAAGTGAGAGAGCGTATGCAGTATCAGAGTGGATTGAGAATTAAATATATATATATCTGGTGGTTTGCGACGGTCTACGGTATCTGAGAGAACTAGAATGGAATAAAAAGTAAACGTATCAATGATAAATTCTTTGATATACGTTACATGGCTCAACGTGATAGGACGAACCTGCAGTTAAAAGTGGAAATTACGAAGAGTGTAATTAGCACGAAAACGCGCTAAAAAAAAGATAAGTGGTGAAAGAAAAAGGAATCGTTTAAGACAAACCATAATTGTTGAGAGTATAAGTTGCTCCAACGAACTGAAGGTCAGCGACCGTAAACCGAGTTTTGGAAGGCGGAGGAAAGCAGAGAGGTTGAGCGAAGACTACACTATACACGACGGTGGTGGCGCTTGGTGGCGGCTGAAGGATATACTCAGTCGACACAGGAATTCATTCTGCGTGGGTGGAGCCATTGCTGAGGTGCTGAGGGGTAATAGCAGTCCGAGCGTTCCAGATAGCGGCGACGTCTCATCAAAAGGAAAGAAAGACCATTTTATTGATGCGCGCGCAAGCTGACTAGCAATTACATCCCTAAAATTTTTCTCTTACGAAAAAAAAAGAAAAAAAATTCTATGAATCATTCTTTGACATCGTATCTCATCTTGTTGTCATCAGTGATGACAGATTAGCCTTGTCATAAAACTGACAAGGAAATAATTTTTTTCTTTTGAGCCATAGACTGTTTTTTTTACTGCTTAGGAAAGTGCTTGTGTAGTCAAGGAGTATATTTGCATAGCTTGTAGTGTTGGTGTAGTTCCTTTTTTCAGTATAGCTTAATATTGTTCTGGGTAAAATGAATAGTCAATCAGAAGAGGTTACTGTAGCACAGGAGGAAATTCCTGAGCATAGTGATGTGTCAGTAGTGGACATGCTTCGTGCATTTCAGGAAACATTTATGAGGTCCTTTAAGGAAGATAATATTGCCTTTCAAAAGTCGATTAAAGAGGAATTGACTCATTATAGGGAACTTTTTGTTAAACAAAATATTGAACCCTCTTCCAAACTGAACCAGTATCATTCTGATAAGGCGGAAGATTACAGTCGGGATTTGGGAGAAAATCTTACGGGGAAGTACTCGATAGCAAAAGATAAGAAAATTTTTTTGGTCCAGGAAGCAGCTTATGCTTCATCTGACATCTTGCCTGTTAACTCTCAGCTTATGATTCAAATGAAACCAGTTAGTGTTCAATCAATTTCAGACAAGACTTGCTCAGCCACAGATATTCTTATAAGTAATATTGCTGGAATTCCTCTCGAGAAGAGCAAGCTGGCAGTAGGCGTTGAGAATTTATCATGCCAGGTGGGAAAAGTTAAGGCATCTACGACAGTGTGGGTGAGTGATAGGTTGCAGGTGCAGGTACCAATTACTGAGGAGAAAGAGGTTGAGAAAAGTTTAAAGGTTCTAGTGCCCGAAGTTGTGAAGGAAGAAATTGCTAAATGTCAAATTGCCCCAAATGTTAATTCAGTCAAGGCAGAACTGAAGAAGGTGACACGCGGCAGAGAAGAAAAATCAACCGGGATACGGGTAGTATTGTGGGGAGACGCTAGATCCGTCAAGCACAGAAAGGAATGCTTTGGTTTGGAAATAACCCGTGACGTGATGGAACAAGAGACGGGCGATCAAGACATTCTTGATGAATTCTTCGATGTGTTTTCCGATGTGCCCGGACGCATTAGAGGCTACAGTTGTAAACTAAAGGTCAAATAAGGACTGTTTCTTTATGTCTTTGACTTTGGGAGTGGCAAATATAGCTTGGTTGTATTTCCCAAAATTACCCACTGTCCACTGCAGGCCAAGCTATGTCAGTTTGCGCGTAGCCTTTGCGTGTGCAGTGGTGCGTGTTCTGATATTTGTGTTTTTTTTATTTTTTAAATATCATATTTGTGTGTTTTCATGTTCTGATTTTTAAATTGGTGCTGAGTTTTCTATTTTGAACTTAGAATTAAGGAATCTGTGGCTTAATGTAATAAAATGTAGCCACGCAACCACCAGATATTCATCTTTGAATGTTATACCAGTTATTCAATTTTACATATTATACCAGATGTTCATTTTATGTATATTGTGATGGGTGTTTATGTGAACTACACTCAGATGTTAGCATTTCAAAAAAAGGTTTAATTTCGTGACGAAGTTTTGGGCTTTGTCAAGCCCGTCATTCGTCAAACCGCACCGGTTGGGATGTAACATCACAGAGAGAATTACAGTGCAATAATATCGCAGGCACGCGGGAGGATTATCTCAGGAGTAACAGAACAAAAGAGGTAGACGTTTGTTTGGTTGAAATAAAGAAGTGAGAGAGCGTATGCAGTATCAGAGTGGATTGAGAATTAAATATATATATATCTGGTGGTTTGCGACGGTCTACGGTATCTGAGAGAACTAGAATGGAATAAAAAAAGTAAACGTATCAATGATAAATTCTTTGATATATGTTACAAAGCAAAAAGCTGCAGATGAATTGAGAAGTTTTCAGGATAAGTGAATGATTGACTATTTTTTTGTAGAATTTAAAACAAAGCCCATATGCTTAATGTGCAAAGAATCTGTTTCTGTATTGAAACAGCATTACTAAACATGCAAATAAGTTTGATGAGTGCCAAGGAAAATTTTGATTAGACCAGGTAAATGATTTAAAAATAATCCTGTCTCATCAAACTATTACCAGATGTGTGGAAGATATTGGGAGACATATTGATGATAATTTGAAAAGCAGAGCACCTGATTTCATATATTATTATCTAACATTGGACGAAAGCAAATATCTAACAGATACTGCACAAGTAGCGATTTTCGTAAGAGGTGTTGATGTCCATTTAAACAAAACAGAAGAATTAGTGGCTCTATATCCACTTAAGAACACCACAACTGCACGCGATTTGTTAGTCAGTTACAACAACATTAAATCGTTTTTGTTTAAAACTTACAAATTATCTGGTGTGATGACGGATGGAGCTCCAGCAATGGTCGGAAAACATGATAGTTAAAACTGATTGAAAATGAAGCCTGCAAACTTGATAATACCTCATTATTAAATTTTCATTGCATTATTCATAAAAAAAATTTATGTGCCAAGTCTTTAAAAATGTATCAAGTCATTTGCATGGTTTTCAAAATAGTGAACTTCATCACCATCAATTCCAAGAATTCCTCAAGCATTTGGATTCTGACTATAATTACCTTACTTTTTAGACTGAAGTAAAATGGCAGTCCCGCGCAAAAATGTTAAAAAGAGTGATTGATTTGAAGGAAGAGATACAATCATTCTATGCAAGCAAGTTGAAAAGTATCCAGGAGTTTGAAGACATGGTTTGGGTTTGTGACTTCGCATTTCTAGTCAATGTAACTAGCTATTTAAATAACCTGAACATTTGTCTGCAAAGCAAAGACCAATTGGTTAATAATATGTTTGATGTTGTTGCCACATTTGAAATGAAACTTGGGCTTCGGGAACAACAGTTGAAAAATAAAAATTTCACTCATTTTTTCAAGCTATTATTGCAAGCAGACATGACACAGGCCATGGCGATTAAATATAGTTCATTGAAACTCGAACCTTGAGTTTAAAAACTGATTTAAAAAAACATCATGTTCTTTTATCTGCATTTTCAACGCCATTCTCTGTGGATATAAATTCATTGGCAGAAAATTTGCGAATGGAATATTGTGAATTGCAGTGTGACGCACAGCTTAAGAAGAAATTCAATGAGGTTGGTTTGGAAGAATCCTACAGAAAATATCAGGACAAGAAGAAATATCCTGGATTTTACACACATGCTTTGCGGATGATTTCGCTACTTGGAAATACTTATGTGTGGGAACAGCTTTTCAGTCGGACGAACAGTATCAAGTCACAACACAGAACATGAATCACTGATCTTCATTTGGAGAGCTTTATGCATGTATCCACAACTTCTTTCCACATCAACATTGATGCCCTTAGTTCTGGCAAACAATGTCAAAATTCGCATTAATGTAATTGTATATTTAATACTTCATTACATATGTATATTTCATTTTAAGTGTTTTTATTCCTTGATAAAAATATTAAAGTATTTTTCCAAGAAAGTACTGCATGCTGCCCGGTAGAGAATTGTAGTTCTAAAATTTGGCGCAGCTGCTGAAAAGGTTGGCCACCTATGGTTTAATACTTCTTCTTTTAACCAAATCTCTAACCCTATTATTACTTATGGTTCGGGTATCTTTACCAATTTTGCAAATTTGATTACTTTGTTCATTATACTTCGACAGTTCACCAGTTACACCCTTATTATTGGCTTTATATTTTCAGCATTAAACTCCTCCTTCCCTCCACACCAGTCAGTTATTGTTTCAGCAACTTTAACATCTTTCATTTTTGCCATTGTGGATCCGCAATCAGTATCACTTTCATCATCTGTTTCCATCCCTTCACCAGCAGCTCCTAACTTAAAAAAGGCACAGTCCTGACCCCATCATCACTGGAAATGGGCTCCCTCTCAGCTTTAGCTAACAACTCAGAAAGTAACCCCTTGTTCCTTCTACTAAGAATTTGCACGAATAAGATTCATAACAAACTATTGTTTGTTTTTGTGTTAGTTGCTGAGTTCCTACCTTCATCTTTGGTAACTGAGCCCAAGTGGTGAAGGGACCTGGCATGCTGGTTCCAATATGCATGCATCTAGCCATCCAGATTTAGGTAATTTCTTGAATTGACTCTTAAGTAAATTCCAGGTCTTCCTTCAAAAGGCTATGGCTGAATTCATTCCCGTTTCTTGCCCACAATCCTCTTCTAACTACTACGACCTCAATGTCGAAGATGTGTGAAGCTAAAAAAAAAAATCCCATTGGCTTTGGTAAGTGATGGGTTTGCTTCCTCATGGTTCCCCGTTTTCAGTGGTTGAACATAAACACACAAGATATTGGATGGCCTCTTAAACCATGTGAGAGGATGTTAAAATGTGTGAGCCCACAGATGACTTCAGCATTCCAAAAGACAATAGTGTTTCTGATAATGTAACCAACTGTCTGTTAGATTGTGAACAACTAATTTCTATTCATTGTTTTGGGTGTAGATAAACTTAATAATGAGTATAATCAACAGTTTTAAATGTAAGATGAAAATAAATTTTATCTTCAGTAAATAGACCCCAGGTTACTTCATAATTTTTATATGAATCTATTGATTTGACATTTAATGCAGCAGTCATTTCTTGAAAAGGGTTTTAATGCTCATTTCATCAGGTAATAAACATTCTTAACTGTAATGAATATAGTGGTCTTACTATAGAAGCATATATCTGGAGGCAGTATCGTGTAATGGTAATACTTCATACTGTGAGGAGTATGGCCCAGAATTATAGGAGGTTTCGCTAAGAAACATTGGCGGGCCTCCCAACTTTGTGTGGAGGTTGATGCCGAGGTAGGTTTGTAAAGCTATTCGGATGCAAGGAGTACCTGTCAACCACTAAACAAATAGAATTGGAATTTGCTACACATAAGTGCATACAGCAAATAGACCACTGTCTATGATTTCCTTTTAACTTGAGTTAGTGAAGATACATTATTTTTAACACAGTCACGGTTGCATGAGAAATCGGCCACATAGCTGTGGTTCTGAGTTCCTAGCATTTTTTATGTGTGAGAATAGTAGAAAGAGTATCCAGTCAACAGGGTCAATTCACAGCTGTCCGAGTGTTATAGATACTGTCTATGATTCTGGTGACTCAGCATGATCTACGGCTGTGGGAGTCGTCCTTGCCAGAGGTCCACTACACATTCCAGCCAAGGTCACCTCAGCTACGATGGCACGTTGTCTCCGTAGGAGCGGAACATTGCTACCTGCAATCTGCTGACTCGGCTACGTCAGAGACTTGAAAGTGCAGCTCTAGTGTATCAACATAGCATTATACGAAAGAGACATTAGCAACAATTTGTCAAACCTGTGCCCGGCTCAGAGATTCTCTTACTTACAACTGAGTTAACTAATGAGTAAAGAAAAAACATGTTTGTGCATTCCAATACATATAAGTAAAAATGAAAAGCTGTTCGTTGGTAACTGCATCACTTGAGAACGGCTGGACCAATTATCCAATTTTTTTTTTTTTTAAGTGTTTATAGTGGTCCGAATAAGGTGTTTAGAGAAAGAATAATTGGAAAAGTTTCCAAGAAAATTGGAAAATTCAGGAAAAACTTACTTTTTTCCTAAGGACAGATTTGCTTAGAAAATTGGAAAATTCTGGAAAACTTTTTATGAACCGGTTTGGCTACTTTTTTAATAGTTCGAATAAGGTTTTTAAAGCAAGAAAATTGGAGAAGTTACGCAGGAAATTGCATAATTCTAAAAAACTGAAAGTTTTTTTGTGGAGCAATTTGGCTATTTTTTTTAAAAAAATTTGCAATAGTCAAAATGAGATTTTTACAAAAAGAAAAATTAGAAAAGTTTTTTCTATGGACCAATTTTGTTATTTTTTAAATATGTTGAAAATAGTCCAAATAAGGTTTTTAGAGAAAGAAAAGTTGGGGAAATAGCACAGAAAATTGGAAAATCCTGGAAAAATTGAAAATACTTTTTCCTATGGACCAATTTAGCTAATTTATTAAAAATATGATTGTAATGGTCCGAATAAGGTTTTTAGAGAAGAAAAAGTTGCCCAGAAAATTAGGAAAAAATGAAGGTGCTTTTTTTCTAAGGACTAATTTGGCTATTATTTTAAAGAAATGTTCATAACAGTGTGAATAAAATTTTTAGGGAAAGAGAACTTGAAAAAGTTGCTTGGAAAAATTCAGGAATAACTGAAAGTACCTCTTTCTATGGACCGATTTGGCTATTTTTTTTTAATGGTCTTAGTAGTCCAAATAAGGTTTTTAGAAAAAGAAAAATGGGAAAAGTTGCCTGCAAGCTCAGGAAAAACTAAAAGTATCTTTTTGTATGGACAGATTTTGTATTTTTTTTTTTAATGTTGATAATAAGTCCACATAAGATTTTAAAGATAGAAAAACTGGGAAAGTTGCTTGGAAAATTCGAAAATTCAGGAAAAACTTAACATGCCTTTTTTGTATTGATGAATGTGGTTAATTTTTTAAAATGATCGTAATGGTCCATATAAGGTGTTAAGAAAAGGGAAAACTGAAAAGGTTGCCCTAAAAATTCGAGAAAAACTGAAAGTTCTTTTTTCTATGGACCAATTTTTCTAAAAAATGTTTATAATAGTCTGAATAAGATTTTTAGGGAAAGAAAACTTGGAAAAATCACTGGGAAAATTTGGAAAAAACTGAGTTTTTTTTATTGAATTTTTGTATAAACTCAAGACCATAACTCATGAGTTGAGTGATGTACATGCGTAGTTATTATTATTATTTCCTTTTGATCCCAGGATGGAAATAACTCAATTAAATGTTTCTATTGACAAAAAAACAGATCTGGAGAAAAATCTGGAAAAACACATCCCATCCTAAATTAAAATTAAATTACCTTTGCTTTTATTTTAGTGTTGTTTTGTGATCTGTCCAATAAATATATTTATTTTATTTCTATTCCATTGACATTAATTGAGGACATGTGCTTGATATCGAACAAGGTATTACGTCAATTATTCATGACAATGCCAAATCGTCCGATGTATGGCACATTTAATCAAGAGTTGAAACGCAAAAAACAACACGACTGTGATGCATTGAGAGAATCAGTTTGAAGAATCTTCCACTGTTGAATCAGCAACAAAAATATGCTCAGGAAAGAAGTAAACAATAGAACTAGCGGGAATTTTCATCTTGGACGTTCCCAGTGGAACTGGAAAAGCTTTTTTGATCTAATTGATTTTGGCAACAAGAAGGTCTGAGAGAATGGCGAAATACTGGATGCAAAGGAAGGAACAACATGCAAAGAAGTGACTGATTCATCGTGCCCCAAAGAGGGTGAAACAAAAGAAGAAGAAACTTGGAAATAAAAATAAAAATGAATTTATGCAAAGCAAATAATTTATGATCTTGAAAAACTTTTTCTTTTTTACTGTAATAGGTAAAATAAAACTAGCATGGCACATTAAAGTCAAAATACAAGTGTCAGTAAAACAATTCAGGTGTATTCATAAATAAAACACTAATGCAGTAGACTTACTTCTTTGATAAAAACCTGTTGAAATGGATTTATAGTTTCTTCACATGTCTGGCTGGCAGCTGGAAGTGAGCAATATTCCTGCAACACAATAGGATAATTATTTCACTCATTACTCAGCAATACAAGAAAAATATAACATGCATATATAATGAAACTAAGGAAAAAGGAAGCAGCTTCTAGGTGATATAAATAATAAATGAAAGGGAAATTAGCCCATCACATACCAAAGTTGACGGCTGTGGTGAGAAAACACATAAGGTGGACATACAAATACAATATTTTGGTATTAACTTTCTTTATGTAGTAGAAAAACAGGTCATTTTGTTCCGAACGTGTGCATGGGCGCCGGCAGGATTACTTTAAGGGGGGTGCATCTGTTTTTTTATATATATATAACACTTTTTAAATAAGGATACTGAATTTACTGACAAGGTGTTTAACAAATTTGGACAACAACCTAGGTGCCTTAAGTTATTATTCAAACAGTGAATAATAAAATTTTTGTTTCTTAATTCTTTTATGTGTATTTTCTTTCATAGCAGGGAGGGGGGGGGGGCAAGTACACCCCCTTGCACCGCCCTCCCGGTGACCATGAACATGTGTGCATACAGAACATTACGCAATGACCCAGACTTATTGGGTAATGTTCTTATACAAAGACAAATACATTTATAAAATCACATTTGTGTCATGCTGTAATCACAGGTGTCAAGAAACAGATCTAGTCCAACTTATCAGAGCAAAACAACCACAAAAGCTGTACAAACAATGACTAGAAACACACAAAAATTGAAGTCCATCTCTAGACAAGCATAGTTACAAAATTACATCAAAGTAATCAGAAAAGGGGAACTAAATGAGCTATAAAGCACAGAAAGGAAAATCATTCAGAAGACTCTCAGATATAAGTGGGCCAAAGAACGGTACAGACTGAGAATTTCATACCATTCACCTCACCTAAAAAAAAGGTCTTACCAGAAAAAATGAACCAGAGATATCTCACCAATACAAACTGGGGCAAATAGTAAATAAATTACTTTCATTTAAAGCATTAAATTCATTCACGAATAAAGGATTAGTCCATTATGTAGTGACCCTGTCAGCTGATTGACAAGAGTGGGCAGGGTAAACTTCTACTGGAACCGTGGATAAGGGTCGAACGTAGAAGTCGACCGTGGTTCTCATATGAATATTTGTCATAGGTGCTTACTGCAACACCTGACAGGTTATATGGCTCAGGTGCTTACAGAGTGCTGTAAATCAAATATATCAAGATAGGCCATTCATGGAGAATTCTACCACTTATATTTACAGCTAAGAAGATCACCACCAAAATGTACAAGAATGACTACCGATACATTCGACTATCTGATAAATGGATTGCAGAGAAATGTTTCATATGCAGCCACAAACTTTCAACAGCCAATAGGCCTTGACGAAAGGCTGATTATTGCATGAAGGCAAGCTAGATCTTGTATACCGTGTGTGTGCATTTCAGTTTTTAAAGTTCCAACCAGACCAACATTATAATTATTTTCCCCCTTTATAATTTGTTGTCTCATATCAGTGATAGAGTAGTATGAAGTTACATCAGTATTAATGAACATTTTTCCACATGTGATTAGTTGTAAATATAGGTTATATGCTAATTAAGTTCACAAAGCGAAAAACTAATGTACTTACTGTAAGTCCATAAATAGCAGAATTGGTTGCCATGGAACTAAAAGTTGTTAATATAGATTACGTTTTCCAAATTAAAACAGGTTGTTCTTACAAATCCAATTTTTTTTTCTATTTCTTCTTCAGGTATTTTGCTACAGAAGCAAACATAGTAAGTGAAATTTCAAGAGTGTTATGGACACGTTTTCAGCCATTACATATGCCACAACCAATGAAGGAATATTTATTGCAAGTTGCTAAGGACTTTGAGGAGAAATGGCAGTTTCCAAACTGCATTGGCAGTATTGATGGGAAGCACATAAGAATTCAGAGCCCTCCTCATTCTGCTGGTCAGGTACTACAATAGCCTATTTGACAGTATTAAAAAAATATTATAAATTGAACTCATTCTCGTAGATTAATGCTTCAGGAAGCTAATTGTTTCAATTTTTGAAAAAAAGTGGATTATTTTTTAATAAAAAAGTGAAATAAAAATTGTACTTTTCTTACCGCTGGTCACATGTACAGAAAACGTTCTAGGATTGGTGGTCGCTTGAGTGATGTCACACGTCTGTAAACGCTGTGGCTGGGAAAGTAGCGTTTCCTATTATCCAAGTTTTCAACTATTTTTATTGTTTGTTGCTGGTCATTTCTTGTTATTAATGAAATTTCATTTTGAATACAAAATCTAGAACAATTAGTAAAAGCCTACAGCGGAAAAATATTCTAAAATAGACGCCTTATTTGTGGCGCTGGCTACAGAGAAAACCCCTGACTTTTATTCTGCTGAGCTTAAAAATGTAACAGCTTCAATTTGAGACTCATTTATATTTAAACTGAAAGTTAAAGATTGATTGTTTTGCGTTAGCAAACCATACATATCATACGTAAAATTACCTTGAGGCTCGCCAAAAGCAATAGCAACACACAAATCACTACTAACACGCAGAAACACAGCGTAGGCTAATGATTGACTAAGCCCAGTGTAATGGCGCGGCCGACTGGAGCGCTTGTTCGGTGGATCACAGGAAGCCCATTGTTCAACTATTTTTTCTATGGTTAGGCGTGAATTCGTGGAAAATAAATCTTTGTTCCGAGTAATATGGTTTATCTACTTTGAAATAAATTACTATTTTGCCTGCGTAGACTATTATCAAAACTGACTGTTGTCCCTTCTAGATTTAGAAAATATCACACTGTGCGTTAACCTGCTCACTCACCACGCTTGGAACAGTTGGATGTTGTGAGCCATTTTTTTAAATTGCAGATTAAAGATTAGAGATAAATGATTTGTTTTGTCAATAAAACTGAATTTGTTTGTTTATTCATTTACCTACCTCGTTTCACTTCATCTCACACGAAGAAACTGTAAGTGATTGCTATTAACATAACGAGAAGCATCTTTGGAATTCGTCTGCCGCGCGCTTTAGTGCGTGTCGAGTGCTAATAATTTGTGTTTTTGTAGTTAAAAAGTTAAATTTTGTCTCGTAAGGTAGTTAATTCGTTGATAATATCATTTTCTAGTAGTGTGAGTGTTAGTGGTACGTTTTCATTCAGTATAAATCCGTAAATTGTAAATTCAGTGTTTCGTGCTTTGTTTACATCCGGTATTAGGTTTAGTATTAATATTATTGTATATAGCGTAGCAGCAGTTCATTGTAAGTAAGATTTAATAGCATTAGTTTTGTTTCAAAGTAGATTGGCAAGTTCTCAAGTGATAGTGAACCGTTTTATTTAATACATAATCAGTACAGTGTAAACGCAGTTTTTTACTTGTTTACATTTGAGGTTAGTTGTGATTCAGAGTTCTAGGGTATCAAATTTCATAGTAATTGTTTAAAAAGTTCTTTTGTTTGCATTTGTGCAGTTTTATTGTAAATCTTGTAGTTGACAGGTGTTGTAATTCACTTTTAGGAAAAGTTTCGAGTGATATACATAGGTTTAACATTTTTGTAGAAGGCTACTTTTGCATTTCTTTGGCATTTGACACACAAGTAGTTTATTAAAAAGTAAAAGTTTTTAAAGTTCCTTTGCTTGTAAATTCTTAAGTTGTTTTGAAAGTATCACAATGGATACAAAGTGTGGAAACTGCCGAAGGATAGTAAAAGAAGGAGTGACATGCCGGGACTGCGGGCGCTGGTTTCACTGGGGGTGCAGCGATGTATCTAACAGTGACTCTTGTGTCAGTATTTCCTGGAACTGTCACTCCTGCAGAATTAGTGATCAGGAGCAGCGGATTCTGAAACTCCAGTCAGATTTGGCATCTGCAGAGAGGGATTTAAAGGCCCTGAAGGCAGAAAACTCTGTTCTTAGGCATAGGCGGAACAGTGAATGGAAGGAAGTCAGCTCTGGCAGGAGAGGTAGGAGACGCTGTCTGTCTGATGGTTTCCAGCTGGAGACATCCAATGTGTTTCGGCCATTGGAGGATCTAGATGGTGACTCTGAGGACCGTCAGGTTGGACTGAACGATCTGGGTTCTTGCAAAGTAAAAGGGAAAAGTTTTCAGGGTGTATCTAAAAGTAAACGCAGGAAGGTACTGTTACTTGGGAGCAGTCACGGGAGGGGAATCAGTGAGATGGTTCAGTCTGACTTGGGGCCAGATTATGAAGTCTGCAGTATTTTCAAACCAAATGCAGATCTTGGAAGTGTGGTAGCAAATGTGAAAGACCTAGTTAAAGATTTTTCAGATGAGGATTGTGTTGTAATTGTTGGGGGACCAGGAAATAGCCTTGATAAAGACCTCAATTATTCAATTGAGGGAGACATTGCCCACATTTCCAGGAACACACGTCAGACAAGTGTGAGATTTGTTGGTTTGCTTGAGCGTTACGATAAACCCTGGATGTGGCATAACATCAGGCGTACAAATGCATCCTTGGAAAGGGTTCTCTGGCAGCCGGCTAATTCACACATTGGTTTGATTGATGTGGCCTGCATTGGTAGGGACAGTTATACTCGCCATGGACTCCATCTGAATGTCAGAGGTAAGAGGAAGCTTTCGCTTCTTATTGCTGATGAGGTCAGAGGATGCCAGGTGAGTGAAAGAGGTATTCCTGTGATAAATGGTGTTAAGTCGCGGCCTTTTTTAGGGTAAATAAAATAGATTTATTAAGATGTCATAAAGGAAATTAATGTCTCTGATGATCATAATTTGTTGAAATTAAAAATTCCAACTGATATACCAGTATGTAATAATAAAATAAACAATTCAAAGTCATTGCGTCAAAGTGTTCAGACCAGTATTTTCCACCAAAATATAAGAGGAATATTTAGTAAAACTGATGACATTACCTTAAGCCTAGAAGAGATTCAAAATTCCAGAAATTTTAATGTAGACGTTTTGTGTATATCTGAGCATCATTTGTCTGATACAGGAATATCTCAGCTGTCCATCCCAAATTATAAATTAAGCTCTCATTTCTGCAGATGTAAAATGGAGAAAGGGGGAGTTGCCATTTTTGTTAAAAATAATATTGAATGCAGTAGTGTAGTTGTAAGTAAGTATTGTATAGAACAACACTTTGAATGTTGTGTTACTAAACTAGAATATGATAAGGAAGAGCTGATAGTGATAGCAATTTACAGGGCCCCCTCAGGTAATTTCAGACTGTTTTTATCTCATTTAGAGTCTTTGCTACTAAGTTTTACAAATAGCAAACAAATAGTATTATGTGGAGATTTCAATGTTGACTTTCTGAATCACAGCAATGATAGATTAGATATGGAAGCCTTGATGTTGTCTTTTAACTTAACAGCACTTGTAAATTTTCCTACGAGAATACAAAATAATAGCAGGACTGCAATTGATAATTTTTTTATGGATATTTCTCAGTGCAGTAATTACAGCATACATCCAGTAATAAATGGTATCTCAGATCATGATGCCCAGCTATTATGTATCGAGTCCAGGAACACTGTTAAACAGATAAAGAAAAGCTGGGTTTATAGAAGAAATATTAGTGAAAATAATATAAAACACTTCATAGATACCTTAAACAATGAAAACTGGTTAGAAGTATATAATGCGCAGGGTGTTAATGCGAAATTTGATTCCTTTCTGAATATATTTCTAACACTTTTTGAAGGTAGTTTCAAAAAAAGGAAAATTCTCAACACTCCAAACAATGAACTGGGCATGGGATGGATAACAAAGGGTATTAGAATCTCTAGTAAAACAAAGAGGGACCTTTATTTAAAAATGAGAGAATCAGATAACTATGCGCTGAAAGTTCACTATAAACTTTATTCTAAAATACTAAGAAATGTAATAAGGAAGGCCAAGAACAGTACATATCGGCGAAAATAGAAAATTCAGACAATAAAATGAGAACAATATGGAATATAATAAAGACTGAAACAGGAAAAACTGTAAATCACTCTAAAGACATAAAAATAGAACAAAATGGATATGTGTATAGCGAAGTAGGGGAAGTTTGTGAAATATTTAACAAACATTTTACGTCAGTAGTAGATAAATTAGGCATAGAAAAGCAATCCCCACATAGTGCTCTAAGGCTTCTTGAGACTGCTTTCCCAAATAGCTTTGTGGAGATGAAATTGCCACCAGTAACAGTCTCAGAAATAAATAAACTCATTAAACAATTAAAACCTAAAAATTCTTCCAGCTATGACAATATTTCAAGTAAATTACTGAAAAGATGTTCAGACTGTATCAGTCATGTACTTGCTCACATTTGTAATGAATCCTTAATACAAGGTGTTTTTCCCGATAGACTAAAATATGCTGTTGTAAAACCATTATTTAAAAAAGGAGAAGTAACATGTGTAGACAACTATCGTCCCATTTCATTACTTTCAACATTCTCAAAGGTTTTTGAAAAAGTCATGTATAGAAGTAATAAAACATGTTACACACTATAATATCCTAACTAATTCACAATTTGGGTTCAAAAAAGGATCATCCATAGAAATGGCTATATATTCATTTTTAAATAACACATTTGAGGAACTGAATAATAAAATGAATCCTGTAGGAATATTTTGTGATCTTGCAAAAGCATTTGACTGTGTAAATCATGAATTACTTTTGAAAAAAATGGAATACTATGGTATTTTTGGGACCGCAGGTAAATGGTTTAAATCATACATTGAAAGCCGAATGCAAAAAGTTTCAATTTTTGATTCTAAAATAAGTAAAGATGCTTCATCAGACTGGGAGAAAATAAAACATGGAATTCCACAAGGCTCTGTCTTAGGTCCCCTCCTCTTTCTGTTATACATCAATGACCTTCCTGGAAATTTATCCGACAAAGTTAAGAGTGTTTTATTTGCAGATGACACTAACCTGACTGTGCGTAAAACACCAAACAGTACTATAGAATTTAATGTAAATGAAGTACTTAGAGTAGTAGCAAATTGGTTTAAGGCAAATTCATTAAAATTAAATTTTGAAAAAACACATTATATTAGGTTTAAAACAAAAAACTATGCACAGCCAGATATATGTATAAACTATAAAAACAACACAATCTTAGAAACAGAGAGTATAAAATTTCTTGGTATTAAAATAGATCAGAAACTCTGTTGGCATGATCATATCACTACACTACTGGCAAAGTTAAGTAGTGCCACCTTCGCAATACGAACACTTTCTCTAACAGCAGATCTAGAATTAATGAAACAGGTGTACTCCTCATATTTTCATTCAGTAATGTCATATGGCATAATTTTTTGGGGAAACTCTTCACAAAGTAAAAAAGTTTTCATAGCACAGAAAAGAGCTATTAGGTTTCTGTGTAGGGTAAAACCAAGAACTTCTTGCAGACAACTCTTTAAGAAACTCAATATTCTTACAATGTATTCTCAGTATATATATTCTCTCATGAGCTTTGTCATAGAAAATTTTAACCTGTTTACACCTAATTCACAGGTACACAGTTTCAATACAAGAAACAGAAATAACTTGCATAAAACACAAACATCTCTGTCATTAGTACAAAGAGGAGTTAATTATTCTGGGATACATCTGTTTAATAAACTACCTAATCGTATAAAACAGCTTTCAGATAATAAAGATGTATTCAAACAAAAACTTAGAGATTATCTTATTGGCAACTCCTTCTACTCCATTCAAGAATTTGAAGAAAATAATTAATTGTACTCATTATGACGTTTGCAAAACTCAGTTGCAAAAATGTATGTTTATTATTTTCTTGTATTTGTAAAATATGTATATATATATATTTACTATGATATGACTCATATTATGTGTATATGTATCAACAATGACATGTTTCACATCCCAGAGGTATTCCTCAGCAGGGATCCATGGAACAAGATTGATAAATAAATAAATAATAAATAAATTAAGAATTAGTGTCCTGATAGCTGTGTGACTGAAGAGTGGTAACGCAATTCAGAACGTCCTAAGTTCGAACCTTGGTTGGATAATATTTTTTGCGTGCATTTTTTCCATTTTTGTTTGCCGTTTTTTTGCACTACTATGTTTGTATTCAAAGAATACATAATACTTGCTACGCGTCATACAAGCGTTTGAAACAAATTGCCACCATACATGAAAACTTTTAATTTTTGAACTTACCAGAGAGAGAATATCATGCAAAAAATACAGGTGCACGGCGGTGAATAATGGAATTTATTTTAAACGTGACATCACTTATAGAAATTTCATGCTAATCTTGCAACAGTTCCGGAATGCGTTGTCCTTTTCGTTGAAATTTTTACCTTACGATACAACTGCAGGTTACCTTCCTGCAATAACTGCGTCTATTAGGCGGTATTTACTTTTAATGTGCAAGAGATATTTTTTTTCTTTTTTTTAAAAAAAAACCTTTTTATAGTGTGCAAGTAACGTCCAATTTTCTTTTTGAAATCTTCTTTGGTTGTTTCAAATGGTTATAATTCGCTTGTTATCCAAAAGTTCTGAAGCCTTCAGGAAAAAAAAGAAACATTAAATTGATGTTTGGTGAATTTTCGGGAAAAAATAATTATGCGATACAACCAACAGCAACTAGTATCCAAAGAAAATGACAAAAGAAAACAAATTGATCATATTCCGAAGTTAGGATCGAACCTTAGGACCCTAACCCTAATAATTTTCGCCTTAAACAACGTATTACATTTAACTCTACGAAATCGCGGTGTAAATGAGCTTCAAAGAAAAACGTAAGTGACTTTGTCGCAATATCAAATTGAAGTTGTTACATTTTTAAGCTCCACAGAATAAAACCCAGTGGTTGTTTCTAAAGCTAGCCCCACAAATAAGGCGTCTACTTTCATTATTTTTCCGCTGTAGGCTTTTACAAATTGTTTTTGATTTTATATTCAAAACGAACTTTCATTAATAACAAGAAGTAGCCAGCAACAAACAATAAAAATAGCTGAAAACTTGGGTAATAGGAAACGCTCTATTCGCAGCGGCAGCTTTTACAGACGTGTGACGTCACGACTGTCGTTGCACGCGCCAGGCAGCGAAGGAGCGTTTTGGCGGGCTTTTAAATTCTTTAAATTTTAACTTTGAATTTTACGCAAAATAATGCACTGCCGTCAAAAACTTTCTTCACTCGGTGAATAAGGTGTACCAATAAACAATTTAAAACCATTTTCAAGAAGTAGTCAAATACCCAATTATTAAAACTATTTTTAAATTGTTTTTCTGTCATTGACAGACGCAAGATACAGATTTGCAGTGACTGATGTTGGAGCTTATGGAAAAGACAGTGATGGTGGTGTGTTCAGTAATTCTATCTTTCACAAAAACATCGAGTCGAATCAGCTTATTTTTCCTGGGAACATATCTAATGCGTCCTTATCCTGGAAGAAATAAGACACCTGAAAAAGCAGTTTTCAGCAAGAGACTCTCTGCAGCAAGAAGAGTTGTGGAATATTCATTTGGAATCCTGTCATCAAAGTGGAGAATTTTATTGAAAGCAATTGAAACCAATGTGCAGAATGCAGTAGCTATTGTAAAGGTGAAGGCAATAATTCTAAATAGCGTTATGATTGATAGAGAGGGTGTTGGCCTCATATTACCAGCAGACAAAAGCATTTTAAACGGTGGAACACACTTAAGCCTTCGTGAGTCCAGTGTTTAAAAATGGGAATGTTACTGATCCTCAAAATTATAGACCGAACTCGTTAACATCAATATTTTGTAGGATTTTAGAACACATCATCTATTCAAATGTCATGCAGTTTTTGGATGAAGATGTGCTTTTAAACCCAAGTCAACATGGATTCAGAAAAGGCCAATGTTGCGAAACACAACTTGCACTTTTAATTCACGACTTGTGCTGTATTATAGATGGGCAATCCCAGGTTGATAAAGTTCTGTTAGATTTTAAAAAAGCTTTTGACACTGTGCCTCACACTAGGTTACTTAGGAAACTTCGTGGCTACGGCATATCTAGACAAATATGCGACTGGGTTGAAGACTTTCTGAAGGGCAGAACACGATGTGTATTTCTCAACGGTGAGAATTCATCATTTACTGAGGTGTGGTCCGGGGTTCCGCAGGGAAGCGTGATAGGGTCTCTGTTGTTTCTCATATACAGTAATGATTTGTGTAACATAATAAGGGGGATGAAAAAATTATTTGCCGATGATGCTATTATTTATTGTGAAATCAAAACCCAGGAAGACTGCGCTTTGTTACAAGACGATGTTATGAAAATAATTGTGTGGTGTAAAGATTGGCAGTTGGAGTTAAACGCTAAAAAGTGCCAAGTCATGCGTGTAAGTAAAAAGGTGAAACCATTTAGCTCTGAATATACAATTAATGGTACTGTCCTTAGAACGGTAGATTCTGCTAAATACCTAGGGGTAACAATTCGTAATAATTTGTCATGGAATGAACATATCGAGGATGTAATTGGGAAAGCAGGTCGTAATTTAAAACAATGCACTCCGGAAGTTAAATCAATTGCATATAAGTCACTAGTGCATCCTCACTTAGAATATTGTTGTTCTGTATGGGGTCCCCATCAAAAGGGGTTACTAGAGGCATTAGAGAAGGTCCAAAGAAGAGCCGGCCGATTCGTGGCAGGTATATATAGTTGGAGGGAAAGCATAAGTGCGATGTTGAAGGAGTTAGGTTGGGAAGACCTGGAACACCAAAGGCGTTGCTCTCGACAGAAGCTAATTTAAAAATTCTCGACTGACATATTTCAGAATGACAGCAAACAAATATTGCTACCAGCAACATTCGTATCTCGGAATGACCGTAAAAATAAGATAAGAGAAATCAGGGCCAGAACCGATTCTTTTCTGTATTCATTTTTTCTACGAGCGATTAGGGAATGGAATAGAAAGGATTCTCCGGGCGAATAAACATAAAATCCGACAGGATTAGCTTTCGATAAAGCTCTTCGGCCATCCTGATCTGGGTTTTCCCAGATCACTCCAAGTGAATGCTGGGATGGTTCCTCACAATGGGCACCTCCTGCCATACCCCATATATCCCTTCCAAACTATTACCCTTTCGGATAGGTGCAATGCACCCTCTGCCACACACTTTTAGTGAATCGCGGAGTAATAGTAAGCCCATCAACAACACAAAATTCTTCCAAGTGAGAAGCAATAAAAATTAGAAATACATTGTTTAATTATTTAAACTATGTAGAAGGAGCAGAATTGTAATAAAACAAAACTCTAATGAACCTATTGTTTTATTCATATAATTTGTATATGTTGGCCCTCAGCAACAAAATAAACTTCTGTCACTTATTTCATCTGCCTTTAGGAAAGAGCTTTTAGTATCTATTAAACCAGAATGTTTTATTTAGTTACACTGCAATCCATGACTGACTGACAGGAATTGTGATATAAAACTTTATCATATAGCAAAGAGGAAGTTATTGTACTGCACAACATCCATAAAATGTTGACTTATACTTACTTTCAAGGCCTATTTCATGTTGTAAATCCTATACTCTTGCGTAACTGGTAAACAATCTAGAAGCTGACAGCTACTTTATGGTCAGAATCTGTCACGTCACAAAACTTATGGTCCTTGTTGAACTAAATTTTTTTTAGCCATGAGACAAAATGCCTATCAATGACAATCCCATCACCTTTGTTGTGTATTTAACTTCTCTTTACACTAAAGATCAATCTTGGAAAGTATGTAGTACTAAAAATCACGCAACACTGGCAGAACACGGTGTAAGATATGGTTAGAAATAAACAAAAACTAAATGAACGCCATTTTTTCATTAAATTTTATATGCAATCTAATTTTTCAAAACACCAATAATTTGACCCATCACATCCAGCTTGTCTAACTGGTCGAACTGTTTCATACAAGGTACCAGTGATAGTAAGAATCTGGTGTAGCGGAGTGGTTTAGGCTTCAAGATGGCCAGGTACTGACAGTGGTTAGGGCGTTGCCATGGCAATTACTTGGTGACGAGTATTATTGGTCGCTCGTCGCTGGAACTCCGGAACAGGCTCCAGGCTAGTCTACCAATCTGTTTACTTTTAGCTTGGGATCTCGGGCTTTAACTCCAAGGAAAGAGATTAAGTGGTATAGACAATTTATTCTTCACTAGGCAATCCAAACACTTTGCCAATAATTAATAGTCATAGACTTACTATGATTTCTGGCTGGCTGGCTAGCGAGGGCACGGCTGGTCATCGATTCCAGAATACTCTTCAGCACGGCATAGTGGCGGCGTGTTTACTAAAACTCGAGGTCGAGCTCAGGTGAACCCGCGCTTATATGTCAACCAGTCACGTTGACTGTCCCTGTTCTGCGGGCAATAACCTGATGAGTCTGCATGTTCCATGGCGCTTCTAGAAGCTTATACACGTGCCTTGCTATAGAACTTTGTTCAGCGACCTCGATTTCGTGCAAGTGTGCTTACGCTGCATCCCACTGACAGCTCAGCCCGTACTACACTTCTGCGAGTGCTGCCGCTAATTTACCATCATTACTTATATTCTATTATTCCCTAAAATAATCTGAATTTAGTAAAATGACCTGTTACACTGGTGTCCTCACATTGCTGCTCGGATTCCAGCATTTGGATTTCTCTCGCCTCTATTTGCATAACTTGTTCTCAAAGCTGGTGTCTAATTTTTATCTCTTCTTTGATGACTGTAATGTTGGTGGTGTCTGAACAGGAGCAATATAGTCGTCCGAGTTGCCTGATACCTCCTCACTCTCACTGTAGTCTGAAAATACTGCATCCACAAATAAAGAGCTCTCAGTAATAACTTCCTCAGAGTAGCTGATGCTGGCACCTGAGGATTGTGAAATTGAAATGTCCTTGACAGAAATATTTGACTCTGTTTCCCTGGGCATCATAGCATCTTTGAGAAACATCAGTGACTGAAAGTGACAGCAATTGCTCTGCCTAGCCACAGCTGCATTCCCTGATGAAAGAATTGGCATCTTCTTTAGCTCCCTCCGAAACCCATCCCTCAATGACTTCCATTTATTTTTGGCCTCATTCTCTGAAAGCAGTCATACATACAAACAAATTAAAATTTTGTTTACGGATTTGAACTTAAAAACTGGTACTTTTTTTCACCTGAACTGCCCAGTTTAAAAAATTATGTCCTATCCCAGCAATGTAAGTAGTAGCAAGTCCTTGATTATAGACTTTTACTATGAACTATAAAAATCTCTGTTTTGGTGAATACACATACATGCAACTTTAGAATACATACTGTTATGAAACTTCAGTTTGAGCAGGGCTTATGTAATCTGTCGGACCCCAACAAACATATTGGCCTGATCTTACTCAGCAATTTCATTCACTATAATCCATATGAGCAGTTAATTATGCTAAGAAGAAAGTTGATATAAGTGAACCATGATCAAAGTATAGCTGAAAATTAGCTAACTATTATTAAAAACTATTTAATAACAATGAGTGATTCTGTATTGCATGTAATGTGTACTACTGCTGCCCACACAGTATAAGCCAACAGACAAGAATAAGTTGAAACCATACAAAAGTGAAACTGAACCATCTTCTTCTGCTCAACCCACTAAACTTTGAAATATGTTGAAGAGTTATTATATTTCTTGGCTAGTTACATACATTTGTATAGTTCACAGCCAAAAATTGTTCACCATTCAGAATAATTTCCAATCTGTTCACATACACTCAATAAAACGACATTATAATCAGTAATACACTCCTGGAAATTGAAATAAGAACACCGTGAATTCATTGTCCCAGGAATGGGAAACTTTATATACACATTCCTGGGGTCAGATACAACACATGATCACACAGACAGAACCATAGGCACATAGACACAGGCAACAGAGCATGCACAATGTCGGCACTAGTACCGTGTATATCCTCCTTTCGCAGCAATGCAGGCTGCAATTCTCCCATGGAGACGATCGTAGAGGTGCTGGATGTAGTCCTGTGGAACGGCATGCCAAGCCATTTCCACCTGGCGCCTCAGCTGGACCAGCGTTCGTGCTGGACGTGCAGACCGCGTGAGACGACGTTTCATCCAGTCCCAAACTTGCTCAATGGGGGACAGATCCGGAGATCTCGCTGGCCAGGGTAGTTGACTTACACCTTCTAGAGCACGTTGGGTGGCACGGGATACATGTGGACAGGCATTATCCTGTTGGAACAGCATGTTCCCTTGCCGGTCTAGGAATGGTAGAACGATGGGTTCGATGACAGTTTGAATGTACCGTGCACTGTTCAGTGTCCCCTCGACGATCACCAGAGGTGTACGGCCAGTGTAGGAGATCGCTCCCCACACCATGATTCCGGGTGTTGGCCATGTGTGCCTCGGTCGTATGCAGTCCTGATTGTGGCGCTCATCTGCACGGCGCCAAACACGCATACGACCATCATTGGCACCAAGGCAGAAGCGACTCTCATCACTGAAGACGACATGTCTCCCTCCATTCGTCCCTCCATACACGCCTGTCGCAACACCACTGGAGGCGGGCTGCACAATGTTGGGGCGTGAGCGGAAGATGACCTAACGGTGCGCGGGACCGTAGCCCAGCTTCATGGAGACGGTTGTGAATGGTCCTCTCTGATACCCCAGGAGCAACAGTGTCCCTAATTTGCCGGGAAGTGGCGGTGCGGTCCCCTACGGCACTGCGTAGGATGCGACGGTCTTGGCATGCGTCCGTGCGTCGCTGCTGTCTGGACCCAGGTCGACGGGCACGTGCACCTTCTGCCGACCACTGGCGACAACATAGATGTACTGTGGAGACCTCCGCCCCACATGTTGAGCAATTCGGCGGTACGTCCACCCGGCCTCCCGCATGCCCACTATACGCCCTCGCTCAAAGTCCGTCAACTGCACATACGGTTCATGTACACGCTGTCGCGGCATGCTACCAGTGTTAAAGACTGAGATGGAGCTCCGTATGCCACGGCAAACTGGCTGACACTGACTGCGGCGGTGCCCGACCGCTGCGCAGCTAGCACCCTTCGACGGCCAACACTGCTGTTCCTGGTGTGTCCGCTGTGCCGTGCGTTTGATCATTGCTTGTACAGCCCTCTCGTAGTGTCCTGAGCAAGTATGGTGGGTCTTACACACCGGCGTCAATGTGTTCTTATTTCAATTTCCAGGAGTGTAGTAGCTACCAAACAAATGAAACTGCTGCAGAAAAACCTAAAACACAATAATAGTCATATGCCATAAAATGATTAAGCTACTAGTGAAGGAGCTTAAAAAGAGAAATTGACATCCACACTCCCCATTTACGAGGGTACACAGTTTTCATTTCCAGATTATAGGAGAAGATATATAAGTCAGTGCAACTTTACTTGTTTCTGACAGAATTGCTATGTATTAACAGCAAATTAGAATCGAAAGGATATCCCTTCCAAACTATTACACTTTTGGATAGGTGCAATGCACCCTCTGCCACACACTTTTAGTGAATTGTGGTGTGAGTATTCCAAATTTATTTCCCAATCAATAGCAAATACGTGACAAATGCATATCAAGGATTTAATTAATTTTCGATAAATGCAGCTAGGTAAACTCAATTAAATTTGAAAATATTCTGCTGAAATATGCTACCAATATTACATTATAAATTAAAGCATTCTTACTGATGATATTTCATAAACACAACCACAATTTTGATAGTCTATTTTGACATTTTTAGAATCTATTTTGCTTTGGAATAGAGCCTAGTTTAGGCAGATCAAATAAAGATTTTTAGAACCTACAAATCCCAGGTCTAGTTAGTTGCTACACACATAAGAATGAGTACAGATGAACGGGCTTATTAGTCGTGATTTTTGTGGAGTATCTTTCCAGCAGACAAGTAACCTCCTGAACTTAAAAGACTCCATATACTTGAAAAGCCTCATTTGGTAGTTTGTGGAAAATAAGGGGTCTCCTAATCCTGCAATAGATGAAAAAATACATACATGTGAGAAGTTAGATGCTAGCAAAATTTTGAAAAATATTGTATATATTACTGGAACCTCACAGAGCATAAAAGAATCAATCAGTTGGTATACATCATCCTTGTGAGATTTGTTTATACTGTCTCTCTGCCTTATAAAACATGGAAGGTTCCAATTGAGTGGGCAGCAGTTTTCCTCCAAATTTTGTGAAGATTTAACTATTTTCACTCAGAACATTAATTTGAATGCAATATCTGCAGAAAATTGCTTAGTCTATTTAATCTTATGCAAGTTTTTCATTTCCTTTCTTTTTGTTCAGCCCAAAATAAACATCAATAAAATTTAATTTTTATAGTGTATGCGTTTATCGAATATCATTTCAATTGTATGATTTCTTTTTCCTTCTTCTTTTCCTCCTTAACCATTGGTGTGTATTTTATCTTGGAAAATTTAAAATATGGTGATTTTCCCTTGCCTTTTCCAGTATAGAAGTGAATTTTTGTCTTTCTGTTAATACCTGTGAAGCGTGTATGCTCAGTGTAGTATGGATGAATGAAAGAACACTCGCCCATTCAAGTCTACTCTTCTAAACGACATGAAGGGGTTGTCTAGACTAACGTCCCCAACTGACAGACAAATCACCATCGACTATATCGTATGCCCTCACTTCATATGCACTGTAGAGATGTTTAGTATTTAACCCAGAACTTAAGTGCACGATATTATGATTGGGTGTACAACCATTTTTCCTACCCTACGGGCGAAGTCTTGATGAAAATTTCCTCCATTGTGAGGAACCTATCCAGCTAACAGCACGTTAGGTGCAGGGCACCATTATGGTGCCACAACCAAATGAGCCAATGGAGCGGGTTATTATTATTTTATAATACCAAATAATTCCGAGAGATTAATATATTAATTGATGAAATTTGTTAGACTTTGTATACATAACAAGGTTAGCATTTTATGAGTATTATTCCTAGGTCCACTGTAGCCTTCATAGTCAATAGTAAACAGATGGCTTAATTCAAATTAGAGTAATGTAAACAGCAAAAACAAATGTAAGTTCTGATAAATGCATAAAAGTGAACATATTTTCCTACAAATAATGACAAATGACAAAAATGCACATTTGTTGAAGCAAAATATCAACAGCAGGGGCATGGGCAAGTGGGACAATTAATGCAATTGGTGAAGCCTGAGACAGGTGAGGAAGAGATGACAGTGCGGCTATGTCGTGCCGATTGACACACGTTTTTGGGTCATTTCAGGGTCCTTATAAATTTGTGTGGGATCAGTATGCTGCCAAATGATGCAAAATCCCAATTTGCTGGACTGGAATCCCTAATCACAAAGGAATGATTGATAGTATAAAAAAAAGAACTGTTCGATTTGTGACCGATTGGGTGACGCTGTCTGAGAGACAATGTAGATTGAGTTTACAGGATAACACACATAAATGAAAATGACTGGACAGATAAAATGTGAGAAATAAAGTGCTATGCTGGGGCTTACATGATGAATTCATTTTTCCCTTGTGCTATTCTGGATTTGAATTCCAAAATAAGAGATTAGATTTGGTGCAAAGCACTCACTGCTGTGAATTTTAGAGTTTAGGTCTTGTTGCTGTCATTTTAAAGTGTGGTCTGTAATAGGGTTGTTGCGGATGTCATCTATGCGGATGTTCAGTGCTTGACATCTGCGGAAGCGGATGTAGAAAAATAAATTTATACTTATTTAGATTTTAATATTTTTACTAAAAATTAATTTAAAATCAATCGTTTTTCATAAGTAAATTCTATTTCCATATAATACTGTCATATTGATTTATCTTTGCCTCCTCTTTCAACAACAAAAAATGTGGGATGTTTTCACAAGTGAATTAAATTATTTACATAATTACGTACGCATCTAAAAGCCAGTCTTTGTCATATGGAGTTAGTGGCTAGACTAATTCAAGCATCAAGCACAAGGCCACGCCACCGCGCATCACCACGCCCGCTTTTTTTTTTTTTTTTAGTAACTATATGCCTCGTCAATGTCATTAGAGGCGTAAATAGATCGGGGCTAGGAACGGGAAGGAATTCGGCCATGGTCTTTTAAAGGAAGTATTCACCTGGAGTGATTTGGGGAAGCCGTGGAAAGCCCACGGGGATTCGAACTGGTGTCCTCTCAAATGCGAGGCCAAGCCGTCACCGCCTACCTGCCATGCTCAGTTCCGATCTCGCCACCCACCTTCCCACCGCTCTATTATACATTTTTATTTAAATACGGACTGCAAAGATTCTGTAAAATAATAATAATTTCATGTGATCTAAAAATTCCAGTCACAGAGTTTCTTATCAGCAGCGCAGTGCACCCATATCGTTGTCACCTATTTTTAAAAGAAGACCTACAGATTAATGTGAAATTCTAACCAAGAAGAGTCCCAGTATTTTAGCATTAACAAATCAAAGCTTTGCCAGAGGTGACTGTCAATTTTAAGACCCATGAAAATTGCAGCTGAGACAGGGATTGGAACAAGGGACTTTCAGTACCCCAATCGTACGCCGCATCCATATGAGTCAAGAGACAAATTTGCATGTAATGACAAATAAATATTCAAACATAGTAAAACCAACGTACTTTTATTCTTTTTCATTTATTTTTGTCATCCCTAAACGCAAATGTACTTTTACATGATTGAATGCATATTTTTCAGTACTTCTAAATTCAGTTGCTTGCGGCGGAGTGTTATTCGGGTATGGAAGGTCCCCCGGCCAAAATCCCGGTCTTGGATGCAAGTTTTACAGGCCTTAAAATCAACCTTGATGTCTGCCAAAGCTTTGATTTGTTAATGCGAACATGCAAGGACTCTATCTACATTTTACAAACATCTGATGAACCTAAAGTAAGGCTGAAAAAATGACTCTTTTCTAAAGCAATCAGTAAAGCTAAAACAACATTTAGTTGCAAAGGACCAGAAATTTCTGAACTCTTTGTATACATTAATAAATAAATAACGCCAAACGGGAGACCAATAAATCAAAAAAAAGTCAATTGCTTTGGCGTTATTTATTTATTAATATTATTAGCAATTGAGGAAAATGATTCACAACATCCAGATATCTTTGTATACACATCTCCATATCGACCAGCCCAACACCGACCCACACTGTCATAAATTAAACACGGTGTGGTGACGGTTGAACTCATTTCAATCGAGTGAGCGACGACAATAAGAAAAGTGCCTGTCGGTGACAGTGCGGGCTCGGTGTGGTCTATTGTAGCCCGACTTTTACTTTACATGCAAGTTCAAACTTGTAAATTCGTCACTTAGGTAATAATACCGTTTAGTTCATTGTTACTTTTAGTGCAAGACCATCAAAAAAACAACCACTTTTTTGTTAGCTAAGCAACAATGGACAGAATCTCGAATAAAGAGAAAATAATAATATATATTGCAATGTAAAGAAAACATCCGCTATACATCCGCATTAAAAATTGCAGATGTAGGATATCCGTTCCCTAGTCTGTAACACCATAATCTCAAAAATGAAGACACATTAGATGAATACTAGTTGTCAAGTAGACAACTAATAGATAATTTTTTTTTTTTTTTTTTTTTTGCTGTCGTCAGACTTTAGACTGGTTTGATGCAATAAACTATTAATAATATAGAATCACAATGAATCTGCACTTGTTTCGATTGTCTGTATTGTTTTGTATGTGCTTTTGTAAGGGCAAGGCATTACTCATGAAGGAAGAAGGAAAAAAAAGTAGGTGGGTGGGGAACAAGGCCTATAAACATAACAACAACAAAAAATTGAGAAAACGGACAAGGGAAACTGCCACCAGAGCATGCACTTTGCTGTGATTAAAAATTAATAATGATGCACCAGAGAAGCAACGGAACGGCTACGACCCTCATATGTGTACTGAGAGAAGACGGCTTGTGACCCACAATATAACAATCAAAAACTGGAAGAGGGTGGTAAGGAGGGCAGCTTTCTAAATTGTGACAGAGTGCACTCAGTAAATGAAGAACAAGGAGCTAGGTTAGAAATCAGGTCACAACAGAAAGTAAATAAAGTGAATGGTGGGTGTGTACAAGATTTATTTAAGCAACGAGATCTAGACGATTAATGAGAAATGTAAAATAAATTAAGGAAAAACTAAGACAGTCAGTTTGCACTAAATGTCAGGCAAACAAATTGTGGTGAAGATTTCTTTTGTAGGGATGAGGGTAAGGGATTTGGGCATTCTGCGATATCCAAGCCACTGAAATTTGATAAATATTATGGTTGACTCGTGTATATCTCGACAAGACAAATAAAGTTTTTTTTTTGATACCTCCCTTAGTTCTCAAAATTTTAACTAACGCCATATTTGATAATAAATTCTTTTGTAACTCGATGAGACAAATTGAAAGTAAAGGATACCATTTTTTGATACCTCTTTTAGTTCTCTAGATACTGAATCCAAAAATTGAGTTCAATAGGTTGACATGCTGAATGGCTTAGAAAAAATTCGCTGAAGTCACTAGAAACTACACAGTGAACATGCACAACAGGCACTTCGTTTTCTTCCTGTGTTGGTTAGATTGAAATACGGCCTGGACCAGAAGAAAACCATCACCCAAGCACAAGGAACTATACCTATAACTGATTTTTAACATTCAATATTTCTAGAACTAAGCGAGATATATAAAAAGAATATTCTTTACTTTTATTTTTTTTAACTGCTTTACCTCTCTCAACAGCGAGGTCTTTAGAGACGGGAAAGGATGGGGGCAAGGAATGGGAAGGAATTCGGCCATGGCCTTTTGAAGGGAGCATCCTGACATTTTCCTGGAGTGATTTGGGAACCATGGAAAACCCAATTCTGGATGCCCAGACAGGGATTCGAACCGCTGTCCTCCCGAATGCGAGGCGAGAACGCTAAACCGTTACACCGCCACGCTCAGTCTTTACTTTCAATTTGTCTTGTTGAGATATATAAAAATCAACCATTAAATTCATCAAATTTCAGTGGCCAGATATCGTAGTATTGCCAGGGATTTCGATAGAAATATATGGAACTAATAAACCATATTCCTCAGATAATCAAAGTAATAGTTAGTCTACATCGGATGTACGTTTCTTGGGAAATTATCACCTGTATGTAAGCTCCACAACAATTAATAATGTGTTTAAGAATATACTTAATATGACTTATTTATTTACGAACTACAAGCAGAGAACTTAGAGACTTGTCAACCATAAGATTCACAACAGTAATTTATCAATACAGACAATCTTATAGTTTGATTACGAATGCTTCCTTGGTCACTGTATGTATTATCTTGGATCTCTGGGTGAAGCCACATCGATTTATAAAAACCTAATGTTTTCTGCCATTTTACTGTGGCTTTCATCACTCAAAACTGGAGAACCAAGATAATATAATCTTATAGTTTATGTGCCTGAAGCTTGTGATGTGGTAGATCATAAAATCCTCCTGTCTAAGCTTTATCATTATGGTATCAGGGGTGTAACATACAAATGGTTCAAGTCATGCCTTAATGGAAGAAAATAGGCTGTCACCTTAAAATGTAAGGACACAGAAAGTGAAATAATCAGAGAGCATCTATCAGGAATTAGAAGTATTAAACATGGTATTCCAGGGTTTTATCTAACAGGCAATACCGCTGCCTCGCGACTGTTAACGTGTCGTCATCGTGACGTCCGTTAACAGTCGCGAGGCAGCGGTATTGCCTGTTAGATAAAACCCGTATTCCACAGGGTTCGGATCTTGGACCCCTCCTGTTTCTTCTGTATATCAATGACATAAATGAAAATGTCAAGTCACATGATAATATTCTCTTTGCAGTTGACACAACACTTTTAATGAAAGATGAAACTGAAGAAGTTATTCAACAAAGTATTAATAAAACCATTAAACAGCCATCCGCATGGTGCAAAAACAGTAATTTAATAATAAGTTGTGATAAAACCATTGCAGTAAATTTCCACACTGCTCCAAACAGAAACCCTGCCAACCAAAATATAATTTTAAACAATCAGACATCAGCAAAAAGGTTAACTCAAAATTTTTAGGTTTATGGATTCAATCTGATCTTAAATGGAATAGTCATATTCATTATTTTATCTCTAAATTAAATAAAACCTGTTATGCATTACATATTTAAAAATTAACCATGAGTAAAGAAACTTTGAAAACTTCATACTTTGTACATTTTCATTCAGAATTAAGTAGGGAATTATTTTCTGGGGTTTATCATCGGATGCACTAAGTACTTTCCAAATTCAGAAGAGGGCAATAAGAATAATGACTAATCACAAAACATGGGAATCTTGTAGACCATTATTCAATATTATCCCACTACCAAGCAGTTACATCTTCAAAACCATTGTTATTTTTTTTAGAAATGTCATAGGTAAAAAAGCAGCTCTAAAAACAAATAATTAGGTACATGAACATTTCACAACAAAATAGTTAGATTTGCATATTATACACACAAAAACAAAAATATATCTAAAGGGAACATTTCACATAGGGATTAAGCTATTCAATAATTACCCCATAATATGAAAGCAACATCAAAAATGGGAAATTTTGAGAAATTGTTGATGTCATATCTTCAATACCATTCCATTTACTCTGTAGAAGAATATTTGAAATATAATAACTAAAATAATTTAATGTAAATATTTTAATTTATAATTGACATGTCTGATATCATTATGTAAAATGTACGTGTAGGCCTATATGATTTAGAGAAAAAAATAAAATACTACTATTACTCATAATCACCTTTCTTACGGTGCCCACAGCATTCATGGATTTTATATCACACATCTTTACGTAAAAACAGCAAATAACCACAATAAACAAACACTTCTAGCCGATGTAAACACCTGCTACCACAGACCAGAGACAATATAGTACCAAAATACAACACAGAACAGGGTAGCCAACTAAAACTTTTTTTACCCCTAAAACTTAAGTCGAACCCCCAAAATCACTGAAGTTAGGGGTTAAAACTTCTAAAAAATAAATACTGTATTTTGCTTAGTAATATTCGTTATTTACAAATTATGCAATATTTAGAACAGTGTTTCGTTTTGTTCTGACGGTACAGATCTGTGACATCATATATTTTGACGTTAAACAAACTTAACATTTTAATAGTAAGATTAAATGTTATTAAGCATCCACCTTTTTGTTGCAATGTGGATCGGACCATTAGAGCTGTAAAAGTAACGATAAATTCTGTACCCGTTTGTATTCGTTACTAAAACAATCAATAACCGTTACTTTCGAATCGTTACTCGTTACTTTCGGTGCAATCGAACACTAGCATCTAGCATGAAGCATTGTATCGAGTCGCGTCACGTACGGGATAACTTTTTTTTTATTTTTTAGTGGCTTTCGGCAGCTGAGGCCTTACAGCCAGCTCAATGTGATTATTCTAGCTTTCAGTGAATCAGTCGTCATCTAGTGTTTATATATCGTATCTTTCAAGTAGGGACACCACAGGACGTACAGGACAACACAGACACACAACACTTAACATCCATGCCCGCGGTCGGATTCGAACCGGCGACCTACGCTACCGAGGCCGGCTACGGGATAACTTCGTTACTATCGAAACGTTTCGTTACTCGTTACTTTCGGTACAATCGCATTGCATACGGGACGGCTTCGTTCGTACTTGGTAAAGTTTGAATAAATTATTTATTTTGTGAAATAAGTTTAGGTAAGTTGTTTGTTTGGAAAAACTTAAAGTAATTAGCTCATGGATTTTACGGTAAACCTCTAAATGTACACTTGATTTGCTGTAAAGAATTTTATATTCGAAAGAATAATCTAGTTTTTTTTAAAAAAAAAACACCTGTTTGCTCACACACAAAAAAGATCTGACCTTTCACCTGACTGGAGGGGCGTAGCTACTATGAGGCTAGGCGGTGCAGTGCACCGGAGCCCCTACGCTCAGTGAGCCCTCACCTCAGGGGGCCCAAAGCGCACGTCTGGCGGCCCCCAAA
>JARYHS010012519.1:9784836-9808194 GCA_031002005.1 Vandiemenella viatica
AGACACAAAAGTTAAAATCTTTTTGAATTTCGCAAGTCATTTCTTTACATAACTTTCACAAATCTGTTAACCAACAGACTGAGATAAGTATTATATTATGTCAGCTTTAAAATCAGCGCTAGACAAATGAAAAAAGATACTGTTTCTATGGTGAAGAAAACAAGAAAAAGCCTTTAAAAGCCAAATTCTCCACAGAAAGTGATAATATTAAAAATAATGCACTAGTATTCGTTGATAAAAGTCTGGAGTATCTTAGTAAATAGTTAGATTTTAATTAAAGCAATTGGCTATAGAAAATCCAAAAATTAAATTTAAAACACGAGGTTTCATTTAATGGCTGTGAGACAATATTGGAGGTTCTAAATTTATGAGAAAAAATGAGTATCAAAGTGAACGAACTTTACTCTGAAATAACAATATTACACGAAATCTAGGTAAAAGTAAGAGCAGTATTTCATTAGTAAAAATGAGCTTTTGATCGACATTAATTTAAAAACTGAAAGCGATAAAGCATATTACAATTTTACTGTAGACAGAAAATTGTTAAAGATGCAAGAAGTGAAAAAACATATCCTTTGTCCTTTTCTACTCTTTCGTAAAATATTATATTTTTGAAGTGTACTATATTTTTATAGGTTATTCTAAAAAAAAACATTCTATCATTAACCGAAAAAATGTTGGTAATCCTAGCGGCGAATGGTGATAGTTCGCGAACGGTATCGATCAGTTTAGTTCGCGAGCGGTAGCGCTGTGTTTAGTTCGCGAACTAGGTCGCTCCGCTCTGGAATTCCAGAAAGACAGCTCGTTCGCTCGCTTTGCTAGCGCTACTTCACGTGCTCTCTTCTTTGTTATAATGGTTGTGGTTACTGATAGTTGTCTTTTAAGTGTTAATGGGATCAAAGTGTGTTTTGTTTTCACATTCCATGTTAAATTTCAGTTTTTGACTTCTGCAATAATTATCTTATATCTTTAAACGAGCAATTCTTATATATATATATATATATATATATATATATATATATATATATATATATATATATATATATATATTTCGGATCTCGGAAACGGCTGTGATGATTTGGATGAAATTTGGTATTTAGATAACGTTTTGACTTTTAAGATTACCTAAATAGTTGTCTTCCCTACAAAAAAGCGAGTTTACAAAATACGAACAATTTTGTCACTCCGTATATCGAAAACGGCACTAGCGCCATCTCGTAGACAATTCAGGTACCAGAAAGCCTACAAATTGATTTTCTTTGATTTCAAAGAATAATTAAACTAACAGTTCTTGTATAGTGGCTGACCCGTGGAAATATTAACACTGCAAGTTTAATTGTAAAACATTTAAAAAGGAAGATAATTAAAAATTTATCAATGGTTTTATCAGAAACTTCTTTATAAAGTAATCATCGTTTACTTTTTGACCGTAAAAAGTGGTTGTTAGTTAGTCATTAAATACTACCTCCTTAATTATAAAACATCTTTCGATTTCTGTTCAATGTACAAGATTTCGAGTAGAGTTTGATAATAAAGTAAAAAGCCGCGTGCGAGTGCACATACGAAAAAAAGGGTTCTGATAAATAGAATCTTGCCTTTTGAATCGTCTGACCTTGTGCTTTATTAATGTTTATAACGAAGGTTACTTCTTATGGGAATCGTTTTATTAGCATTTTGAAATGCTGATCAGAAGATGTGAGATTACTGCCATGTATGAGCATAGTTTTATCAGAGTGAATAAATTTAGCACAGATGATGTTCTATTAACGTCACAACCCGATGATGAATTCTTATAGAACTCGATGAAACATATCGAAAATAAAGAATAAATGTTCTTGGTTTTCGAGATATAGCATGTCAAAAATCATTTATAGGTATAGTTCCTTGTGCTTTTGGCGACGTTTCTTCTGGTCCAGGCTGTATTTTAACCTAACAACAACCACTAGGTACAAAATAAAACATTGAAATTACATTTCCACCATATAGACATGGTCATTTTGGTGGATTTTTTTTCTGTCCAGGCTGGAGCTAATCCTAACCTCTTCACTTTTGAGATATAATATCCCGATAACTAAGCGAGATATCAGAAAAATTCATTTTTTTCGATTTGTCTCGACGAGTTTCATACGAATTCACCATCAAACTTGGCTATGGCGAAATATGTCTTCTGGTTCAGGTCGCATTTCAACCAACCGCGTAAATTTTGAGATACGATATCTCGAGAACTAAGCGAGATATATACAAAAAAAAAAAAAATATTTTTTACTTTCAATTTTTCTCGTCGTGTTACATAAGAATCCATCATCAAGGGTTATCGTAGAATCCTCTGAAATACCACAAATCTCGCACCATTAATTAATAGGGCCTATCAAACTGGCATTAAGATTTCTATTTTACATAATAATAGCATTTTTTTAAAAGTAATATGTGAGGCGGTCTCGCAAATGGATCTAGCGATTTGGATGAAATTTCACATGTAGATAACGTTTTGTTTTTCAAGTTTTTAACACGATTTTTTTTTTTTTTTGAAAAAAAGAAAGGAGCACATTTGTATTTGTTTTCTCGAAAACGGCTCTAACCTCATTACGTAGAAGTTTCAGGTACCAGTACGCCTACTGATGTTAGTTAAGCTTCTCTTTGGTGAACTGTGCACCTCAAAACGCCTAGGAAGCCTTCAAGCCTTTTACTTTAATCAAACTTTACTCGAAATCTTGGATATTGAACAGAAATCGAAAGATACCGAGCGTAGATCGGTCACCCAGGTACTTAATGTTTAAACAGTTACATTTTTTATATCTGTCTCTTCAGTGAAATGTGTCCACAGCGAACTGTGTTACCTTTTAGATAATAAACTAAAACAAAAGTTGGTCTTCGGGAAAGGATCGAACGAACTAAAGAGCGAGAGATCTGGGAACTAGTTCACGTAGTTCGCTCGTGGGAGCGCTCTTCCGAACTAGTTCGTTCGCGAACTACACAAGACTTGTGTCATCGAGTCCTCATGGTAGTCATAGGATGTGACATTTATTAGAATACACTCAGCTAATCCAGTTGTTTCATTATTATTTTTTTATTGAGAGAGGTTTTCCTCACTACAGAGATTTTATTCCAACATAACAATAAAAATTCGGAACACAGAACTTCAATTTCTCAAAATATTTCTCCAGGTACTTTTATTTCGTGTATCGTTCTCTTCTGCACCATATCTTTTCATTTGTGTTTGTACATTTAGAGCCAGTTAAACATGGGTCCTAATATTTTCCTCCTTCCTTCAACTTTACATGCTTGTACAATTTTTGGTATTCTAGTGTCTTCCATCCTTCTTACATAGCCATACCACTCCAATCTTTTTCGTTCTATAACTTCATACATATCTTCTTTCACTTCAATTAGCCTTAATATTTCAGTATTCCTTACTTTTCTTTTCTTGAAATTTTTGCTGATACTCTCCGGAGATCTATTTCTAATGCTTTCAACTTCTTAATATGTTTTTTGGTTGATTGCACAGGCTTCTGATCCTTATAAGATTATACTTTCAAATAAAGACTTAAATATAATCATTTTTGTTCTATTCATAACATTCTTGCTCCATAGAATTGAATTGAGCGTCCCGATTACTTGCTGGTCATTAGTAATTCTTTTATTGATTTTCATGTTTGATTTTCCCTCTCTTTCTAAACTTGAACCCAAGGAGCAAAAGTTGTTTACCTTTTTAATTTGTATTCCATCAATGCACAATTCATCCAGATCATTAGTAAGACATTCTGTTTTTTGATACGTAATCTTCAAGCTCCATTTTTTATATTCCACTGATAGCTGATTACAACCTATGGCCGAAGCAGGAATGATGTTAAAAGAAGAATAGCACTAGCAAAAAGAGCCTTCATGAAAAAGAGAAACCTTTTAGTTTCAATATTGATCTGGGAATTAGAAACAAGTTTTTAAAACTCTATGTGTGGAGCACAGCACTTTACGGTAGTGAAACATGGACTTTAGGAATACCAGAAATAAAGACAATCGAAGCATTTGAAATGTGGTGCTACAGAAGAATGCTGAAAATTAAGTGGGCAGAAAAAGTAAGAAATGAATGAGTTTTGGAAATGATGGGTGAGAAAAGAAGTTTATGGAAGAAGCTTACGGAAAGAAGAGACAGGCTGGTAGGTCATATTTTGAGACATGCTGGAATAAGAAAGTAAACGGGTGAGTTGTTATGAACAGTTTAGTGACAGGATTATTTTGATGAGTTTAGAAACTAAGCCCGTCCCAACCACATTAGTACAAGTATATATGCCAACGTCACAAGAAGATGACGAAGAAATAGATAAATTATACGCTGAAATTGAATAATTAATCCTATATGTGGAGGGAGCGGGAAAATGTAATAATCATGGGTGATTGAAATGCAATAGTAGGAGAAGGAAAAGAGGGGAATACTGTAGCAAGTCTTGGTCTAGGGGAAAGAAATGAGCGAGGAAGCCGGTTGCTAGAATTTTGTGAAAGATATAAACTAATTGCGACAAACAACTGTTTAAGAACCATGAAAGAAGGATATACACCCGGAAACGTACAGGGAATACAGACAGATATCAGCTAGATTACATCATGGTCAAACAGAGATTCAGGAATCAAGTTCTAGACTGTAAAGCGTACCCAGGAGCAGACATAGACTCTGACCATAATTTGATAATAATGAAGTGCAGGCTGAAATTCAAGCGAATAAGGAAGCAGTATAAACAGAACATACTGGAAGTGAATAAACTGAAACAATATAGTACGAGAGAAAAATTTGCCGAAATGGTAGACTTAGGTCTAAGAAGTAACTCTGAAAGGAGCTCAACCGAGGACGAATGGAATACATTAAAGACCTAAATAATGAAAGCTGGTTAAGAAACACTAGGCTTTAGGGAACAAGCTGCCCGAAAACGTTGGATCACAGAATTTTTTTTGGAGCTGATGGATCAGAGGAGAAGGTACCAAAATGCTCAGTATGAAGCAGGAAGAGAGCAGTACAGGCAATTTAGAAATCAAATAAATAGGAAATGCAAAATAGCAAAAGAAAAATGGCTACATGAAAAGTGTGAAGAAGTAGAAAAGGAAATGGTGGTAGGTAAAGTAGATGTTGCCTACAGAAAGATCAAACAGAATTTTGTAGAAATGAAGAAAAGAGGTATGAACATTAAAGCTGCCGATGGGAAACCTGTTTTAAGCTCAGAAGATAGAGTTAACCGATGGAAGGAATACATCGAGAAACTGTATGTTGGGGACGACTTGAAGAATAGTGTAACTGAGAAGGAAGGCGATGTCAACATTGATGACTTAGGAGATCCTGTTTCGAGGACAGAATTTAATAAAGCTCTGAATGACTTGAAAGCAAATAAGGCAGTTGGAATTTATGAGATACCTGCAGAACTTCTTAAATCCCTCGGAAAAGAAGGAATCGAAAAATTATTCAAGCTGAGATCAAAAAAATATGAAAAAGGAGAAATCCCAACAGATTTTAATAAAAATATCATCTTCTCACTTCTAAAGAAAGCAGAAGCCGACAAATGCGAGAATTATCGCACCATTAGTTTAACATCACATGCTTCAAAATTACTGACCAGAATAATATACAGAAGGATGGAAAGGGCAGTAGAGGAGATAGTAGGTGAAGATCAGTTTGGGCTTAGAAAAAATTGTGGCACAAGGGAAGAAATTCTGTCTTTAAGATTAATACTTGAAGTGCGGATCAAGAAAAACAAAGATATTTTTATGGCGTTTGTTGATTTAGAAAAAGGTTTTGAGAATGTTAGGTGGGACAAGATGTTCAAAATTTTAAAGAAGTCAGGTCTAAAGTATCGAGATAGAAGAATACTCTATAAACTATATAAGAATCAAGTGGCTATAATAAAAGTCGAGGATCACGAGAGACATGCATCAGTTAAAAAGGGTGTGAGACAAGGTTGTAGTCTATCCCCGTTAATATTCAACTTGTATGCAGAAGAAGCAATGAAGAAAGACAAAGAAAAATTTCCATGTTTCATAAGTGTTCAGGAAGAAAAAAGTGGAATGTTAAATTTTGCTGATGACATTGCCTGGTTAGCAGAGAGGGCTGAGGATATTGAGAAGTTACTAAATGGCATGCACAAAATACTGAAGGAAAATTTTGGACTGAATCTAAATCAAAGCAAGACAAAAACTGATGAAATGTAGCAGAAATGATACCAATACTAATAGATTAAATATAAATATAGGATCGGTGTAATAGGAGACGTAAGTGAATTCCGCTACTTGGGAAGCTAAATTACGACGGATGGTCGAAGCAGGAATGATGTTAAAAGCAGAATAGCACTAGCAAAAAGAGCCTTCATGAAAAGAGAAACCTTTTAGTGTGAACTATTGATCAAGGTATTAGAAAGAACTTTTTAAAATTCTATGTGTGGAGCACACCGAAACATGGACTTAGGAATACCGGAAAGAAGGATAATTGAAGCATTTGAAATGTGATGCTACAGAAGAATGCTGAAAATTAAGTGGACAGACAAAGTAAGAAATGAACGAGTTTTGGAAATGATGGGTGAGGAAAGAAGTTTGTGGAAGAAGCTTGCAGGAAGAAGAGACAGGCTTGTAGGTCATATTTTGAGACATTCTGGATTGGTTAATTTGTTAGTAGAGGGAACATTCGAAGGTAAGAACTGTAGAGGAAGAAATAGATTAGAATATATGAAGCAGATAATTGAGGACGTGTGTTGTAGGGGATAAGTAGAGATGAAGAGGTTAGCAATGGATAGGAAGGGATGGAGGATTTCATCAAACCAGTCTAAAGACTGACGACAGCAAAAAAAAACAAAAAAGTAATAATAATGAACAGTGAACATTTGATGTTAATGTTCTTTAGTGAGTGCTGGGAGAAGGCAGCGGGAGTAGTCGGCTGCCTGAGAACTGATGCCGCGTGCGGCTTCAGTGAATAGGATTTCACAAAACCTTCCGTGCAAGTCGACAGATGTCACCACTAACAACGTCACGTTATTTGTGACGGCTAGTGTCGAGAGTGGGTCGAGACCAATAAACGCGCGGCTCGTTGGTTGTGTGTTAATACGGTTTTGCCTCGATTCTACGACACGGTGTGAAGACGTTGTTGGCACTCTGTGGAATCGACTGAAGTGTTGATCGCAGTGCTTGAGTATCCGCTTGAGAGAAAATTCTACAGCCAACTACTTGCCCCTGGACTCGAGTTGCAGTCATCTGCCCAACGCACACAGGGGTATTTAACACAAAAAGCCCATAAAAAAAATTAAACATATTCCAAGAACCCGCATCTACGTTACTTGAGGCAAATGTCCATAGAACAACAGTCCACTATGCTTTTTTGATAAGCTCCATTCCCCTACCCTTGAACAGTCGACTTCTGAGCCCACTGCAAGACGCACGTACTGTTACCAAGCAAATACAAGAAAATCAAATGTTGTACGATTTTAATTTGTGAGCGATGTTAAGTGAATAGTGGTGGTTTTAATCGTGGATATTGTACAGCCACGTACCTACAATTGAAATAATAGTAACATAAATCCAAAAATATCGCTCAACTTTATTTCTGTATATTTTTGCAAGCTGACTCGTTTTGTACTAATTTTTTTATTACGAAAAGTCTTAAAGAGCGATTTTGTTATATTTCCCGACCTTTCCAGGATCTGATTTCATGTATGGTTTTAGTTTAGTGTACTATCTTGGAGTTTCATTGAAAATTAGGTGCCCAAAACTGCCAAACATCTATTTATTCGAAAAAATTCTAGCTTCTTTAAAATAAACCAAACGTAATTTTTTCTGTCATATTAATTAATATAAAATTTTCTTTGTTATGGGCTCTTCTGGTATCTGCCTCATTACCCGAAAAGTTATTTATGATATGAGTAAACACAAGAAAGGAAATGATTTCGCGGAATTAGACGAGAAAAATATTTTAAATCAACCGGACATTCACGGGCGAACAGACGTAACAGTTCGAACAAAAGTTGTCAAGGCTTTAATTTGAAATTAAAACAAAATGCCAGGCTGATAAGAAGACTGAGAGTGTGTTTTTAAAGAAATACCATGATTAGTTACTAGGATTTATCGATATTCCCATAAAATCCAATCCATCCAATGTGAGTCGGCCTAAAAAAAATCATTCGACGGTTTAACTGATTGTAGCAAACGATATCCGCAGAGATTAAAAGTACTAACAGAACATTGATTCACAAGTTTTCTACTATTCAGTTAATATCAACTAGTTGGAACAAGATAGGAAAAAAAAAAAAATGCTTTCCACTGCCACGAAACGGCTTTGATGTACATTGAATTGAATTGAATTGTACTCGTGGCATCCAATGTCACTTATGCCACACGAAGTATTGATTGAGGGCCTAATTATAATAGAGCACGCACTTTTACCTATTACTTTAATGGGACCCAAGTAATCAAGAAGAGAACGACACAGAAGAGGAAGCTTCCGACGAAGAAGGATGGGACGGTTCGTCAGAATGATATCATTTTAGTGTACATGTATGATTATTGTTTAGGTATTTTGTAAATATTCGCTTAATATGCAATGAAGTGTGTGTTCAAAGTATATGTTCTTTATTATTACTCCTATTTCATAGTTATAACTACTATTAGACAAAAGAAACGAAATAAAAATACAAATTGCGTAGAAATAATTTTGATCGTCTTTTTGTGTCAAATACTCATGTGTGCACCGTAACAATAGCGGTGCGATAGTCGAATAAACTTGTCACAAAAAGTGTTGTGAGCAAGATGTCGATCTCAGAACTTACGCTGCAAAAAGTGATATGTAAATTAAATTTTTTTGTTGAAGATGATCGAATGTTGTTGAACATTTTTTTGAAATTTGTATAAATGCAGATGCAGCAATTTTACAACGCAAATCGCGCTCCCTCCTTTAATCAATTATTTAATTAACTGTATAATTTTTGTAATAAATTATGCAAAGTTTTAATTATAATAAAAATTAAGATTAAAAGGAAGGTATACCTAAGTGATACACTTCAATGGGAATGGGGAGGTTGTCACGAACAGTTTAGCGAGATGATTATTTTCGTGAGGGTATATAATAAGCCAGCGCCAATTACATAAGTAGAACCGTATATGCCATCACAGCAAGAAAATAAAGGGGACTGAGGAATCAATACAATATTTGAGCGGAGAGGATAATCCAACAATCTCATAATCATAATCAGAAAGTTCAAAATACAGAGATAGAACTAATTTACAATCTATGTAAGAAAAAGTGGCTATTATAAAAGTATTCTGAAAGACAAGTATTGTTTGAAAAGAACGTGTTCAGCAAGAAAATAATCAGTATGCTACGATCTGCTAGTTATACTGTCCTGTTAACAGAACAGACTGACTACACTGACAAATTACTGAAAGAAAATTTGGACTAAACATAAAATAAACCAACACAAATTTAATTTAATATAACAGAAAAAATAGCAATAACAGTAGATTAAAAATAAAAGTAGATGTGAAAGGAGAAGTAAGTGGATTCTGCAACTTGGAAGCAAAATTACAACTGATGGTCCAAGCACGAATGATGTTAAAAATAGAAAAAGAGAAATCTTTCAGTTTTGAATATTAACCTATGAATTTCTTTTATATGTGTGGAGATAAAAACTGACTTAAGGAATACCAGAAAGAAGGAAAGTTGAAGCATTTGACATGTGGTGCTACGGAAGAATGCTGAAAATTAAGTGGACAGACAAAGTACGAAATGAATGAGTTTTGGGAATGATGGACGAGGAAAGAAGTTTGTGGAAGAAGCTTACAGAAAGAAGAGACAGGCTGATAGATCATATTTTGAGACATGCTGGATTGGTTAATTTGTTAGTGGAGGGAACAGTCGAATGTAAGAACTGTAGAGGAAGATAGAGATTAGAATATACGAAGCAGATAATTGAGGACGTAGGTTGTAAGGGGTATGTAGAAATGAAGAGGTTAGCACAAGATAGGAAGGGATGGAGAAGCGCATGAAACCAGTCGATAGACTGATAACGGGAGAGAGGGGGGGAGGGGACGATATGAATAATTGTTGTTATGGATAGCACAGAAATAAGGAATATTCTGCAAGCGGTGATATAAAAATATAGTTTCAATTCACCATTTTGAAAGTGGACTGTATAGTTTTGACTCTTAATATTGTACTGCAAACTGGAAAACATTTTTGAAAGTAATCGAAGTTTTTATTTATGTAATGAACTGAATAAAATAGCTAGGTACAGCACCATCTGTTGCATATAATGCGCATTCCATTCGCTCGTTGCCTTTATCAAGGAAGTTCTGTCCCTCTGAACTTAATAGTATGAGCGTGAACAGCGTTCTGAACTTGTACGCAGACTACAAAAAATGTGTGAATCTTGTAACTCGATGTATTTGTTGAGTATCGGATTAAGTATGTTATGACGAATTACTATTACTATTACTCCGCGATTCACTAAAAGTGTGTGGCGGAGGGTGCATTGCACCTATCCGGGAAGGTAATGGTTTGGAAGGGATATATGGGATATGGCAGGAGGCGTCCATAGGCTATTGTGAGGAACCATCCCAGCTTTCGCATGGAGCTATCTGGGGAAACCATGGAAAACCCAGATCAGGATGGCCGGAGTGCTTTATCGAAAGCTACTCGTGTCGGATTTTATGTTTAGTCGCCTGGTAAATCCTTTCTATTCCACTCCCTCATCGCTCGTGGAAAAATGAGTACAGAAATGAATCGGTTCTGGCCCTGATTTCTGTTATCTTATTTTCGCGGTCATTCCGGGATATGAATGTTGCTGGTAGCAATATTTGTTTACTGTCATTCCGAAATACGTCAGTCGAGAATTTTTCAATTAGCTTCACTCGAGAGCAACGCCTTCGGTGCTTCAGGTCTTCCCAACCTAACTCCTTCAACATCGCACTTACACTTTCCCTCCAACTATATATACCTGTCACGAATTGGGCGGCTCTTCTTTGGACCATCTCTAATGCCTCCATTAATCGCTTTTGATGGGGACCCCATACAGAGCAACAATATTCTAAGTGAGGCCGTACTAGTGACATATGCAATCGATTTAACGACCGGAGTGCAATGTTTTAAATTATGACCTAGAAATCGAAGCATACGATTTGCTTTCCCAATTACATTCTTGATATGCTCATTCCACGACAAATTATTACGACTTGTTACCCCTAGATATTTAGCGGAATCTACCGTTCTAAGGACAGTGCCATTAATAGTATATTCATAGCTAAATGGTGTCACCTTTTTACTTACATGCATTACATGGCACTTTTTAGCGTTTAACTCGAACTGCCAATCTTTACACCACGCAATTATTTTCATAATATCGGCTTTTGAGCAATAACTGAAAGAACAAAACTATGAACTATGCACAAATGGTATATAGGTACAGTAACAGACTGTTAATGCATTGTGTAGTGTAATTTTGAATAAGTGTAGACAGGAAAGTAGTTTATAGGACGAAGAAACCACTGATTGTTATGTTTTTAAGTTGTAGCAATTTGATTTGCTAGAGAATTCTCTATAAATTATAATTTAAAATAAATAAGTATCTGAATACATTTCGTAAACAAGAAAGTCTTTTCAACGTTGTGGGTAACCACTTGACAGGCATCTCGTTTTAAATGAAATAATTAATTCAAGAAGAATCACTTTCAAGTTTGTTTATATTTTTACCAATGACATCAGACCTCATACAAAGATACTATGTACAAATGTAAACAAAAGCTGTTGCAACACCTTTAAAACTATAATTCAACTAATTCGTCTCTTCCGATTGCTTATATAAGCGTTATAGAAAATTACAGAACAATTTCTCGAATGCTAACAGTAGCTAAACAATTAAAATAACATTAAAAACAATCAGAATTAATACAAAATCATTGTCAATAATTATGAAACTCGCAGGAATGAAAATTAAAGATATTTACACACAAAATTATCCACATTAATCAGTTCAAACTGTCGGAAATTGACCTCCAAATATCGTTGCTCGACTTAATACTTAGAATTACAAAGTTTTAATCAATGTTTCGTGTGTCATACTGTTTTGGAACATATTAAATAGTATTTACATGGTTTCTTTCCATAAAGCGCTCATTTACAAAAATTCACAATTAATTGGAAGAAAAATATACAAAACCATATTTACTCAAATTCCAGCTTGTTACAAATAATTATTAAAATACAATTTCACTAAAGGTCTGGGTCTGAACACCGTTGCAAACTGTTACTAAATTTCGTGACAACTCTAACGACTTAAGTTCAAACTACCTGATGAACTGCGGTGAAATACAAATAAATCTAATATAAAAGGCGACTCGTACTTTTTCACTCCTAACATTAAAGCAAGTGTAGAGAATTGAAGGCTGGTGTATTGTGTGGGGCGCGGGTGGTCTGCACTGCGCATGCGCCGCTGGCGACTTGATCATTGACCTGCCTCGCCGCGCCGCGTCGCGCAGCGCCGCGCTGGGACAGCCAGGTGTAAGGTGCGCGACCAGCGCTGATCACATCTCCCCTCTCCACACCGTGCGTGACACTCGTTTCTAGGCTCGGAAATCATTCCCTATGACATTAATGAATGAAAATTAATAAACTATATTTATTTCGTCATACTAACAAGGGACACCTTTCACCTCGAACGCTCGAAACCTTTTTTTTTTCTTTTTTCTTACGCCTCGTCGACGTCTAAGGTCATTAGAGGTGGGATGGGACTGGGGAGAAGGAACGGGAAGGAATTCGGCCATGGCCTTTTTGAAGGAAGCATCCCGGCCTTCGCCTGGAGTGATTTGTGGAAACCATAGAAACCAAAATCTGGATGCCCGGACGGGGATTCGAACCCGCGTCCTCCCGAATGCGAGGCCAGAACATTAACCGTTCACCCACCACACTCGGTCGCTCGAAACCGTACGAAAACAAGCGATCACAAACAAAACAGTGGTGTGTTTCGTTTCTATGAAAAACGTTGCATTCTACCTCAAGTAACATTTTAATAGAGAGAAACAAAGTAACAAGATATCAATACCATATGATGGAAATTATACGTAATTCAATGACGTCAGTGTATCATTACGATTTCAATCAACAGTGCCAAAACTCTCCGATTAAAGTACTAAATATAGCACAAAACACGGATATACAGCAGTACCACACACCTGATAGTGCTTATATTAGTCCTCAAAGTGCAGATGCGGGATTTCGATACAGTGGTCAAAACAAATTGGAAGAGAACAATGTGCACATTAGGGATATTCACTAAACATCGATGCATCGCATCCATTCGATGTTTACCATACGATACATCGAATTGATTCGATGTTTTGACAAATAATTTTTCTATTCGATGCATCCATTTTTTCTTTTATAAACATCGAACCATAAAAAAGCAAATTCTGGCTAATAATGACAAAAATAATAGAAATAAATGTTAACATTACTAAATTTGTTGAAGATTTAATTAAATGATTACAATTTAAAGTAACAGCGTAAACAAAAAAATTCATAAAATTCGCTACAACTACAGCACTGCACTGCTGGTATAGTGTTACACTGTGTTCATACGGACCAAACAAAAGCCAATGAACTATTTGCGTTCAACTGGAAATGGTGAATATCAAACTATTCTCAGATTTTCTCTTGGTGATTTTAAAGGAACAGGTAAGAGGTAAATGAAACGACCTCTTCCGACGAATATTGATGGTTTTTTATTCGTTGATCTAAGAAAAACATAAAAGTATTCGATGTTGAAAAAACATCGATGTTTTTAAGCGATCCATGGAAAAACATAGATGCAGGGTTCCTATGTTTTACATCGAATAAAAACATCGATGTACTTTCTAAGTGGACACCCCTCACACCTCACTAAAGCCACGTTTTCAGATTCCAAATCACTTTCGCATTCACGTAGTCCAATATCAAAAGCCACATTAGTATTACTTCATCGGTAGCAGAATTCGCTTACTTCTTCTATCGCATCCAATCCAATTTTTATATTTAATCTACTATCATGGCAAAATTCTCTACTACATTACACCACTTTTGTCTTCCTTTGGTTTATGATTAGTCCGAACTCTTCCTTCAGTATTTTTTTCAGTAACTTCTCAATATTCTCAGCCTGTACTGCTTAAAAGGACAATGTCATCAGAAAATCGTAGCATATCGATTTCTTCTCCTAGAATACTAATTCCACAGTCTTGCTTTCACCAAGCATATTGCAACATAGGCTTTACGTAGGTGCAGCAAATTGATTGTAAATCACAACGTGAAGTTTCATAATGAAATAACAATCATATATATATTTATTCACTTGTGGTTTGGCATTTTGTAGTCTTACAAAATCAGTAATCCTGATATAGAGCTTGTAAAACTATTGCTATACTGGTTTCAAAAAGATAGTCACTACTATGTTGTGTTTTTTACCCACCTAATGGATTCAACAAGACTTCGTAAAATTATTGTTTCTTAAAGCGGTCACCACGGTTGGATGGTTAATGTATTAGTATGTGCTTAGTTCTCTGTGATATTGAGGATTCACAAGTTCACGGGGAAATGCTTCATAAAACATACGCACATATAAAGTTTGCTGACAAATACTTTTATTCTATTAGTTTATGGTTAACATTAATACGCTGACCACCAAACGAAATTACATATCATTTATCCGAAGATTACAAATCTTTCCGAGTGTAAAGTTTAATTCAGAATAAATTTATTCAATCGGTAGTACAGTTAATACTTGCACAACAATCACTGGTTCACTGTCACACATTACACGCCCTCCATGAACGTATTTATACAGTTTTATGCCACTTGGCTTGTCTGACGTTGCTGACGCAAAAGCCAATATATCTTTCCCTACGCGGAAGCACGTATTACGTATCCGAAATGCCCGGATAAATCTTCATAGCGCAACACTTGGACAAGGACCAACCATCATCAAAATCCCGCGCCACTTAAGCGAGAGCTTAAACGTGACTGACTGACAGCGAGTCTGTCACAATGGAGCGCTTCTCAATCTATCGACTATCAATACATGCACAGATGCCCTTTAATAGTGGATCGCTAGCTTATCGTAATGTCACAAGCTTATATTGCCGAAAGAAGTAAACATCAAGGAACAGGCAATATTTTGTTGTTTTCGGCATAACATCTTTGTTTGGAAAAGTTGCATCTACAAGGGAACGATCTGTATGACCTGACCAGGTATCACACAACAATAGGCTCTTTTCATTTGTTACATGTTCGTCAAGGACTGAAGTTAGAAAACGTTTTATGTGTTGTTTAGTCATTTTTGCACTTTTTCTGCGGTGCTGGTTCCTTCTAAAGCGAATTCCCCTCCGTGATTCCACTAGTGATCAGGTCTCAGACTCTCGTACATGTTAAAGTTCTCGCGGATGACTGGAATGCGAAGGCGAAGAATACCTTCAGTTTCACCCGACAAAGATGCGACAGTCATTCCACGTTCGTCTGAAACACATAAAAAATTTACATTTCATTATGGCTCGTTTATTCTTTTTTTTAAATTAGCTGAAGTTACATAACTGCAGATGAAAGTCTATCCAAGTGCGCTAGGATTTGCATAGCAGTAAGAGGGGTAAACCATGCGTCGTTATTATGACTGAAATATTGATGTAAAGCATTTTGATTTATACATACCGACCGTGGTGGGGGAACGATTAACGTTCTGGCCTCGCATTCGGGAGGACGCGGGTTCGAATCCCCGTCCGGGCATCCAGATTTGGGCTTTAAATGGTTCCCCAAATCACTCCAGGCGAATGTCGGGATGCTTCCTTAAAAGGTCATGGCCGAATTCCTTCCCGTTCCTTGCCCAAATCCCATCCCACCTCTAATGACCTCACCGTCGATAAGGCGTAAATCCCAAGCAAAATATTTTTTTTATATATATATATATATACATTTCACTTGTTTCGGTGGCAGAAGTAATACCTAAGTATATTTTGTGTGCCTTATCTCTGCTTAAATGAACCCTGTTTAGCTACTAAAGCTCTCTGTCATTTCAACTGTTAACCTTCTAATAACGTTTTACGAAATACTTGCAACTATTCAGAAATTTCGCGAACAAAACACGATGAGTAGCGATGTTGTCGGTTTGTAATAGGTTGAAACAATCTTTTCTGGCAATGTCTTTCTGATTTCACCTGATGTATTATTATCATTATTACTCCGCGATTCACTAAAAGTGTGTGGCGGAGGGTGCATTGCTATCGTGCAGCCCACTACTTTGATGTAAACACCCGAAGCCATCTCTTCTCTCAATCCGAAATGTCGCTGACTTCACCGCAAAACAAACAGAGTGTATAGATATCTGTAAGATAAGTGGTGCTGCTATCTGGTGGTCCTGGCTCTGAACTGTTTCATACGCGTGACCTTACTAGTTAATACTTTTTACCTTTAAGGGTCGAATTCTGAAAAATTACTTGATTAATTTATGTTCTTACCAAAGTGGAGACTCTAATCTTTGAGGTGATACCTCATTTATGGATTTCCGTTATGTATGGAGAAGATGGCGAGGCGAAGGTGCAGACAATTCATCAGGTCGTGTAAGGACGGGGTTTCATGTCGGAAAATCTCTGACAGACGTCGTGTAAGGCCTCCAACTGACGACAGAGCTGAGCACGAGTCTAGCGGGACCCCAGACCACACGAAAGACACGCTTAACGTCGACCTAAACCTTAACTTATTCCATCTGGACACCCTAGACAGTGCTAGTAATAATCTGACGCACTCAACAACAATGTAGTACAAATAGATAGCACCAGGTGAAACTGCACTGAAATCTTGTGAAAAAGAGATTTCGTAACTATATTAACAGCTGAGTGAATCTGTTGAAACTAAGGCGTACCTTAGGTAACCATCTAGCATCAACAAACAAAGTAATTCTAACCTGAAAAATTGCAAAAACAGTGGTGTTTGTTAGGACCCAGACTGATTTGTGCTGCCTTTAGCGCTGCGCTGGTCTTAATGGGGTTGCAGTACCACGCCCCACAAGTTCCTCTCAATTTGCATCCCGGTCGGGGGCCTCAAGTATCGTTTATAGCGCAAACATTCTTAAAACTGAAAATGCTTTGAGTGCTATCATCTATCTGACTGTCTATTAAACCACATACAGCGTATCACTGCAACAACTACTACAAAGGTCAAGTCAAGGTCATTATAGAGGACTAAAGGACTCTAGTCACAAGGCAGGAAGGAATTCGGGTATCGCCTACTGAAGTGACCGGCTGGAGCAATTCCGGGAAACCATGGAAAACAGAATACTGGACGGTCCTACTGGGATTCGAACCCGCGTCCCCACGAATACGAGACCAGAGCGTTACCGCTCACACATCACTCTCGGTGGGAATTCAAAAATCATAAAAGGTGAATATACTAACGAAAACTTGTACGGGTTACAGTTCGATATTTTTATTCTCTTGCGCTAACCTCTTCATCTCTACATATCCCTTAAAACCCACGTCCTCAATTATCTGCTTCGTATATTCTAATATCTGTCTTCCTCTTGAGTTCTTACTTTCGACTGTTCCCTCCACTACCAATAAACCAATCCCGCATGTCTTAAAATGTCACTCCTTCTTTCTGTAAGACTCTTCCACAAACTTCGTTCCTCATCCATCATTTACGGGATACTTTTATTTCGTACTTTCTCTGTCCACTTAAATTCTAGCATCCTTCTATAGCACCATATTTCAAATGCTTCAATTTTCTATTTCTGGTATTCCTATACTTCGTTATCATAAAGTGCTGTTCTCTACACATAGAGTTTTAAAAAGTCATTTCTTAGTCCTAGATCAAAATTTGAAACTAAAAGATGTCTCTTTTTCAACATTATTCTTTTTCGATTGCTATTATGCTTTTAAGATCATTCCTGCTCCGTAATCACATGTAGTATTACTTCATGAGTAGCAGAATTCGCTTACTTCTTCTATCGCATCCAATCCAATTTTTATATTTAATCTACTATCATGGCAAAATTTTCTACTACATTTATCACCTTTGTCTTGTTTTGGTTTATGATTAGTCCGAACTCTTCCTTCAGTGTTTTTTTCAGTAACTTCTCAATATTCTCAGGCTGTTCTGTTTAAAAGGACAATGTCATCAGAAAATCGAATCATGTCGATTTCTCCTCCTAGAATACTAATTCCACAGTCAAATTTTTCTTTTAATTCCTTTATTGTTACATACCAGTTGAATGTTTATGGTGATAGACTACAACCTTGTCTCACACACTTTTTAACCGATGCATGTCTCTCTTGATTCTCTGATTTTATTATAGCCACTTTATTTTTAGATATATTATAAATTACTGTCCTATCTACATATTTTACATAGAAGTTCATTAAAATTTTGAATTCGTCTATTCTAAACATTATACACCGATCAGCCAGAACATTATGACCACCTACCTAATAGCCGGTATGTCGGCCTTTGGCACAGATAACGCGTGTTGGCATGGAAGCAGTGAGGCCTTAGTAGGTCGCTGGAGGGAGTTGGCACCACTTCTGCACTCAAGTCACCTAATTCCCGTGAATCCCGGGGAGAGGAGTGATGAGGTCTGACGCCACGTTCAGTCGCATCCCAGATGTGTTTGATCGGGTTCAGATCTGGCGAGTTGGGGGGCCAGCACATCAATTGCAACTCGCTATGTGTTTCTGGATCCACTCCATCACACTTATGGCCTTGTGACATGGCGAATTATCTTTTTGAAAATGCCACTGCCGGTGGGAAACATGGTCGTCATGAAGGGGTGTACGTGGTCTGCAACCAGTGTACGATACTTTTTGGCCGTCATGGTGCCTTGTACGAGCTCCACTGGACCCATGGACGCCCACGTGAATGTTCCCCAGACCATAACTGAACAGCCACCACCAGTTTGTCACCGCCCCGCAGAACAGGTGTCAAGAAGCTGTTCTCATGGGAAACAACGGATTCGCACCCTCCCATCGGCATGATGAAGAAGGTATCGGGATTCATCAGACTATTTAACGCTCTGCCACTGCACCAACGTCCAGTGACTATGGTGGCGTGCCCATTTAAGTCGTAGTTGCCGATGTCGTGGTGTTAACAGTGGCAGACGCATGAGTCGTCGGCTACGGAGGCCCATCTTTAGGAGTGTTTGGTGCATTGTGTGTTCAGGCACTCTTGAACTCTGCCCAGCATTAAAGTCTGATATTAGTTCCCCCCCAGTTCGCCGCCTGTCCTGTTTCACCAGTCTGCCTGATCTACGACGTCCGACATCTGTAATGAGGGGTGGCCGCCCAACCCATCGACGTTTGGACGTGGTTTCACCTTGGTTTCGCCACTTGTTGAAGACACTCATTACAGCACTCCTCGAACACGCGACATGTAATGTAGTTTCCGATTTTTTTTTTTTTTTTATCTGCTTAACGTCTCTCTAACAGCGAGGTCTTTAGAGACGGGAAAGGATGGGGGGCAAGGAATGGGAAGGAATTCGGCCATGGCCTTTTGAAGGAAGCATCCCGACATTCGCCTGGAGAGATTTGGGAAACAATGGAAAACCCATATCTGGATGCCCGGACGGGGATTCGAACCGCCGTCCTCCCGAATGCGAGGCCAGAATGCTAGCCGTTACACCCCCACGCTCGGTAAGTTTCCGAAATGCTAGTGCCAAGCCTCTGGGCCATCACAATCTGTTCTCGGTCAAACTCAGATAGATCGCGCGCCTTCCCCATTCTAAACCCGGATAGCACACTCACTGATACTACATGCACCGTGCGTGTGTCTGACTAGCAGTCATTCCTGGTGAGGTGACGCTGCTATCGCCTGGACTGGTTTATATCGATAATAGGTAGGCGGTCATATTGTTATGGCTGATTAGTGTAAAAGCTTGTTTAAAAATCAACTAATGTCATATATATATATATATGTATATATATTTATCTGTCCTTCAAGTATTAGTCTTAAATCTAGATCTGCTTCTCTTGTACCGCGATTTTTCTTAAACCCAGACTTATCTTTATCTACTGTTTCTTCTACTCTCCTTTCTTCCGTAAATTATTGTGGTCAGTAATTTTGAAGCATGTGATGTTAAATTTATAGTGCGATAATTTTCACATTTGTTGGTTTGAGATTTCTTCAGAAGTGTGAAGAAGATTCTTTTGTTAAAATCGGTTGGAATCTCTTTTGTTTCGTAAATGTTTGGTATCAGTTGAATAATATTTGAATTTCTTCTTCTCTTATGAATTTCAAAGTTCTATATGAATATCGTCAATTCAAAGTGTCTTTTTTGTTTTAAGATCTTTCTAAGGTCTGTCAAATTCAGTTCTTAAATAGGAGCAAGTTATCAAGTAATCAATGTCAACATTACCTTCTTTTCCGAATCTTTTTCAAATCGTCACCATCATATATATTCTGCTAGTATTCGTTCCATCTGTTATCTCCTGAGCTTGAAAGAAGTTTCGCATCAGTAGCTTTAATTTTTACATCTTTTGTTCATTTCTACAAAATTTTGTTCGCACTTTTCTTGCAGCCGACTTTTTCTTTTTTTTTTTTTTTTTTTTTTTTTTTGCTTTCTTGCTTTTTCTGTATATTTGATTTCTAAATTATCTGCACTGGCATGTTTCTGCTTTACCATCTCCTCTGATCAATCAACTGCTGTTTTTTCAGCCGTCAGACTGCTATAAATATCTCCAAGAGAGTAATGCTGCGTCTCCAATTTGCTCCCCCTTGCCACTTTTGATTATTTCTCTTTTTAGTTCATTCTATTTTTCCACAGCTTAACTCCTTTAAGAGTTGTTTCTTAGATCTAAGTCTACAATTTCTGCCAATTTTTCTGTTATGTGAGATTGTTTCAGTTTGTTCACTTCCAGTCTACTCTTCTTGTGTTGCTTGATTATTCTCTTGAATTTCAGCCTGCACTTCATAACTGTCAGAGTATATGGCAGCTCCTGGCAATGCTTTACAGTCTAGAACTTGATTCCTGTAACTCTGTTTGACAATGATGCAATCTAGCTGATACCTACCTGTGTACCCTGGACGTTTCCAGGTTTATATCCTTCTTGCATGATTCTTAAATTGTGTGTTTGCCCCGACTAGTTTATGTCTTTCACAAAATTCTAAGAACTTGCTACCTCGCCTATGAAAAGATTATTTGCCGATGATGCTATTATTTTTCGTGAAATAAAAACCCAGGACGACTGCGCTTTGTTACAAGATGATATTATGAAAGTAATTGCGTGGTGTAAATACTGGCATTGGAGTTAAACGCTAAAAAGTGCCAAGTCATGCGTGTAAGTAAAAAGGTGACACCATTTAACTATGAATATACAATTAATGGTACTGTCCTTAGAACGGTAGATTCCGCTAATACGACCCTCGTGCCTAGGGGTAACAATTCGTAATAATTTGTCGTGGAATGAGCACATCGAGAATGTAATTGGGTAAGCAAATCGTATGCTCCGATTTCTATGTCGTAATTTAAATCAATGCACTCAGGAAGTTAAATCGATTGTATACAACTCACTAGTGCGGCCTCACTTAGAATATTGTTGTTCTGTATTGGGTCTCCATCAGAGGGGGGTAATGGAGGCGTTAGAGAAGGTCCAAAGAAGAGCCGCCCGATTCGTGACAGGTATATTACCTGTATAGTTGGAGGGAAAGCGTAAGTGCCATGTTGAAGGAGTTAGGTTGGGAAGACCTGGAGCACCGAAGGCATTGCTCTCAACGGAAGCTAATTGAAAAATTCACGACTGACGTATTTCGGAATGACAGCCTGCAAATATTGCTACCAACAAGATAAGAGAAATCAGGGCCAGAACCGATTCATTTCTGTACTCATTTTTCCCACGAGCGATTAGGGAATGGAAATAGAAAGGATTTACCGGGCGAGTAAACTTAAAATCCGACAGGAGTAGCTTTCGATAAAGCATTCCAGACATCCTGATCTGGGTTTTCCATGGGTTTCCCCGATCACTCCAGGCGAATGCTGGGATGGTTCCTCACAATAAATAGCCCATGGGCGCCTCCTGCCATATCCCGCATATCCCTTCCAAACTATCACCCTTTTGGATAGGTACAATACACGCTCCGCCACACACTTTTAGTGAATCGCGGGAGTAATAATAATAATAATAATAAACAATAATAATTTGTTTGTCCTGGACCAGAACTTCCTACAGTATTCCCCTTCTTGTATTGTCCCACCATCGCATTCTGAATCTCTATTTGACAACGGTATAATCTTGCTGATGTCTATCTGTATCCCCTGGAGATTTCCAGGTGTATATCCATCTTGCATGATTATTAAATAGCGTTTGCCACAATGAGTTTATATTTTCCAGAAAATTCTAACATCCTGCTTTCTCGCTCATTTCGTTCTCCTAGATGAAACCTTCTTATTCTCAACTTTTCCTTCTCCCACTATTGCATTCCAGTAACCCATGATTATTAGATTTTCCTCCCCCTTCACATATTGGATTAATTCTTCAATTTCAGCGTATATTTTTTTCTATTTCTTCATCATCTTCCTGTGACGTTGGCATATACACTTGTACTAATGTGGTTGGGACGGGCTTAGTTTCTATCTAACCTCATCAAAATAATCCTGTCACTAAACTGTTCATAATAACTCACCCGTTTCCCCCACTCTTTTGTTTATTACAAATGCTACACCAGTAACTCCACTTACAGCTTTAGTATTAATTCCCCAGACGAGAAAACCTGTGGGTCCTTCCATTTAAACTCACTAATCCCAACAACATCTAAGTTAAGTAGTCTCATCTCCCTTTTTAAGTTTTCTAACCTACCTGCCCTAATCAGACTTCTAACATTCCACGCTCCGACTCGTAGAATGTTTCTATCCATTCTGATGACTCCTCCCTGAGCAGTCCCCACCCGGAGATCCGATTGGGGGACCTATTTTACCTCCGGAATATTTTACCCAGGCAGAAGCCATCATGATATATGTAATTTGAGAGGATTACATGTCCTCGGGATACCCTTTGGGTCTTTAATGCAGTGGTTTCCCGTTGCCTTCTGCATCCCCATGCCATTGATCATTTCTGATTCATCCGCCTTTAGGCGCCGTTTCCAACCTCAAGGACAAGAGGGTGCCCTGAACCGCTCCCCGCTCTTCCCACCCTCCTTTCGGAGGCCGTTGGCAAGCAGTGGGTGATTCCTTATACCGGGAATATTTCAGTAGCCAGAGCCTCGTCCGTGCAAACAGGGTGCACCACGTGAAGGAGAGGTTGACATTTGGTTGGAAGGAGCCAGTATAGTCTCTCCTAAGCTCTCACACCTTTGATATTAGCTCGATTATACTTTAGCTAAACAGAGATTCAGAAGAGACTGTA
>JARYHS010012519.1:9809194-10051410 GCA_031002005.1 Vandiemenella viatica
ATTACTGCAGGATGCACGTAGTACAGTAGACGCACTTCCCACACTGCAAATTCACTAAGGATGGCTGTTAAGTTCCCGCAACTTGAGTATGTAATCACTAACGGTTCTGTAATTGTAATTGCTGTCATCATATATCGATTAGTTTGACGAAGTCCTGCAATTCTTCGAATTTACACTAACCTCTTCATCTCAACTTATCCCTCACAACATATATCTTCAATTACCACATATTCTAACTTTGTCTGCCTATATAGTTCTTTCCTTCGATCGTTCCCTATTAACCAATGTCGCATGTCTTAAATGTAACCCATCATCTTGCGTCTCTTCCTGTGACTTTTCCACAAGCTTTATTCCGTAATACGTTCATTCCGTACTTTATCTGTATACTTAATTTTCAGCATCTTTCTATAGCTCTATATTTCAAATGCTTCAATTTTTATGAATGTTTCTCGAAAACCAACCGAGTAATACTATTTAAATATAATATTTCGGCGACATAAACTTCCGTTGCCATCTTCAGGTGTACTCGTAGGACTTGTAGTTCGCCTTGAGCGCGTTGTTTAAAGACTGTCATGGCAACGACAGACGTTGTTACGTTGCCTAGCAGCGTCTCAGACTTCATTAGACGCCCGCGGAGCACAAAACACGGAGCAGCCTCAGTAACAGGTATCCACTCATCACTCAGCAGGAAACCACAATCCCGGTCAACCAGATCAGACGCATGTGCCAGCACCTTAGTTAATTAGAAATCGAATCCTTATTCCAAACTATATTCCGCCACCGCGGATTTCTCCCTTTGCCCTAAGTGAACATGTCTGGAATGCCAAATAGCGTTGTTTAGTACACCGTACTGCCTGGCCGTAATTTATTCTGCACTCATACGGAAGTCTACAAATTCGCGGTGAACGCGGAGAACGCAAAATGTTCCCTAGTTTTAGTGGTGGTAGGAAAATAGTCTTAATGCCATTTTCTTGCTAGAAACCTTCCAACCCTCGTCGTTGTGGCGCCAGAGTACGGCAAGATGGCTAAGTCATCGAGTAGAACATTATTGCGGTTATTCCCGGAATGCCAATTGTATCTGATGTTCACTGTACCCAATCTGTCTGTAGGTATCTCGTAGATGTTGTACTCACCAGTTAGGCTGTCCTCATCACATTTTGCCCACGATCTGTGGACAAGAGTAGTGAGTAGTGTCTTGCTCTGTGCTGGATGGTGATGCCCTTTAGGTGGAGGTCCGCATTTAGTACACCGTCCTAAAGTTCCATCATATTTCTTTTCAATAAAATAATATCCAAAAAGGGCAGGTGGCCTTTTTTTCCACCTATCCGTGACCTGGATTTTTGTGTTGATACTGTTCAGATGAAGGAGAAACCCATCAAGGTTGTATCTACCATGATACCAAATAACAAAATAATCCACGTACCGATAAAAGACACTGGGCTTCATGGGAGCTCTTATCAATGCTTTCTCCTAAAAATCATCCATGAAGAAATTAGCTATCACAGGCAACTCCATCAATCTGTTCGTAGTAATGTCCACCATACAAGAAGTACGACTATTGCAATGTGTGGCGAAACAACTCACTAACCTGGGCTCGAAGAGCTGTTGTAGTGGAGACAGCGTATCAGCCAGAGGAACCCTGGCGAAGCTCACCATCAAATCCTCTTGACGCAGGCCAAGTTCTTTAACGATGTTAATAAATTATTACTCGGCTGGTTTTCCGAGAAACGTTCATAAATACATAACGCCGAGAGAAATAGCGTTCATTTTTGCTTCAATTTTTCTTTCTTTCTGGTATTCCTGAAAGCTACCATCGAGTGCTGCGCTCCATACATACAATTTAAAAAGTTCTTTCTCAGTCCTAATCTATATTCATGAAGGCTCTTTTGCTAGTAATATTCTGCTTTTAACGTCACTCTTGATTCAGCAGTGTGTTGTAATTTTACTTCCTAATCAACAGAATTAACTTCTGCAATTGCATCACATTATATTTTATATTTAATCTACAATTATTGTTAACGTTTCTACTACATTTGATCACTTTTGTCATGCTTTAATTTATATTTAGTCCAAAATCTTCTTTAAGTGTTTTTTTTCATATTATTCAGTAACAATCTAAGCCTGTTCTGTTAGGAGAACAAAGTCATCAGCAATTCGTAGCACACTGATTATTTCTCCTTGCCACATTACAATTTCTCTTTCACTTCCTTTATTGCTTCCTCTGTATACAAGTTGATTATTAAAATTTGATAGACTGCAACCTTGTCCCACATTCATTTCAACTGAGTTTGCCTGTCATGGATCTCTACTACTATTTCAGTTAGTTGATTATTACATCTTATATTTCTTCTGTCCGTGTATGTCACTGAACTCCTCCTAAACGGCTAAACTGTTTTTTATGTAATTTTGTGTGTGTGATTAACTTGATTCGAGAATGGTTTAGATTCACAACTTGATTTGCAAAAGCCCATCCCTCTCTCCTTTTACCCCCCCCTCTTAATTTCCAATTATCATTAAAGAAACACACAGATTTAGATAAAACTATGCAAACGTATACTTTAAAACAAAGAGAAAAATAATGTGCACAATTAGCTTTAAAAAGCTAAATCCTCTCCAACTTTCCACTCCGTTAATTTTTGTCAATTTTCTATACACAAAGCTACAGACGACACCATTTAACCGATCGCCATGGAAGTTAGCACATATATGTATTTTTTCATAGAGAAGGTTTCTGACCAAACAAAAATAAAAAAACCCACTTCATTGCCCCCTTACAGCCCTTAATTCTTATGCAAACCAATCGTTTTTATCCGATTTCGATGGAACTTTTTTTAAATATATGCTTTAAAATAAAGAGAAAAATACCGTCAACATTAGTTTTACAAAAACCCAATCTCTCTCTCCCTTTACATCCTTTAATTATTGTCAATGTTCTTTATACAAATTCCAGAAATTTCAATATAGATGTTTTGTGCATATCTGAACATCATTTGTCTGAAACACGATTATCTCAGCTGTCCATCCCAAAGTATAAACTAAGTTCTCATTTCTGTAGATGTAAAATGGAGAAAGGGGGTGGTGCCATTTTTGTTAAAAATAATATTCAATGCAACAGTGTAGTTGTAAGTAAGTATTGTATAGAACAAACTTTGAATGCTGTGTTACTAAACTAGAATATGGTACGGAAGAGCTCATAGTAATAGCAATTTACAGGGCCCCTCAGGAAATTTTAGACTGTTTTTATCTCAATTAGATCTTTGCTACTATGTTTTAAAAATAACAAACAAGTAGTTTGATTTTGATGTTGACTTTCTCAATCACAGCAATGAGAGGCTAGATATGGAAGCCTTGATGTTGTCTTTTAACTTAACGGCACTTGTAAATTTCCCTACTAGAATACAAAATAATAGCAGGACTGCAATTGATAATTTTTTATGGATATTTCTCAGTACAGTAATTACAACATACTTCCAGTAATAAATGGTATCTCAGATCATGATGCCCAGCTGTTATGTATCAAGTCCAGAAACACTATTAAACAGAAATGAAAAGCTGGGTATATAGAAGAAATATTAATGAAAACAATATAAAACATTTCATAGATTCCTTAAATAATGAACAATGGTCAGAAGTGTACAATGCACAGGGTGTTAATGAAAAATTTGATTCCTTTCTCAATATATTTCTAACACTTTTCGAAGGAAGTTTCAAAAAAAGGAAAGTTGTCAATACTCCAAACAATGAACTGGGTAAGGGATGGATAACAAAGGGTATTAGAGTATCTTGTAAAACAAAAAGGGACCTGTACTTAAAAGTAAGAGAATCAGATAACTATACACTGAAAGCTCATTATAAACTTTATTCTAAAATACTAAGAAATGTAATAAGAAAGGCCAAGAACAGGTATATATCAGAAAAATAGAGAATTCAGGCAATAAGATGAAAACTATATGGAATATAATAAAAACTGAAACAGGAAAATCTGTAAATCACTCTAAAGACAAAAATAGAACAAAATGGATCTGTTCATAGTGAAGTAGGGGAAGTTTGTGAAATATTTAACAAACATTTTACTTCAGTTGTAGAGAAATTAGGCATAGAAAAGCAATCCCCACATAGTGCCCTAAGGCTTCTTCAGACTGCTTTCCCAAATAGATTTGTGGAAATGCAATTGCCACCAGTAACAGTCTCAGAAATAAATAAACTCATGAAACAATTAAAACCTAAAAATTCTTCCAGCTATGACAATATTTCAAGAAATTACTGAAAAGATGTTCAGATTGTATCGTGTACTTGCCCACATTTGTAATGAATCCTTTGCAAGGTGTGTTTCCAAATAGACTAAAATATGCAGTTGTAAAACCGTTGTTTAAAAAGGAGAAGCAACATGTGTAGATAACTATCGTCCCATTTCATTACTTTCAGGATTCTCAAAGATTTTTGAAAAAGTCATGTATTGTAGAGTAATAAAACATGTTACACAAAATAATATCCTCACTAAATCACAATTTGGGTTCCAAAAAGGATCATCTATAGAAATGGCTATATATTCATTTTTAAATAACACATTTGAGGAACTGAATAATAAAATGAGCCCTGTAGGAATATTTTGTGATCTTGCAAAAGCATTTGACTGTGTAAATCATGAATTACTTTTGAAGAAAATGGAATACTATGGTATTTATGGAACGCAGGTAAATGGTTTAAATCATACATGGAAAGTCGAATGCAAAAAGTTTCCATTTTTGATCTAAAATAGTAAAGATGCTTCATCAGACTGGGAGAAAATAAAACATGGAATTCCACAAGGTTCTGTCCTAGGACCCCTCCTCTTTTTGTTGTACTCAATGACCTTCCTGGAAACTTATCTGACAAGTTAAGAGTGTTTTATTTGCAGATGACACTAACCTGACTGTGAGAAAAACACCAAACAGCAATCTAGAATTTAATGTAAATGAAGTACTTAGTGATAGAGCTGTAAAAGTAACGATGTATTCGTTACTGAGTAATGGGTTTGTCGCCTGACTCGAAGTACTAATCGTTACTCACAAATTCATTTCGTTACTCGCATGTTTCGTTACTCGCTTTGTCGTATAGATACGAACACGTTCCAGCTCCCGCAGATAACTAATTTAGACAACGTGAAGACTAATTTTGTACTTTTTATTTTGTTTAACATTAAAATTTACAGTGAATAATTTGTATGGATAATTAGATAGTTACTGTTTTTCATTGATAGTTCATTAGTGAGGTTTATTGATTTCAAACATTTGTGGAATTTGTTTATTTTAAGAATTGATACCTTTTATTTTATAGTGTAATTTTCAATATAAAAGTGTTGTCTAATAAATTTTGATATACATCTCTGCACTTGTTATGTTCTAATAATATTTAATAAAATTGCTATGGAGCATACGCTCCGGTGGCAATTTCCGTACATACTCATCTTCACCCTTTCTTGCACCCACTACCATTTGCCTCTACAAATTTTTAACTTTTTTCAAAGTTTTTGGTAAATTATCATAATTTTTCTTGGTAACTTATTCCAATCCCTGAAACCTTACCTACAAAGAGAATCTTCCTAAATCCTTGTGCTGAAGTCGAGTGCCAGCTTGTGGTCTTGGTCATCTTTTCCTTCCAAGCATATTACTTTTAATCTTACACCAATATCATTCATGCCTCACCATCAATATACGCCTGTACACTGCAAGACCCTCTTCACCCCTCCTACTGTCTTCCAATGAATCCCTTCCAGCTCTTTTATCATATCTGTTACTGATTGCGTTCTGCGATATTTCCAGAAGCAAATCTAGCAGTTCTTTTTTGCAGTTCCAGAATTCCATAAACAAAGAACAAGTTACAAGACTTTATTCTTTTGCCTGGTGTTAGTTATTGTATTATACCGCAGGATCCATGCGATCAATGTGGTACTGGCTTTGATGCTGAATGTTGCTGTAACCGCGACGCAATAACAATTAATCTAATCGCGTGTTTGTCCTGAACCTTTGTTATCAGAAACAAGGCTTTCCAGGCGTATCTTGACACGAAATCTTCACAGGTTTTCCGCGGGATAATATTTTCAAAAGACAAGCTTTCGGCGACTTGCTATGCCGCCATCATCAGGTCCATCCGTAGCGGGCCAGGATCGTATCGTCTTCTCATTGGCTGATTACAATGCCCGTTTCCATTCTGTGTCTGTAATTCGACCGGTTCCGCGATCCAGTGCAGTTCTAGTTGTTCTCATAAGTACAATGGACTTGATGATGGCGGCAGAGCAAGCCGCCGAAAACTTGTCTTTTGAAAATATTATCCGGCGAAAAACCTGTGAAGATTTCGTGTCAATGATACGCCGGAAAGCCTTGTTTCTGATAACAAAGGTTCAGGACAAACACGCGATTAGATTAATTGTTATTGCGTCGCGGTTACAGCAAACATTCAGCATCAAAGCCAGTACCACATTGATCGCATGGATCCTGCGGTAATAATACAATAACTAACACCAGGCAAAAGGAATAAAGTCTTGTAACTTGTTCTTTGTTTATGGAATTCTGGAACTGCAAAAAAGAACTGCTAGATTTGCTTCTGGAAATTATCGCAGAACGCAATCAGTAACAGATATGATAAAAGAGCTGGAATGGGATTCATTGGAAGACAGGAGGAGGGTGAAGAGGGTCATTGCAGTGTACAAGGCGTATATTGATGGTGAGGCATGGAATGATATTGGTGTAAGAATTAAAAGTAATGCTTGGAAGGGAAAAGATGACCAAGACCACAAGCTGGCACTCGACTTCAGGCACAAGGATTTAGGAAGATTCTCTTTGTAGGTAAGGGTTTCGGGGATTGGAATAAGTTACCAAGAAAAATTATGAATAATTTACCAAAAACTTTGAAAAAAGTTAAAATTTGTAGAGGGCAAATGTAGGTGGATGCAAGAAAGGGTGAAGATGAGTATGTACGGAAATTGCCACCGGAGCGTATGCTCCATAGCAATTTTATTAAATATTATTAGAACATAACAAGTGCAGAGATGTATATCAAAATTTATTAGACAACACTTTTATATTGAAAATTACACTATAAAATAAAATAGACGGTATCAATTCTTAAAATAAACAAATTCCACAAATGTTTGAAATCAATAAACCTCACTAATGAACTATCAATGAAAAAACAGTAACTATCTCAAATTATCCATACAAATTTTCTATTTACAAATTAGGCACTGTAAATTTTAATGTTAAACAAAATAAAAAGTACAAAATTAGTCTTCACGTTGTCTAAATTAGTTATCTGCGGGAGCTGGAACGTGTTCGTATCTATACGACAAATGCGAGTAACGAAACATGCGAGTAACGAAATGAATTTGTGAGTAACGATTAGGTACTTCGAGTCAGGCGACAAACCCATTACTCAGTAACGAATACATCGTTACTTTTACAGCTCTATCACTAAGTACTTTCATTTACATTAAATTCTAGATTGCTGTTTGGTGTTTTTCTCACAGTCAGGTTAGTATCATCTGCAAATAAAACACTTTTTAACATTGTCAGATAAGTTCTCACGAAGATCATTGACGTACAACAAAAAGAGGAGGGGTCCTAGGACACAGCCTTGTGGAATTCCATGTTTTATTTTCTCCCAGTCTGATGAAGCATCTTTACCTATTTTAGAATGAAAAATGGAAATTTTTTCATCGACTTTCAATGTATGATTTAAACCATTTACTTGCGGTTTCCATAAATACCATAGTATTCCATTTTCCTCAAAAGTAATTCATGATTTACACAGTCAAATGCTTTTTCAAGATCACAAAATATTCCTACAGGGCTCATTTTATTATTCAGTTCCTCAAATGTGTTATTAAAAACGAACATATAGCCATTTTTATAGATGATCCTTTTTGGAACCCAAATGGTGATTTAGTGAGGATATTATTTGTGTAACGTGTTTTATTACTCTCCAGTACATGACTTTTTCAACAACAGAAAATTGAGAATCTTGAAACTAATGAAATGGGACGATAGTTATATATCATATCTTGCTTCTTCTTTTGTTAAACAACGGTTTTCCAACTGCATATTTTAGTTATTTGGAAACGCACCTTGCACTAAGGATTCATTACAAATGTGGGCAAGTGAACGATTTAACAATCTGAACATCTTTTCAGCAATTTGCGTGAAATATTGTCATAGCTGGAAGAATTTTTAGGTTTAATTGTTTCATGAGTTTATTTATTTCTGAGACTGTTACTGGTGGCAATTGCATTTCCACAAATCTATTTGGGAAAGCAGTCTGAAGAAGCCTAGGACACTATGTGGGGATTGCTTTTCTGTGCTTAAAGTCTCTACAACTGAAGTAAAATGTTTGTTAAATATTTCACAAACTTCGCCTATTTCACTATGAACAGATCCATTTTGTTCTATTTTGTCTTTAGACTGATTTACAGATTTTCCTGTTTCAGTTTTCATTATATTCGATATAGTTTTCATCTTATTGCCTGAATTCTCTATTTTATCTGATATATACGTGTTCTTGGCCTTTCTTATTATATTTCTTAGTATTTTAGAAATAAATTTATAATGAGCTTTCAGTGTATAGTTTTACTATTGAGTACAGGTCCCTTTTTGTTTTACAAGATACTCTAATACCCTTTGTTATCCATCCCTTACCCAGTTCTTTGTTTGGAGTATTGACAACTTTCCTTTTTTTGAAACTTCCTTCGAAAAGTTTTAGAAATATATTGAGAAAGGAATCAAAAATTTTCATTAACACCCTGTGCATGGTACACTTCTGACCCATTGTTCATTATTTAAGGAATCTATGAAATGCTTTATACAGTTTTCATTAATATTTCTTCTATATACCCAGCTTTTCTTTATCTGTTTAATGGTGTTTCTAGACTTGATACATACTAACTGGGCATCATGATCTGAGATACCATTTATTACTGGAAGTATGTTGTAGTTACTGTACTGAGAAATATCCATAAAAAAATTATCAGTTGCAGTCCTGCTATTATTTTTTATTTTAGTAGGGAAATTTACAAGTGCCGTTAAGTTAAAAGACAACATCAAGGCTTCCATATCTAGCTACTCATTGCTGTGATTGAGAAAGTCAACATCAAAATCAAACTACTTGTTTGTTATTTTTAAAACATAGTAGCAAAGATTCTAATTGAGATAAAAACAGTCTAAAATTTCCTGAGGGGGCCCTGTAAATTGCTATTACTATGAGCTCTTCCGTACCATATTCTAGTTTAGTAACACAGCATTCAAAATGTTGTTCTATACAATACTTACTTACAACTACACTGTTGCATTGAATATTATTTTTAACAAAAATGGCACCACCCCCTTTCTCCATTTTACATCTACAGAAATGAGAACTTAGTTTATACTTTGGGATGGACAGCTGAGATAATCGTGTTTCAGACAAATGATGTTCAGATATGCACAAAACATCTATATTGAAATTTCTGGAATTTGTATAAAGAACATTGACAATAATTAAAGGATGTAAAGGGAGAGAGAGATTGGGTTTTTGTAAAACTAATGTTGACGGTATTTTTCTCTTTATTTTAAAAGCATATATTTAAAAAAAGTTCCATCGAAATCGGATAAAAACGATTGGTTTGCATAAGAATTAAGGGCTGTAAGGGGGCAATGAAGTGGGTTTTTTTATTTTTGTTTGGTCAGAAACCTTCTCTATGAAAAAATACATATATGTGCTAACTTCCATGGCGATCGGTTAAATGGTGTCGTCTGTAGCTTTGTGTATAGAAAATTGACAAAAAATTAACGGAGTGGAAAGTTGGAGAGGATTTAGCTTTTTAAAGCTAATTGTGCACATTATTTTTCTCTTTGTTTTAAAGTATACGTTTGCATAGTTTTATCTAAATCTGTGTGTTTCTTTAATGATAATTGGAAATTAAGAGGGGGGGGGGTAAAAGGAGAGAGGGATGGGCTTTTGCAAATGAAGTTGTGAATCTAAACCATTCTCGAATCAAGTTAATCACACACACAAAATTACATAAAAAAACAGTTTAGCCGTTTAGGAGGAGTTCAGTGACATACCCACGGACAGAAGAAATATATAAAGATGTAATAATCAACTAACTGAAATAGTAGTAGAGATCCATGACAGGCAAACTCAGTTGAAATGAATGTGGGACAAGGTTGCAGTCTATCAAATTTTAATAATCAACTTGTATACAGAGGAAGCAATAAAGGAAGTGAAAGAGAAATTCTAATGTGGCAAGGAGAAATAATCAGTGTGCTTCGAATTGCTGATGACTTTGTTCTCCTAACAGAACAGGCTTAGATTGTTACTCAATAATATGAAAAAAAAAACACTTAAAGAAGATTTTGGACTAAATATAAATTAAAGCATGACAAAAGTGATCAAATGTAGTAGAAACGTTAACAATAATTGTAGATTAAATATAAAAATATAATGTGATGCAATTGCAGAAGTTAATTCTGTTGATTAGGAAGTAAAATTACAACACACTGCTGAATCAAGAGTGACGTTAAAAGCAGAATATTACTAGCAAAAGAGCCTTCATGAATATAGATCTAGCACTGAGAAAGAACTTTTTAAAATTGTATGTATGGAGCGCAGCACTCGATGGTAGCTTTCAGGAATACCAGAAAGAAAGAAAAATTGAAGCAAAAATGAACGCTATTTCTCTCGGCGTTATGTATTTATGAACGTTTCTCGGAAAACCAGCCGAGTAATAATTTATTAACATCGTTAAAGAACTTGGCCTGCGTCAAGAGGATTTGATGGTGAGCTTCACCAGGGTTCCTCTGGCTGATACGCTGTCTCCACTACAACAGCTCTTCGAGCCCAGGTTAGTGAGTTGTTTCGCCACACATTGCAATAGTCGTACTTCTTGTATGGTGGACATTACTACGAACAGATTGATGGAGTTGCCTGTGATAGCTAATTTCTTCATGGATGATTTTTAGGAGAAAGCATTGATAAGAGCTCCCATGAAGCCCAGTGTCTTTTATCGGTACGTGGATGATACATTTGTTATTTGGTATCATGGTAGATACAACCTTGATGGGTTTCTCCTTCATCTGAACAGTATCAACACAAAAATCCAGGTCACGGTAGAGGTGGAAAAAGAAGGCCACCTGCCCTTTTTGGATATTATTTTATTGAAAAGAAATATGATGGAACTTTAGGACGGTGTACTAAATGCGGACCTCCACCTAAAGTGGGCATCACCATCCAGCACAGAGCAAGACACTACTCACTACTCTTGTCCACAGATCGTGGGCAAAATGTGATGAGGACAGCCTAACTGGTGAGGTACAACATCTACGTGATACCTACAGACAGATTGGGTACAGTGAACATCAGATACAATTGGCATTCCGGGAATAACCGCAATAATGTTCTACTCGATGACTTAGCCATCTTGCCGTACTCTGGCGCCACAACGACGAGGGTTGGAAGGTTTCTAGCAAGAAATGGCATTAAGACTATTTTCCTACCACCACTAAAACTAGGGAACATTTTGCGTTCTCCGCGTTCACCGCGAATTTGTAGACTTCCGTATGAGTGCAGAATAAATTACATCGGCCAGGCAGTACGGTGTACTAAACAACGCTATTTGGAACATTCCAGACATGTTCACTTAGGGCAAAGGGAGAAATCCGCGGTGGCGGAATATAGTTTGGAATAAGGATTCGATTTCTAATTAACTAAGGTGCTGGCACATGCGTCTGATCTGGTTGACCGGGATTGTGGTTTCCTGCTGAGTGATGAGTGGATACCTGTTACTGAGGCTGCTCCGTGTTTTGTGCTCCGCGGGCGTCTAATGAAGTCTGAGACGCTGCTAGGCAACGTAACAACGTCTGTCGTTGCCATGACAGTCTTTAAACAACGCGCTCAAGGCGAACTACAAGTCCTACGAGTACACCTGAAGATGGCAACGGAAGTTTATGTCGCCGAAATATTATATTTAAATAATAGTATTACTCGGTTGGTTTCCTGAGAAACATTCATAAAAATTGAAGCATTTGAAATATAGAGCTATAGAAAGATGCTGAAAATTAAGTATACAGATAAAGTACGGAATGAACGTATTACGGAAATAAAGCTTGTGGAAAAGTCACAGGAAGAGACGCAAGATGATGGGTTACATTTTAAGACATGCGACATTGGTTAATAGGGAACGATCGAAGGAAAGAACTATATAGGCAGACAAAGATTAGAATATGTGGTAATTGAAGATATATGTTGTGAGGGATAAGTTGAGATGAAGAGGTTAGTGTAAGATTCGAAGAATTGCAGGACTTCGTCAAACTAATCGATATACTGATGACAGCAATTACAATTACAGAACCGTTAGTGAGTTACATACTCAAGTTGCGGGAACTTAACAGCCATCCTTAGTGAATTTGCAGTGTGGGAAGTGCGTCTACTGTACTACGTGCATCCTGCAGTAATCTTGTGCCTTCACCCGCACCGGATGACAACTCTTCAAACGTCAGATCTGACGAAGTAATGGTAGTGACAAGTCATCTTGCAGATCAGTAGCTATTCTGTACCTGGGATGAATTATGCCTGTCGCGTGTGCGACACCACGACCACACAAGCTCGGATTATTGTACAACGTAGATACAAATGAAAACGTTAACGACACGTCTCACACCCGAGACTGTTCCAAGCACTTTTTTTTTTTTTTTTTTTTGGCCTTTGGTTACAGGACCATACAGCCAGCCAAAGTTTCAACGGTTATTTTATATAATTGTTTGCATTGAACTGCTAAAACTAATAAATTTCACATAACGCCATCTTTCAAATCAAAGAGTGTAATTTGTAAATATTTCAAAATTATAAACACAGATAGACATAAAAGACAGATTTAAAATACACAACTGAACCTATAAAATAGTATATTCCAGACAGTAAACCTTACAACATGTACACTGTGTTGCAGAAATTTCAAAATGGTAACACTATTTTGCTGTTTTGGTAAATAATACATTGTTTATCACACATAAAGCTCCGGCTTGTTAAAAAATTTATTTGGGTGTATACTACGAACTTTAGGATGGCTGTGTAGACACGTTGGTCGTCCGTAGATGAAAGGTTCGAGACATTTGTCGCGAGGTTTACACCTGGTTGTAGCAGGTCTTCCCGCAGCCTAGTAGACCGCAGCCAGTTTCTTTTGCAGGAGAATATTAAGTGTTTTACATCTCCCTCGCTCGTCTCGCCACAGTCGCACAAAGGAGGTGTTTAGGAAACTGTCGAGCCTGAATTTTAATCGTACTACGATATTCGTTATTTTTCTTGTTACATGCCATTTTTGATGCCACTGTTTTGTTGGTAACGGTGGGTGTAAATAGTTGTAGTTTCTACCTTCAGTATCTACCAGTTTGTTCCCTGCTAGGCCGGTGTGGGCTTTGATCCAAATCAGCTGCACCTGTTTTCGGGCGTTATAAAGGTGCTGTACCTCGTCCATAATTTTGTGTCCCAGGATGTTTCTCCCGTTACCAGCGTGTACACTGTGGGGAGACTCGGGCTCTTCTTGAGTCTGACAGGATAACAACCTTCTTCAGCGGTGTATATTACACATATAGTAAGGCTTTTCGGACAGCTGTCATTTCTGCAGTGTTTACTGTTGCTTCTTTTGGAAACTTATACTTACCAGTGTTAGCAGTTTACACTCCACACCATCTTCGGTCTTAGAACCATCCGTGTAGATGTGACATGTTCCATTTTCTGCGTCAGTCTGGTCGACTAATAGAGCACTGTTCTATTCCGCGTTTTTCCTGAATGGTATGCCCAGCAAGGTTTTAGGATTCATGATTGTTACGTCATGGCCAGCTTCGAAACACGGGAATTTTGTCCCATTATATATCATTTTCTGGTATCTCTATATTTCGGAATACGTCGTAACTAACGGAAGTGTCCGTTTCTATTTCCAATAGTGAAATGATTGAAAGTTTCTTTCTAAGGTCACGGTTGCCTTCATTATTCTTAGGCGTTTGTGATTGTGTCAGCAAACATTTTGCGCTTACATGTTCCCTGACATGTCGTATTTCCAGTGGCGGTTCCACTACTTTCACTAACAAGGGGAACTTCGGGTCTCGGAAATTGAGTTCGGGGTGAGGCTTTGCACCTTCCAGATCCACAGCTGACACACTTCGTTGCCTTGGTGAAGGGTAGCTTAGTGGCGAGTACACAAAAACGATACAGAAAGGCGCAGTTTCGGCCAGCACAGTAGGTTTTTCTTGAATTCGTCGTAATTAAATCATAAAAAGTTAGTTTATTAATATTAATATGAGTCAACATCTTTATTTTATTGTAATTTTCACTTTAATATCGATCTTTACTTGTATTCCGACGAATATTTTTATCATCTCATTAGTAGTGCTTCGCGAGCTCTTTATAACCTCATTTGAATCAAAGCCCTGCTGAAAGCATTCTCTCGCTACAGTAACTTGTAACTTTACACACTGCTAATTCGAAACAATCGCCAACATCTATTAACACTAATCCTGTAAGGTCTCAGGCTAAACAAAAGCTACACGGCGAGCTCGTGGAGACATGCTCTACCCGTCGTAGACTCTGCCGTTCTTCTCCTTCTTCTTCTTCAAATCTCAGTTGGTGGGATATATGCAAGATATTTCAGATGAAATGGACAAGGGAGGCCAAATTGATAGTGCAGCACTAGATCTGCCAAAAGCGTTTGACAGAGTGAGCCATAAAATGGTAGTAAATAAGACAAAATCTATTGGACTGGATGAGGAAGTGATTTGCTGGGTAGAAGAATTTTTAAAAGGTAGAAAACAGAAAGTTAGGGTAGGAAATTTAGTATCAAAAGAAGTGGAAGTAAATGGGAGTGCCGCAGCGTAGTGTATTGGGACCATAGCTATTCATTATTGTAATGAATAATTGTGTTGATTGTTTACTATCTGAAATTAGATTGTTTGCAGATAACATAATGCTACATAAAAGAATCAAAACGATAGAGGATTGTAAACAGTTGCAGGGTGATTTGGACAGGATATCTAGTTGGGTTGGTAAACATGGGATGAAGATAGATGCAAAGAAGAGTCAGCTTATTAGATACACGAATAAAAACAAAAGATTAATTATGAATATAAGGTGGGGAAAGAATTGCTTGCTGAAGACTTGAAATGTAAATATCTTGGCATTACATTTGAAAACAAGCTTAACTGGGAAGTACACATTGGACAGGTGGTAGGAAAAGGTTTCAAAATTCTGCACTTGTTGAAGAGAGTGATGAGGGGATGTACGATAGAAGTGAGGGAGTTAGGTTACAAAACTTTGGTCAGACCATTGCTCGAATATGGTAGTGTAGTATTGGACCCTCATTTTGAGTATCAAATACAGGAGTTGGAGAAGGTGCAAAAAAGGGCTGCTAGATTTGTTTCTGGAAATATCCGCAGAATGCAATCAGTGACGGATATGATAAAGAAGCTGAAATTGGATTCATTGCAAGACAGGAGGAGGATGAGGAGGGTCATGGGAGTGTACAGGGCGTATACTGGCGATGAGGAATGGAGTAGGTATGAAAAGTAGTGCATGGAAGGGAGAAGATGACCATGACCACAAGCTGGCACTCGATTTCAGGCACAAGGGTGTGGGAAGATTTTCTTTTTCAGGGAAGGGTGTCAGGGATTGGAATGAGTTACCAAGAGAAATGATGAATAATTTACCGAAAACTTTGAAAGAATTTAAAGATAAGTTCTAATGTAGGTGGCTGCAGGATAGGGGGAAGATAGGGGTGTAGGGAAATTGCCACCGGAGTCTGTGCCCCATTGCAATTAAATTTTTTTTAAAATCTTCTTCTTCCGGTGCCTACCAATTCCGAATGTCGGCAGCCATCTTGGCTGTCTTGTCTCTGGTGGTTGATGCTCGGATTAGTTCCGTAGTTGTCTTGGAGTTACAGGTTCTCAGAATTTTTTGGCCAGAAAGTTTTTATTTCGCCTACACACCTTTTTCCTGGTAATTTCCCCTGGAGAACAGAGTGCAGGAGTTGGTAACAGCTAATGTTCCTCACGATGTAGCCAAGGTACTGAAGCTTCCGTGTTTTTACTGTGCTCAATATTTTCATATTATTTTTCATTTTGTGGTGTGGTCTGTTAGTAACGCATCACTAGTCTCTAAGTTATGAGCTATTCAAATCTGACGGCATCTTGTAACACAAGAGAGTTCGGCCAGCTGTCGCTACACTTAATGAGCGAACAGACGTTTCCACGTCAAACACAGTTACTAAGAACTTAGGATCCGCAGTGACATTAATCCCCCACGGGATGTCTTGCGCTAACGTAAAATAAACTTAACTACATTTGGGGTTCCAACCTAAATGAAAGAGACGGAGGGAATTAGAATTGTTCACTCGTCGCAGTTGGCTGGAATACGTTGTGGGGTGTGGCCAGCTCTGGCGGTGCTAATGGAGTCGCGGCAAACTTCTGCCGCGTCACGTGGGATGCAGTGTCAAAACAACAGAGCCCCGGGCTGTGGTGGGCAGCCCTCCTTTCAGGCGTCTCATAGTACGAGCTCCCGGCGAATACTGCAGGCGAGATTTCCACTCGCTTCAGTTGCTTTAAGGAGACTGTACAGCCAAACAATTATAAAAGACAAACATACTGCTCGATGCGTATAAGCGAGAAACATATTAGCAAACGAATATTCAAAGCACCCAGCATACACCCTACTGTTTGTGAACGTTGTAACACAAAAAGGTGACATGTGATTACAATGAAATATAGCTCACAGATTGGGGACTTGACAATTGAACTTAACTTAATTACGGAGGTAATTTCAATAATCATCTGGCTACCACCTTCATATTTTTTATTACTATCTTCAGAGGATAAGAACAATACAAGTAGAACAGAGTGGAAGTGAATAAACTGAAACAATCTACCACGAGAAAAAAGTTTTCAGAAATGGTAAACATAGGTCTAAGAAGTAATTCTGAAAGGAGCTCAAATGAGAACGAATGGAACACACTTAAGACTGAAATAATGAGAGCTGGAATAGAAACATTAGGCTTTAAGGCACAAGCCGTAAGTCACAGAAGAAATTTTGGAATTGATGGATCAGCGGAGAGGGAGGAAAAAAAATCTCAGGATGAAGCAGGAAGAGAGAAATACGGACAATATAGAAATCAAATAAACAGGAAATACAAAGAAGTAAGTGGCTAGAAGAAAAGTGTAAAGAAGTAGAAAAGGAAATTTTCGTAGGTAAAGTAGACGTGGCATATAGGAAGTTCAAATAGAATTTTGGAGAAATGAAGAAAAGATGTATAAACATTAAAGCTGCCGATGAGAAACCTCTTATAAGCTGAAAATATAGAGCTAATCGATTAAAGGAACACATAGAGAAACTGTATGATGGAGATGATTTGAACAACAACTTATTACAAAAATAAGTTGATGTCGACATTGATGATCCTGTTTTGAAGACAGAATTTGATAAAGCTTTGAATGATTTGAAATCAAATAATTCAGTTAGAATTCCTGCAGAACTTCTGAAAACCCAAGGAGGAGAAGGAATCCAAAGATTATTCCAACTTATATCACAACGTAATGAAACTTGAGAGATTCCCACTGATTTTAATAAAAAAAAAAGGAGTAATTTTCACACTTCCAATGAAAGCACATGAGGATTATCGCACTATAACCACATGCTTCAAAATTACTAAGCAGACTAAAATACAGAAGAATGGCAAGTGTAGTAGAAGGGATAGTAGGTGAGGATCAGTTATGGTTTAGGAAAACCAGCGGTACAAGAGAAGAAATTCTAGATTTAAGATTAATACTTGAAGGACAGATCAAGAAAAACATACTTCTATGGCGTTTGTTGATTTAGAAAAATCATTTAATAATGTTAGGTGGGAGAAGATGTTCAAAATTTTAAAGAAGTTCGGTCGAAAATAGCGAGATAGATGAACACTTTATAATCTTTATAAGAATCAAGTAACTGTAATAGGGAATCATGTGGGACATGCATCAGTTAAAAAGGTTGTGAGACAAGGTTGTAGTCTATCCACATTAATATTCAACTTGTAGGTACAGGAAACAATAATGAAAGTGAAAGAATGATTTGAATGTTACATAACTGTTCAAGGAGAAAACATCAGTATACTATGATTTGCTGATGATATTGTCTAATTAGCAGAACAGGTTGAGGATATTGAGAGATTGCTGAATATAAGAACAAAATACCGAAGGAAGATTTTGGGCTAAATATAAACCAAAAGCAAGATAACAGTGATGAAATCTAGCAGAAATGATACCAATAATAGTAGATTACATATAAATATAGGGCCGGATGCGATAGGAGAAGTGAGTGAATTTTGGTACTTAGGAATTAGAATTACAATCGATGGCCGAAGCCTAAGTCGCCATGACCGGCCACAGTTAAACCACTCTGTGCCGCGGGTAAACGTGGAAACGGAAGTGCTACTTGGGAAAGGCATTAGTTCCGTCTTGGGAGTTGTGCCTGTGAACACCACTGGTAGGTGGGGTTTCACTAGGCATGGCCTGCACCTAAATAGAAGGAGAGAGTTCCTAATCAATATTCAGACAAATGAAAATTTTCAACGAATATATTGCGGTTCTGGAAATAGTCTACTTCTGAGCAAGTCTGTCTATGTCGGAAAGTGCATACCCTATCTCTCTGGACTCTAGTGTATTGATCTCAATGTAAATTTGTGATTGCTGCCCTCCCAGTACTATCGTAGGGTCATCACTGAATGTGTTATTGTTATCTCCGCCAAATTCACAGAGGATTATTCAAATATGTACTGAACTTGTTTTAATCTGGAAGTGTATACGCAGAAAATGACTGCAACCTACGTGACAACCAAAAACTCGTAAGTGGAGACTCCAACTACTATAAGGGACATTAAAGTCATTTTGGAAGTTGGTCTTCTGTTCCGTGTAGCTTAATGTAGCCGACGGCATATGATCATAATTCCATATCATAAAGAAAATAAGAGTTACGTCAAAATTAACTCATAAACTCTTACGACCTATTGGGAATAAAGTTAAAAAAAAACCTAAAGTACGATTTTTAGGAATATTAGTAGCTATTTGGTGAGTTCAGTGCTTTTGTGTTAATGTGTCCTGGTCTTCTGAAGTCAAAGTCAACTGTAAAATCTGTTTGTACTGTGGTGGGCGCGGTCTCCCATTCTCCGAGTGATGTGCGACGAAAGCGTTATTTGTTGTGCCACATGATATCAAAAATATTTTCATTACTCGTTGTCTGTTTCACAACTCTATCCCAGTGACGACAAACGAGTGTGAAACTATTAAGATTTCATTAAATAGATTTGCAGCAAATCTCTCTCGCCAGCCTCGGCGGTGCAGACTAGTGGTTCAGGTTCGAGTCCGTGCGAGGGCTTGCGTCCTGAGACACTCGGGCTGGCTGTGTGGTCCATGCAACCAAATAAAACTGAAAATAATAATAAAAAATCTCTAGCATGTTTCGTATGTTTTAAAACACACATGCTAGGAACCACCACAGTCAAACAGCCGCGTTACTTCTCTGTCGGTGTCAAACTAATTCCTAACTATACGACTCATTTCAAGGACACGAATCATACTGTTGCTCTCGTTCTGACTGGCCGTTTCAACATCCGCTTTTTTGTGAGACTGTTTGAATCTTCGTTACCCCACAGTCAATTTTCGTATATTATATTCTGCAATAGAGATGCAGTCGAGCGTTCTGGTGGCTCAGTGGCTAAGGCACTTGCTCCTGCCCCGGGCACGAATCCCGGCAGGCGCAGGAATTTGAGAGTTGTGTTTAATCATATGAGCTATGCCAGGACGCTCCGTGGTTCGGATTCCCCGTTAAACTGTAGGTCCCAAGCCCAAATGAGAAAGAAAGAAGGGTTAAAAGATGGGCCAACCCCCCACTTCTGTAAAAAGAACAGGGTTAAAGAAAAATACAAAGGGAATAGCGGGACGGCCTATATCCTGGGTATTCTGCGATAGACCTCAAAGGTCCATGAAAAGCAATAAATGATGATGAATAAAGATGCAGTCACCAAAACGGAGCTTGCTAAAAGGTTAATATTTTAAATGATACAAAGGTTAAGTTACATTAAATGCAGTAAATACTCAACCAACCGCAACGAGCGTGTCTCGGGCGCAATGCCACCGACTAGCTCTTCACTTCCATTACCGTGGTATGAGGTGGATTGTTCGCCACAGACATTTTTTGGTTGGTTCTCGTTTAGGAGTTGTAGTCGCTACAAGCGGTGCCTAACTCGCTTCCACCACGAGTCGTTCTCCCGCCACATATTCGATCGTGCAAAATTTGAAACAGAGATTCACATTCATCTCGAAGATGCTAAGATATTTCCATTCCAGCAGTCGCATAGGCCAGAAAAAAAAAGAAATCACACGTAAAAAAAAAAGGAGAACTATATCACTAGGTCGCCACTAATTCTTACACAGTGTTCCTTCAATAGGAACAATCTTTACCTTTTTACCCCTTTAAAAGTTCTCGTAATGTTCGTTATCACTTTAGATCTGAGTAGACCGAATGTCTCTTCTCACCACTGAATCTCAGACAATGGTTACCTACACTATTCATTTTATAAGAAACAATAATCATTTAACATTTTATATCTGCAGAAATATACGTCGATACCACTTTGACAGATACACGATAGTGATGTGAATCTCGTATTTTCGCCAGCTCATATGCTACTTAGCGGGATGTGCACGTTAGTCACATGTTTGTAGAGATAACGCGACTGCGACTTCACACGCTCATTAATCATGTGGTACTGTGAAAAAGGCGTTCAGGCGTGAGGCGAGGGTGTCTTGTTACGGGAACCTAGAAAACAGACTGCCGGGTACATGATTTACGACCAAAGATATTATTAATGAGCTCCTCGAGATTTCATATAAATTTTTGGCCGGTCACACATTCTGCTGACTAAACAAACTTCGACTAATATTACTCCTGGTTCTGTTCTATCTTCTAGCAAGCATAACTAATGAGAAAAAAATAACTTAAAAAAGGTTAGCTACAATAAAAATTATTATGTTAGCACGGAAGAAACCTTTACACACCAACGCGCGGTGGTGCTAAACACTTTGGATGTCTCCCAAATAAAGCTTAGTGATAATTACGATGAGTAACAGGTTACAAAATGAATACCCGATGCATCAGTAGCCAGCTCTGCTGGATATAGCAAGAAGAGACTCACTTCAGGTAAAGATATGTTTCAGAAGTGAACAGATATTTCAGGTAAAGGAAAGCACTGAAGACTGGCCCCGTTTAAACAACACCTCCATATTCAACCAGTAGACTGACCAAAGTTTTGTAACCAAATTCCCTAACTTCTCTGGTACATCCTCTCATCACCCTCTCCAGCTAAATGAAGGATTTTGTAACCTTTTCCTACCACCTGGTTTATGCGCTCTGCCCAGATGAGTCTGATATCAAACGTTATGCCAAGATATTCACACTTCACAACTTGAACAAGCAATTCTGACCATACGCTATAATCATAATTAACCTTTATTTTTTTTATCTGTGTACCTAATAAGCTGACTCTTCTTGACACATATCTTCATTCCATGCTGACCTACCCATTTAGATATTGTATTCAGGTCACCCTGCAGCTGTTCACAGTCTTCAGCTGTTTTGATCCTACTGTATACTATTATATCATCTTCAAGAAACCTAAATTCTGACCGTAACCCATCAGCACAGTCATTCAGTACAATAATGCAACAGCAACTGGTACCAATACTGCCCTCTGGCACTCCCATATTTACTTCCACCTCTTTTTCATAATGTAAAACACTTTTCTTTCTGGATTTTAAGAATTCCTCTTCCCAGCAAGTAACTTTTTCATCCAATCCAATAGATTTTAGTTTATTTAAAACCATTTTATGGCTCACGCTGTAAAATTCCTTAGAAAGATCTAGTGCCACACTATCAACTTGGACTCCCTTGTCCAATTCATCTGAAGTATCGTGCATATATCCCACCATTTGAAATTCACACATATCCTTGCCTACAGTCATGTTGTTGATCTTCAAACCAGTTTCTTTCCTCACAGACATTTCTGGTACAGTTTCATATCAATCTCTCCATCATTGTTGTCTTGATATCCTTTCCACTTCTATGCACTATTCCTAATTCTTTGACGAATATCCCCCCAAGCCACATCAATAACATATGCCCTGTTCAGTACCTATTTCCCCCTTCAATTTTGGCCACTGGTTTACTGAATCCTCTAATATCCATCAGAACTTCTTCGTTATCACTTATTCCTTCAGTTACTTGACTCCCCACAAGGTTATCATCCGACTTTATTAGGACGATATCCAACATATTTGCCCCCTAGTATTCTGGTCTACGAATTGTGTGAATCTTCCTTCCCTTATTAAGGTATTAGCAAATCTCTGTTCCCTTGTGTTATTAATCTTATTTCCTACCCAGTTTACAGCTGGAAAATTTAAATCCCCTCCAATAATGACCATTCTATTCTCACCTCTGAAATCTAAGTATGAATTGAATTTCTCAATAAGGGCCTCATCTTGATTAGTCATTCTCCCACTGCGGTAAGCAGTCAATACCACGATTGTTTTCTTTTATTTACCCTAGAAATCTACCCCATGTGGGAAATCAACTCCAACCAACTGCTGCCTTTTGTTCAAAGACTGTAAATGATGTGTAATATGATCAGAAGTAGTATGATGTTTGAAATATTGACTTGGAACTTGTAATTATGAATGTCTATATAAGCCATGAGGATGAGTTTCAGCTATTTCGAGTGATTTAAGTTGTCCATTTTATGTTTAAATGCCCGTAAATAGCTTTAATTTCAATTCAAGGTTTTTTTTCTAATGTTTGCTAGTGGTTTTGTACAATTTGTAAATATTTTTGTAAGAATTTGATTGTTAATGTAATTGTAAGCGTTCGACAACTGTCTAACGGCGCCTTTATTTCTCTGGCGCTTATTTAAGTTCACGGCGCGGAGGAGCAGAAATAGTCGCTGTGAGAAGTTTTGGTAATTTTTTGTGGTTCGCCAAGCAGTTTTGCTCGCTGAAGTTTAGTCGCCGGAATTGTTTTGTAATGTGCTTCTGAACGAAGTGATTGCCTAACCAGCGTATGTTTGTTATTGGAGATTTCGACGGAATAAATTGGAAATGGAACGTGCACCAGAGGCCTTGATATTTAATTGACCTGCTTAGTCGGCTCAGACATCATGCTGGTTATTATCCTGTCGTGAGAGGGAAAATCACCTACGACCAGACCGTAAAAATTCCTTGGCTAAAGAACTAATGAATGAAGCTGCAATCAGCATTGTTTGAAAGGACTGCCCAGCGAGATCCTCACCAAAGTCCTTTGAATGTGAGAGGATTCTATGGATCGCCTTCCTGGATATTAAAACAAGAAAATTTAATGCATTTGAGAGATGTGAGATTTTGTTCTGATGAATAATGGAATAAATTTTGACATAGCGAAAAACGTCAGTACATTTAGTAGCAGCCTTCACGTCACTGTACAACCCGGGCAAGAATCACAAAAACATTTGGGTTGCAAAGTGGTTATGGCAGCGTGGGACGTCTCGTCATCATTGTATTGACGAATATCAACCATAGTGAATATACCCCTCACTACCTGTTGATCAAGTGGGCACGCTCTGTCGAAAGACAAGATCGACGGCTCCTCAAAGACAGGCAACGAATACGACCCGCGATCAAGCAAGAAAAACAACACAGAGAAAAGCTGAACGTGAGTGGCAGGTTGAAGTGTCTCAGAAATAAAGTAAATACGATGGTATCATTTTTGAGGAGACTATGTACAGGTTCCAAACTTGAGAAGATTTTACAAATCCATTAGCAGCCTGATATGAAAATCAAAATTCCACTGAAATTCAAACCAATAGTCTACCCAGCTTATTGGATAAACTAGCTTTAACGCCCGTCAAAAACGGTGTATCACCTGTGGTGGTAGTAGGAATTTACTATGGAAAAGCTAGTAAGGAAAAAAGAATACATATCATTTTTTATGGTATTTTTCGTGAAATCAGTACCTTACTCTCGTTAGATTATTGGAATACTGGCTAAGATTTTTTTTTTTAAATAAATAAATGCATTTTGCTTTAAATGCCTGAAATTATAATATCAAAAACGGGTAACTGTTATTTATTTGACTGATACATTTTGCGATTACGTATGTTTCATGTAAACTTTCTCTGAGTGTTTAATAAATTTAATTGTTTATTATTTTCTGCGAAAAAAAATCTTAGGGTGAATAAAATCTCGGTACTTTAAGATCTCAGAGATATTAATAGGCGTATTAAACACGGCCATGACAATAGCGCTATCATTTAGTTGTTTCAAAGGTCGTGGACTTGAACTTACTGAAATATAAACTTTACTTGTATTTGATCCTAAAATTTCATTCTGCAAAATTTGAAGAATTCTTGTTTACTTCGAAAGTATCATCTTATTTTTTTTATTGAGGACGGAAAAACATTCATAATGTAATCTTTGGTCATAGTTTCTGTAACTGCCGGGGAAATTATACAGATTCCATATTGTTAAATACCTGAGGAACTCCAAAGAAATGAATTGTCAGAATACTCGATTCGGTAACATATTTGTCCTGATGTCCACTTTAAACAACCTAATAACTCACGTACAGCGAACACGAACAAAGACCACTACCGAAAATGGACAGTAAAATTTTGTAAAAAGGAAATAAACCGTAATACAAGAAACTCTTTGATCAAGCAGTAACATTATTGAACGTTTTAATTAAATTAAAATTTAGCCTAGGCCGGGATGGCATTTGGTATTCGTGGTTGTAACAGAGACCATCAGAAATTTAAGTTTCTTAACTGTTAGTTTCATTAGTGACGTTTTTTCGGCCGAAATGTTTTTCCAAATTTTTTGAAGAATAAAATTCTACAAAAAGCAAACTTTATGGCTGTATTATGGTAATTAATTTTGTAGCAGTAGCGTATGTATTAAACTGTGCAAATAATCTATAATATCTATGATCGCTTTTATTTTGCTGCAAGAATATCGTTGTTGAATTGCTAAGCTGTTTGTTGTGATTTAAATTGGTTAAATTGGTGTTTTATTTTATTTTTTATTTTTTTTACTAAGAAGAGAAAGAAAATATTTTATTTACGTGTTGTAGATACTAAATGCTGAAGCTGAAGGCAAAAATCAAGTGAAGTAATGAGTTTCACATCGCGTATACAAAGTCGTAACCTTGTTGATTTAAATCTACATAAAAAGGCAAACTTAAAGCTAACACGTATATAAACTTTGGTCATAAAATTTAGCCTAGGCCGGAATGACAACTGGCTTTCTCTGTTTAATTTAAGTTTCTTAAAGACGACCCGTTTTTCAAAAAGTAGTTCCACGTTTTTTCAGCAGTAAAGTATTTCCATATTTTTTTCAATTATGAAACGCTATTAAAAGCAAAATTAATGAATGTATTATGTCAATTAGTTTCATATCAGTTGCTTAGCTATTAAAATGTGCACCTAATCTCTAATTGCTAGTGACTATGGTCACAGGAGTTGGAGAGGGTGCAAAAAAGGGCTGCTAGATTTGTTTCTGGAAATTATCGCAGAATGCAATCAGTGACGGATATGATAAAGGAGCTGGAATGGGATTCATTGCAAGACAGGAGGAGAATGAGGAGGATCATGGGAGTGTACAGGGCGTATACTGGCGATGAGGCATGGAAAGATATTGCAATAGGTATGAAAAGTAGTGCATGGAAGGGAAAAGATGACCATGACAAGCTGGCAGTCGATTTCAGGCACAAGGGTGTAGGAAGATTCTCTTTTTTAGGTAAGGGTGTCAGGGATTGGAATGAGTCACCAACAGAAATGATGAATAATTTACCGAAAACTTTGAAAGAATTTAAAGATAAAATTTGTAGAGGGCAAATGTAGGTAGGTGCAGGATAGGGGGAAGATGGGTGTGTAGGGAAATTGCCACCGGAGCCTGTGCTCCATTACAATTAAATTAAATTAAATTAAGCATTATTAGCTTGACGAAGAGAATTGGGAATGAGAAGGCCAGAGACTTGGCTAACAGTGAATGGCTCGCACAGTATTTACACGTAGCCAGAACGGTTAATGCAAGAACCTCTTTAAAAATTTACTAGCTGGAAACAGCATAACAGAGTCCAGGAAGGAGATAGAGGGATATGAATACTGAACACGAGAGAAATGAGAAGACCGAGGAACGCAAGCACTTGTAACAAGACTGGACTTCGCAAACGATTGTTGTGGTGGGGGGACTTACGACAACGAGGTGGAGAGACAGCCGGAAGTGAACTTCCACAAGTTTTCTTTCGAAACAAGTGTCACACACTTTAGCAACAATCCAAAACAAAACCAGAGCTGTAAATCACACCTCAATAGACGCAAATTGTCGCCTTTTTCACAACTCAGTTGGTTGGATGATTCGTTCACGTTTATAAAAACCCGTGACCCAGTGAAATGTGTTTATTACGCACGTGAATCATCGTTTCGTGCATCTTCAGAGTTCTTTATAGGTATAAAATGTAGGAGGAACAAGAAAATAAACGATGAGGGGCTTCATTCATGGACCACTCGGTTAGATATACAAAAAAAATTTTTGCCTCGTGCCGAGAAACTGGAAGACGTGAAATTATTTTTTGAGTGAGCACGAGTGAGTGCTGCGTGGTCCAGGGTGGATTCGCACGCGGCGCGAAAATAATTGATGCGCGCTGCGGGTTGTATTATTCAGGCGCTGCTGGGAGAGACGCGGCGCCCCGACGCTCTCTGCAAATACGAAGCCCTCCTCTTCACAAACACCTGGCGACCGCTTCCACTGTGTCGAGTGTCAGCATTGTGGATGAAATGTCGAGCACTCGTTCACCACCTACGGACTACACCAACAAGTATCGGGTACTGAGTCGCTGACCTTCCCTTATTCACGTACTTTGTTAGCACAATACGTAAGGAAAAAAGCTATGAAATCTTCGTCATAATATAAATCAGAATAAAAAATACCTGATGGAAAGTCGACCCGATAAATAGAAGATGGAATCCGCAGTGGTGTAATAATTAGTTAATCATAACCTAAGCTGTGTCATTGCCTTACTCGTCTTCACATATAATTATCTCGATGATTGAAATTCCTCTTGGGGAAGGGAGCGGAGAGAAAACATATACCATTATCTAATTTTGGAAATAAAAATCTCATATATAGAATTGTTTTTTATTATTGTAATCATAATTATTATTTCTATAAGGTGTTTTTTTTTTTTTTTTTGGTACAAGACATTTCATACCTAACCGAAATCCATAAATGAGGTATCATTTTAAACATTAATGTATCGGCTTCGATCATATCATATTATAAGGGAGTAATTTTTCAAATTCGATCCTCAAAGGGAAAAAATATCAATATTTCTAAAACGCTGTTTTTTGTGTCACGATCCATTTATCTCCATGTATTTCTAACATGAAATCTATAAACGAAGTATCATTTTAAAGATTAAGATCTTCGCTTTGGTAACATCATATATTAAGACAGAAATTTTTCGGAATTCGACCATTAAAAGGCAAAAGTATCAATATTTCTACAACCCGTTTTTGCGTCAATACCCATAAATCTCCCTTGATATCTAACCGAATAGATAAATGAGCTATCATATTAAAGATTAAGGTCTCTACTTTGGTCACGTCATATCTTAAGAACGAAATTTTTGGAGATTTGACCCTTGAAGGGCAAAAGAAATAATTGTGAAAGTCGCGCGTATGAGACACTTCAGAGCCAAGCCGGTAGATAGCAGCAGCACATTTCACGGAAATATTAATAAACTGCTTCACTGGCGACGACTTTTGTTCCATAGCTATTACACTAAACAAATGTACAAATGAAAAAAAAATGAAGCGGTTCTTCTTTAATCCTATTACAAACGACCAACCTTACTATTCATTATATTCGCGAAATTTTCGCACGGGTCTTGACTAATAATGAAAATTGTCATTTCACGTATTCCACATCCTATACTTCACACACACCTTTCTCACAGGGAAAATAAAATTGCACTGACCAGCCCTCAAATAAAAGAAATCTCACAGCGTAGTAATTAGCGCGCTACTTTTTTAATTAGAGCTTCTATCAGTGGTAAAAACACACCTGGCGACTGAAGCTGGAATGATCTTAAAAGTAGGAAAGCACTAGCGAAAAGAGACGATACACATATATCTTTAATTTCAAATTTTGATAAAGAATTCAGAAAGATCTTTAAAAAATAGTATGCATGGATAGCGTAACCATACGTCCCACTGTCCCCGGCGTGAATAAAAATGTCCGAGTTTCTCAAACAAAATTACAATTTGAGATATCTACCTATTATAAGTTTTTTTGCTTACTTTCAACTGCGTCACAGATCAAAAAATCAGTTGCTGGAACGCTGAAAATGTTGTTGCTCAAGGCCGTCGGGCGGAATTATTTGAACACCTCCGTACTAACACTCTCCAATGTACGAACTATCGTGTAACTATTGAGTACGTTATGTGTCTGCCTGGAAGTAGCGCATCTGACGAAAGCGTTTTTTCTCTGATAAATAGAATATAGACAAGTGGTAAAACACAATTAAGTGTCGCAGTATTGAAAGCCATTTTTATTACCAAGACTAACATCAACAAATCATATAATGTGCTCCATTCCTACAAGATGTCAGACTCTAAAGCTAACATGCAATACATTCCACTTATTATAAGTATTCTTCGTTTTTTAATAAAAACTCGTAAAATATGAAAATATTTTTTTAAATTCCTAAAATGTCCCCAGGCGTCCCGCTCTAACAAAAAAACGTGATAAATGGAGCCCAGCATTCAGTGGTAGTGATGTATGGGCTTTGAGAAAGACTATGAGAATACTGAAAAGTATAAAATGAATGTCTTCTGTAAATGATGACTGAGCGAAGAAGTTTGTGGAGAATCTAAGTGAAAGAACAGCTGGGCTGGTGTGTGGGATTGGTTGTTACATTTAGGCAAAGGATAGAATACATGAAAGAGGTTCGAATGGATATTTTGGGATGAAGAGGTCAGTTCAACAAAATGGAGGATAACATCAAACCAGGCGAGATACTAGAGAAAAGAAAGTCATTAATACATTGAGTTAATACCAGATGCCTAACCATCAGCCGTCTGTCATGATCGTTTCCGTATCCTCTAGAACAGTGTTTCCCAACCTTTTTTGGGTCATGTCCCACTTTTAACATTTTTTTTTTTTTTGCCCCCCATAGATGATTTTTAATAAAAAATTATTTTTATTAAAGAAACTCATATAGGATGGTTTTTGAAAGAAAACACTTTAATATTGCCATAAAACACAGTAAGTAAAATTAAAAAACATGTAATGAAATACTAAAATTCAAAAATTTTTAATAAAGATTTATTATGGCAATTTAGTGTGATCCTTGCGCTTGATGCTTGCTACATAGAAATTTTATATTAGGCTCCAATTTAGTAAGCTTTAATCTCAAGTCTCCACGTTGTTTTATATCCAGTCGATTTCATTTTTTTATCAGCAAATCATTTACTGCACTAAATCCAGATTCGGCTAAATATGAAGATGGAAAAATCACGAACACCGGCGTTATTGGCGCGTTTTAAAAGGTCCGGGTTCCCGAGACAGGCGGAACATTACGCGGTGAATCCCAAAAAGGTCAAGTTGATGTCTCAAATCTTCCAGATGATATATTTTGCAAACATCAAACGAAACTATATCTAATAATTATTTACAGCACTGTTTTAAGAATTTGTTTTTTTGCTATATTTTGTACCTATATCTAGCATTGCATTTAAATAACTCGAAGAGAAAGTGGTAAAGTCATATCAAGTCAATTTCTAAATTGCCCCCCTAAAAAAACCAAATTTCCCCCCTGTGGGGCGTGGGCCCCACGTTGGGAAACACTGCTCTAGAATCTCTGCAATCCATTATAATGGTCAGTTCCAGAACATTCCGTACTGTCTCCTCTGAATTTCTGTTTAGCTAATATCAAAGGTGTGAGGGCTTAGGAGAGACTATACTAGTCTTTTCCAACCAAGTGTCAACCTCTCCTTCACGTGGTGCACCCTGTTTGCACGGACGAGGCTCTGGCGACTGAAAGTTTCCCTCTATAAGGAGTCACCCACTGCTTGCCAACGGCCTCCAAAAGGAGGGCGGAAGAGCTGGGAGTGGCCCAGGGCGCCTCTTACCCTTGGGGTTGGAAACGGCCCCTAAAGGCGGATGAATCAGAAATAATCAATGGCATGGGGATGCAGAAGGCAACAGGAAACCACTGCATTAAAGATCCAGAGGGTATCCCGAGGACATGTAATCCTCTCAAATTACATATATCATGATGGCTTCTTCCTGGGTAAAATATTCCCCCAATCGGATCTCCGGGTGGGGACTGCTCAGGGAGGAGTCATCAGAATGAATGGAAACATTCTACGAGTCGGAGCGTGGAATGTTAGAAGTCTGAATAGGACAGGTAGAATATAAAACTTAAAAAGGAAGACGAGACGACTTAAGTTAGATGTCGTTGGGATTAGTGAGGTTAAATGGAAGGACCCTCAGGTTTTCTCGTTTGGGAAACACAGAATAATTAATACTAAAGCTGTAAGTGGAGTTACTGGTGTAGGCTTTGTAATAAACAAAAGAGTGGGGGAAACGGGTGAGTTATTATGAACAGTTCAGTGACCGGGTTATTTTGATGAGGTTAGAAACTAAGCCAGTCCCAACCACATTAGTACAAATGTATATGCCAACGTCACAGGAAGATGATGAAGAAATAGAAAAAATATACGCTGAAACTGAAGAATTAATCCCATATGTGAAGGGGGAGGAAAATCTAATAATCATGGGTGACTGCAATGCAATAGTGGGAGAAGGAAAAGTTGAGAATAAGAAGGTTTCATCTAGGAGAACGAAATGAGCGAGAAAGCAGGATGTTAGAATTTTCTGGAAAATATAAACTCATTGTGGCAAACGCTATTTAATAATCATGCAAGATGGATATACACCTGGAAATCTCCAGGGGATACAGATAGACATTAGCAAGATTATACCGTTGTCAAATAGATATTCAGAATGCGATAGTAGGACAATACAAGAAGGGGAATACTGTAGGAAGTTTTGGTCCAGGACAAAGAAATTATTATTATTTATTATTTTTATTATCATTACTCCGCGATTCGCTAAAAGTGTGAGCCGGAGCGTGCATTGCACCTATCCAAAAGGGTGATAGTTTGGAAGAGATATGCGGGATATGACAGGAGGCTCCCATGGGCTATTTATTGTGAGGAACCATCCCAGCATTCGCCTGGAGTGATCCGGGAAAACCATGGAAAACCCAGATCAGGTTAGCCGGAGTGCTTTTTCGAAAGCTACTCCTGTCGGATTTTAAGTTTACTCGCCCGGTAAATCCTTTCTATTCCATTCCCTAATCGCTCGTGGGAAAAATGAGTACAGAAATGAACCGGTTCTGGCCCCGATTTCTCTTATCTTGCTGGTAGCAATATTTGCTGGCTGTCATTCCGAAATACGTCAGTCGTGAATTTTTCAATTAGCTTCCTTAGGTGTTCCAGGTCTTCCCAACCTAGCTCCAACAACATTGCACTTACGCTTTCCCTCCAACTATATATACCTGTCACGAATCGGGCGGCTCTGCTTTGGACCTTCTCTAAAGCCTCCATTAACCCCCTTTGATGGAGACCCAATACAGAACAACTATATTCTAACTGAGGACGTACTAGTGACTTGTATACCATCGATTTAACTTCCGGAGTGCATTGATTTAAATTACGACCTAGAAATCGGAGCATACGATTTGCTTTCCCAATTACATTCTGGATGGGCTCATTCCATGACAAATTATTACGAATTGTTACCCCTAGGTACGAGGGTGATTCAAATGAAAACCTTAAATATTATTTATTGTCCAGAAGTGGTACAAAGCTGTATCACTTTTCAACATACTCTCCCCCACGCTCAATGCAAGTCCTCCAGCGCATACAAATTGCATAAATTCCTTTAGAAAAAAATTTATTTGGTATTCCACGCAAGCACTCTTGCACCGCGTGGCGTACCTCTTCATCAGAACGGAACTTCTTTCCTCCCTTGCTTCTTTGAGTGTTCCAAACATACGGAAATCACTTGGGGCAAGGTCTGGTGAGTATGTTGGATGAGGAAGACACTCAAAATGCAGGTCTGTGATTGTTGAAACTGTTGTACGGGAAGTGTGGGGCCTTGCATTGCCATGTTGCAAAAGGACACCTGATAACAGCAATCCACGTCGCTTTGATTTGATTGCAGGCCGAAGATGATTTTTTAGGAGATCTGTGTATGATGCACTGGTGACAGTGGTCTCTAGGCATGTAATGCTCCAAAAGACGCCTTTTTCGTCCCAAAAGAGAGTTAGCATAACCTTCCCTGCAGATGGTTCTGTTCGATAATTCTTTGGTTTTGGTGATGAGGAATGGTGCCATTCCTTGCTCGCTCTCTTCGTTTCCGGTTGGTGGAAGTGAATCCAGGTTTCGTCCCCAGTAACGATTCTTGCAAGGAAGCCATCACCTTCTCATTCAAAGCGCCGAAGAAGTTCTTCACAAGCATCAACACGTCGTTCTCTCATTTCAGGAGTCAGCTGCCGTGGCACCCATCTTGCAGACACTTTGTGAAACTGGAGCACATCATGCACAATGTGGTGTGCTGAACCATGACTAATCTTTAAACGTGCTACAATGTCATTCAGTGTCACTCGGCGGTTTTCCATCAGTATGGCTTCAACTGCTGCAATGTTCTGTGGAGTCACAACTCGTTGTGCCTGACCTGGACGAGGAGCATCTTCCACTGAAGTCACACCATTTGCGAACTTCCCACTCCATTCGTAGACTTGCTGCTGTGACAAACATGCATCACCGTACTGAACCTTCATTCTTCGATGAATTTCAATAGGTTTCACACCTTCACTACTCAAAAACCGAATAACAAAACGCTGTTCTTCCCTGGTGCAAGTCTCAAGTGTGGCAGCCATCTTTATACTGATACTGCGACGGTATTTGTGCATCTGCACTATGCTGCCACCTACAGGCCATTCTGCTCGCTGCTTGTAGCACGCTTACCAACTTACAGGATAACGGCGCGAAATTTTGATTTTTTATTACAAATTTAAGGTTTTCATTTGACTTACCCTCGTATTTAGCGGAATCTACCGTTCTAAGGACAGTATCATTAATTGTATGTTCACAGTTAAATGGTGTCATCTTTTTACTTACACGCATGACTTGGCACTTTTTAGAGTTTAACTCCAACTGCCAATCTTTACACCACGAAATTATTTTCATAATATCGTCTTGTAACAAAGCGCAGTCGTCCTGGGTTTTTATTTCACGATAAATAATAGCATCATAAACAAATAATCTTTTCATAAGCGAGGTAGCAAGTTCTTAGAATTTTGTGAAAGATATAAACTAGTCGGGGCAAACACACAATTTAAGAATCATGCAAGAAGGATATAAACCTGGAAACGTCCAGGGCATACAGGTAGGTTTCAGCTAGATTGTATCATTGTCGAAAAGAGATACAGGAATCAAGTTCTAGACTGTAAAGTATTGCCAGGAGCAGCCATATACTCTGACAGTTATGAAGTGCAGGCTGAAATTCAAGAGAATAATCAAGCAACACAAGAAGAGTAGACTGGAAGTGAACAAACTGAAACAATCCACATAACAGAAAAATTGGCAGAAATTGAAGACTTAGATCTAAGAAACAACTCTTAAAGGAGTTAAGCTGTGGAGAAATAGAATGAACTAAAAAGAGAAATAGTCAAAAGTGGCAAGGAGGAGCAAATTTGAGACGCAGCATTACTCTCGTGAAAATATTTATAGCGGTCTGACGGCTGCAGAAACAGCGGTTGATTGATCAGAGGAGATGGTTAATTTATTTGAAACTGTGTTTGTAATCCAGATTTTAACTCTCGATATCTATATTATGGTAACATGTTCAACGCACTCGGAAAACTTCAAATCTTCGTTTTATTTTCAGTACAGTGATCACAGAAAATTATCCAACACGTGACACCAGTCATAGATACAGAGCTAATCATTTAATGGTATTTTTTAAGCCATGAAATCACACATCAGTGTCGAGTTGCCATTGGGACGAAATGCTGTAAGTCTCGATGTAACAATAAAACGGTATTTGTTTTTTGTTTAGGCCTTACGCCTCATCGACACTAACGTCATTGAAGACAAGAAAGGAATAGGGCAATGAACGGGAAGGACCTTGGCCATGACCTTATGAAGTAACCATCCGGACATTCGGCTGGAGTTGGTTCGCGAGACCACGGAAAACGGAGATCACGTTGCCACTCAAGCGCCAGGATTAGTACAGATAACTGGTCAGCCACAACGTTATGACTCCTACCTACTATCGATATAAACCCGTCCACGCGATACCAGCGTCACTTGACAAGGAATGACTGCTAGTCAGACACACGCACGGTGCATGTAGTACCAGTGAGCGTGCTATCCGTGTTTAGAATGGGGAAGGCGCGCGATCAATCTGAGTATGACCGAAGGCAGATTGTGATCGCCCAGAGGCTTGGCACGGAACTACATTACATGTCGCGTGTTCGAGGAGTGCTGTAGTGAGTGTCTTGAACAAGTGACGAAACCAAGGTGAAACCACATCTAAATGTCGATGGGTTGGGCGGCCACCCCTCATTACAGATGTCGGACGTCGTAGATCAGGCAGACTGGTAAAACAGGACAGGCGGCGAACTGTGGTGGAACTAATATCAGACTTTAATGCTGGACAGAGTACAAGTGTGCCTGAACAAACAATGCACTAAACACTCCTAACGATGGGCCTCCGTAGCCGACGACCCATGCATGTGCTAATGTTAACACCACGACATCGGCAACTACGACTGAAATGGGCACGTCACCATAGTCACTGGATGTTGGCGCAGTGGCAGAGCGTTCATGGTCTGATGAATCCCGATACCTTCTTCATCATGCCGGTGGGAGGGTGCGAATCCGTCGTTTTCCAGGGGAACGGCTTCTTGACACCTGTACCGCGGGACGGAGACAAGCTGGCGGTGGCTCAATTATCCTCTGCGGAACATTCACCAGGGCATCCATGGATCCAGTGGAGCTCGTGCAAGACACCATGATGGCCAACAAGTATCATACACTGTTTGCAGGCCAATTACACCCCTGCATGACGACCATGTTTGCCAATGGCAGTGGTATTTTTCAACAAGATAATGCGCCATGTCGCAAAGCCAGGAGTGTGATGGAGTGGTTCGAGGAACACAGTGGTGAGTTGCAATTGATGTGCTGGTCCCCCAACTCGCCAGATATGAACCCGATCGAACACATCTGGGGTTTGATTGAACGTGGCGTCAGAGCTCATCGCTCCCCTCCCCGGAATTTATGTGAATTAGGTGACTTGTGTGTGCAGATGTGGTGCCAAATCCCTACAGCGACCTACCGAGGCCTCATTGCTTCCATGCCAAGACGCGTTTCCGCTGTTATCCGCGCCAAAGGCGGTCATACCGGCTATTAAGTAGGTGGTCATTATGTTCTGGCTGATCAGTGTATTATGTTTGAATAGACGATTTCAAAATTTTAAAGAAATTCTATCTAAAATATCGAGATAGGAGAGTACTTTATAATCTATATAAGTGGCTATAATAAAAGCAGAGAATCAAGAGAGACATGCATCGGTTAAAAAGTGTGTCAGACAAGCTTGTAGTCTATCTCAATTAACATTCAACTTGTATGTAAACAATAAAGGAATTAAAAGAAAATCTTGACTTTGGAATTAGTATTCTAGGAGAAGAAATCGATATACTACGATTTTCTGATGACATTGTCCTTTTAAGCAAAACGGGCTGAGAATATTGAGAAGTTACTGAAAAAAATACTGAAGGAACAGTACGGACTAATCATAAACCAAAGCAAGACAAAAGTGATGAGATTTAGTAGAGAATTTTTCCATGATAGTAGATTAAATATAAAAATTGGATTGGATGCGATAGAAGAAGTAAGCGAATTCTGCTACTCATGAAGTAATACTACATGTGATGGCCTAAGCGGGAATGTTCTTAAAAGCGGAATAGCTCTAGAAAAAGAGTAATGTTGAAAAAGAGACATCTTTTAGTTTCAAATTTTGATCTAGGACTAAGAAATGACTTTTTAAAACTCTATGTGTAGAGAACAGCACTTTATGGTAAGGAAGTATGGATTTTAGGAATACCAGAAATAGAAAATTGAAGCATTTGAAATATGGTGCTATAGAAGGGTGCTAGAATTTAAGTGGACAGACAAAGTACGAAATGAAAGTGTCCTGTGAATGATGGATGAGGAACGAAGTTTGTGGAAGAGTCTTACAGAAAGAAGGGGTGACATTTTAAGACATGCGGGATTGGTTAATTGGTAGTGGAGGGAACAGTCGAAAGTAAGAACTCAGAGGAAGACAAGAATATACGAAGCAAATAATTGATGACGTGGGTTTTAAGGGATATGAAGAGTTGTAGAGGTTAGCGCAAGAAAATAAAAATATCGAACTGTAACCCGTTCAAGTTTTCGTTAGTATATTCATCTTATATGATTTTTGAATGCCCACCGAGAGTGATGTGTGAGCGGTAACGCTCTGGTCTTGTATTCGGGAGGACGCGGGTTCGACTCCCAGTCCGATCATCCAGTATTCTGTTTTCCATGGTTTCCCGGAATTGCTCCAGCCGGTCACTTCAGTAGGCGATAGCCGAATTCCTTCGTGCGTTGTGACTAGAGTGCTTTAGTCCCCTATAATGACCCGGACTTGACCTTTGTAGTAGTTGTTGCAGTGATACGCTGTATGTGGTTTAACAGACAGTCAGATAGATGATAGTACTCAAAGCATTTTCAGTTTTAAGAATGTTTGCGCTATAAACGATATTCGAGGCCCCCCTCCGGGATGCAAATTGAGAGGAACTTGTGGGGCGTGGTGCTGCAGCCCCTTAAGACCAGCGCAGCGCTAAAGGCAGCAGAAATCTGTCTGGGTCCTAACAAACACCACTGTTTTTGCAATTGTTCAGGTGTTGCAATTACTTTGTTTGTTGATGCTAGATGGTTACCTAAGGTACGCCTTAATTTCAACAGATTCACTCAGCTGTTAATATACTTACGAAATCTCTTTTTCACAAGATTTCAGTGCAGTTTTAGCTGGTGCCATCTATTTGTACTACTTTGTTGTTGAGTTCGTCAGCTAATTACTAGCACTGTCTAGGGTGACGAGATGGATAAGTTAAGGTTTAGGTCGACGTTAAGCGTGTCTTTCGTGTGGCCTGGGATCCAGCTAGACTGGTGCTCAGCTCTGTCGTGCAGCCGACTCTACGCCGTCAGTTGGAGGGCTTACACGACGTCTGAGCCACAATGCTAGAAATAAGAGAGATTTTCCGACATGAAACCCCGTCCTTATGAGGTATCTCCTCAAACATTAGGGTCTGCACTTTGGTAAGAACATAAATTAATCAAGTAATTTTTCAGAATTCGACCCTTAAAGGGAAAAAGTATTGACTATTAAGGTCACGCGTATGAAACAGTTCAGAGCCAGCACCACCACATAACAGCACCACTTATCACAGATATCTATACACTCTGTTTGTTTTGCGGTGAAGTCAGCGACATTTCGGATTGAGAGAAGAGATGGCTTCGGGTGTTTGTATCATAGTAGTGGGCTGCACGAAAGCAATGCACCCTCCGCCACACACTTTTAGTGAATCGCGGAGTAATAATGATAATAATACATCAGGTGAAATCAGAAAGACATTGCCAGAACAGATTGTTTCAACCTATTACAAACCGACAACATCGCTATTTATCGTGTTTTGTTCGCGAAATTTCTGAATAGTTGCAAGTATCTCGTAAAACGGTATTAGAAGGTTAACAGTTGAAATGACAGGGAGCTTTAGTAGCTAAACAGGGTTCATTCAGGCAGAGATAAGGCACACAAAATATACTTATGTATTACTTCTGCCACCGAAACAAGTGAAATTTATATTTAAAAAAAAAAAAATTTGTTTGGGATTTCGCCTTATCGACGGCGAGGTCATTAGAGGTGGGATGGGATTGGGGCAAGGAACGCGAAGGAATTCGATCATGGCCTTTTAAGTAAGCATCCCGGCATTCGCCTAGAGTGATTTGTGGAAACCATTTAAAGCCCAAATCTGGATGCCCGGACGAGGATTCGAACCCGCGTCCTCCCGAATGCGAGGCCAGAACGTTAACAGTTCACCCACCACGCTCGGTATGTATAAATCAATATGCTTTACATCAATATTTCAGTCATAATAACTACGTATGGTTTACCCCTCTTACTGCTATGCAAATCGTAGCGCACTTGGATAGACTTTCATCTGCAGTTATGTAACTTCAGCTAATTTAAGAAAAAGAATAAACGAGCCATAATTAAATGTAAATTTTCTCTTTGTTTCAGACAAACTTGGAATGACTGTCGCATCTTTGTCGGGTGAAACTGAAGGTATTCTTCACCTTCGCATTCCAGTCATCCGCGAGAACTGTAACATGTACGAGAGTCTGAGGCCTGATCACTAGTGCGGGGGACGGACGGGAATTCGCTTTAGAAGGAACCAGCAACGCAGAAAAAGTGGAAAAATGACTAAACAACACATAAAACGTTTTCTAACTTCAGTCCTTGGCGAACATGTAACAAATGAAAAGAGCCTATTATTGTGTGATTCCTGGTCAGGTCATACAGATCGTTCCCTTGTAGATGCAACTTTTCCAAACAAAGATGTTATGCTGAAGATATTGCCACCGAATTCAACAAAATATTGCCTGTTCCTTGATGTTTACTTCTTTCGGCAATATAAGCTTGTGATCCACTATTAAAGAGCATCTGTGCATGTATCGATAGTCGATAGATCGAGAAGCGCTCCATTGTGATAGACTCGCTGTCAGGCAGTCACGTTTAAGCTCTCGCATAAGTAGCGCGGGAATTTGATGATGGTTGCTCCGTGTCTAAGTGTTGTGCTATGAAGATTTATCCGGGCATTTCGGATACGTAATACGTGCATCCGCGTCGGGAAAGATATATTGGCTTTTGCGTCCGCAACGTCAGGCAAGCCAAGTGGCATAAAACCGTATAAATACGTTCATGGAGGGCGTGTAATGTGTGGTAGTGAACTAGTGATTTTTTTTGCAGGTATTAACTGTACTACCGATTGAATAAATTTATTCTGAATTGAAGTTTACACTCGGAAAGATTTGTAATCTTCGGATAAATGATATTTAATTTCGGTTGGTGGTCAGCGTATTGATGTTATCGATAAACTAATAGAATAAAAGTATTTGTCAGCACACTTTATATGTGCGTATGTTTTATGTAGCATTTCCCTGTGAACTTGTGAATCCTCAAAATGACAGAGAACTAAGTACATACTAATACGTTAACCATCCAACCGTGGCGACCGCTTTAAGAAACAATAATTTTACGAAGTCTTGTTGCAGCCATTAGGTGGGTAAAGAACACAACTATCCTTTTGAAACCAGTAAAGCAATAGTTTTACAAGCTCTATATCAGGATTACTGATTTTGTAAGACTAGAAAGTGCCAAACCACAAGTGAATATATATATATATATATATATATATATGATCGTTATTTCATTATGAAACTTCACGTTGTGATTTACAATCAACTTGCTGCACCTACGTATAAGCCTATGTTGCAATATACTTGGTGAAAGCAAGACTATGGAATTAGTATTCTAGGAGAAGAAATCGATATGCTACGATTTTCTGATGACATTGTCCTTTTAAGCAGTACAGGCTGAGAATATTGAAAAGTTACTGAAAAAAATACTGAAGGAAGAGTTCGGACTAATCATAAACCAAAACAAGACAAAAGTGATGAAATGTAGTAGAGAGTTTTGCCATGATAGTAGATTAAATATAAACATTGGATTGGATGCGATGGAAGAAGTAAGCGAATTCTGCTACTGATGAAGTAATACTATATGTGGTTTTTGATATTGGACTTCGTGAATGCGAAAGTGATTTGGAATCTGAAAACATGGCTTTAGTGAGGTGTGTCCACATAGAAAGTACATCGATGTTTTTATTCGATGTAAAACATCGGAACCCTGCATCTATGTTTTCCTTGGATCTCTTAAAAACATTGATATTTTTTCAACATCGAATACTTCTATGTTTTTCTTAGCTCAACGAATACAAAACCATTAATATTCGTCCGCAAATGTCGTTTCATTTATCTCTTACCTGTTCCTTTAAAATCGCCAAGGGAAATTCAGAGAATAGTTTTATATTCACCATTTCCAGTTGAACGCAAATAGTTCATTGGCTTTCGTTTGGTCCGTATGAACACAGTGTAACACTATACCAGCAGTGCAGTGTTGTAGTTGTAGCGAATTTTATGAATTTTTTTGTTTACGCTGTTACTTTAAATTGTAATCATTTAATTAAATCTTCAACAAATTTAGTAATGTTAACATTTATTTCTATTATTTTTGTCATTATTAGCCAGAATTTGCTTTTTTATGATTCGATGTTTATTAAAAAAAAATCCATGCATCGAATAGAAAAAGTATTTGTCAAAACATCGAATCAATTCGATGTATCGTATGGTAAACATCGAACGGATGCGATGCATGGATGTTTAGTGAATATCCCTAGTGTGCACATTGTTCTCTTCCACTTAGTTTTAACCACTTCATCGAAATCCCGCATCTGCACTTTGAGGACTAACATAAGCACTATCGGGTGTGTGGTACTGCTGTATATGCGTGTTTTGCGCTATATTAACGTACTTTCAGCGGAGAGTTTTGGCACTGTTGATTGAAATTGTAATGATACACTGACGTCATTGAATTACGTATAATTTCCTTCATATGGTATTGATATCCTGTTACTTTGTTTCTCTCTATCAAAATCTTACTTGAGGTAGAATGAGGTGGTGTGTTTCATTTCCATGCAACGTTTTGCGTGGAAATGACACACACCACTGTTTTGTTTATGATCGCTTGTTATTCTAAGCATGTTTCGAGCGTTCGAGGTCAAAGGTATCTCTTGTTGGTGTGACGAAATAAATGTAGTTTACTCATTTTCATTCCTTAATGTCATAGGGAATGATTTCCAACGCTTGAGAGCCTAGAAACGAGTGTCACGCACGGTATGGAGAGGGGAGATGTGATCAGCGCTGGTCGCGCACCTTACACCTGCCTGTCCCAGCGCGGTGCTGCGCGAAGCGACGCGGCGAGGCAGGTCAATGATCAAGTCGCCAGCGGCGCATGCGCAGTGCAGACCACCCGCGCCCCACTGCTATGCAACACACAATACACCAGACTTCAATTCTCTACACTTCAAACAAATGTCGTTTTCTTGCTTTAATGTTAGGAGTGAAGAAGTATGAGTCGCCTTTTATATTAGATTTATTTGTATTTCACCGCAGTTCATCAGGTAGTTTGAACTTAAAACGTTAGGGTTGTCATGAAATTTAGTAACAGTTTGCAACGGTGTTCAGACCCAGACCTTTAGTGAAATTGTATTTTAATAATTATTTGTAACAAGAAGGAATTTGAGTAAATATGGTTTTGTATATTTATCTTGCAATTAATTGTGAATTTTTGTAAATGAGCGCTTTATGGAAAGAAACCATGTAAATACTATTTAATATGTTCCAAAACAGTATGACACACGAAACATTGATTAAAACTTTGTAATTCTAAGTATTAATGTGAGCAACGATATTTGGAAGACAATTTCCGACAGTCTGAACTGATTAATGTGGATAATTTTGTGTGTAAATATCTTTAATTTTCATTCCTGCGAGTTTCATAATTATTGACAATGATTTTGTATTAATTCTGATTGTTTTTTAATGTTATTTTAATTGTTTAGCTACTGTTAGCATTCGAGAAATTGTTCTGTAATTTTCTATAACGCTTATATAAGCAATCGGAAGAGACAAATTAGTTGAATTATAGTTTTAAAGGTGTTGCAACAGCGTTTGTTTACATTTGTACATAGTATCTTTGTATGAAGTCTGATGTCATTGGTAAAAATATAAACAAACTTGAAAGTGATTCTTCTTGGATTAATTATTTCATTTAAAACGAGATGCCTGTCAAGTGGTTACCAAATAACGTTGAAAAGACTTTCTTGTTTACGAAATGTATTCAAATACTTATTTATTTTATATTATAATTTATAGAGAATTTTCTAGCAAAGCAAATTGCTACAACTTAAAAACATAACAATCAGTAGTTTCTTCGTCCTATAAACTACCTTCCTGTCTACACTTATTCAAAATTACACTACACAATCAATTAACAGTCTGTTACTGTACCTATATACCATTTGTGCATAGTTTCATAGTTTTGTTCTTTCAGTTATTGCTCAAAAGCCGATATTATGAAAATAATTGCGTGGTGTAAAGATTGGCAGTTGGAGTTAAACGCTAAAAAGTGCCAAGTAATGCATGTAAGTAAAAAGGTGACACCATTTAGCTATGAATATACTGTTAATGGCACTTTCCTTAGAACGGTAGATTCCGCTAAATATCTAGGGGTAACAAGTCGTAATAATTTGTCATGGAATGAGCATATCCAGAATGTAATTGGGAAAGCAAATCGTATGCTTCGATTTCTAGGTCATAATTTAAAACATTGCACTCCGGTCGTTAAATCGATTGCATATAAGTCACTAGTGCGGCCTCACTTAGATTATTGTTGCTCTGTACGAGGTCCCCATCAAAAGGGGTTAATGGAGGCGTTAGAGATGGTCCTAAGAAGAGCCGCCCGATTCGTGACAGGTATATATAGTTGGAGAGAAAGTGTAAGTGCGATGTTGAAGGAGTTAGGTTGGGAAGACCTGGAGCACCGAAGGCGTTGCTCTCGACAGAAGCTAATTGAAAAATTCTCGACTGACGTATTTCGGAATGACAGTAAACAAATATTGCTACCAGCAACATTCATATCCCGGAATGACCGCGAAAATAAGATAACAGAAATCAGGGCCAGAATCGATTCATTTCTGTACTCATTTTTTCCACTAGCGATTAGGAAGTGGAATAGAAAGGATTTACCGGGTGACTAAACATAAAATCTGACAGGAGTAGCTTTCGGTAAAGCACTCCGGCCATCTTGATCTGTGTTTTCCATGGTTTTCCCAGATCGCTCCATGCGAATGCTGGGATGGTTCCTCACAATAGCCCATGGGCGCCTCCTGCCATATCCCATGTATCTCTTCCAAACCATTACCTTCCCGGATAGGTGCAATGCACCCTCCGCCACACACTTTTAGTAAATCGCGGAGTAATAGTAATAGTAATTCGTCATAACATACTTAATCCGATACTCAAGAAATACATCGAGCTACAAGATTCACACATTTTTGTAGTCTGCGTACAAGTTCAGAACCCTGTTCACGCGCATACTATTAAGTTCAGAGGGATAGAACTTCCTTGATAAAGGCAACGAGCGAATGGAATGCGCATTATATGCAACAGATGGTGCTGTACCTATCAATTTTATTCAGTTCATTACATAAATAAAACCTTCGATTACTTTAAAAAATGTTTTCCAGTTCGTTTGTTTGGGTTTTTTTTTTTTTTTTGTAACAGTTTAACGTCCCTTTTTAACAACGTGGTCTTTAGAGACGGGAAAGGATGGGGGCAAGGAATGGGAAGGAATTCGGCCATGGCCTTTTTGAAGGAAGCATCCCGGCATTCACCTGGAGTGATTTGGGGAAACCATGGAAAACCCAAATCTGGATGCCCGGACGGAGATTCGAACCGCCGTCCTCCCGAATGCGAGGCCAGAACGCTATCCGTTACACCACCACGCTCGGTTTTTCCAGTTTGCAGTAGAATATTAAGAGTCAAAACTAACAGTCCACTTTCAAAATGGTGAATTGAAACTATAATTTTACATCACCGCTTGCAGAATATTCCTTATTTCTGTGCTATCCATAACAACAATTATACATATCGTCCCCTCCCCCCCTCTCTCCCGTTATCAGTCTTTCGACTGGTTTCATGCGCCTCTCCATCCCTTCCTATCCTGTGCTAACCTCTTCATCTCAACATATCCCTTACAACCCACGTCCTCAATTATCTGCTTCATATATTCTAATCTCTGTCTTCCTCTACAGTTCTTACCTTCCACTGTTCCCTCCACTAACAAATTAACCAATCCAGCATGTCTCAAAATATGACCTACCAGCCTGTCTCTCCTTTCTGTAAGCTTCTTTCACAAACTTCTTTCCTCGTCCATCATTCCCAAAACTCATTCATTTCGTACTTTGGCTGTCCACTTAATTTTCAGCATTCTTCCGTAGCACCACATGTCAAATGCTTCAACTTTCCTTCTTTCTGGTATTCCTTAAGTCAGTTTTTATCTCCACACATATAAAGGAAATTCCTAGGTTAATATTCAAAACTGAAAGATTTCTCTTTTTCTATTTTTAACATCACTCGTGCTTCGACCATCAGTTGTAATTTTGCTTCCAAGTTGCAGAATCCACTTACTTCTCCTTTCACATCTATATTTATTTTTAATCTACTGTTATTGCTATTTTTTCTGTTATATTAAATTAAATTTGTCTTGGTTTATTTTATATTTAGTCCAAATTTTTTTTCAGTAATTTGTCAGTATAGTCAGTCTGTTCTGTTAATCGTAGCATACTGATTATTTTCTTGCTGAACACGTTCTTTTCAAATAATATTTGTCTTTCAGAATACTTTTATAATAGCCGCTTTTTCTTACATAGATTGTAAATTAGTTCTATCTCTGTGTTTTGAACTTTCTGATTATGATTATGAGATTGTTGGATTATCCTCTCCGCCCGAATATTGCATTGATTCCTCAGTCCCCTTTATTTTCTTGCTGTGATGGCATATATGGTTCTACTTATGTAATTGGCGCTGGCTTATTATATACCCTCACAAAAATAATCATCTAGATAAACTGTTCGTGACAACCTCCCCATTCCCAATGAAGTGCATCACTTAGGTCTACCTTCCTTTTAATCTTAATTTTTATTGTAATTAAAACTGCATAATTTATTACAAAAATTATACAGTTATTTAAATAATTGATTAAAGGAGGGAGCGCGATTTGCGTTGAAAAATTGCTGCATCTGCATTTATACAAATTTCAAAAAAAATGTTCAACAACATTCGATCATCTTCAACAAAAAAAATTTAATTTATGTATCACTTTTTGCAGCGTAAGTTCTGAGATCAACATCGGGCTCACAACACTTTTTGTGACAAGTTTATTCGACTATCGCACCGCTATTGTCACGGTGCACACATGAGTATTTGACACAAAACGACGATCAAAATTATTTCTACGTAATTTGTAATTTTATTTCGTTTCTTTTGTGTAATAGTAGTTATAACTATGAAGTAGGAGTAATAATAAAGAACAATATACTTTGAACACACACTTCATTACATATTAAGTGAATATTTAAAAAATACCTAAACAATAATCATACATTACACTAAAATAATATCATTCTGTCGAACCGTCGCATCCTTCTTCGTCGGAAGTTTCCTCTTCTGTGTCGTTCTCTTCTTGATTACTTGGGTCCCATTAAAGTAATAGGTAAAAGTTCGTGCTCTATTATAATTAGGACCTCAATCAATACTTCGTGTGGTATAAGTGACATTGGATGCCACGAGTACAATTCAATTCAATTCAATTCAATTCAATGTACATCAAAGCCGTTTCGTGGCAGTGGAAAGCATTTTTTTTTTTCCCCTATCTTGTTCCAACTAGTTGATATTAACCGAATAGTACAAAACCTGTCAATCAATGTTGTGTTAGTACTTTTAATCTCTGCGGATATCGTTTGCTACAATCAGTTAAACTGTCGAATGATTTTTTTTTAGGCCGACTCACATTGGATGGATTGGATTTTATGGGAATATCGATAAATCCTAGTAACTAATCATGGTATTTCTTTAAAAACACACTCTCAGTCCTCTTATCAGCCTGGCATTTTGTTTTAATTTCCAATTTAAGCCTTGACAACTTTTGTTCGAACTGTTACGTTTGTTCGGCCGTGAATGTCCGGTTGATTTAAAATATTTTTCTCGACTAATTCCGCGAAATCATTTCCTTTCTTGTGTTTACTCATATAATAAATAACTTTTCGGGTAATGAGCCTGATACCAGAAGAGCCCATAACAAAGAAAATCTTATATTAATTAATATGACAGAAAAAAAATACGTTTGGTTTATTTTAAAGAAGCTAGAATTTTTTCGAATTAATAGATGTTTGGCACTTTTGGGCACCTAATTTTCAATGAAACTCCAAGATAGTACACTAAACTAAAACCATACATGAAATCAGATCCTGGAAAGGTCGGGAAATATAACAAAATCGCTCTTTAAGACTTTTCGTAATAAAAAAATTAGTACAAAACGAGTCAGCTTGCAAAAATGTACAGAAATAAAGTTGTGCGATATTTTTGGTTGTATGTTACTAGTATATTATTTCAATTCTAGGTACCTGGCTGTACAATATCCATATTAAAACCACCACTACTCACTTAACATCACTCACAAATTAAAATGGTACAACTTATAATTTTCTTGTATTTGCTTGGTATCAGTACGTGCGTCTTGCAATGGGCTCAGAAGACGACCGTTCACGGGGTGGGGAATGGAGCTTATCTAAAAGAACATAGTGGACTGTTGTCCTATAGACATTTGCCTCGAGTAATGTAGATGCGGGTTCTTGGAATTTGTTTAATGTTTTTTTTTTTTTTTTACTCTTCATGGGCTTTTTGTGTCAAATACCCCTGTGTGCGGTGGGCAGATGACTGCAACTCGAGTCCAGGGGCAAGTAGTTGGCGGTAGAATTTTCTCTCAAGCGGATACGCATGCACTGCGATCAACACTTCAGTCGATTCCACAGAGTGCCAACAACGTCTTCACACTGTGTCGTAGAATCGAAGCAAAACCGTATTAACACACAACCAACGAGCCGCGCGTTGAGTGGTCTACCCACTCTCGACACTAGCCGTCAAATAACGTGACGTTGTTAGTGGTGACATCTGTCGACATGCACGGAAGGTTTTGTGAAATCCTATTCACTGAAGCCGCACGCGGCATCAGTTCTCAGGCAGCCGACTACTCCCGCCGCCTCCCAGCACTAAACTACAGAACATTAACATGAAATGGTCACTGTTCATTATTATTTTGTTTTTGTTTTTTTGCTGTCGTCAGTCTTTAGACTGGTTTGATGCAATCCTCCATCCCTTCCTATCCATTGCTAACCTCTTCATCTCTACATATCCCCTACAACACACGTCCTCAATTATCTGTTTCATATATTCTAATCTCTGTCTTCCTCTACAAGGGCCCGCTCTAGCGTTATTGCCGCCCCGGACAAATAGACAAATTGCCGCCCCTTAAGATTATGTAGAATTATATATTTTTTTAAAAAATAATTAATTTTTAATCGAATAAAATATTTAATTTTTAAATTTTAGTAAAATCATATATTCATAAATAAACTTATTTAATTTTGATCTAGCGGCACAAAATAGAGAAATTAATTATGAAATATCTTTACATAGCCACAAATTAACCATATTTTTACGTTTGTGAATGCTATTACAGATGGATATTATCACACAAACAATCTAAATGCCATTATTTTGAAAATAAAACGAGATTTCATCAAATACGCTAAAATCGCAAAAAAAAAATTCTTACTTTCAGATTGCGAATTTTTTATTACATCTTAAAATTTACTTCATCAGCAATTTCATACTCAATTGCCAAAATGGCTAAATCATTAAATTATCAATTTCTTGGTTTTCGTAAATGCTTAGCAAGGCGTCGTATACATCTCCCAAATGAAATTTTTAAGGTTTTAATGCCTCTATCCATCTCTCCCAACTAGTGTCACTCCATGTTTTCAAAGTTGAACCCCGAACATGCTTTTAAAGTATTGCCCATCGAAAAGTAGATGCCGAAAAGAATAAATATATTTTTTGGACCATGTTGAAGAAATTAGTGGCTTCCAAGGATGCTTTTGCCATTAATAACAAGATTGAGAGACTGGCTACTACACGGAACATTGAATGCTCGCGAATTATAATGTTTAATTCTAAATTGCACTCCTGCTTTATTGCGCCTCATATTGGACCCGTTGTCAGTCCCTGTCCTCTGATGTCCTGCAAATTTAAACACAAGTCATTAAGTTCTCCAACTATAATGTCAGACATTTGTTTTCCTGTGGATCTTTCTACTGGTAAGAAGCCTTAAAAGCTTTCATTAATTTTAATCTCAACATCAGGATTAAATTTATTGGTTGAAACATATTTGGTTACAAGAGTAATTTGCTGTATCTTACTAAAGTCAGGAGTATAGTTTAAAATAATGGAAAAATATTTGAATTTTTTTTATTTCATTAATAACATGAGACTTTACACTTTGATGCAGCAGATCTACTATCCCGGTTTGTATATTTTCCACAAGATATTGAGCTTTAGTCTCTACTTTTTAGAGCACTCAACGGACGTGCTCTTCCATAATGGGATCGTATTCAGACAACTCAACTATTTTTAAGAAATTACCGGTATTATGCTCAAACAACTTGTCGCTTGTACCTTGAAAAACCAGTCAACTTTTACCAAGCATTTTGGTAATTGCAACGATTCTTAGAAGCACCTCATTCCAATGATTTATTTCGGCATTAATAACTCTTTGAGTGGCAGCATCTACAGTTTTACAACATTTTAATCTTTTTTGCCTGAATATGATTATTAGAAATTTCATGCTCTTTTAAAGTTTCGTCGAGGTGCTTCCAATTTTTAAAACCATCCTTTGAGAGAGAACTAACTAAACAACTGAAAATTTTGCAACAGAAGCAGTAAACGCAGTAGCTAATCTCGCAATATTTGCTCTGCGTTGCTGAAAATTCGTGCATAATATTTTGTGCTAAAACGTCGATCTGTGTCATTGGAAGGAAATGTGTAATTATGCAATAATTTAAGCGGACCTTGGTTTACTAAAAAGCTTCTTACGGCGTCTTATAAAATTCTTGGCCACAAAGTTTTAGAACGCCTTCTGTGAGTCTCACGTTGGTGTCAGTTCCAGTTGGTTTACAAACTTCGTTCATTTGTTCGCTACTATTCTCTGAAGATTCTATACTTCATTTGTATCCCGACCTGATATTGGATTCTAACTATTGTTTTGGTAAAACCCTGAATACAGTAAATTTTTTTAACGCGCCAGATTGATTCTGCCTTTACGCTTCCTTTCCCAACCTTCTTTTTTTGTACTGGTAACCAGATAGTTTTCTTTGACCGTCAGATATTTTGAAAGAGGCATGCACGTAACTCAAACAATGTACACTATAAAATAATATAAAAAGTAAATATTTATCCTTGCTCTAAATAAGCTAAAACCATAACAAAGATAAATTATTCTCAGTAGATATAAAAAATGTTTATGCACAACAAAAAATATTTTCCATACCCTGTGAACATAAAGAAAGTCTAGTGTTATTACACAGTCAAAGCTTATTCGCGGATGATACTATCCGTAAATTTGCTGCAAATACAGAAACCGTGTATACAGAATGGCAATTTCTATAGTCTTGAACGGAATAGGTTCCAAGTTCACAAACAAAAAAAATGATGTTGTGGAGTGATTGTCGCGCAATGCACTTATTAAACCAACTGACAAAGTTATTCACATTCACTAAAATAGTTAATGAATTTCTTTTTGTTGAGATGATTTACAAATGCAGCAATTAGAGTATCTGTAAACCGCATTCGTATATATAATAAACATCATGGATGTTAGCAGTTAGCATTCGAAATTAAATATACTAACTAGACGACCCGTGCGAAAATTTCGCGAATAAAATGCGATGAATAGTGAGGTTGAATATATTGTCACCAAGTTCAGTCATTACTCTTCATACTCCTACTTCCTTTATCGATTTTGGTTAGAAATCCAGGGAGATAAATGGCTCGAAACACAAAAAACATATTTTAGAAATATTGACATTTTTGCGCTTTATGGGTCGAATTATGAAAAATTCCTTTCTTAGAATATAATGTTACCATGGCGGAAACCTTAGTCTTTAATACGATATGTCATTTATCTATATCGATTAGATATCAAGGGAAATATAAAGCTCGTGACACAAAAATACGTTGTAGTACAATTTATACTTTTTCCCTTTAATAGTTGAATTCCAAACACTTCTTTCTTAAAATATGATGTCAGCAAAGCTGAGACATTATTGCTCACAATCGTACTTGATTTATCGATTTTGGATAGATATCAAGGGAGATAAGTGGCTCGAGACACAAAAAAACGTATTTTAGAAAAATTGACTTTTTTGCCTTTTATGGGTCGAATTACGAAAAATTCCTTTCTTAAAATATAATGTTACCACGGTGGAGACCTTATTCTTTAATATGATACCTCATTTTTCTATATCGGCTAGATATCAAGGGAGATAAATCGCTCGTGACACAAAAATCGGTTATAGAAAAATTTATACTTTTTTCCTTTAACGGTTGAATTCCAAAAAGATTCTTTCTTAAAATATGATTTCACAAAGCTGAGACATTACTCCTCATAATCCTACCTCATTTATCGATTTTGGTTAGATATCCAGGGAGATAAATGGCTCGAGATACAAAAAACGCATTTTAGAAAAAGTGACATTTTTTCCCTATAAGGGTCGAATTGCGAAAAATTCCTTTCTTAAAATATAATGTTACAACGGCGGGGACCTTAGTCTTTAATATGATATCTCATTTATCTATATCAGTTAGATATTAAGGGAGATAAATCGCTCGTGACACAAAAATGCGTTATAGAAAAATTTATACTTTTTCCCTTTAAGGGTTGAATTCCAAAAACATTCTTTCTTAAAATATGATGTCACAAAGCTGAGACATTACTTCTCATAATCCTACCTCATTTATCGATTTTGGTTAGATATCCAGGGAGATAAATGGCTCGAGATACAAAAAACGCATTTTAGAAAAAGTGACATTTTTGCCCTATAAGGGTCGAATTACGAAAAATTCCTTTCTCAAAATATAATGTTACCATGGCGGAGACCTTATTCTTTAATATGATACCTCATTTATCTATATCGGTTAGATATTAATGGAGATAAATCGCTCGTTACACAATAACGCATTGCAAAAATATTGATACTTTTGCCCTTTAAGGGTCGAATTCCGAAAACTTTCGGGCTTAATATATGACGTCACTAAAGCGGAGATCTTAATCATTAAAACGATACTTCATAAAACGGTTTCAGATAGGTATCCAGGGAGATAACTGACTCGTAATACAGAAAACAGCAATTTGAAAAAATTTACATTTTTGCCCTTTAAGGGTCGAATTCCGAAAACTTTCTTGCTTAAAATACGATTTAACCAAAGTGGAGACCATAAGCTTTAAAATGACACCTCATTCATTGATTTCGGTTAAGTATGAAGGAAGATATAGGCTTGTGACAAAAAAATACCTTATAAAGTATGAAGGAAGATATAGGCTTGTGACAAAAAAATACCTTATAGAAATAATATATATGATGGTATGTGAAGTAACTAATCGGTAATCAGCAGCTGGTAATATTATTTATTTATTAATGATTGTAACTACAGTCCCACACCCACAAAACTACAGTATTTTCACAAGCGATCAAAGCTAGCGTATGTGGTTCAAGTTTACGTCGCGATCACGACGATGATAATTTAGGATAAAATTGATTGTATCAATGCGCGTGTGATTGAGGCTTTGAATTTGTAGCGCCAATATTAGCGGAGATTGTGGTTAGGTTGAGATTCACCCTGGACCAATATGAAAACTTCTTTCCTCACCCATCATTTCCAAAACTCGTTCATTTCTTACTTTGTCTGTCCATTTAATTTTCAGCATTCTGCTGTAGCACCACATGTCAAATGCTTCAGTTATCCATCTTTCCGGTATTCCTAAAGTCCATGTTTCGGTGTGCTCCACACATAGAATTTAAAAAAGTTCTTTCTACCTAGATTAATAGTTAAAACTAAAAGGTATCTCTTTTTCATGAAGGCTGTTTTTTGCTAGTGCTATTCTGCTTTTAACATCATTCCTGCTTCGGCCATCCGTCGTAATTTAGCTTCCCAAGTAGCTGAATTCACTTACTTCTCCTATTACACCGATCCTATTTTTATATTTAATCTACTGTGATTAATATCATTTCTGCTACATTTCATCACTTTTGTCTTGCTTTGATTTAGATTCAGTCCAAAATCTTCCTTCAGTATTTTGTTCATGCCATTCAGTAACTTCTCAATATCCTCAGCCCTCTCTGCTAACAAGGCAATGTCATCAGCAAAATTTAACATTCCATTTTTTTCTTCCTGAACACTTATGAAATATGGAAATTTTTCTTTGACTTTCTTCATTGTTTCTTCTGCATACAAGTTGAATATTAACGGTGATAGACTTAAAACCTTGTCTCACACCCTTTTTAACTCATGCATGTCTCTCATGATTGTCTACTTTCATTATAACTTGATTCTAATATAACTTATATTCTTCTATCTCGATATTTTAGACCTGACTTATTTAAAATTTTGAACATCTTGTCACACCTAACATTATCAAAAGCTTTCTCTAAATCAACAAACGCCATAAAAATATCTTTGTTTTTCTTGATCCGCACTTCAAGTATTAATCTTAAAGACAGAATTTCTTCCCTTGTACCACAATTTTTTCTAAGCTCAAACTGATCTTCACCTACTATCTCTTCTACTACCCTTTCCATCCTTCTGTATATTATTCTGGTCAGTAATTTTGAAGCATGTGATGTTAGACTAATGGTGCGATAATTCTCGCATTTGTCGGGTTCTGCTTTCTTTGGAAGTGAGAAGATGATATTTTTATTAAAATCTGTTGGGATTTCTCCTTTTTCATAATTTTTTGATATCAGCTTGAATAATTTTTCGATTCCTTCTTTTCAAAGGGATTCAAGAAGTTCTGCAGGTATCTGATAAATTTCAACTGCCTTATTTGCTTTCAAGTCATTCGGAGCTGTATTAAATTCTGTCCTCGAAACAGGATCTCCTAAATCATCAATGTTGACATCGCCTTCCTTCTCAATTACACTATTCTTCAAGTCGTCCCCAACATACAGTTTCTCGATGTATTCCTTCCATCGGTTAGCTCTATCGGCAGCTTTAATGTTCATGCCTCTTTTCTTCATTTCTCCAAAATTCTGTTTGATCTTTCTGTAGGCAACATCTACTTTACCTACAACCATTTCCTTTTATACTTCTTCACACTTTTCTTGTAGCCATTTTTCTTTTGCTATTTTGCATTTCCTATTTATTTGATTTCTAAATTGGCTGTACTGCTCTCTTCCTGTTTCATCCTGAGCATTTTTGTACCTTCTCCTCTGATCCATCAGCTCCAAAACTTCTTCTGTGATCCAAGGTTTTCGGGCAGCTTGTTCCCTAAAGCCTAATTTTTCTTTACCAGCTTTCATTATTTCGGTCTTTAACGCATTCCATTCGTCCTCCGTTGAGCTCCTTTCAGAGTTACTTCTTAGACCTAAGTCTACCATTTCGGCAAATTTTTCTCTCGTACTAGATTGTTTCAGTTTATTCACTTCCAGTATGTTCTGTTAATACTGCTTCCTTATTCGCGTGAATTTCAGCCTGCACTTCATTACTATCAAATAATGGTCCGAGTCTATGTCTGCTCCTGGGTACGCTTTACAGTCTAGAACTTGATTCCTGAATCTCTGTTTGACCATGATGTAATCTAGCTGATATCTGTCTGTATTCCCTGTACGTTTCCGGGTGTATATCCTTCTTTCATGGTTCTTAAACAGTTGTTTGTCGCAATTAGTTTATATCTTTCACAAAATTCTAGCAACCTGCTTCCTCGCTCATTTCTTTCTCCTAGACCAAACTTCCTACAGTATTCCCCTCTTTTCCTTCTCCCACTATTGCATTCCAATCACCCATGATTATTAGATTTTCCCCTCCCTCCACATACAGGCTTAATTCTTCAATTTCAGCGTATAATTTCTCTCTTTCTTCGTCATCTTCCTGTGACGTTGGAATATACACTTGTACCAATGTGGTTGGGACGGGCTCAGTTTCTAAACTCAACAAAATAATCCTGTCATTAAACTGTTCATAACAACTCACCCGTTTCCCTACTTTCTTATTCCAGCATGTCTCAAAATATGACCTACCAGCCTGTCTCTTCTTTCCGTAAGCTTCTTCCATAAACTTCTTTTCTCACCCATCATTTACAAAATTCGTTCATTTCTTACTTTGTCTGTCCACTTAATTTTCAGCATTCTTCTGTAGCACCACATTTCAAATGCTTCAATTTTCTTTATTTCTGGTATTCCTAAAGTCCATGTTTCGCTACCGTAAAGTACTGTGATCCATGCATAGAGTTTTAAAAAGTTGTTTCTAATTCCCAGATCAATATTTGAAACTAAAAGGTTTCTCTTTTTTATGAAGGCTCTTTTTGCTAGTGCTATTCTGCTTTTAACATCATTCCTGCTTCGGCCATCGGTTGTAATCAGCTATCAGTGGAATATAAAAAATGTGGCTTGACGATTACCTATCAAAAAACAGAATGTCTTACTAATGATCTGGATGAATTGTACAGTGATGGAATACAAATTAAAAAGATAAATAATTTTTGCTCCTTGGGTTCAATTTTAGAAAGAGAGGGAAAATCAAACATGGAAATCAATAAAAGAATTACTAATGGCCGGCAAGTAATCGGGACGCTCAATTCAATTCTATGGAGCAAGAATGTTATGAATAGAACAAAAATGATTATATTTAAGTCCTTATTTGAAAGTATAGTCTTATAAGGATCAGAAACCTGTGCAATCAACCAGAAAACATATTAAGAAGTTGAAAGCATTAGAAATAGATCTCCGGAGAGTATCAGCAAAAATTTCAAGGAAAGAAAAGTAAGGAATACTGAAATATTAAGGCTAATTGAAGTGATAGAAGATATGTATGAAGTTATAGAACGAAAAAGATTGCAATGGTATGGTCCTGTAAGAAGGATGGAACACACTAGAATATCAAAAATTTTACAAGAATGGAAAGTTGAAGGAAGGAGGAAAATATTAGGACCCATGTTTACCTGGCTCCAAATGTACAAACACAAATTAAAAGATCTGGTGCAGAAGAGAAAGATACACAAAACCAAAGTACCTGGAGAAATATTTTGAGAAATTGAAGTTCTGTGTTCCGAGTTTTTATTGTTTTTGTTGGAATAAAACCTCTGCAGTGAGGAAAATCTCTCTCGATAAAAAAAATAATAATGAAACAACTGGATTAGCTGAGTGTATTCTAATAAATGTCACGTCTTATGACTATCATGAGGACTCTATGACACTTTATATAAACAGTTACTTAACAAAAATGATTTTATTAATGAAAACAGTGGTCAAATGCACTGATAGAATCGCTATCTGATTATATTTGATTTTAGGCTAGAGTCAAATTCTATGCATACAAGAACGTGCGTTCGGTTCCAGGTTCCTGTGAGGTAGTTTATACAAATTAAGAAAAGAAGTGGTTCTATTACAACGCTACACCGTCAACACCAACTTACTGCAACCGGCCAGTTAGGAATTACCTATCCATTGCGACACTCCATACCCATGAGTCTTCGTTAAGACGTGGTTGCGTCGTATAATGTCGACCGGGATATTCATGATCCATCTCAACTCAAGTGGATTCCGTTATGAATAGCGGTTTTCCGTACGATAATGACGACTCTGACCTTGCATTCGTGGTGACAACGGTTTGAGCCCCTCGACGTCCATTAGTAATTTTCAACACACTACGAGACATCCTACTTTCAATGGTCGCGGCCGGAGGTATTCGATGATTTATCCATCCGCCGTTTCACGGGGTTCCTCAGGTAACGAACACCTCACATGTATCGAGTGCGCCATGTTGCTTACGACCACAATGCTGGTTTCAAAAGGGAACGGACGAGCGTCATCTGCATCGCCATACGGCGTCTGACAACGGTCCTCTCAACTGCTGATGAGAGTTCTTCAGATGTTTAACAAACCAGTATGTATCTGGGTATCACAGTTTTTGTTTCGGTTATGATAATTCGTCGATCCGTCACTGAGTACTGTGGATGGAATTAAACGTGTCACAGCGGATTAGTCAATTTGAAGGCGAAGTGTTAGACGAAAGAATTTGAATAGGCTGTGACTTTGTTTTTCGTACAGGTGGAGACATATGCTCAATTTTCCTTCGAATTTTGTCGAAGTAAACTGTTTCATTTAAACATAAGTAGCGAAGAGTGTGTCAGGCTCGGAAAACGTATTGATAGGCATGTAGCTGCAATAAATGGTGCACAAAGTTGAGTAGACATGAAAGTTGGTCTTTTTGATTTTGCGGGGGAAATTAAGGAAGTACTTTTTGGAATACTTACTGCATCAGACGCAACGTCTTTCAAATAAAAAATATATGACATGGAGGGCAATCAAACTTCTCTAAAGAGAATAAATAATACGATGTGTAGTGTAGTCCAAAATGGAAAAAAAATAACATGCAGAAGGGAAGAAAAAGATAGAACGTTTTGTTCTCGACTATGTGCAAACAAATGATGTAACAATTCAGCGTGTAGCTACTCCATTAGCAATTAATGAACATTTGATCTTGCTCATACTATTCTTCGAAGGAACTGAAAGCGATTATGAGTCAGTGATCACTGCTATTGTAATGCGCAGAAGGGAATCCTTGAGCCACACGTAATAAACTCAGTTCAAGTTGTGAATTATTTAAAGTTGATACACGATGGTCTAAGAGATTTAAAATTTCCATTTCCACTAACTGAGCCCTATGGGTATTTATTGCTTAAGCTTATAGCTTTAGACGTTTTTTTTGGCAGATAACATCCTTGGTTACTATATGCTTGTGACTTTAATGGATGATAATCTTTTTAATCTGTATAAGATAATTTGGAGATAAAAAAATCATCAGAAAGTTATGTGTTTTAATCAACCGGAAAAGGAATTTTTGTTCATTGAAGATCGTAAAAGGCATTATGCTAACCTAGATTTTATTAAATTGGAGTGCAAGTGGTTAGATCAGAGTAATCGTAATTGTAACAAACATCGATTTTGCTGTCTACTTTTGATCACAAAGAACGCGAGGCTAAACTGTTGCAACCAGTCAGGGAAATACCGGTTGATGGTATGAAGAAAGCGATTCATTTAAATCAGATCCTACGGACGCATCTCGTAATGATTGGTTGTATCTGACTCCAAGAGAGAAGACGATCTTACAGTTCTGTGTGGATGAGGTACACCCACCGACATTATTTGTGTTTGTGTTTAATGTAAAGACTTTGAAACAAGACTTTCTATTCAATCAGAAAATGTAATAAATAGCAAGGATGCTATACCAAATTTAACCATTAATATAGATTGTTGAATAATTAATAACGAGAAACTTTATCTGAATGTTTCCTAGTAAAATTATCTCAGGAACGTGTGGCAATGACTTAAAGATGCAGGTTATAAGATAAAAGATCTGGACGTAGAATTAGAGAATCAAGGAAGAGGGTGAAAGAGTCTTTTGTTTTTGGTGTATCTTTTGAATCTTACGCAGGATGTACGGTATAACTGTACTCATTTTAGTAATTTGTTGTTGTTGTCGAATATGCAGGTGTTTCAGGGAGTGTTTCATTTATAAAGTATATAGATGATGATTGCTGTGTAAATGTTTTTAAACTTACAGTAACTGATTATACCGGTTCACGACTCAGTGATGGTCGAAGATCAGACTCCAGTAAGGAGGACAAAAGAGTCATTTTCGGTAGTGGCAAAATAACGACGAAACTATTACCACCGCCGGTTTTCTAAAGGAAGAAATAGTAATATATCAGGGATAGGACAATGTACACAATTGTCTCTTATCACAGATTCAGCCTACAGATTTGATAAGGCGTGTGATAGAATACAACATTTCTTAAGCATTTTCTAAGTATAAGCTGTTGCCGGATTGTATCCTGACTGTGGTGTCTTGTAACTGTGTATATGGATTATATCGCTTTTACGGATGTAGATATTGTGAAAATGGCCGTGAATGTAGTTATTTAGCATATGCTGAAGTCCGAGAATAGATGTTTTGAAAATTTGATAATATCAGAGAAAGAATATGAACCACAGAAGCAGCTAAATATGTGGAACAATAAATTGACTGAATATTATTTTAAAAAGAATCACAGTAAAACAACACGAATACAGTAAACAGATAAACCAACCAATGGAATGACCTTAGACTGAGGTTAGGGAGGGCTAGGCTGTGCCGTGCACTGGGGCCCTCAAGCTCAGGGACCCCCAAGCACAGCTCAGGGGGACCTAAGTTAAGCTCAGGGGGCGTAAACTAAGCTCATGGGGCCTAAGCCAAGCTCATGGGGGCCCTAAGCTAAGCTCATGGGGCCCAAGTGCAGCTCAGGGGGACTAAGCTAAGCACAGGGGGGCCCAAGCGCAGCTCAGAGGGCCCTAAGCTAAGCGCAGCTGGCGTAAGCTAAGCTCAGTGGGCCTAAGCTAGGCTCAGGGATCCCCTGCCAGCAAACTTGCAAACTTCACAAGACTTGGTAGAGCTAAAAATAAGATCACCCGTCTGGCCTGAGAGGCCCAAAATATTTTTTGCACCAGGGCCCTTGTTAACCACTGACTGAGGCACGAGTCTGTGTACAGGGACACACGACCATGTTCAAACCAGACCACCACTAACAACAGACGCTCACTGCCAGTACAGGCAACAGTGGTAACAATCTACCAGCCACAAAAATAAAGCTGTGTAAACGATGAGCTAGATGACAGAAAAAATAAACAGTCAAGACGCAAGAATGAAAAGATTAATAATGGGAACAGGTGGCTGTAAAAGACGAAGCGACTGCCGTGTTGCAGACTTATGCCAGGCAGGCTACCACAGGGAACGCCGACCATTTGTTGTGCATAGTTCACCTGTCTCGTGGCTGCGCCGAGGTATTGATTACGTCAGATCATAGCCAGAGACAAACTGATCTCTCCATCCGACCCTACGCTTGGGCACGGACTATAGCTGCAACGACTCCCATACTAAACTTACTCTTGGTAATTTTTAGTTCATCCCTCAATGCAAAACCTGACCCCTACACCAATGCATATGTGCAACTTGTTCACATTTTTTTATGTTGTTCTTATGGTAATAAATTGCTACTTAGTACCCAGTGCCTTTTCGAATTTCGTAATAATAAATAAGTCATAATAATAATATATTTTAATTAATTTAAATTGCCTTTTTCAGTAAAATTTTAAAATAAACAATACGGAATGGAAATTGAAGAAATCTGTGGGGTGTCATCAAATTCTACACTTCAGTAAGTTGAGAGATTTAAAGAACTCAGAACATTGTTTTCAGCTAATTTATTGTCTTCATGGTAACCGCAAAGCGACAGCATAAACAAATCCAGGGAGTTAGTTTGCATGCCGTAAATAGTGTAGGAGTGAGGTTATACTCTTTGAAATTTCTTCGTCCTTGTAATATCTGAAAATTAATAAATGTTAAAAGAAATAGCAGTTGGATTGGCAATATTGTAATTTTAATTTTTAAGACTTTGACTTGCCAGAGCAGTACTAATGATGTTGCTGTTGCTCAACATAAAACATTGTCTCTTTCGCAATATGTTTCCAAAATATGTAAAAACCTATTAGTGAGCTTGGCACACACAAAGAATCTTATGACTTACACTGGATAATTTTGCAGTCCGCGACAAAAACTAGGCGAAGTGAGGACAGTAGTAAGAAGGGAAAAGTTAAAATTAATAAAATTTTCTGCGAAAGTATCAAATTAGGTATCATCCCACACGAAGTTAGATTGATTTTATTTATTTATTTTTTTATTGTTCTGTCATTAGTCTCTCGACTGGTTTGAAGCAATCCTCCTCCCTTCCTGTCTTGTGCCATCCTCTTCATTTCAACATACACAAAGAAACCCCAGGCCCTCAATTATCTGCTTCATATATTCTAATCTGTCTTCTGCGACAGTTCTCACCTTCGACTGTTCCATCCACTAACAAATTAACCAATTCTAAATGTGTCAAAATATAACCCACCAGCCTGTCTCTTCTTTCTGTAAGCTTCTTCTACAAACGTCTTTCCTCACCCATCATTTCCAAAACTCGATCATATCGTACTTGATCTGTCCACTTAATTTTCAGCATCCTTCTGTAGCACAACATTTCAAATGCTACAGTTATCCTTCTTTCTGCTATCTCTAAAGATCAAGCTGCGCTACCTTAAAGAGCTGTGCTCCACACATAGAGCTTTAAAAAGTTCTTTCTAAGTCCAACATCAATGTTTGGAACTAAAAGATTTCTCTTTTTCATGAAGGATTTTTTGGTTAGTGCTATTCTACTTGTAACATCATTCCTGCTTCGGCCATCGGTTGTAATTTTGCTTCCCAACTGGCAGAATTTAATTATTTCTCCTGTCACATCCGATCCTATTTTGATATTTTATTTACTGTTATTGATATCATTTCTGCTACATCTCATCATTTTTTGTCTTGCTTTGGTTTATATTAATTGTAAAAACGTTCTTAGGTATTTTGTTCACGTCATTCAGTAACTTCTCAATATCCTCGGCTTGTTTTCCTAACAGGACAATGTCATCAGCAAATAGTAGCACACGATTTTTTCTCTTTGAACACTCATGCCACATTCAAATTTTTCTCTCACCTTCTTTATTGCTTGTTCTACATACAGGTTGAATATTAACGAGGGCGTCATACCTTTTTTAACTGATGGATGTCTCTCACCATTATTTACTTTTATTACAGCCACTTGATTCTTAAACAGATTAGGATATATTCTTCTATCTAGGTATTTTATACATGAGTTCTTTAAAATTTTGAACATCTTGTTCCACCTAACATTATTTAAAGCTTTTTCTAAATCAACAAAGGCCATAAAAGTATCTTTGTTTTTCTTGATCCGCCCTTCAAGTATTAATCTCAAAGCCAAAATTCCTTCCCATGTACCACGGTTTTTATCAAGCCGAAACTGATCTTCACATTCTATAGCTTCTACTATCCATTCTGTTCTTTTATATATTATTTTTATCATTAACTTTGAAGCATGTGATGTAAGTATTATAATGTGATAATTCTCACATTTGTCAGCTTGTGCTTTATTCGAAAGTGTGAAGACTATATTTTTGTTAAAATCATGTGGATTCGCTCCTGTTTCTCAACTTTATTTGGTGTCCTTCCTCTCCTAGGGATTTCAGAAGTCCTATATGAATGTCATGAATTCGAACTACCTTATTTGATTTCAAGTCATCCAATCTCTATTAAATTCTGCTCTGAAACAGGATCTCGAAAGTCATTAATGGCTACATCGGCTTCCTTTTCTATTACGCTGTTGTTCAAATCATCTCCATCGTACAGTTTGTCTATGTATTCCTTCCGTCAGTTAGCTCTATCTTCTGAGCTTAGAAGAGGTTTCCCATCGGCAGCTTTAATGTTTATACATATTTTCTTCATTTCTCCAAAATTCTGTTTGATGTTCCCATATGTCACCTCTACTTTACCTACGGCCATTTCGTTTTCTACTACTTCACACTTTTCTTGCAGTCGCCTTTCTTTTGCTGTTTTGTATTTCCTGTTCATTTGATTTCTAAATTGTCTTCCTGATTCATCCTGAGCACTTTGTGGCTTCTCTTCTGATCCAACAGTTCGAAAATTTCTTCTGTGATGCAGCTTGTTCCCTAAAGCCTGATTTTCGTTTATCAGCTTTGGTTATTTCTCTCTTCAGTGCATTCCACTCGTCCTCAGTTGGGCTCCTTCTGATCCACGCCTCCTGTTTCAATCAGCTGTAACCGCGACGCGACGTAACTGCGTCTGATCCTGACAGCGCCTCCGTGCGTCTCGGGGAAACTTCGAACTAAACGGTTGGCAACACGAGGCTCCGGACATCCTCTCTAAACACGCAGGACACTGCTCCTGGATAACTGATAGGAAAGCAAAGTCACACATGCGCCGGAGTGGCGGAGGACCATTCTTATTACACCCGAATTAAAAGCGAACAGGAATAAATTCTCACCATATAGACCCATCTCCTTAGATCGTGGACTGCGAAGATCAAAGGCGTGTTGATGAAAAACAGATTAAGTTTCCACAACGGCCATGACACGATAGAAAATAACAGCACGCTACTTACGGCTAAGGTACTTGAGGCTAATTGTCTCCTGGCTGCCTTCCTCGACCTCGAGGACCCAATTAAGAAGGGGGCGTCCATTAATTACGTGAGGTGTTTTTCTGGAATTCCGGCCCCCCCCCCCACCCTCCCAACATACGTGAGATTTTGTCGGACCTCCCCCCTCCCCCTCCCTCTGCTGATCGAGATCGTAGTTTTATGAGACCCTTTTTTTCAGCTCTCCTGCTTCCAAGGGCGGTTATAACCCCTCTAAAGTCGGTATCTGCGTCGTTTCTAGACCCTATACCCTCCCCCCCCCCAACACACACACATCCGCGTCGTTTATGGACTTATTAACTCTACTCTCCTTGAAGAATTTCAAAAGCTCGCGTGAGATTTCCATCGATTCTCCCCCCCCCCCCACCCCCTTGGGAAGATTTGGTGAGTTTTCGCCGAACCCCCTTCCCCCTATTTCACCTCACGTAATTAACGGACGCCCCCTAACTTGGTTGTCAACATCCTCATAGAATTTATGGAGAAGATCGGACCTGCGCTCAATACATGAGGACAGAGTGAATGTACAGCAGAAAGAAGTGGAATTAGTCGGTCCTACAAGCCCGTCCACATACACGACAAGTCCATTCCCGAACCCGACAGGGGTAGTAACTTTGCGACGATATTTCTTCGTCATGTGGCGTACGTTTCGCACCCCAACAGACAAAAGAAGAACGCTCGAAGATCAAGTAAATAACATACAAAACAGCCAGAAAGATACAGCGATGGACGCAGTTATACGGAAGACCAAAAATACATATTCATACAGAGGCATTATCAAAAGAAAGATTTTAGAAGAACGGTAGATAGACCGGCCATGGAGGTAGTGAAGGAACAAGCTTCATTGCTATGTGGCTAGATGCAAAGCTCTCAAAGGGAAAATGCATTACGGAGAAAAAAAAAGATAAGTGATATCTTAAACGATGAAAATGAGTAAGAACGTATAAAGAACAAAACACCGAGATATTCAGAAACATATGGAAGGGTTAAAGTCACTTTTCCTCCTTTCTTAGAAATTAACATGATGCAAAAGATATTGTAATAAATTCTGGTACATAAATGTTGTAATATTGTCATTTTTGTGATGTCACCTGCAATCAAATTTAACACTGAGTCTTGTATTCAATAAAATCTGTATAATGGTTAATTTTACTGCTAGCAAAATTAATTAAACAAGTGTTTATTTATTTATTTATTTTAAAAAAGTGAGTGACTTACACCACTGTGTGACTTACACTAGCGTATTTATAATCAAAACTGATATAAAGAGAGATTGCCTAATGCATCAATTATTGCGGAATCAGTCACCGCGCAGGACGCGCTTACAGACACAATGATTTAAGTCCGACTTACACCACTTTGCTGATAAACAAAGCAGGTGTTTTGTTCATCACTAGAATTTCCAGTTCCTCCCGTTGGAAGTTGAATGAAGATCTGATTTTCTTCACAATTTTTTACTAAGAAATTAATTCATTGTTTCATCTACATATCGCTTCAGTGTTTTTGTTTTTTAAATGTGACTGACATACATCACTGTGACATTAACCCATCCAAATCGAACCTAACTGTGTGTGATAAGTACTTCTCAATTTTTATTTAAATCCCCGATCAAATCTCATATTTTTTAGCTTAGGGAATTGTTTTCAGCGTTACGCTAACTCACTATCAACACGGTTTTTTTAATTAACTTTGAGCATAAAAAAGAAAGGACTAGGGTGAAAACGAGGGACAGATAGAGATCTACGAATTCATTAGACATTCTAAACTAACTACTGGATGTAGTCAATAGATATAATAGATTTGTACACATGAGATATTTAAAAAAAAAAATTAGTTCCGGTGCTATTAACACGCTACAGAGAAGGAATCAACCTTTTTTATATATATATTTTAATTGTGTCTGTCTGCAAATTATTAACCGGATTCACGAATATAATGTTGGTCAGATTTTGACCTTATATACAACACGTGGTCCCGCGAGTTAAATATGGCGTGGTTCTTTTTGATGTGAGGTCGGAAAGCTGAGATATTTAAGATAAAAGTAGCCACTTTTCGTTGTGTTTCGGGGTGTCTCAGCGTCGTGGAGTTTGAACAGGCCCTGCCGAGACACGCCAGTCCATACGAGCTCCCCCACACACGACGAGGTTTGGACCGGCGTTGGGCCATTTGGCCTGTTGGCTCGACTGTGTGTGGAGGCCTTTCCTCGTAATTGAAAAGCGGCTGCACATTGGAGCAGCCAACCCCCAGAGCACGAGGACACCATGTATACATCGATCTTATGTTCGGCCTCGTCAGCAAAGAGGACCAAAATATTGACAAAACAGTTATCACTAGAACCCTTGATCACAAGATGGGACGGATGTTAGAGAATATATACCGATGGGTCGAGGATGAATGAGTCCATGAGTGCAATGGCGATTGTGGATGTGTAGGCGTATACACTAGCGCCTCAACCCTCGACCAAGCCGGGAGGACGCAGGTTCGAATCCCCGTCCGGATTTGGGTTTTCGATGGTTTCCCAGAATCACTTCCTTTAAAAGGCCGTGGCCGAATTCCTTATCCGCATTCCCATCCCGCCTCTAATGATCTTGCCGTTCACGAGGTGCAAATCAATAAGTAAAAAAAAAATTCACTGATCTGTCGGCACACGAGGGACGGAATAGCCAACGCGGGCATTTGCTCTGACGTCAGATTTGCATTCCGAGCCGTCGTGGGTATTCCAGGAGTAGATGTAAGAGCTACTTGGACTATGAGGCAGCCAGGTATCTTCTAAGTCATCAGCCGAAGGGAGACAAATCAAGCTCCGAACAATGCAGGGGTAAGTGGAAACAAGGTGGCGTCCTATGTTATAGCTCGCAAATGCCTTAGGAACAGAGTGAACATGGCCACTATTGCATCTCTACTAAAGAATCGAATGCCTAAATGAAGGGGAGGCGTAAGGACGATAGTGTAGGGCTATCGACGACGAAGCAGACTATAAAGCAGACAGAGATAACTAGAAATTAAATCGCGTTGACCAATAGGATCCGAGCAGGGCACACTACTAAGGTTCATCAAGAAGGTGGTTGACTCTCCGATGTGCCAATATGGCAGTAAGGAGGATGACATCGTACGCTAAGATGTAAGCTTCACAGTGCGATTAGGAACGAACTGGTGGAAGAGAGGCCCTGTGAGAGCTCTGTCCACGCAGTGTATCAATACGATCAAAGCAACACAACACTCAGGTATGTTTCAAGCAGCAAAGTAAAACACAAATCATTTTACTCTTGATGTTCAAGTCGTTGTTCAAAAATATACATAACACAAGCTTACGTACATATTGCAGTCATCACTAGGAGCACCTGAACAGTATGTGACGTAATATCGTCCCCCATTTCATTATCACTGTTATTAGTTTGAATAGTACTTTACTTTCAGCTTGGTTCACAGAAAGGTAAAAATTAATGTTTTTGTCCTCTTTTCAACGTTATAAAAAGTCTCTTCTATGTTAACAGACAAGATAAACTGTCATTATGTGAAGTTTTGTTGAAACAGGTTAATTATTTTTGCTGATGCGTGCGCAGGTATACTAAGTTTAAAAATTTACTGGTTTGACCCAGTGATATGTGTACTTTGTAGAGATGAAAACTTTCCTATTAACTAAGCTAAGCTAATGCTGTTTAGTTTAGTTTGAATCCGTTGGTTAATAGTTGTGTCCTCGGTGCCCAGACAGACAAAAATTCTAGAACTCAAGTTTTGGCCTCTGTATAATCGCAAACGATCTGGCAGAGAGTATCCTAACCTGTGTTAACAGTGCGCAGACAAATAGGAAGGCAGACAGAACGACTCACTGAAACACAGAACACCTAATTAAAACAAAAAAATTAACGTTGTTACCATCACACTTTTTGAAATAAATTTCATGCTAAGACAGGAATTTTCTAGTTTTAATATGTGTAGAATTTTTTTAAATTTTCTTTAAAATCGTAAATATAAATCCAAGTTGAAAACAAAATTACTGTGGATCTTAGAAGACTGATACAAATTTTCAGAAAAAGAAACACAAAGTTACGTCGCAAATTCAGTATCTGGGTTATGAAATTCTTTATCTTGTGAAAACTCGACGTTTTGTCGAAAATATGCTTTACTGAATAATTGTATTTGTCGTGATTGCTTATCCACTTATTTCCCGAGAACCGTTGGCAGCTTCCATTTGATACCCGCGGAGGTACTTGAAAGACAGAAATTACCTTCAGGCCGCACTCACCTCCGCGACTTCTCGAGTTACAGGTGAACAATGTGCAGTTACGAGTTGAGCAGTTGACAAGTTCCGGGCGAGTCCGTACCACGCGGCCCGTCTCTGCTCGAGTGCCCCTCACAGACAACTGAGGAGCACGACCCGCAGCCTCCTGTGCTGCTCAAAGCGTCCGTTCAGATAATACGTAACTAATCTGTGGTAAGCCAGTGGTTAAAGCGAGTGCTCTCAGAGCTCTACGTTGTGGCTTCTAATCTTAGTCGAGCCACGAATTTCTAAGTTGTACTTGACCGTATGCCTGTACGTTCCGTTAAACTGTCGGTCCTTCTGAGACAGAAGCGGGCTGGCCGGCAAATAGACACTCTTGTTACTTAAGACTACGTGAACTATTCTGAGAATGCGCTGGAGTCGCGCTTATAGGTCAGTTTACTGACGGTAGGTACAGCTTACGGATTGTCCTTAGCTCTCGGATAGTTCTACGCAAACATAGACAGGTAAACCATGAACTTAATTTACGATTAGCTCAGAAAGACATATTCGCGCAGAGCATCAAATTCTCTCTGAGACGTTACTATTGTAGTCATTTTTTCCCAATCTTTTATGAAAATTATTAATTACCATCTCAATAAAACATGTACAACAATTAATAAAGTTGTTTCGACTATCGAGACCTATTTTATGTGTATGTATCACTATATTTCCTGCTGATATCAAAAGGAGATATATGTAAACCAAAATAAGTAAAGCTCTCACTTACCACAACTCAGAATAGCAATACTGAAGTGTTGTGCTTGTAAAAGAAATTATTTTTTTAAACAAATTTCTGACGAAAAAAACGCCAAAAGTGTAAAATTTTGAATTTTTGTTTGTGGGTGTTTTTCTGTGTGCCTGCGCATCGCGATTAAAACTGACGGACGCCTTTTGAGTGAACTGCTCTTAGTGGTACCCTGTGCCAAGAAACAAGATAGTTTTCATTGATATTAGTAGCGTACTTCCTGACGATAAATACGTAAAAACAGTTAATTCAAGAGTTTTCATCAGTATGTGCCTGCATATTCCAAAAAGTAAAGAATATATTTCACACATTTTCCAAGACTTAACAAAAAAAAAAGTCCACTGTATGATACGAGTTGTACTGACATCGGTGAGGTCCAAATATAAATACATATTAATTTACAGTCTGTGTACGTTTGTACATTATTTTAATCTACTTAAACGTTTTTACAATCGATACTCAATCATTACATTGTTCGTATCCATTGTTAATACATTAATGATGAAAATCACGACGTATGTAAAACATTTACGTTCAGTTCTTGAAACTCGGTTTGCTGAAAGTTATGCCTAAGGTTGAATCATGACAAAATTCGTTCGTTCTTTTATTAAATAAATGTTAATAGTTTAAGTCAACTCGTGTGCGCATTGGCTGCGCCTGCCTACCTGGCGAGGCTGCCGGCCGCGGCGGAGCGCTGCGCGGGTGGCCTGCGCTGCGGGGGCTGCGCGGCGCGACTGCCGCCGCCACGCACGTGAGCGGCAGTCGCGCCGCGCGCGCACGCCCGCCCGCGGTCGATACGCCTGCGTGCTCCACAAACACGGCTCACACTGCGCCTCTGTCAACGTACAAATGTCATGAAATGACAGTAACTTCAATTTTAACAGTCGAATGCATAAGGAACGTTTGGAATGTGCTAGCCTGTGACAGGATGGTAACATCGTTCGGTCAGTAGCAAAGAGGGTTTCCGAGAAGAGCGCAGAAGTCCACATGCCCGTCACTACAGGGTCACAAGTGCAAGTCACGTGACTAAGAAGCTAGTAGAAGCATGCGTCAGTCGTCCAGCGCTCATTCGTGTTTTAAGCATTGAAATGGAGGCGTCAAAAGAAGAGGAAAGAGGTGTTGTTCGTTTTCTGACAGCGGAAGGAGTAAGGAGAGCGGACATTCATCGAAGAATGTTGCAGGTGTACGGTGAACACTGTATGTCCCTTGCAAGGGTCAAGGCGTGGCACAAGCGCTTCAGGGAGGGACGGGTGTGGTTAGACGATGATGCAGGTCTGAACACCGCACCGCATTACCGGTGACGTCGTCCAGCTGGTTGATGGACTCGTTACGCAGGACCACCGAGTTACAGTGACAGCCGTAGCCGCAGAGGTCGGATTGAGCGTCGGAAGTGTTCACACCATCATGACAGAAGACTGAACTGACACAAAGTGTGCGCTCAATGTGTGTCCCACAGTCTCCAACTACAACAAGAAGCGTGTGGAATGGCCCACTGTCTAGATCATCTGCAGCGCTATGCCAGGGAAGCGAATGAGTTCCTGGCACGAGTGGTTGCTGAAGATGAGTCTTGCTATCATCACTTCGAACTAGAATCGAAACGACAAAGTCTCCAATGGAAGCATCGAGGGTCACCACCACCAACACATTCCAAGGTCATCCACACAAGTGCAGGAAAGGTTATGCTGACGTTCTTCTTTGACCAAGACGGCCCCCTTCTGATAGACTTCCTGCAGCTCGGGACATCAATCATTGCCTATTGCTCTGAGGGGCAAACGATTTGCCTCGGACGACGACTTCAAGCAGTAAGTGCTTAGCTGGTTCACATCGCAGCCGCAGGAATTTTATGAGACAGCCATTCACCGCCTTGTGTCGCAGTGGGACAAGTGTCTCAACAGCCAGGGCACTGGTTTCTGTTCTTAGACCGCCGGCTCGTTACTTTTTGAAGCAGCCTTATATCTCTGCGTTTCGTAACTGGGCTACAGTACCTACTCCTAGTTTCATTGTGGAGAGATACTCGACGCGCTTCAAGTATAGGATATGGAGAGCATAGGCAAGTTCCGCAAAGTGTCGTATCACCGAACCAACACCTTTAAGCAACTGGGTTACGAATCACCGGGAGAGAGAGGGAAGTGTAAGGTATATTTTTTTGCGACAATGATTCTGGAAGGAGAATTATGGACTATTTCATGGACCGTCACCATAAATTAAATTCCAGGGTGTAATGTTTCTCGGTCCCGTTTGCTGCATTTTATAAGATATTTATGCATATGTAATAATTTCGTTGAATATATTACATTGACCATAAACGAAAGAGGTGTGACATGAATTAATGAGCATATATAAAGCAAAATGTGTCATAACCTGATCAATTATTTCATCATCATCATGACCAAACAGACGGAAAATGTATTTACTTAAAAAAACATAAAAAATTAAAATTATAACTAAAAACACCCCATCCTTCATAAATGACTGGTTGATTATGAAATTCAGTATGATTCAATAACAGGAAAACCATTATGTTTCAAAATTTACAAATATTGATATAGTATAATTCATACAGTAAGAGAAGGAATTGTGGCTTTAAGATTACGTGATTGCTGTTACTTATGAAGTGAAATTTCAATTGATGGCCGAAGCAGGAATAATGTTGAAAGCAGAATATCTCTAGCCAAAAGAGCATTCAAAAAAGGGAGATATCTTTTAGTTTCATATATTGATCAGAAAGCAGTTTTTAAATCACTATGTGTAGAAGCAAGGTATGAACTTAACGATTACCAGAAAAAAGGAAAACTGAAGCATTTGAAATGTGTTGCTATTGAAGGATGCTCAAAATTAATTGGACAGATCAAGTACGAAATGAACGAGTTATGGATATGATGGGTGAGAAAAGAAGTTTGTGAGGTTTCTCATAGAAAAAAAATAGAGACAGGCTTGTAGGTCATATTTTGAGACATGCTGGATTGGTTAATTTGTTAGTGGAGCGAACAGTCGAAACTAAGTACTGTAGAGGAAGACAGAGATTAGAATATATGAAGCAAATAATTGAGGACGAGGGTTTCTAGTTTTTTTTTAAATGCAGTGGTTGGAGCAAGATAGGAAGGGATGGAGGATTTCATCAAACCAGTCAAGAGACTGATAACAGCAACAACAACAAAAATACTCTTTGTGGGATATAGCGCAATTCTATCCAGTTCAAAGTGTAGATTGAAAAAATAGTCTTTATCGTATAGTTGGTTTAAATAGTTAACAAGCTGTATTAATTAGCAGCAAGAATTTTTATAATTTGTCTCACACCATTTTCAACTGATGCATATCTTTCATGATTCTCTAATTCTATTATAGCCACTAGATTCTTATATAGACTATATTCTTCTATCTTAATATTTTAGACGTACCTTATTTAAAATTTTGAACATCTTGTTCCACTTGACATTCACAATTACTTTATCTTAATCAATAAACGCCATAAAAGAATATGTAAATGGAGTCTTTCACGGCGTATTGATGCAATAAATGTTTCACGGGTGTCCAGCCGGATAGTCACATAGAATGACGACGTTTCAACAACCTGCTCGGTTGTCTTCATTAGGTCTTAGATATTACTTCCCAAAATAACAAACAGACTGGCTTAGCTGCTGTTTTTTTTTTTTTTTTTGCGAGCCCCTCTATCTATGGCAGCTTTGCTTCTGTGGGTTAGGTGTTGTTCTCTTTGGAGGGTAAAACCCATAATAGGGGGAAAACCTCCTAGGTGTGTATGCAACATAATGGTGTTAGGTATTAAACTTTATTTTATACAGGTTGGATAATGGACTTATATAGTAATCTTTATTTTACTCAGGGTGGAACTCTATGCTTAAGGGGACTTTATATCGGTGCCATCTTTTTGGCATATAATTACCAACGTTTCGTAAGCTTTCTACATTTTCTCTATTTTTTTTTATTTATTCGTGTGGCACCTCTCAGCTTACTGGAATATCGCTGTGTGTATTTTGGGTCCATATGTCCATTCATGAAGGTCGTCTGTGCTAGTAAATATGTTGGCTTGTAAAATCATGTGTAAACTTCTATTTTGGATCCTTTGCATTTTGGATTGCCAGCGCTGTGTACGGTGCGGCGAAAATACAGCACCATGGTCTGCACACGACCGCGTGAGGCCACGCCAACGTGTACTAACTGTGGTGCTGACCACGCCACGTGCTATGGAGGCTGTCCCATGAGGAAGCGACTTCGTGCCGAGAGAGAGAGAAGAGCACCCCAACCCGATCACACCAGACCAGCAACAGGAGCGGAGGGCAGGACAGCCACCCAAGCTAGTAGGACCACACACGGACGTCAGACGAACCAGCAAGCCGCGACAAACAGCTGGTTCCTACTGCAGCCGCCGACAGAAGAAGCGAGCCACCCGCAGCTCTGGCGCTGCAACCACGCAGATCAACAAGAAAGCCAGCAGGGGAAAATCGTCCAACTGCTAACGGAGTTGATCACGACGATGATTCCCGGCTGAAACCTTACGGGGTTTCGACATAAGGGCGCCTAAGGCGCCCACAGCCCTTTCCCCCCTAAAGAGCATTAAAAAGTGTCCCCAAAATATCCCAAAATCCCCACATAGCGACACGTAGTATTAGGGCAACCAAGGTTGCGGGACTACACAAACATGGCCGTTGAGGCCGCGACACATAAAAAAAAAAATTCTACGCCAACTCGACACCTCCAACTCACCGCCTTTGGTCCAGCCCAACAACGCAGAAGCTGAGAATATCATGGCTGATACCACTGTTTCTCCCACAACATCGCCGATCAGCAAGAAAGCCAAGTCAAAGAAGAAGATGAGCAATAAGTCTCTCACGTTTCCGCGGGAAGTCGGCTCATATGCAAAAGCATCTTTGCTTCCACACGGTGCTACTGAACGTGTGGTACAAGCCATCAACCCAGAAGATTGGTCCATGAAAGTATGGAGACGGCGCCTCAAAAGAGGCAATCCGAAGAAATGGAAACTCATTATCACCGTTCTAAACAACCTTCAGTTTAGCTGGGATATCCCTACCAGAGATATGACTACCTTCGAGCTGGTCCTATGTAGCCGAGACTACAGCCACCTCGCCGAGAAGATTCTCCCAGAAGGGGTCGCTGAGTGGCCGGAGGTACTCGTGTTTCCGACTCCACTAGCCAGCGACTTCGACTGGGAGAAATATGTCGACCTGACGAAAAGAAAATTTATGACCTCCTGCTTCGATCCGGTGACTGGTTGCAACTTCCAGGTCCCGCCAATCTGGAACCCAGATAACATCACCTCTCCATAGCAGGGCCCAGTGCCGCCCATCCATATCTACTACCGCCACGGGTACTATGAGCTACAGACCTACCTGCAGCGCCACATGAAGCTGCCTTTCTTCTGCTGGCCGGTGCCTCAAGGACTGAATATACTGCTCGGAACCCCGAACGACCTTGCGGAAGCCATCAAGATCATGCAGGGCTTCCGTGTCAAGCATAACCTCATATATCCTGGCAGCGAACAAACCGCCAGCTCTACGCAGCAGGCCACAAAGAAAGCTGATCTTTCTACCCAGCAGACTCAGACTGCAGCGACTGACACCACTCTCCCGGCGAAGAAGAAACCGCCGCCCTTTCACAGCAGAAAGAAGATACTCACAACGACGTCGGAGAGAAAACCAACGTCCCTTCGCAGCAATCCGCAGCGAAACCACTCTCAAGCAAGCTGATCCAGTGCTTCAGATGTCAGAATTTCTGGCACTATGCCAGAGACTGCACAGAACCAGTCAGGTGCGTTCGCTGCGGAGGCCGTCATGGAGTCGCCGACTGCGAGAAACACAGAGAAGATGCTGTCTGCTGCAACTGCGGACTTAAACACGCTGCTTCCTACCGTGGATGCAAGGCATGGAAACAGCAACGCCGCACCAAGAGTCTGCAGCAGAAACGAAAACGAAGGCTCCATACGCAGCTCGCTACAAGCTCACAAGACGAGGCCACTCACCACCGCACCGCTTGCCACCATTCGTGTGTTACCAAGCCACACGCATCCACTCCGAGTGTTAAGATGTCTTTCACTACTGCTATTGAGATTGTCTCGAAATTTCGAGTCAGCGAGTATGTGAATGCATACGATGCCTTCCCGCTTGAACAGTGGGAAGCTCGCCTTGCGCCAGGCAACGCCCCATGGGAAGTATTCGTCACTGTTTTGTACGGCCAAGCAATGTACAAATGGCGAATACCTACCACGTCATTTCTAGAATTCAAACTGACACTGTCGGATCCCGATTATGGGGCCAGGCACGCCGATTCGTCGGTTACAGACGACCAGCTCAGAGACGCCCGCATATGGTGCCCCCTAATCTTCTCCGAGGGTTTTAAAGAAGCCAACTATTTTTAAGAAATCAGGCAGCACATGCCGGCTGCTTCACCCGACACCTCAGCAAGCCCTGCAGCGCCGGCCGATGTCAGCACCGCGGCGTCCGTCGACGGCAATAGCGGCAACTCTGTTGACTGCAGCGACGAAGATCTGCCTACCGTCGCAGGACCGGTGCAACAACTGATTGTCTACACTTCAGGCAACAACATCGGCGAGCTGTCACTCAAGGTTTGGGAGGAAACCGCCCTGGCAATCTCCACCTGGCCTGCCGCAGACGGGCTTTTGGTCGACTGCTCGTGGCCCTCTGGCTACGATGTGGTCACCAAACTACTAGAGAGCAGAGGCATACGATTGGCCATCAAGCAAGCGGGAAACCACGTCGCCTGGTAGTCCGCGGGCAACCGAAAACTTCCATGCCAGAAGAGGTCACCAAGGGCTTTGCGGACCTCGGCGTGGCAGTGTGGGACTGCCCCTCTTCGCCTTCACGGCAGACCCTTCAGCCACGTCAGCCCTGCAAGTGAAGGCGCTGCTTGGCCACGAGGTTCAGGTCGAGCCCAAGAAACGCCCTGCAGCTGCACTGCAACAGTGCTACACCTGCCAGCGGTTTTCACACAAAGCGAAGGACTTCAGTGTCCGTTGTGGGGATAAACACAACGTAAAACAATGCAGCCGCCCACGAGACACAACCCCGACGTGTGCAAATTGCGGTCTTGCATATTCTAGCTCGTACGCGGGTTGCAAAGCTAGGTGCAACCTTCGCAAGACGGCAGTCAATAAACAGTGGATCCATACGCAGCCCGCTGCGGAGACCACAGCAGAAGCTCCAATGCCTGGCGTCGCAGGCATCAAGTATGCTACGGAAGCATCGTCCTGTATCGCCGCAGTCAGGCCCTTCGCGCCGAGCTGAGTCGTTATCGTTTCAAGAGGTTGCATCACCGAAGCAACCCTCCCCTCCCGATACAAGTACGCCACGGTATTCGGCAGAAGTCAACGCTGGTGAGAGTCCCACCCAGTACGACACCCCTGCTTCGAATCGCCAAGAGGATTCCTGGTCGGAGGTGTCTGGAGTGGACGAGTCATCGTGGATATCATGGTCGTCACCAAAAGCCGCTCTCATCAACCACGACGATTTCAAGAAAGAGGAGAACGTCATTTACTTCTACTGCGAGAGCGCAGGCAATAAGTACAAGTTCAAGCCCTTCACACCGAGAAAGTTCGAGAATTTCTATTACGCCGACGAATCTCCACTCCAAGTGCAGCTACGAGTCAAAGCTGGGGAAATGCTGTTTGCGTGGGATATCCCTAGCAAGCGCTTCAAGAAACTCAAGCAAACTATCTCGGATCCGGCACAAGCACCAAACGCCAAACCCATCGACTCAAAAAAGAAAGACTGGTCTCGCCATGTTAAACTACCACTCGTCCTTTCCAAGAACTTCAAGGAGGAGGAATACTTTGCATACCTCCTTCGAACGCTCCACAGCCCCAGGAGCAAAAACAACAATGGAGAGGAAGCGACGGAACAAGAGGCCTCGTTGACGTCAAACCGCGGGTACTTCGTGCACAAGAAAACCGGAGACATCACCAAGATCGTCCTCCGTCAAAAGAAGCCTATCAGAATGGGTCCTCATTGGCGCATACATGCTCATTGCCAACCAAGCTGCTGGTAACCTGTATGAACCAAGAGGACCTCGAATAAATCAAGAAATTGCTAGAAACTAGGAACATAAGACTTCCAAGAAAACACTCGGTATTCAACAACGAGTATTCAACAAAAAGAAGCAGCTCCAAGAGACTCCTGCAATACGGATGAGGGAACGCTCCAAGATGATAATTCCTCCTCACGCCCAGCACCAGACAGGAGAGAGCCTGAGGCAACCAAGTCCACCTCCCCGGCCAGCAGCCAAGTCATGAAAAGGAGTATACCGAACTCCAACAAGAGGCCACAGAAGTGGAGACCGATGGCAACGTTACATCAATGCTTCCGCTGCCAAGTCTTCGGGCATCAAGCTTCTGACTGTCTCAAGGAAGTGCGCTGCGTTCGCTGCGGAGGGAGTCATAACAACTTGGTTTGCACATGTCTGCGTGACGCAACGCCGACGTGTGCCGTCAACGCCAGCGCCAACCCAGTCGCTCCCAACGAATGGAAAGATCGGAAGGACCTCAGAGATGGTCATCAAGCCACTTTAATAATCATCCTCCGACCAACTCAAATGACCAACACGGGCACCAATGTTGTAATCAAGAGTCAAGACGAGCAAATCAGCGGGGGAAAATCGTCGAGTTGTTAACACAGCTGATTGCGGCAATGATCCCAAACTGACCACATGAAACCAGTTAGCTATCGAACGAATAAGAATATCAAAAGGGTTTCCACACAGGCCGTAATCACTATGGTCAAAGACAGGAGCCGGCGCGCGCATCGCCCTCCCCACCACCGCGCCACGGAAGACCGCACTACCCACGCCAGGCAGCGCGCGCAGCAGCCCGCCCCCCCTCCCCTACACCGCGCAAGGGAGACCTCGCCCGCCGACCAAACCACGACCAGACCTCGCCACCCGGCCTCTGGCAGTAGCGGGCTCCCGCCGGCACAGCGCGACACACGCCAAGACACAGGCGGCCAGGCAGCCGTCCTGCAACAGCTTTTAAGAGCTGTGACTAATCTATCACAGCAGGGGGGCCACCCTCAAGCCGTTTTAGACATCGAAGCCACTCCCTCTCCCCTACTCACAACTCGCAAGCCGGACTGGCCATCGACAAAATAAACATCGAAAAATGAAGGGAACAACAAATTAAGCAAAAGGACGGAGGGGCAGGGAATGCCCAAAGTGTCTCGCCGTGGCGTCACAAACCTCCAGTCGACGACGACGATCACGCCGCTGTACGCAGTCGACAAAAAAAGAGCGAAGTGCTCCAGCCCGCTACCAGCCGCTCTGAGAGCAGGGTCACCTCACAAAGAAGCAAGACGAAGAATTCCTACGCTGGGGGGATCATCAGCGGCGGTAACACTGGTCGACGGCCAGCAGAGACTGGTCCAGAGCAAATCGCGACGGCAAAGCAGTCCGCCACCCACCACCATCGACGACAAGCGTCATCATGCAGCTACTTCATTAACAAACCACGTTACTGACGGAATTCATAACGAATTACGGCAACCTATCGGGAACGACACACCCGAAAATGCCACATTCAGCAACGACAACCAAACATTGATATGGAAGGAGATGTGACTAAAGTTGTAAGAATTTCCCCACACTCTGGGCGAAATACTGCCCACAAGATTTAGTGTGTCACGATTTATACACCAATTGCCTCACCTGGCAGTCCAATATATCACGGACTCGTTTAATGAGGTGTTATGTTCGGGTGAATTTCCGGAGACTTCGAAACATGCTGAAATTATACCAATTCCTTAGTCGGGAAAATCAGACCGACCCATCAGTCTGCTACCAACGCTATCCAAGGTGTTTGAGCGAGTTTATCTGAAAAGGCTTCTTACAATCATTGATCGAGAGGGCCTACTTCCAGATGAGCAGTTCGACTTCAGGAGACACCACTCCACCCCGCGTCAGCTGCTACGCCTAGCCGAAGATGCCTTCTCGGCTTTTGAACGGCGAGAGTACTTAAGCGCCGTCCTCCTTGATGTCAGCCGCGCCTTTGACTCGGCTGGCATCAAGGTCTGTTATACAAGTTGCTTGTGCAAGGGCTCCCTCTGTCACATGTAAAACTGCTAAGGAGTTACCTAGAAGGCCAACATTCCGAGTAGTGATGGAGAGTAGCCACTCGGCGGTTAAAAACATCTGCACAGGTGACCCGCAGGGTTCAGTGATTGGCTCAGTCCTGTATAACCTGTACATGGCAGACACACCATCAACTGCAAGAGTTGAAAAGGCTCTCTACGCGGATGACACCGCATCCTTCGCCAAGAGTTTAAACGTTACAATACTAAGATCTCGACTGCAGCAGGCCTGCAATAATATACAAGAATGGGCTACCAAATGGCGCCTTGGCTTCAACGCTCCTAAACGTCAAGCCATTATTATCTCCGGAAGGAAGGTTCCACTACGGCTCCAATCTTTAACCCCCTTTGGAGAGAACACCGATTGGACCCACACGGCAACATATCTCGGCGTAAAGCTAGACAGGCGGTTGACATGGAAACGCCATGTGGCCAACGTCCACAGCAAGGCCACAGGTAGACTGACATCTCTCTACCCTGTTCTGAATCCCAAAAGTAAGCTGAGACCAGATGTAGGCATACAACTCTACACCGCCCTCATCAGACCTATAATGGAGTATGCCACCGCAGTTTGGGGCAACACCACGGAATCCCACCTCCAGCGACTGCAGACTATTCAGAACAAGGCAAATAGTTTCGCCTACCACCTACCGAGGGAGACGCATACTGAGGACCTCCGCAAAATAAGCGGGCTTCCCAAAATTAGAAACTGCTTTCAGAAGCTGGCAGCGCAGTTTTATGAAAAAAGCTAGCACTCGGCCAACCCTTTGATTAACGCACTGAGTGCCGAGCCCATTTATGATCAGAGACTTAGGTGGCTAAGGAAGAAACTCCTTGATCACTTGTAATGGAGCAATACCGGAACCGAAAATTCCATCAATGACGAACAAGTAATGCCAGCCCAACATTAAAGTGGAAGGTGATTTATTTTCTTGTCGGTTAAGCAACGTTGAGCGCGTTGGTTTTTTTTATTTTATTTTTTATTGCCTCAACGGTGTTTTGTAGCCCCGCTATTGTATGTAGTTTTATCTACTGTTTCGAATAGATTGTGTTGGATTCGTTATGGTTCGCGTTAGGGAAAAACCCGGTTTTGACCGTTGTAAACAGCCTATATGGGAAACCCTTGAATGTTCTTATTAAGGATTGCTTGTGGTAGTTGATCCTTAATATCGGTGTCATAATTGTGCTAAGTGGCACTTTGAATTTGTGCCATTCCATTGGGAGTACTGTACCTACTGACTCCAATCTGTCAACTTCTGGGCGGATGGTATCAAGCCCGGTGAAAATATTGTCTGCTTGTCGAAAGATTTCTGCATGGATGGTAGGCATATTGGTGATCTCGTAAAGGTCTATTGGCGTGTAGATACTCGCATGGCTAATCATTCTTAACCATCTGTTCTGCACTCTTTGTAAGTGTAGCAGGGTAGATTTCCATGCAGTTCCCCAGAACTGGCAACCGTACATAATGAAGAGTAGGAACTCTGATTTATATATTCCTATTTTTGTTTAGAGTTTCAAGTCGTTGTTGAAGAAGATTGGTGTCAGATTCATAACGACGGCTAGGGTCTTTTTTCTTCTGTCGAAGACATGTTGAAGGAAGAGTAGATTGCGGTCTAACGTTATCCCCAGGTACCGGTGCTCGTAACCCAGGGTAACCTTTGCCCCATTGGCTCCAGCTGTCTTTGTAGGTTCGGTCGTTTAGTAGAGAAGTACACTGCAGCAAATTTAGTAGGGTTCACCTTCACCTTATTTTCTCGACACCAGAGACTAAAGGCGTCTAGGCCTGCTTGGGCATTGGAAATATTTCTTTCGTGCTTACCCCCGGTTGCGTAGATGACCGTGTGGTCCGCAAATTGTGCAATATACACGTTGGGCGGGGTTCGTATATCATTGATATCAATGGTGAACAGATGAGGCGATAAGGCAGATCCCTGCGGTATGCCCACATTCATTGTGAAGGTAGATGATTTGTGGCCTTCGATTTGGACGAAGAACCTCCTGTCCTTGAGCTAGCTTGCTACGAGGGCAATATAGCAGTCGGGTATGTCGGTGTAATCGAATAGCTTGACTATTAGTTTGGTGTGCCACACATTGTCATAGGCTTTTTCAATGTCGACAAATATGGCTGCTGTAGATTTATTCCAGTTAAAGCCTTTGCTGATTTGCTCGGCAAGCCTTACTAACTGACAGGTGGCTCCTACTCGGTTTTGAAAAAACGAACTGTTCTTTCCTGATGATTTGTTCAAAATCTAAGCTTGCTTTAATTCTCTTCAGCAGAATATGTTGCAGCAGCTTGGAAGTAGCAGAGAGTAAGCTGATTGGTCTATAATTATTGGAAATTGTTTTGCCTTTACCCCTTTTGGGCAGAGCTATAACCTTAGCCGTCTGAAGGGAAGTAATGTTGTAGGAGACATGCATTGAAAATTCTAGTGAGAAGTACCAGATATTTGCTTGGTAGGATCTTTAGGTGAATATTGCCTATGCCATCGATTCCAGGTGATTCTTTATGGCTAATTTCTTGATGAAAGATCTAACTTCACCGGGTGTTGTTAGGTCTGCTTAGTCTGTTCTCTACTCGCTGAACTGTTGCAGCCTCCGCCTCTTCTTCCTCTGGGGTTAGGGGGTAGACCACTTCAGTGTGTTGGGCGGCGAAGTGCTCTGCCAGGATTTCGGCTTTTTCTAACGACAGAGAGCATGGACCTGGCGGGTCTGATATTGGGGATTTTGCTTCTTTTGGCTCTTTAAGGATCGAATTAAGTCCCAGGCTTCCTTGTTTTCTAACAAGAGTTGGGACATTTGTCTTCCCATCTTTCTGATCTTCTCTCCTTTAAGCGCGCGGTGAGTTGACGGGAGAAGTAACGGAATCTACGGCGGTCGGCAGGGTCGTGGAAATATTGCCAGAGAGTTCTGTAGCGATTCCTTGGGTATCTAAGGTCTTGGAGTATGGCTGGCAGTTCTTGATAAACGTTGTTGTGTATGATGGTGGTGGTAACGGACGCTTTTCTTTCGGCTTCTTTGATTATAGTGTTAAAGTGGTTGATAGCCTTCTCGATGCGATCAGGCGACGATACATAGAAGGTGGTGTTTATTTTGTTGTTAATCCGTCTGGAGAAGTAGTTCCAGTTTGTTTCTGTTATTTTTTTAAGGCTGCTATGTGGTAGAGTACAATTCTTGAATTGGAGCGCGACTGGATTGTGGTCTGACGAAAGACCTCTCCATGTTTGAAGGTGTATGTCGTGACTGATGTTTTTAGCTACGACCATGTCGCGGACATCCGGTTGGACGTTGGAACATATGGAGCCTCGGTAGGTCCGTAGACTTGTATGTTCCTCCTTTCAGAAAGTTGGTACAGTATCTCTCCTTTAGCTTTGGAGGTGCGGGAGTTCCATGCTGTGTGCTTATTATTTAAGTCACCACCTATTATAATTTTGTTCCCTTTTGATAGGCTTTCGTCCAAGTCACGTTCAGTTAGGGCTCTGTTCGCTAGTGAATAAGCTGATGAAAGGATTATGTATCCTTCTTTGGTATAGATTTTAAGAGCCGTTGCTTCCATCTCCAGCAAGTTGATAGGTTGGATGACTGCATTTGATAAGGAGTTCCTGATTGCGATGGCTGTACCACCGCCTCGCTGGCCTATTCTGTCGGATCTGTAGATTTGGAAGCCTGATAGTCGAAAGGTGTCCTTGGGTTTAATGTGTGTTTCTGCAAGCAGAATTATATTAATATTGTGCCGCTTCGAAAAATCTAGTAATTCTTGCTTTTTATTTTTTAATCCATTCGCGTTCCATATTACAATATTTATTTCGCTCTGTGAGTACGAAGTTCTGGGCATTATTTCAGCATGGCCATGACACCTTCCTTGAATACAAAGAGCTTGGTGAACTTGTCTTTAGCAGTTAACTTTTTTCATTGTTCTTCTCATTGTATTACGGAATTCCTTCATGTCTAGCAAATCGACTTGACTATTAGACTCCTCTTCTTCTTCTGATTCTATATGACTGATCTTGTACTCTTAGAACCTTTCAGTGTGTCAGCCTTCTGTTTTGCTTCTTATAATGGCTCATTGAATCATACTCACTTGTTTTTATGCTGTGGCGTTTATTTAGGAAGTTTTGGGCTTCGACGGTTTTCTGGTTTGGATTCGGAGGCTTCACTATCTTCTGGTAAATGGGACAACCTCTCCAGGAGACTGCATGATCCCCATTACAGTTGATGCATTTGGCTTTTTGGCTGTTAGGGATAGTGCAGTTCTTGCTTGAATGAAGCCCTGCACATTTGACACACCTGGCAGGAAAGTTGCAGTAATTTGCAGTGTGTCCATGCCATTGGCATTTTATGCATTGGGGAGGGCCGTTTAGGTTTCTGTAGCGTTCTATTTTGACTCTTGTGTAAAGAATTGCGCGAACATTATAGATTGCGTCTGATTCTGCACCTGGTTTCAAGGACACTGCAAAAGTAACGAGTGAGATAAGTTCTCTGGTTTCTCAATTCCGCTTTTTAAATTGATAAACAGATAGAACGACAAATCCCTTGGAGGCCAAGACTTCCTGGTTGCTGTCTGTTGTGATTGATGGTGGCAGGCCTTTGATGACCACCTTGAGTGGTTTCTCATCTGGCATTTGGTGGCTGAAATGGTCTACTCTATGCTGTTCGAAGAATTTTAGTAAGGTTTGGTGGTCCTCTTTGTTGTCGACGAAATATTTTAGGTGACTATCGCTGTACACCACGTTTAGGCGCCCTGTTAGGTGGCTTCTTAGGGCTTGATTCATCTCCAGATACTTCTGGACTTACTTGGTGAGTGCCTGGATGGGTGACCGATTATGGCTCCATACGCAGTCCGCAACATTGATACCCTCAGTTCCGGCGCACTGATTGGGCGTCCTGGCAACCTTCGATACACGATCTTGGAATTTTCGGCCGCAGATAAGCATTCCCAGTTGATATCTCGTATGGGCTGCAGGCGTACCTACAGCGCCACATGAAATTGCCTTTCTTCTGCTGGCCGGTACCTCAAGGACTGAAGATACTGCTGGGCATCCCCAGCGACCTTGCGGAAGCCATCAAGATCTTGCAGAGCTTCCGTATCAAGCATTACATCATACTTCCTGGCAGCGAAGAAACCGCCACCTCTACGCAGCAGACCACAAAGAAAGCTGATCTTTCTACCCAGCAGACTCAGACTGCAGCGACCGAAACACTCTCCCCGGTGGAGAAGAAACCGCCGCCCTCTCGCAGCAGAAAGAAGATACTCACAACAACGGCGGAGAGAAAATCAAAACCAACGTCCCTTCGCTGCAATACGCAGCGAAACCACCCTCAAGCAAGCTGATCCAATGCTTCAGATGTCAGAATTTCTGGCATTATGCCAGAGACTGCACAGAACCAGCCAGGTGCGTTCGCTGCGGAGGCCGTCATGGAATCGCCGACTGCGAAAAACACAGAGAAGATCCTGTATGCTGCAACTGCGGAATTAAGCATGCTGCTTCCTACCGCGGATGCAAGGCATGGAAACTGCAACGCCGCACCAAGACTATGCAGCAGAAACAAAAACCAAGGCTCCTTACGCATCCCACTGCAAGTTCACAATATCAGGCCACTCGCAGTCGACAAGAAAAGAGCGGTGTGCTCCAGTCCGCTACCAGCTGCACTGAAAGCAGGGTCACCACACAAAGAAGCAAGAATAAGAAGTCCTACGCAGGGGAGATCAACAGCCGCCGTAACACTGGTCCAGAGTCTGGTCCAGAGCGAATCGCGACGACAAAGCAGTCCGCCACCCACCACCATCGACGACAAGCGGACAGCATTCACATCGGACGCTTAAGTTTAAGCGTCGTCATGCAGCTACATCAACAGCAGACCACGTTACTGACGGAAGTCATAACGAATAACGACACGCCCGAAAATGCCATACATAGCAAGGACAACCACACATTGACATGGAAGGAGATGCGACTACGTTGCAAGAACTTCCCCTCAATCTGGGCGAGATGTTACCCCAGAAGAATCAGTGTCTGGCAGCTAAGCATTCTGAGTTGATTTCTGGTAGCAACCAGACGTGTTTATCGAATTACAAGGAACTCAGCTCACGTGTGAAGGATAGGTACGGGAAATTGCGTGTGGCATCAGGCTACATATATCTGCCCTCCTAGCTGTTAGGGAATTATGCGTCCCAGGGACTATCCATTGGGTAGTATCCCGCGGGCGCTGAGTTTTAGGGTTGCTCTTGTCGCCGGGAATCCTTACGGGGACAACGAGGCACAAGAGAAACGCCGCCGTTGTAGGCATGGCAGGGGTAAGGAGAGAAGAACAATCCAAAGTCGGAGGACAAAACAGTGAGGAAATGGAGGAAGAGAACGACCAGGATACTCAACTGACAACACAAGAACCGAACACACAGTCAAATAATCAAGCATTTATATTTACTGGAAAACGTTGTTGTTATTAGTGTTTAAGGGCGCGTCGACGACGGGGTCATTAGCGCCCTAACAAATACCAGGCGTGACAACGTGGCAAAATTGCCGTCTGTGTGGCCGACTGTAAAGGGGTCGGCCACAGAGACAGCACAATAAAATACTAGCATACTAACTAAAATACCGTCTGCGTGGCCGACTGTAAAGAGATCGGCCACACAGACAGCAACGTAGCATATAAAACTGAGACTATGGCTGTAAAGTGGCAAAAAAAAATATAAAAATACATAAGTTAACTAGTTGGCTGTAAGATGGCCAACCAGTTTAGAACATCCGACTAGCTGGCTGGCTGTAAAAGGGCCAGCCATTAAAACAAGGCCACAAGTAAAAACACTACTAAAACCTAGGCCGATCTGCCCAAAATTTTTGGGACAAGACCGGCCAAACTGCAAAACTTTAAATCCTTAGCCACGTTGTCACGGTCATCGTTTAAAATAAGGGACAGATCATTGCCTAGGCCAACGTCTGCCCTTAAATATAGAAATAACACACAGTCAGTTAAAATGTGGCGTACCGTCAAAGGTACGCCACAAGCATCACATTCCGGAGGGTCCTCTCGGCGGAGAAGGAAGCTATGAGTCAGAGGACAGTGCCCGATACGGAGGCGAGTTAGGAGGACCTCATCCCTCCTCGCCCGCTGGAAGGAGCTGCTCCACGGCTGAACGGTCGGTTTGACCAGCCGGAGCTTGTTATGCTCAACTTCTCCGCCATCAGCTGCGCTATGCTTCGTTCGTCAGTAATTATACGTCCGTGATCCAGTAACCCAGATACTGGTGCGCGGGAGTACCTTCCAGATATACGGCGAATGGACTCCCATACTTACTGGAAAACATTTTGACATAGGACAAGAAGGCGAATTGCCGCAAGGAGGATTTAATTTCACAACAGTGTATGACAGAAGACGACGAGCACAAAATAAACAAAGAGAGATAAAGGAACTCTGACAAAACTCTCGAGAGAAGATGAAGTTGGGCAACAGATTTGCAGTTTTATCAGACATTCTGATGAAAGCGATGGTGACCAAGTGGAGCATATGGACGACGCTTCACAATCAGGTCAAGAAGAAGAAACAGAAGAACAAAGACCCCCCCCCCCCCCCCACATCCCAGGATACCACCAACTGTAACGAACCAAATAGGGAACTGACTTGCACTAAACCAGAAGATAAAAAGCTTCATAAAAGGAGAACTAGAGACCATGGAAGATTATGAAATGGTGAGAAGTTTCTTCTTGAGAGAAAAAATATATTTCTATACTCACCAGACCCCAGTTGACAAAAAGCTAAGGATTGTAATCAAGGGACTACCATCAACAACTCCAGTGGACATCATCCAAACTGAACTTGTTAATTATGGTTTAGACGTACAAATGGTACACCAATTTTAAAAAGAGAGATCCAGATACAAGGGATCTAATTCCACTTTCTACCTATTGTGTAAACCCCGGAGAAAAGTCCGAGGAAATATACCACATGAGAGGAATACTATACACTAGAGTAAGTGTGGAAAGTTACAAATCCAGATTGGGACCAAGGCAATAGCATCGATGTCAGAGACTGGGACACACTGCAAATTGTTGTCAAATGCCCAGTCGATGTGTGAAATGCGCGAGACGGCACGCTACAAAAAAAAGTGAAATGAGACCTCAGGAGAAAAAAAAAATGTGTAAATTGTGACGGGAATCACCCAGCCTCGTGGAAGGCCTTTTTGACACCAACCAAAGCAAAGGTCCAAAATGAGGAAAAATCAAAGGACACAAGAAAGACAAGATTTCAGGAGAAGCAGGAAGGTGTCCGTGACAGCGACACAAAGCAGTCAGAAGACAAAATCAAATGGAACGTGGAACCAGGAAAAAGTTATGCAGATAAGGTGAAAACAAACCAACAAAAAGAAAACTTGAAGAAGTACCGAGAAGAGAAAGGACGAGGCAGAGGAAATCAAAGACAAAAAGGAAATACCTTTATGGAGGATCTCGGTGAAAAGGAAGACGTCCTTGGAAACATGAGTTTTAAAAAGACAATCTCCATCTTTATGACAACACTAAAAGAAATAAAAGAAGCAACAAGTATCTGGGGCAAAATCGTTGCATTAATCAAAGGATTAAGCAAAATGATGGATTAATGGCTAACAACAAGGGGAAACTACTCGATACCAATGTATATATTTTCAACGCAAATGGTTTAAAAAGTAAGAAACAAGAAATCATTGACTTTTTAAAGCGGAAGAAAGTGGACATGATGCTTATAACGGAAACTCGTCTAAAACCAAAAGATAATTTTCGAATACCAAACATAAAAATTTACAGAAACGCCAGAGAGAGACAAAGGGGAGGGGGCACGGCAATCCTGATAAAATCAACCCTCACGCATCAACCAAAAACTTTGCCGGAACTTGACAACATGGAAGTCAGTGCAGTGAGCATCAATACAATAGAGGGAGTAGTAACATTTATCGCCGCATACGTCAGCCCTGGGAAACAACTAACAGAGAATGACTTAAATAGTGCCATGTCAATATCTGAGAGGGTCATACTGGGTGGTGATCTAAATGCTAAACACCCGGCTTGGAATAGTAGAGTCACAAACGGGAAGGGTCAAAGATTAACAGAAATATTCGAAATACTAAATCTAACAGTTATGGGCCCAGAAGAACCGACTCACATTCCTACCTCCGCAAGACAACAACCAGATGTACTATATATAGTGGTAGCAAAGAATATAAGACGAACTATACATCTAGAAACCATAAATGATCTATCATCGGATCACAATCCAGTTTTGCTACAAATCAGGAACTGGACAAGAAGTCAGGAAAATCAGAAAATTCTTAAACAGGAGGACTGGGATAGATTCACTAATTTAATTCAACAAAATATCTGTCCCACCATGTAATTAAATAATAAGCTGCAGTTAGATAAAGCAATAAATACTCTAACAAAAAGTATTTAAAAAAGCAGATAAACAGGCCTCAGTCGTAACGGTAATAGATACAAAAATGGAAGAAAAAGGGTCAGCACTTATAGAAGAACTGAAGTACTTTAAGAACCAACACCGTAAGCGCTGGCACAGATTTAGGGATCCAGCGGACAAAAGGGAAATGAACAGGTACGCCAGGGAGATTAGGAAACGGCTACAGGAAAGAAGAACTGAACAATGGGAGAACAAAATGTCCAGTCTGACCCTCTAACACCGTGACGCATGGAGCCCAGTGCAAGCACTTGAAGAACCAAAACCAGGCAACCAAGCTATCATAGATCCGAAAGGAGCTGTCTTTGACCCAATGAGCCAGGCAGAAGTTCTAGCAGACCATTTCGAAGCACAACATGCAACACCAGAAGTGCAATTAACTATGGCCCAACAACGGGAAGAAGAAGAAACCAAGCAAATTGCCGAAGATATTAGAAGATCAATGGATCCGGTAGACCCCGAATTAACCTGTCCAACGGAAATAAAAACAACCATAAGACGACTTAGCGCAAACAAATCACCTGGGGACGACCAAATCTCCAACATGCATCTCAAAAAGCTGCCTAGGAAAGCAATTGTTCTAATGACAAGGATAATTAATAGCTGCATGTTACTCCTTTATTTTTAAACAGCTTGGAAAACGGCAAAGATCATAGCCATACCCAAACCAGGAAAAGGAAGCTCAGATCCAACAAACTATAGACCAATTAGCCTTCTCAGCAGTCTGTATATGAAAGGGCACTGAAATCAAGAATCACAAGGTAATTAGAAGACAATCAGACAATAGGCCCCGAGCAATTTGGATTTAGGAACAAACTTTTAGCAACACTACACTTATATAGGATGACTGAGCTCATTAGCAAAAGTTTCAATACTTCCAATTCAACAGCGGTCATATTTTTAGACATTCAAAAAGTATATGGTAAGGTTTGACATGATATGCTGTTAAGAAAACTAAAAGAGCAAACGCAGATAAGCTTGTGCTACACAAAAATCATTGCAGACTTCCTAACAAATCGATCTTTTTACGTATCCGTTAAAGGCCAAAGATCGACTAAACGGAAAATGACAGCGGGAGTGCCTCAAGGGTCAGTAATATCTCCACCAGCATTCATAGTTTACGTAAATAAATTTCCATCCATACCAGGCATCAGTATTGCACAATATTCTGATGACACAGCGGTAATAAGTTCAGGCCGACCAATTAGATCAATCATTCACAGGATGTAAAAACAACTAAAGCGGTGGAAGGCTGGTGTGTCCAAAACAAGGTGTGTATAAATGCCAACAAGAGTGCGACTGTGTTTTTCACAAAGAAAAGGAGGAAACCAGAGAAGCAATTACAACTAGCAGGTCATGGGATTCCTTGGAAGGAGAAACATAAACACCTAGGAGTGACACTGGATTCGAAACTTCTATACAACCACCATATTACTGACAAGTGCCACAAAACCCTCGCAGTACTAATGAACCTGTATCCGATTTTGTATAGTAAAGAGTTATCAACAGACACCAAATTACGACTGTACAAAACCATAATTCGACCTTCGTTACTATATGGCTGTGAGGTATGGGGTACAGCAAGCCACACCCACATTCAAAAAATGCAAAGGATCCAAAATAGAAGTTTACACATGATTTTACAAGCCAACAGAATTAGCAGCACAGACGACCTTCATGAATGGACGAATGTACCCAAAATACACACGGCTATATTCCAGCAAGCTGAGAGGTTCCACACGAATATTAACAAAAATAGAGATAATGTAGAAAACTTAAGAAACGTTGGTAATTATATGCCAAAAAGATGGCACCGATATAAAGTCCCCTTAAGCATAGTGTTCCACTCTGAGTAAAATAAAGATTACTATATAACCCCATTATCCAACCTGTATAAAATAAAGTTTAATACCTAACACCATTACATTGCATATACACCTAGGAGGATTTCCCCTATTATGGGTTTTCCCCTCCAGAGAGCACAACAAAGAGAACAAACGGACAACACACAGAAGCAAAGCTGCCAAAGGTAGTGGGGCTTGCAAGAACAAACATGAGACACAAACAAAAACACGCAGCTAAGCCAGTCTGTTTGTGATTTAAAGAAGTAATATCTAAGATAGACCCGATGAAGACAACCGAACAGGTTGTTGAAACGTCGTCATTCTATGTGACTATCCGGCTGGACACCCGTGAAACATTTATTACCATAAAAGAATCTTTGTTTTACTTGATCCGCCCATCAAATATTATTAATAAAACTAGAAATGCTTCTCTCAGTTTTTCCTAAACCCAAACTGATCTTCGCCTACCGTCCTTCTATTACCCTTTCCATTCTTCTGTATATTATTCTAGACAGTAATTTTGAGGCATGTAATGTTAGAATTTTATTGCGATAATCTCACATCTTTCGGTTTGTGCTCTCTTTGGAAGTGTGATGACACCTTTATTAAAAGCAGTTGGAATCTCTACCGTTTCGTAACTGTTTGATTAATTTCTGGATGCCTTCTTCTCCTAGGGATTTCAAGAATTCTGCAGAATTCTCATGAATTCCAACTGGCTTATTTGTTTCAGATCTTTCAAGTGTTATCAAACTCACTCCTCAAAACGGTATCACCAAAGTCATCAATATTGACATCGCATTCCTTCTCCAAAACACTGTTGTTCAAATCATCCACATCATCCAGTTTCTCTAAGTATTCCTTCCATCGGTTTAACTCTGTCTTCTGAGTTTAAAACTGGGTCTCCCATCAGCAGCTTTAATATTTATACATATCTCTTGTTCATTTCTCCAAAATTTTGTTTGATCTTCCTATATACCACAGTTACTTTACCTACGACTATTCCCCTTTCTACTGCCTCACACTTTTCTATTTTTTGCATTCCCTATTTATTTGATTTTCATAATTATCTGTATTGCTCTATTCCTTCTTCCTCCAGAGCTAGTATATTTCCATTTAAAATCTACTACAATATTTTTTAAATATGCAATAATACTAACCCACTGGATTCATTTTCGAGTAGCAATTATTATATCTGAGAAGGGAAAAACAACTGAATGTTATGTAAGAAGTTTCATTTCTTCCTGCTACTTTTCCTGTGTTTCTGCAGCGATCAGAAAGTTTTGACTTTGTTTTTCTGTATATTTTCAGCAATGCATTGTCCTCGGTCCGTTGGTTAGTTACACCCTCCCGAAAGAGGGACTGTGTGTCTCTTTCAAGGGGAGGCGGCTAACTGTAAAGTACAGATTCGATTCATGTGGAGTGCAACAAAAGCTCATAGCCAGAGGTGTTATGCGACTTGTCGTGAAAATCGGCACTGAAATATTCCGTTGCGTTTAAATACTTCAGCAGAGAGCCTCGTTTTCGAATCACCAGGAAAGAAGTACAGACGGCAGCACAAATGCACTGAAATGGATGATTTTAATAAAGAAGTAGTGCACAGGACTGTTTTAGAGAACTACCACAGAGCAGAATACTCCACGGCTATGGAAATACGGTCCGATCTCTGCCGTAAAATCAGCTATTCAGGCTCAGAGAAAACCGTTCTTCGTCTTCTGAAACGGCTTGGTTTTAAATTTAGGAACTTTAACGAAGGACGAAAAATTTTAATGAAACGCAATGACATTCTAGCTTCAAGAACAAAGTTTTTGCGAACTATGAACTAACTTCGTACAAACAACGCCAGGCCAACTCTTTACTTAGGCCAGACATAAGCGAGTCAAAATCATACAAACAAATGTAATTGCCATGATACAAGAGGTAACGGAGGTCTTAAAGTTCCTACTGTCCGAGGAAGTCAACATGTTGGGTCTGCACGTACAGGTTTCATACCAGGAGCCAAACTCGTCTTTCGTGGCGGAAAAGCTCGTCTGTATCGCATTACCATTCAGAAATGAACGGTGAGGTTTTTGGCAGGTGGTTTTGTGACATGTGTTGCTCTCTGGAAGAAGGGTACATTATCGTCATTGATATCATTCAAAACAAACAGACAAGCCACCATCTTTAAACTGGCATAAGGGAGATGATATTTAATGGCTACGTAAGAATGGTGTTCACTTTTTTTCCGCATGAAACTATGGATAAACTTTTGTGCAAAGAAGAAATTCGAAATGACAAGAAGGTACTCTAATTGGATTAACTGGCAAATAAAATGGGAAATCAAATAGTTCGCTTACCACCCTATAATTGCCAGTATAATCCCATCGCACTCATTTGGGTACAAGTTAAACGGGATGTCGCTAGAAGAAACGACCTCCAAACTTGCTGATGTCGAGCGACTTACACACGAAGCTTTAGACAGCGTTACTCAAGAAGATTGGGCAAATTGTTTAATACATTCGGAGACATAACAAGAAACTGAGTATGTCAAACAGTGCGCGAAAGACACCGAAATGGACCAGTTCGTAAAAGCAGCGACGACTCCGAAAATGAATAAGTTACGGATAGGATAATGGTACACAACTCTGGGAGTAAATCAGTTTGAAAGTTTTTCAATTATTTCTTTATAGTAATTTACTAATGGTATTGAAAGTGGCCGTTGCGTTAATTTTATTAAGGTGACACAGGAAACCATTTTCATATGTGTATTTTGTCATGTAATTGGCTGTTAGTACAACAAGTCTTAGCTGTGCTTCCAATTGAATATTTTGAGAATGTGCAGGGAGTCTCGCTCGTCGTAAGAGGACATCCATTAATTACGTGAGGTGTTTATCCGGACCCCCTCCCATCTGGTGAGACTTCGTGAGATCTGGTCCGAACCCCCCCCCCCCATTCCCCTCTCTCTGGTGAGATCTGGTCCGCAACTTTTTGAGACCTTTTTTTAGGTCTCACCCCTCCAAAGGCGGTTACACCCCCACTTTTCGACGAAATACCCCCCTAAAATTGACTTTCGCGTCATTTGCAGACATCTCTCTCTCTCTGTTTTTTTTTTTTTTTTAAGCTCTACAGCAGTGCTGCCAACCACTTGGCTTTGAATATCCGTAGACGGCCGCTAAAATTTCCGTAGATTTGGTACAAAAATCCGGAGACTCGCTAACTGAAACAATAATTATTTGAAGAAAGAGTCAAAATTAAGAATAATTTTTATTTCCAGGTCTTTAAAATTAAAAAATATTCTACATTGAAAGTAAGAAATATCTCTGAACATATTTTATACATCGTCGCTTGCATCACTGCTACTGCTATACCTAGTATTTTTATTTTCTCTAGTGACCATTCATTTTCGTTGTTGACATTAAATTTAGCATATCTTCTGTAACAGGAAATGTTCAAAACTACTACCCCTTTGATTCTCGGATAATGGTCAAGCCTTCTCGGAAGGCAATGCTTTGTAATAAGTTAATAACATGGCAACGAGCGTGTCACCGTGCATAAAGAGTGCGCCGTTATTTCTGTATTACGGTCTTTAAGGATCTATAAAAATTGTAACCTAACAAAATATGAGTTTTATTTCAATGATTGGTTCACACGAGCGGTTGCAAGAAAACGATTCACAGTTATTGTCAATTCTGTAATGCATTAACACTATTCGCTCAAACTTTAACAAAACACAAATACAGGGTGTTACAAAAAAGGTACGGCCAAACTTTCAGGAAACATTCCTCACACACAAACAAAGAAAATATGTTATGTGGACATGTGTCCGGAAACGCTTACTTTCCATGTTAGAGCTCATTTTAGTTTCGTTAGTATGTACTGTACTTGCTCGATTCACCGTCAGTTGGCCCAATTGCAGGAAGGCATTTAAAAGCCCTTGTCTACGCAACCCCGGTACCAAATGTAGAGACTCTTCGTGCTCGTATTGTGGACGGCTGTGATACAATACGCCATTCTCCAGGGCTGCATCAGCGCATCAGGGATTCCATGCGACGGAGGGTGGATGCATGTATCCTCGCTAAGGGAGGACATTTTGAACATTTCCTGTAACAAAGTGTTTGAAGTCACGATGGTACGTTCTGTTGCTGTGTGTTTCCATTCCATGTTTAATGTGATTTGAAGAGAAGTAATAAAATGAGCTCTAACATGGAAAGTAAGCGTTTCCGGACACATGTCCACATAACATATTTTCTTTGTTTGTGTGTGAGGAATGTTTCCTGAAAGTTTGGCCGTACCTTTTTGTAACACCCTGTATAAGGAATAATTAACAAATGATAAAAGGTGTCAAAAATCCGTAGATATTTGAACAAAATCCGAAAATCCTAACTTTTCATAAAAATCCGTAGAAATGGCAGCACTGCTCTACAGTCCAACAAAAATTTCGAAACCTCACGTGAGATAGCCGTCGCCAGCGTTGGACGCGAGCGCAGCGCGAAAACTTTCGCGCAGATAAATTACAACTATCTGCATGAAAATCGGCCCTGTCAACTTCCCTGCTAATTCTTATGTAAATTGACGCATACGAACCTCGTTTTCCCTCCCATCACTCACGGTTTTGGGGAGAGGGTACCCCACCTATTTTTGTCAATTTTCTATAATGTTCTATAATTTATAGGAATTAAAAGGATTATTTTAGCCTTTAGATTTCTTCTGAAGGGCTAGAGAGGTGAAAATACTAAAACATTAACATTTGTAACAAAGAGGTAAATTAGGGTGGGGGGAAGGGTGGGAGTTTGCACCCTAGAATTTTTTTAAAAAGATAATTGAGCTTGAAGAACTCAGAAGCGTTAATAGAGGAAGGTATTAAACACGAACAGGGACGATAGCGCAATCGTATAACTGTTTCGAAGGTCATAGAATCGAACTTGCTTAAATATAAATTTGACTTGTCCTGTTTGCTTCGTAAGCATCACGTTGTTTTTTATTGAGACTGGGCAAACACTTATACTGTAATCATTGTTCACGGTATCTGTAACGGCCAGAGAACTTAATATACATTCCATATTATCAAACAGTTGACCAACTCTGAAGAAATGAATTGCCAGAATAGTAGATTCGGTAATATATTTGGTTTGATGTCCAGTTATAACTTAATAACTCACATACAGTGAACATGAATAAAGGCCACTAACGAAAGTGGTCAGTAAAATACCTAAAAAGCAAATAAACCGCAATGCATAAACCATGGTCAAGCAACATTAGTGAAAGTTTTAATTAAATTGAAATTTAACCTAAGCCGGAATGATTGTTGGCATTCGTGGTTACAGTAGAGACCATGAATAATTTAAGTTTTTTTATGTTGATTTCATTAGCAACATGTTAGTGAAAAGCAGATCCATACTTTTTCAGCCACAAAATTTATCAATATCTTTTTAACTATGAAACTCTACGAAAAGCAAACTTAATGAATGTATTACGTCAATTAATTTGGTATCAGTTGCTTAGGTCCAATTGTGGACATAACCACGAATTTCTTCTAATGGTATCTCTGATAGCCATTTTGCGAGCGAAGGCTGACACGTGACACTGTTCTCCAGCCAATAGCTATCGAGGTAAGTGAATGAGTGAGCGAGCTTGGGAAATTATGTAGTAGATGTTCCAAGTTACAGCTCCCCCAAACAGTATACAACATATAGCAGCAATAAATAAAAATATATTCGGAAGATCCGTGGTTCGGATTCCACGTTAAACTGTAGGTCCCAGAGGAAAGTAACTGGCCGTCCTACCTCTGACACAATAGCTTAGTATGCCTCCTTCTGGAGGATCCAACCAACCTTCGGGTTGTGGACTAAGTTAATTAATTTAATTCGGAAGATTCACCGTACTATGCTGCCGCTCTCAAAACCTCGGACCTACGGATTTGCACAGGAATTTATGATTTTTCTTCTTCCCGTTCTTTTCCATTAAACCTACGATTATAACCAAGTTGGCTATAGTCGCAGAGCACTCCATCTTAACAGAACACCTAGATCTCTTCTGATTGGCTACAGACGTGGTGTAGCGAAAAGAAGCGAAGGGGACTTTTGGCGAAAAGAAACAGTCCATTGGTTTCTACATTCAGTACACGTCTAGCGATGGTAAACTTGTAGGTGTTGTTTTTGTGTTTCCATGTGTTTTAAATTGCGTGAAATGGTAGAAAGTTTTTAACTGGCCAATAGAAATCAGTTCATCAGATGCGGTTCCGTATACTACGGACATGAAGGGTACATATGAAAAAATTAGCAGACCCCTTGATAAAATAAGGTATCACGATTTTAATTGGAAACTTTGCGGCTGCACAAACTGCTGTTGCTTCCTTCCTGCATGGGACAGACGAGTCCAACCAAACACTACACCGCACGGAGCTGGTCTCTCCCAGGAAGACTTACTCCCGGTCAGGAAAATTTCGCTCCCGATCGAAAGAAAATATAACGGAAACTACTCAAGACCATAAAAAACTGCACCAAAGCAGTGTCACAAGTTTCCACGTACTTTAGATTATACTGATAACCACTCATATACGACTTTTTGTCGAAAATCTATCCACTCAAGAACGAATTTTTTAAAATAAACTATTTACTTATTTTGCAAAAACAATTTACACCAGACAGATTGCTATAGTTTTCCTCTAAACTTTAGGACTTTAATTATGAAATATTTTATGATAAAAATTTATATTTTTTGCCAGAAGGACGTGGTTTTGTGGCATTCTGTGTTCCTATAAAGAACATTGGAAATTTAAAGGGGTGGGGTAAAGGGGGAAAGATTTTGGCGTTTTGTAAACCATATGCAGACAGCATTTTCCTGTTTGATTCAAAGCATACATGTGCAAAGTTCCATTCATAACGGATAAAAATTGTGGGGATGTATAAAGAACAATGGCAAAAATTAAGGAAGTATAAAGGGGGAATGTAGTTTGTTTCCTATAAAACTAATGTGAACAGTACTTTTCTTTTTGTTTTAAAATTTGTGTGTGAAAAAGTTCCTTCAAGATGGGATAGATATTGCAGCTTTGCATAAAATACATAACAAAAATTAAGGGGGTTGTAGAGGGGGAATAGGTTTTCAGTTTCTGTAAACCAAATATTGACAGATTTTTTGTTTTAAAGTATATGAGCACAAAGTTTAATCGAAATCTGATAAAAAATGTGGGTATTTATAAAAATTGAGGGATATAAAGGACGCGATGGGTATGATTTTTTGGTTAAATACATATATGTGCCAATTTTCATGGTGGTCGGCCAACTGGTGTAGAAGTCTACATATTTATGCAAAATTATAAATATTGTGTTGCTCCCTACTCATTACCATTCACTCTTACCTGTCAAACAAATGGCACCACACTCTGTTCCGAGTATCATCCAGCATTTGTTGCTTTTATCAAGCTTCATTCGATTACAATTTTAAGTTCCCTCTCAAACATTGCCCAATTCAAATTATAGAATTTCACACATTTTTCAATGAATAAAAAATTTGTGTAAGCCCTGTTTATTTCTGTAAAAGGACAATTTATAGAAACTAAAATAGTAACAATATTTTAATATATGGAGCAAAATTTATCGAAATTTCAGCTGACATGTCAGCATATACTGACAAAATAAACAAGTCATTGAATAAGATACTTCAGACCATTATTCTCCATCAAAATGTAAGAATAATATTCAGTAAAATCGATGAAAATATCTTGTGCATAAGAGAGATAAAAAAATTCCAAAAATTTCAATGTAGATGCTTTGTGTATCTTTGACAATCATTTGTCTGACACAGGAATATCCCAGTTGTCAATTCCAAAGTGTTCTCCGTCCATGAAGACTTCATATCATCGATAAATGAGATGTCGTTTTAAAGATTAAGGTCTCCACTCAGGCAACATTATAAATTAAGAACGAAATTTTTGGGGAATTTGACCATTGAAGGACAAAAGTAATAACTGTGAAAGTCGTGCATATTAGATAATTCAGAGTCAAGCCACTAAATAGATATTGATAAACTGCTTCACTGGCAGCGACTATTTTTATGTACCTATTGCATTAAATAAATATGTAATTGATACAAACGAGGCAGTTCTCCTTCGTCCTGTTACAAACCACCAGTCTTACTATTAATCATATTTGCAAAATTTTCACATGGGTCATTTAGTCCTTTTAAAAAGGCCATGATGGAATTATTTCCCATTTCTTTTCCTTCATCCTCTTGTGGCTATGACCTCAAAAAGATGACCATAATGTAAAAGAAAGAAATGGATCAGCACAGAATACGAATTAACCTGTGGTTTAATTTCCGCATCATTATCCAGCTTCTTCCACAATAAATAAGAACTAAAGTGTCCCGATGCAGATCTAATATCAAAAAATGGGGTTACATGTGAATGTGGTGAGCTCTAGGACCCACAAATATCTTCTGGTATGCAGGAATCTACCTGAAACCTGTACTATCGACGACCTTTTTAGGGCAAATGAGAAGGCAATCAGGACTGCAGAATTCTGGTCTCATTCCATTTAATTGTCGATAAGCTTGATATTAATTGATTAATTTTATTTGTTTTGTTTCAACTTGTAATGTTATGTCCTGGACATGAGAAATAAATGAATAATTCTTCCACAATGTAAAATAATGCCATCAATGTGTCCTAAACTGGAATGCAAAACATGTTCAAAACAAGAAACCAACACTTACTGGATTACCAAGTCGTCATAGTGTCAATATTCCCTGAATAACAAAAGCCACCTCACTGCATAAGACACGTAGAAAATTGCTGGGTTTTAATTCTATAAGACAGGTCACAACTGTAGCATATTAGCTAAATCTTATTGATAATGATTAGGAGCGAATGGAAATCCTACCAATAGGTTCAGTGAGTGAGTATCAGGAACCTGGCACTGCTTGGAGCAGTAGAGATATGGCGGATCATAGGAGAGATCATGTGGTCTTCACCAAAGTTTTACCTTAACGTTCCTAACATGATGAACTAAAATCGTCTCATTGTAGTCCCTGACACCGTCACTAAGCTAGCATAGGGAACATCCATAAATTACGTGAGGTGTTTTTACGGATTTCTGGACCCCTGGTGAAATTTCGCGAGATCTGGCTGGATCCCCTCCCCCTTTCTGGTGAGATCTGGTCCGTGCACCCCCCCCCCCCAGTAATCGTCCTCGAAACTTTTGGAGACTTTTTTACCTTTTTTTTTTTTTAGCTCTACAGTACAAACAATTTTTCGCAAAACCTCACATGAGATTTCCATAGACGCCCCCCCTCCCCCTTGGTGAGATTTTGCCGGACCCCGCCCCCATTTCACCTCACGTAATTTATGGACGCTCCCTTACAAGGTTTCCAACGCTCAGTAACTGTCGGTTTGTTAATCAGCTTGTTACTTGGCGGTGTACATAGTCCTTTTGGTTGCTCAATTTTTCATACTGGAATTTCCTCGAAGACAGAAAGTTCTGCTGATGAACTCAAAACAATTACAATCCCTTTTCAAACTCTAACTCTGGGATAACAACCGTAGGAGCGTATGAACAACCAGACTGAAGACTTACACAACAAATCACACCAATCTTTGATCAAGGTCAGTCTATTTTGTTTATGGAGGATTTTAACAGCAAAGTATAAGCCTGATGTTGTAGAACAATGACACCAAACAGTCAGAGCAGCAGGAAATCTTATCGTTAGCCTGGAGATTGTCGTACCACACCATCCGATCTATTTTTCTAGCAACCGGAATCTTTCTCCTTACATACCTGACACTGCCTTTCCAAAGAACTTACCTCTAGAAATATAAATAGAATCAATCTCTGATCTAGCATCTGATAACCTCCCAGTGTTATCAATTTTGTCCCAAGTGCTGTAACATTACAACAAACACTGAAGACATTAACTGGAAATGTTAAGCGATATTTATTCCAATTTATTCTGACTATTACTGTTCTCAAGATAAGACACTGGTATTATATTGATGCATCTGTTATGTATTATTTGGCAAATAGAACTATCTACCAAGTCAGATCATTTAGCTCACGTCTTGAAGGCATACCTTAAAGTGTAGTTAACCTAATCAACTATAAAAATCAAACTCGTTTACCACGTAAAAGGCATCAACTCTTGCATCTTTGATGGCTTTCAAGATAATTACTCAAACAGAAAAAACTGAGCTAGGATCGTACCATTACATATTATACTAAAAGACCTGTCACAAATAGAACCAGGGAACAGGTTGCTACAGAAAATACATGATACACATTCTCAGAAAAATAACAATTTTTTCCATTATTAGAATGTAACATGTAGAGTTACTAAAAAAAATGTTAACTTTTAGGCAATGAGTCTAGAAATGCTTTCAACCCAAACTCAGTATCACCAGATGATGAGTATAACTCAGCAGTTGAAAAATGCCATCACTGGGGAAATCTGCCAAATATCTTACTCCAAGAGAACTCCAACAAGTAATTACAAATTAACTATAACAAACAGAAATGAGAGGATGTTGGCTTGCAAAACTACAATGTGGATAAGGGACCGTGCACAAACTACGTGGCTCGGTTCAGGGGGGGAGGGGTTGGCTGGAAGGCTATGCTGGGCTACATGGGGGAGGGGGAGGTTCCAAGCCAGACCACGTAGCTTTCCTTTCATAACATTTTTCACAGTTAAAAAAGAATAGAACCCACAACAGCATGTGAATATTTATTTCCATCAGTTAATAATCTCTGTATGTGATTTACAATAGTCTGACAAGAGAAAACAGTACAAAATGCCTTTTGGAATCAAAAGGGAAAAAAGCTACGGGGGGGGGGGGGGGGAAAGGCAAAAGCCACGTAGGGCTAGGTGGGGAAGGGAGGGGGGTTCACTGGAAGCCAAAATGGAGCTACGTGGTGTATGCACGCTCCCTAACTGAAGGATAAAGGTCATATGTAATAATAATAGCAGATTAAATAAATTCTATACCACAGATAACATAAACTGCAGCCAATAAAAAAAAAAATTAAAAACACGTGCCATTGTTTGTAGGTAATAGTAAATTAGTTCAGTTAGTTCATAACACTGCATAGCAAGAGGATTAATGAAGTACAGGCTGCACAGTTCTTTGAAATAGGAAGTGAATGTAGGATGGTCACTATCAGTTGGAATTTTTTACAGGATGTTATCTGGGATGGAAGTAAGATTACTAACACAAGGGAAAAGAAATTAGCATATATGTTAGAAAGGGAAGAAGGCTTCATCCAATTGGCACAGAGGGTCAATAAAAACGTGTTGGATACCTTCCTAATGAAACCCAATGATGACCATGGGGTCTCAAGTAACTGAACACATCAGTGAGTTTTGGGGGATATTTGAAGATTCAGCAACAAGTGGCCGCTAAAGCTTTCAAAGACTTTTGATAGAATGAGACATAAAATGGTGGTAAATAAGGGGAAAACCATTGGAGTGCATAAAAAAGTGACCTGCTGGGTACAGGAATTCTTTAAAATTAGAAATTAAAGAATTATGGTAGGAAATTTATTAAAAGAAGTGGAACTGCAAATCGGAGTGCCACACGGTAGTGTAATGGGACCATTGCTATTTGTTATTTTTAATGGTTTACAGTTAGATAATAGGACCAAATGGGAGAAGATTGTGTACAGCTGCACAGTAACTTGGATAGAATATCTAGACGTGTATGTTAACATGGAATGAAGAGAGAAGTCAAGAAGAGTCAACTAATTAGGTACACAGATAAAAAAAAAAACTGAAGGTTGATAGTGATTATAGGTAGCGTTAGGAATTGCTTGTTAAAGACCTGAAGTGTAAATATCTGGGCATAACATTTGACAATAAATTCAACTGGACAATACACAAATGTTTCAAAATCTTTCATTTATTGGAGAGGATGATCAGGGGATGAACCAGTGAACTGAAGGAATTGGTTTACCAGACTTTGGTGCAACAGTAGTGAGTAAAGAGTGATTCTGGATATGACCTTTTGGTTACTCTGGAGGTCATCCTGATACCACAGGGAGAAAGCGGAAACTCTCAGATTCCAGCCATCATGTACACTGATTCAGTACACAGTGATTTTTTTTATTCCTTCTTTCACATGAATAAAACAGTCTCAAGCAATCAACACCAAAATCAATCACCTTCTTCAACCTATAATTTTAAAACAAACTGGAAGAATCTTGCATGAAAGGGCACAGACACCAGAAGTATATTTTTTCAATTTTACAAAATTCATTGTGCGTATATAGAACATAAAAAATAATTTTATTTACTTGGGATATTGTCAGAAGTTAAATAGAACAGTGGGATAGGTTCCTGTTTTGAAAAGATGTATAGAAATGGGAAAAGAGCTAGCAAAAATGTCATCGATGAAAAATATTTACATCGTTGCAGCTAGAAGCATAAGTCAATGCACCAGTATTTAATTTTTATAATGCAACTGCTCAGCGTCTACCTGAAAACCAAGAACAGTTCCACGATTTGTACTTTAGTAATAGCAGCAATGGCATGAAGCTCTCTACTTTATTTAGGCCACATCTTGGGCTGATCAGTGGAGGCAGCTGCTAAGGGTGACAGACAGTGGACAGTGACGGCATCTGTCATAACACACGTCGGAAAGAGGTACTCTCGTTTCCAGCAACAGGGTGCGACTCTACATAGATATAGCACCGGGCTGTACACACGTCAGTGTGGGCGATCGGTATCGACACCATGTGGGCAAAGCAGTGACGGTACGGACCCGGGCCCCGACCTCTCACAGGACCGGTTGCTGCAGCTCCACCACAGTGAAGCTCTATTCCAAGTCGACTGGGACCTTGACAGTAAGTTTTACTGGAGTGATATTTTTTTTAAGTCATGATGAATCTAGAACACTTACACAGGAACACTTTCACCCCCCCCCCCCCTCCTTCACAGAACAACCTGCAAACAGTGCTGAGAACGGCTGGCAGAATTCCGATGATATTGATTGGGGCCAATCATTCCAGAACATACAAGTTCTAAAACAAACAAAAAACCACGGTTATTATGACAATCGAATGAACTTTAAAAAGATGAAAAATGCAACATGTGTACTTCTATGTTTTTTTCTACCTTTGTTAGACAAGGCTCAATGTTTCAATGATTCCCTGACCCCAAGTTAGATAGTAAGTACAGTATACTTTAGAGATTTGATTTTCAAAATCAGAGACAAATCATGTGGCTGCACAAACGAGGCAAACTCTGAAACTATGGATCTAATTCTAATGGGCGATTTACCTCATGTTTACAGATTCATTATTTTATTTTTTCCCCTGATCTGCAACATCCAGCTGGTTGCTTTAATGGTGTATGTGACATAACTATGATCAGATATATGAAGAACATATTGTGGATATCAGAGTACCAATAGTTGCCAGCAGTAGATTTTCATAACTGATGAACTTTTTTCAGAATTGTCTGCTGACCCATCTATATCAAAAAACACCGGTGAAGCCCCAACACCATCTGCTTACCCGCCGGGGTTGCCTGAAACCTCACTTGTTGGTCCTTGTCACATTTCACCCTCAATCTGCGCCCATTAATGCCTGCAGATGGTGGGATTTAACACATTTTTCATGTAAATGTTTTGAAGAAACAAACTCTGCTGACACGATCGTCAGTAATTCCACCTTTCAGCACACTTTACCGTGTCAAGGAGAATCACAAAAACGAGAATGACAAAAATAAGTTTTGAATTAACAACTGTAAGTTTAATTAATGTTCCAAATCCCACCAACAACAGTCACGTTCACAAGGTTCATCAGACTTCTAGATATTTTCAAGGTTGCAGAATCCTTAGCCAAAACTGCTCACACCCACAATTCTTTATAACTCTCACATGCATCTTATTTGTATACATAATTATATACGAGAACGGTGCAACATTAAAAGGGCTTGGCGAAACACCCGCACACGCAAAACGCGTCCGATCGACGCAGCAGATCCAGGGAGACTGTTAGAGCTGGTATTCACACGCCACATGTGTCAGTTTTGCGGGCATTCTCAACTGATTTCCAGAAGCCCACCTGCATTCGGGGTCTTCCTCGGTACTCACATGGATCTATAACTATAATGATAAATGTGGTGGTATTTTAAATAGCAAACCCGGTTCTCGAACTCCCGGTCTTTCAGTTTTGGGAGTAGCTCATAATATATGACCATGCTACATCCCGGTAGATAATGCATTGTTTTTTCATAATCACGTAATTGCTGAGCCAAACCTCTTGTGGCACTGCTAAACAATAGACAGATTTGATACTGATTCTTAAGACTTCCGCGGTTGTTTTTGTACATGAATTATAGCTTTACGGGCTATGCATAGTCCGTAAAGCTGTAATTCAGATTTGATTCTGTTAGACAGCAAAACTGTAATGAGTAAATTTCCATAATTGATCTGGGTGCTGTTAGGAATATTTCCACTGGTGAGATATTTCCACCAGTGTATTGGGATCTTACCTGGTTATCTAATATTTCCAGTGCATTCAAAGATAGAATTTTCTATAAGGGCATTTTAATTTCATTTGTCCAATTAATTTTTTAAATGTACATTCAACCATTTGGTCACAAAAAAAACTCTGAAATTATCGATAATCATTTTACCACTGAATCGCTAAATGCAGAAAGGGAACATGTCCATTTCTTAACAAAAACTTTTTTTTTCGGAACAGGCATTCTTTCGTTCTATGCAGAAATCCATGTAAAAACATTTAAATAATATGCTTCTCATCTGAAATAACAACAAAATGCAATACTGAGTAGTCTACCATACAGATGTAATATAGTTTTTTGTCATGTCCCTAAAACTTATCAAACCGGACACGTTCCCTTTTAGCGAATCATCTGCAATAAGGTGCCAGACTGGTTTGTTTGTCAAATCCGAAATTCATAAAAGTGAAAATATTTAAACAGAACATACGAGTATTACACCCAAAATACACTAGACCAAATATAGCATGGATCTCGATAAATGACATGAAATAAATTGAAACAAAGAAACCTTGAGGCAACTGAAAATGTTCCAGGAAAAATACATTGGCAAGAGTTCTGATATATTGGTTTCCTTCAACATATACCACTATACTGATTCTCCTCCTATTTAGAACTGCCACTTTGTACTCGAGCAAATAAAGCTGTAATCAATGTTAAAAATTGTAAAGGTCACTTTTTGAATAATAGGAAATTAGTTAATAAAAGAATCAAGCGAGTCATATGGCACTTAAACGTGACATGTGTATCGGACGTGCACACAGTTAAACGTGACTCACGTGCAGCCTTACTAGAACCTTCAGCACGAACGTCTGAGACCAGAACTCTGCCTGGGTTACCAACCGCTCCGCGCAGCCGGATCTGGGTCAACTTGCGTCTGCCGTGCAGTAACATTGCCGCGTGACCGCAGGTGATACCCCCCACACATACGGCAAGTCCACGTGACAAATCCCTATATTAAGGCAGGAAAATGGTGCCTCGGCCTCAGCTATTGACCGCACGGAAACTGTGCCAGTCTCCGGAAGCCCAGCATGCGCGACCTCGACACTTGCCGCCAGCCAGCAGTCCCTCAGCTTCCAGCTGGCATCTTCAGCTCAACCTGTCGTAAGTTAACGTTAAAGTACTAGTACTGGACTCTTGCCAGAGGCACCTACTCCACTGTAACATGTCACTGGAATAAACCAAGGTGTCTACTCAACACGCCGTATCATTTTAATGATAGAACCAGTCCTTCTCTTGGTACTTCGTGTCAGAATACTCAGCCGAGCTTCTAAGTTAGCCAAAACATCGGCAGCTGAAAAGAAAGGGCCTGAGATCCTAGGCGACGTGAAATTCCTGGCACGTAAGTAAACTTAAATACCTCCGGCCTCCACTCTGCCATACCTGACGGACGAATCAGTCAGGCCCAAGCCACACGGCTGATTAACCCACAATTGCCAAAGTGGGACGTCCTGGCACGTAAGTAAACTTAAATACCTCCGGCCTCCACTCTGCCATACCTGATGGACGAATCAGTCAGGCCCAAGCCACACGGCTGATTAACCCACAATTGCCAAAGTGGGATGTCCTGGCACGTAAGTAAACTTAAATACCTCCGGCCTCCACTCTGCCATACCTGATGGACGAATCAGTCAGGCCCAAGCCACACGGCTGATTAACCCACAATTGCCAAAGTGGGACGTCCTGGCACGTAAGTAAGCTTAAATACCTCCGGCCTCCACTCTGCCATACCTGACGGAAGAATCAGTCAGGCCCAAGCCACACGGCTGATTAACCCACAATTGCCAAAGTGGGACGTCCTGGCACGTAAGTAAACTTAAATACCTCCGGCCTCCACTCTGCCATACCTGACGGACGAATCAGTCAGGCCCAAGCCACACGGCTGATTAACCCACAATTGCCAAAGTGGGATGTCCTGGCACGTAAGTAAACTTAAATACCTCCGGCCTCCACTCTGCCATACCTGATGGACGAATCAGTCAGGCCCAAGCCACACGGCTGATTAACCCACAATTGCCAAAGTGGGATGTCCTGGCACGTAAGTAAACTTAAATACCTCCGGCCTCCACTCTGCCATACCTGATGGACGAATCAGTCAGGCCCAAGCCACACGGCTGATTAACCCACAATTGCCAAAGTGGGACGTCCTGGCACGTAAGTAAACTTAAATACCTCCGGCCTCCACTCTGCCATACCTGACGGACGAATCAGTCAGGCCCAAGCCACACGGCTGATTAACCCACAATTGCCAAAGTGGGATGTCCTGGCACGTAAGTAAACTTAAATACCTCCGGCCTCCACTCTGCCATACCTGATGGACGAATCAGTCAGGCCCAAGCCACACGGCTGATTAACCCACAATTGCCAAAGTGGGACGTCCTGGCACGTAAGTAAGCTTAAATACCTCCGGCCTCCACTCTGCCATACCTGATGGACGAATCAGTCAGGCCCAAGCCACATAGCTGATTAACCCATATTTGCCAAAGTGGGACGTCCTGGCACGTAAGTAAGCTTAAATACCTCCGGCCTCCACTCTGCCATACCTGACGGAAGAATCAGTCAGGCCCAAGCCACATAGCTGATTAACCCACAATTGCCAAAGTGGGACGTCCTGGCACGTAAGTAAACTTAAATACCTCCGGCCTCCACTCTGCCATACCTGACGGACGAATCAGTCAGGCCCAAGCCACACGGCTGATTAACCCACAATTGCCAAAGTGGGATGTCCTGGCACGTAAGTAAACTTAAATACCTCCGGCCTCCACTCTGCCATACCTGACGGAAGAATCAGTCAGGCCCAAGCCACATAGCTGATTAACCCATATTTGCCAAAGTGGGACGTCCTGGCACGTAAGTAAGCTTAAATACCTCCGGCCTCCATTCTGCCAAACCTGATGGACGAATCAGTCAGGCCCAAGCCACACGGCTGATTAACCCACAATTGCCAAAGTGGGACGTAACAAAATACTGACAGTCATTGTTTGCTAGGAGCATTCTTGCTACTCAAGTACAGGTACCACAAACGTATATTTAGTGAACATATACGGAGGCTATAAGAATCTTTTCAATTTCACAAACATTGAATTTTCTGTAAAATTGACATACATTCCAAAATTTGAGAAGCAAAACCAAACAGTTTTGATCGATGTCTATAGATTCAATAAAACTACTGAAATAGAGTATCCACATCATACAGCAAACAAGCAGGATGTTCATATGAACGTGCTATTGATTACCAACGGTAGTGGAAAATTCTGTTATTGTTGCATCAAGAATATCCTAAACATCAAACCCCAAGTACATTCGGCACATATGTGATAGGTGTATGCACCATTTTAGCCACAAAAATGATGTGTAATCAGGTTGATTTAGCAGAGGATGAAGATAAGACCTTGAAATTCTAATTTTCTCCATTAACACCTGTATATGTGGATGAGGGTGTGAATGAAGATAAAATACAGAGTTCATCTTGTATTAGAATAACGATTCAAGCCAATACGTTCCAATTTATATTATCAAATAAATAAAATAATAGATTCGCATTGGGTTTGTTCACCTCAACTCGGTTCACAGCGGTGCGAATCCAAACCTAACTGAAACTTGAAATTTTTGCCACAGTCGACACACGAATAGAATCGTTCACTGTAGTGGAGTACTTTATGGTGGATAAGAATGTCGGGCGGGAATGACTTGTGGCAGTAGGGACATTCTTCCGCATCTCCAGGTGTCGCTGGATTGCTATGAGCCATGCTCGCCGTAGTCACCGTCGCTACTGACGAAGCACTTGTTGTTGAACTTGTGCTGAAGGGTTTCACAGAAGCAAGCTTCCTCTCCTTGATGTGATCCGATCTCCACAACACTGGATTTGTGTCTCCCGAAGGTTTCTTTAACGAACTGTAAACACAGAATAAATTGTCATTATCCTGAGAGTATAATTACAATAATGATTGGCAATATGAAAATACGGAATAAACAGGGAAAGTAGACCCTTCACTTACCAGCAATGAGGGCAGGTAGGCCTTGTACAATACAAAACAGTCGATTCCAATTACTAAATTGCCATACGAACCTTACTTGTACAAAGAGATGCGAGACGTGATGACGGGTTACGAAACACGCCCCCCCCCCCCCATACTCCTCCTGCCAAACTGTTGCCACCAAATGAGGAGTTTACTTTCCCTATCCTTCCTTGTTTTAATCACAGTTAAATTAAGACAGAAGACAATTTTTCAGTTAACAGGAGATAAAATTAAACTATATGTATAATTTAGAATGCAACACACACAGGCAGTTTAGTCTCAATTAAAAATAACAACTGGTTACACGGATCCAAGATGCAACATACAAATCAGCAATGAGAAGCAAGATCTGAAGAATAAAGACCAACAAAAATTTACTTCATATTAAGAAAACATATTAGCAGAAAAGAATACATTTAATTTAATTCCAATGGAGCACAGGCTCCGGTGGCAATTTCCCTACGTGAGCACATCAAAACACAAACTCTTTATGCAAAACTGTTATGCAAATGAAAATTGTAGACATTACAGCACTGGGTATGTAAAGGTAGTCCAATTCATCCTCAGTGAAAATATAACTGCTTCAGAGGTCTTGAGTTTTAAAAAAGAAAGAAGAACAATCTGAAAGAGGAAATAAAACAACATTGAAACGTTTCACTGAATTCACATTAACCTTGAAAACTGTAATGGCAAAATTTAATTATTTGACAAAACTTCTAGAGATAAATGTTCACAAGCAATCATGTCAGTGCCCACCAAAGACATAATTAGGATATGAATGTTACAACAATCCAGAGTTTTGCACAATTTTGTAAAAAGATGGGATATTCTTCCCATAAATCATATCAATAAGGAATTCTCTGTTCCTGGAAATAAGAGAAGAATAAATAATTCTCAATTAACATGTCAACCTCAGAGCAAGCCCAACTCTTCTCAAATACAACTTTTGATCGACATAAAGAATGTCATATTTTCGACAACATTGAGAAACTGTATGATGGGGACGACTTGAACAATAGTGTATTGGAAAAGGAAGGCGATGTCGACATGGATGACTTAGGAGATCCTGTTTTGAGGACAGAATTTATTAAAGCTCTGAATGACTTGAAAGCAAATAAGGCAGTTGGAATTGATGAGATCCCTGCAGAACTTCTTAAATCTCTAGGAGAGGAAGGAATCGAAAGATTATTCAAGCTGATATCAAAAAGTTATGAAACAGGAGAAATTCCAAATGATTTTAATAAAAATATCATCTTCACACTTCCAAATAAGCACAAGCTGACAAATGTGAGAATTATCGCACAATTAGTCTAACATCACATGCTTCAAAATGACTGACCAGAATAATATACAGAAGGATGGAAAGGGTAGTAGAAGAGATAGTAGGTGAAGATCAGTTTGGGTTCAGGAAAAATCGCGGTACAAGGGAAGCAATTCTGTCTTTAAGATTAATACTTGAAGGGCGGATCAAGAAAATCAAAGATACTTTTATGGCATTTGTTGATTTAGAAAAAGCTTTTGATAATGTTAGGTGGGACAAGATGTTCAAAATTTTAAAGAGGTCAGGTCTAAAGTGTCGAGATAGAAGAATCCTCTATAAACTATATAAGAATCAAGTGGCTGTGATAAAAGTAGAGAATCACGAGAGACATGCATCAGTTAAAAAGGGTGTGAGACAAGGTTGTAGTCTATCCCCATTAATATTCAACTTGTATGTAGAAGAAGCAATGAAGAAAGTCAAAGAAAAATTTCCATGTGGCATAAGTTTTCAGGGAGAAAAAATCAGTATGCTACGATTTGCTGACGACATTGTCTTATTAGCAGAGAGGGCTGAGGATATTGAAAAGTTATTGAATGGCATGAACAAAATACTGAAGGAAGATTTTGGACTGAATATAAATCAAAGTAAAACAAAAGTGATGAAATGTAGCAGAAATGACCCCAATACTAGCAGATTAAATATAAAAATAAGATCTGATGCAATAGGAGAAGTGAGTGAGTTCTGTTACTTGGGAAGCAAAATTACAACCGATGGCCGAAGCAGGAATGATGTTAAAAGCAGAATAGCACTAGCAAAATGAGCCTTCATGAAAAAGAGAAACCTTTTAGTTTCAAATATTGATCTAAGAATTAGAAAGAACTTCTTAAAACTCTATGTGTGGAGCACAGCACTTTACGGTAGCGAAACATGGACTTTAGGAATACCGGAAAGAAAGAAACTTGAAGCATTTGAAATGTGGTGCTACAGAAGAATGCTGAAAATTAGGTGGACAGACAAAGTAAAGAAATGAACGAGTTTTAGAAATGATGGGTGAGAAAAGAAGTTTATGGAAGAAGCTTACAGGAAGAAGAGACAGGCTGGTAGGTCATATTTTGAGACATGCTGGATTGGTTAATTTGTTAGTGGAGGGAACAGTCGAAGGTAAGAACTGTTGAGGAAGACAGAGATTAGAATATATGAAGCAGATAATTGAGGACGTGGATTGTAAGGGGTATGTAGAAATGAAGAGGTTAGCACAGAATAGGAAGGGATGGAGGATTGCATCAAACCCGTCTAAAGACTGACGACAGAAAAAAAAAAAAAAAGTTACAGAAAAATGAATGCTGGTAAAGAAACATTAGGTTTTATGGAACAAGCCACCCGAAATCCTTGGATCACAGAAGAAATTTAGGAGCTGATGGATCAGAGGAGAAGGAACGAAAATGCTCAGGATGAAGCAGGAAGGCAATTCAGGCAATTTAGAAATCAAATAAACAGGAAATGCAAAAAAAAAAAAGCAAAAGAAAAAAAGAAAAGTGTGAAGAAGTAGAAAGGAAATGGTCATAGGTAAGGTAGATGTTACATATAGGAATATCAAACAAAATTTTGGAGAAATGAAGAAAAGAGGTGTAAACATTAAAGCTCTTTAAAGCTCAGACAATAGAGCTAACCGATGGAAGGAATACATTGAGAAACTGTATGATGGGGACGACTTGAACAATAGTGTAATGAAAAGGAAGGCTATGTCGACATTGATGACTTGAGGACCGAATTTGATAGAGCTGTGAATGATTTGTAAGCAAATAAGGCAGTTGTAATTGATGAGATCCCTGCAGAACTTCCTAAATCCCTAGGAGAAGAAGGAATCAAAAATTATTCTGATATCAAAAAGTTATGAAACATGAGAAATTCCAACCTATTTTAACAAAAATATCATTTTCAAACTTCCGAAGAAAGCACAAGCCGATAAATGTGAGAATTATCGTACCATTAGTCTAACATCACATGCTTCAAAATTACTCAGCAGAATAATATACAGAAGAATGAAAAGGGTAGTAAAAGCGATGGTAGGTGAAGATCAGTTTGGGTTTAGGAAAAACTGTAGTACAAGGGAAGCAATTCTGGCTCTAAGATTAATGAAGAGCAGATCAAGAAAACAAAGATACTTTTATGGCATCTGTTGATTTCGGAAAAGTTTTTGATGATGTTAGGTGGGACAAGATATTCAAAATTTTAAAGAAGTTAGGTCTAAAATATCGAGATAGAAGAATACTTTATAATATATATATATATATATATATATATATATAAAACGATTGGCAATAATAAAAGTAGAAAATCATGAGAAGATGTGAGACAAGGTTGTAGTCCCATTAATATTCATCTTGTATGTAGAGGAAGCAATAAAGGAAGAAAACTTTTCGTGTGGCATAAGCTCTGATTGTCCTGTTAGCAGAAGTAGAAGATATTGAGAAGTTACTGAATATCATGAACAAAATACTGTAGGAAGAGTTTGAATTGAATATAAACCAAAGCAAGACAAAAGCGATGAAATATAGCAGAAATAATATCAATCACAGTAGATTAAATATAAAAATAGGATCAGATGCAATAGGAGAAGTAAGTTAGTTCTGTTACTTGGGAAGCAAAATTACAACCGATGGCCAAAACAGGAATGATGTTAAGATCAGAAAAGCACTAGCAAAAAGAGCCTTCAAGAAAAAGAGAAATCTTTTAGTTTCAAATATTGATCTAGGAATTAGAAAGAACTTTTTAAAACTCTATGTGTGGAGCACAGCACTTTATGTTAGTGAAGCATGGACTTTAGGAATACCAGAAAGAAAGAAAATTGAAAAAATGCTGAAAATTAAGTGGACAGACAAAGCATGAAATGAACAAGTTTTCAAAATGATGGGTGAGGAAAGAAGTTTGTGCAATATGCTATTTCCGAATGGTAGCGCAAATGGCAGCTTACACTTAATTTCAAAAAGTGCAAGGCAATGCGAATAAGTAACAAAAAGAATCAGTTTTCTCACAAGCAAAAAGTAAACAATTCAGTTGTTGACATGGTTGATTCCCTGATGTATCTGGGGGTAACAGTACAAAGCAACATGAAATTGGATTTGCACATAATTTCTGTCGTACGCAAAGCTAATTCTAAATTACGATTCATAGTTTGAATTCTGAGGAATTGTAATGCTCATACAAAGGAAATAGTGTATAAAACACTAGTGTGTCCACATCTGGATTACTGTTGAGGAGTTTGGGATCCATATCACAAGGGCCCTCATTAGGGATCACAAGGGCTCACATGACTGGTTGCTACAGCCTTTATGAAAGCGTCACAGCATTGATACATAGATTGTGCTGGGATCGTTTGGAAGACAGACGACCTCATTTGCGTTTGAATGTACTGGAGAATATGGGAAATTCTATGACCTGCGAGTGCAGTGAGATACTTGTTCCGCCAACCTATTTGGGTTGCAATGACCAGAGCGATAAGATTCGAGAAATAAGATGCCTTACTAATGCTTTCATGTATTCTTTCCTCGTACTATTCGGGATTGGAATGTGCGGAATTAAGATTGGTGCTTAGCACCATCTGCCAGCCATAATGTTTGTGAATTGCAGAGTATGGATGTAGATATAGAAGCTTACAGAATGAAAAGACAGGCTGGCAGGTCACATTTTGAGACATGAGGGATTGGTTAATTTATTACTGGAGGGAACAGTCAAAGGAAATAACAGTAGAAGAAGACAGAGATTAGAATAAATGAAGCAGATAATTGAGGAGGTGGGTTGTAATGGAAATGTTGATATGAAAATGTTAGCATAAAATTGGAAGGGATGGAGGATTGCAACAAATTAGTCGAAAGAATGACAGCAAAACAAAAACAAAAAAATGTTACGGATGTTTCCGACACTTTCTGATGAACCGTATTTTGCTAACCAGTACACTTAGATACCTCTATCCACTTTTGAGCAAAACTAATACAAAATTTTCTGCCCCATGCACAGCCAGTCATTTCATGTGATTATGTGACATATTTTGTAAATTTACCTTTTATCATTTAAGATATGCAATCAAAGGTTTTCTCAATGAAGTCATGTGTTTGATCTTTGGGGGTTGTAATAAGTTAGCACTAGTATCTTTAGAGAAAGGCTAAGAGTGGAGGAGGACAGACAGATCAGCAGTTGGACAGGTGAATAAATAGTATTTGTTGTTTATTAACCGGTTGCTAGCGAGGAATTTGGCGGAATCTATTTATTTGACTGTGAAATATTGTGACCAAGATTTATCTACAAACAGCATCAATCATAAATTGCACAACTGTGGAGTACACGATTACAGTTTCCTTTAAAATCAGTAACATCTTCAGGGTTCATCAATTTTGAATAAGGAGTTGATATACTAGTAGACAATGAGATCAGTGAAGGGGCTAGTGCAAGATTGCCTAACCCCAGGCTTGCCAGCAGCAGTGGTCTAGAACCTTTGCAAGTGTATTATTGATGACTTTCTTTTTGATTATAATTGAACTGTGTTACTTAGATCTTTGTTTTATTTATATATTTATTGTAACTATAGGCAAGTAATAGGGGGCCCGCAGCATAACACAGAATTGAAATTGTGGCCCATGTCCAAAATTGGTTGGACAGCATTGGGCCAGTCACACTCTCCCATAATCAAAATCTCAGCTGAGTGTGAGAGCAACAACGTGGCTTTGCAAACTTGTGAACAAAGCCACATGCCAGACTGCAGATTTGAATGATGTGTCCAATGTATTGAAGCTCTGTTCCATTGAGATACATTAAATTATATAGGAAAACACACACCCATCCCCAGGAAAACAGTGAAGTGACAATTAACATATCAATGACTGAGGAAGCCCAATAAATGACTTTGGATAATGCTACAGTCAAAAGAACACAGGCCGAGTATGTTGACCATTACGACGCTTACCTTCCTGGCTCGGCGACAGAATCACCTCCACTGCCATCACCACTGTTCTCAGGTAATGTAGTTAACACGGTTGATGTTTCTGATAAACTCGCATTGCTAACCAATGGCGACTTCTTCATACTTCCACTAGCATCACTGGAAGAGGGAAAAAGCAATCAGAAAAATATTTCATTATGTCAAACATAATTATTCTTAAGTAATTGGGGGAAAAAAATACCTGGAAAGTCTAAACTTTTTGGGAGCTTTGTCATGTGACTGTGGGCTTTCTTTTGATGGGACTGATGAGGCTGTTGTTTCCTTTGCAGGAGTCAATTTAGTGCGGTGTTCTCTGGCTTTTGAAGAGTTTAAGGGAACTGCAGGAGGTGGTGACCTAAAGGCTGGTCCTTCTCCTGCTGTAGATGAAGTCTTAGTTTGTTGTTTAATTTGTGAAGTGGCTGGTGACCATTTAGTAAAAGCAGATATGCTTTTATTTACCAAACTTGCCCCAGAATTTGTTGCCGTTTCATTTTTCTTTCTGGTTACAGATTCTACTTCTCGCAGAGCTTGTTTCTTTTCAGACACAGAGGGTGAAGAAACATTTTGAGCACTAAGGTAGTTAGATCTCTGCAGTGAACTAGCATTGTTAATATATACGCCAGGCGCTCCAGAAGACACAGAACTTCTGCTGCTTTTACTAACGTGTTGGTCTGAGCTGTGAGAAACGTGTAAAGGAAAAAGAGAAATATTGGGCACATTTAACATTGCTGCATTGTTTACAGGCAATACATTTGAAACATTCTTTGTGGGTATTTGATTTATATTTGCAATTATACTGCTCTGTTCGGGCTTTTTTACATTATATGACGAGGAAGAATCGAGGCTGTGTGAGCTGGATGTCAATGTGGTTGAAACAGGTGTTGAAAACGCTGAGCTGACGGGATTACTCAGGCACACAGGGACACAACTACTAACACTGGTAGTAACTGCTGCTGGAACATATATGTAAGGAATACTATCACTGTAACTGTACCGACCAGTTACCGTTCCTGCAGTATTTATAGCTGGTGCAGAAGATAAAAGAGTTGCCAGTTGAGATACTGAATGAGTGGGAACAGCATCAAATCTAGCAGATGAAATTTGTTCAACTGGAGGTGGCACTGCTGCAGATATTGTTGGAGCCTCTGCCACGTAACGAATATGTTGCATTTGGCGAAGATCATTTCCATCTATGTAGCTGGTAGTTTTGCTATTTCCTGCAGTTGATTTCTGAAGATGAGATGACTCAACTACACTTGGACCACCCAGCATTGGTGATGTCACAGTTTGGGTCTGAAGACTGACGGCTAGTGGCCTGCAAGTTACCGGGTACACGAAGTGTTCCGATTGCATTCCTCTGGCATCTACGACACTTCCGCTGGGTACTGAAGGCATTACGGGTCTCTTTTCGACGGAAGACATTACAGAAACTGACAATTCCACTGGTGTAGGATGTGTAAGAACAGAAGCGACTGGGAGTGAAGTAATAGCGGGTATGTTTTCGACTGAAGGCGGTAATGAAATTGATGAAACCGCCGGTGTAGGAAGTGAAGAAGTTGGAGGTGCTGAAGTCACGCTGACATGCAACACAGGCTCCAGAGAGGATGCCGTTACATTGACTGAAGGTATCCAGCTGGTGGCTGTGGGGACCCGGCAAGTTATTTCTTGTACAGCCACTGTTTTTTCAGTATTGCTTTCTCTACCCGTGACTATCGCCTGTCCTGTCAATTCACTCGACGTCTTCACACGTAAGACCCCCATCTTCTGCACTACTGAAACATTCTCTTGGCTGTTGCCACCTCCATTTTCTGCGTTCACTGCACGAGCTTGAGGTACTGCAGTGATGTCGTCACTACTGGGGCACTCTTTGTTACTAATTGCAGGAGATGGTGTCGTTTCCTCCAATCTTTGTATTTTAGACGGTTGTTCGATGTGTGCCACTTTTGGTCGTTTAATATATTTTTGTAAAGAACAGGTTGTTTCGACAAAACCGCCATCCTGCAACAAAAAGTAAATGTAATGTGAGAGTGATATGAATTAATTTTTGAGAAATTAAACACCTTCTTTCTCCAATGTTCTCACAGCACAGAATCAGAAATAACTCCAAACCAATTTTTGTAACAGATCAAAGGCTTCACCTGCAAATCTAAAACTTGTTTAGTGAACTTTTAAATGAGGTCTATGATTATAATTCTCATACTATATTCTTCACATTGTTGGTTCTAAAACAAACCAACTGTACATACATAATGCACATATAGTACATTCTTCAAATGAATCTGTAACATTTCTCCACAAGTCACGACACCTGCGGCAAAAATAAGGTAAATATAGGGATGATGAAGCTACAGTAGAAATTTGCTCTACAGTGAGTTCTTATAAAACATATTCTAATATAACTATGATAATATTAACAAAGCAGAAAAATGTTATAATATTAGGTGCATTCTAACAAGGACATCACACCACATCAACCATTGGAAATATATTTTAAATTTATACAGTTTGCCCCACCGCACATATTTGAAAAGGTTCTTTAAATTAGTGACATATTAAATGGAATCTCTTTTTCATGAGCATTATAGATTTAACTTCTCAGCAGAAAAACTTATTACCACTGAACACACATTTTTATCATTCACGGGTTAAGGAAATACTGAAACTGAGGCGGGAGGGAAGCAGCAAACACAAAAAGAACACCACACATTACAATATTTTGGCAGTAAACCTTATTCAACTAAGTAGACGAGACACAGACAAAGGGTCGTATGTGTACAGTGGGCTACTGCGCAAATGAACTTTGAGATGGCCACAGCGGACTGCGCAAGGGTGGTAGCGGTGGTGTGGTGGGGCCATGAAGCAGTATTACCCCTAACAAGTGGGTCTACATACAAAAAGATAACTATAATAAGATAAACACATATATAGAAAATAAATTGGGAAAAATATTACATTTAGATGTAAGTTAAATAATAATCTGTGTTGGGTCTATTGCTAGGGTCTTACCACAGATTGAGACAAGGTGAATGCCTGAGATCATAGATGTGTTGGCAAGTTAGCTCCTAAGACTCAGACAGCTCACAGTGTCATTCCAGTTGTGACTACGAGCACAGGGTACCACTGGATGGTGACATTTACCTGTGGCCATTCATTCTGCAGGATAATTGGTTAGTGAGCGGTAAGGCCTGTATACCAATGATGGGAAAAGTTTCCCCTGTGTTGAGACCACAATAGGTAGCAGGTAGTAGGTATTATTTACAATAATGAGTTTGTGTGTGTGTCTGGTGAACGGAATTTGTACAAAACATGCTGCGCAGAGTTTGGTGGGGTTCCGAATAATGTACAACTCCTAGTCTTGGTGGTAAAATAGGATATATTTAATTTTGATGTGCAGTAGGCAAAGTGAAATATTTTATTGTGAATTAAGGATTGCACTATGGCCGGCAAAAACAAAAGATATGAATTGAATTAAACAACCGGAATCAAAGTAACTTACATTTTGATTTTCGAAAGAAAAAAAAATTTCTTTCTTGACATCAACATCATGAATGGGTTGGGGGCAAAGAATGGGAAGAAATTCAGCCATGGCATTTTAAAGGAAGCATCCCTGGATTTGCTTAGCATGATTTGTGGAAACCATGGAAAATCCAAAGCTGGATGCCAATCCCACGTCCTCCTGAATGTGAGGCCAGAGTGTTACTGTGTAATTGTAAGTTTTCCCGGCGGATCTGATGTTTGAAAATCTCTCTTTATCGAAGATGTATGAATTTTTGATGGCATAACATGCTATCTTCAGGTAGCGTCCTGTTGTCGGCATGAGGAACACAGTCCAGGACACAACTGTTGGTCTGCTCCGCGCGCATCAATATTTATACCCTCCGACCCCACCCTCCCACTCCCGCCGCGGTGCTCCGATGGCGGTGGTGAGGGCGGTGCGTTACAGCGTGACCAGCAGTCTGTACGCCACCACCGTCGCACACAGTGCCTCGGCTATGGTGTTTGCGGGTTGCAAGCCTGGCTTAGTTGGAACCCATTGTCTTTGTTTATGAGGTTACTCCGTAGCCAGATCTCAATGGCTTCCTTGTATACACAGTCCCAGAAATGAGATTTGATTCTCAGAACTTCGGTGTCCTCATATTTAATAGTATGCCGTGTCTCAAGACAATGTTCAGCAACTGAAGATTTTGACGGCTGCTGTAGCTCGGTGTGGCGTTTATGTTCCCTACACCGTTCTTCGATAGTGTGAATGGTCTGCCCGACGTATGCTTTTCCGCACTCGCACGGTATGTGATATACGCCAGGTTTCCTGAGACCCAAATCATCTTTAACCGAGCCAAGTAGAGCTTTAATCTTGGCTGGTGGGCGGTACACACACTTGATGTTTTGTCGGCGTAGAATTCTGCCAATCTTGCTTGATACATTGCTGGCGTATGGGATGAAGGCTGTGACTCTTGGCTTGTCCTCTTCCTCAGTTGGTTCTTGAGTGGTCTTCCGCCTGAAGGCGCGCCGAATTTGGCGGTTGTCGTAGCCATTACTCTGGAACACGTTCTTGAGGTGTGTTCGTTCAGCAGAAAGGATGTCTTTGTCAAAAATCACACGTGCTCTGTGAACCAGTGTATTTAACACTCCTTCCCTCTGTGACGGGTGGTGGCAGCTGGTGGCATGTAAATACTGGTCCGTATGAGTAACCTTCCGGTAAATCATAGGCCCACAGTAAGCACAATAGGTGCGCCCATGTATGGTCTGGCCAAATAACTAACATCAGTCTTGATTCTATCTGTTGTAAAATGTGAGCACCATATCAAGAACTCAGCTCAATTCGTCGGAAATCTGCAACAACTAAGACTGTCCGATTGGCCTGAGCTCACAAAACTGTTCAGCTTTGTCCTAACATCAACATATTTTCTCTTCGATGGACAGTATTATGAACAGATGGATGGAGTAGCTATGGGTAGCCCACTGTCACCTGTGGTTGCCAACATGTACATGGAGCACGTGTGATTTCTGACAAAGACAGCCTGTCTGCTGAACTAACACACCTCAAGAACGTGTTATAGAGTAATGGCTACGACAACCGCCAAATTCGGCGCACCTTCAGGCGGAAGACCACTCAAGAACCAACTGAGGAAGAGGACAAGCCAAGAGCCACAGCCTTCATACCGTACGCCGGCAATGTATCAAGCAAGATTGGCAGAATTCTATGCCGACAAAACATCAAGTGTGTGTACCGCCCACCAGCCAAGCTCTACTTGGCTTGGTTAAAGATGATTTGGGTCTCAGGAAACCTGGCGTATATCACATACCGTGTGAGTGTGGAAAAGCATACGTCGGGCAGACCATTCGCACGATCGAAGAACGGTGTAGGGAACATAAACGCCACACCGAGCTACAGCAGCCGTCAAAATCCGCAGTTGCTGAACATTGTCTTGCGACATGGTATACTATTAAATATGAGGACACCGAAGTTCTGAGAAACACATCTCACGTCTGGGACTGTGTGTACAAGGTAGCCATCGATATCCGGCTATGGAGTAACCTCATAAACAAAGACAACGGGTTCCAACTAAGCCAGGCTTGGAACCCAGCACTGAAGCGGCTCCGCAAACACCATAGCCGAGGCACTGTGCGCGACAGTGGTGGCGTACAGACTGATGGTCCCTGCTCGACGCGCTGTAACGCACTATCCCCACCACCGCCATTAGAGTGCCGTGGCGGGAGTGGGAGGGTGGGGTCGGAGGGTATAAATATCGATGTGCGCGGAGCAGACCAACAGTCGCATCCTGGACTGCATTCCTCACGCCGACAACTGGATGCTACCTGAAGATGATGACACGTTATGCCATTGAAAATTCGTACATCTACGACCAAATGACCCGGCTGTACGCCCAAGAGATCTTCAAACAGAGTGTTACTGCCCAGATAATCAAGTCAATTCCAACAATTGATTATACATTCAATGAGGAAAATCAATTGAAAAAATTAATTGAATTGACTGCAACAAATATAATCAAAGAAACTCACATTCTGACGTTCAAAAACAGATATTCACTTCCCAGATAATCAACTCACTTCCCAAAGTGCAAATCACTGCCAACAATTATTTATGGACATAATGAGCATAAATTGCTATAAAACAATTATGAAATTTTTGAAAATATTGAAATTTCTTGAAAACAACCACAGATGGGGATCATAGTATACAAAAACCTTCGTACCACTCATCAAATTCTCACAAAATTTCAAGTCAATTGGCTTAATACTTTTAGATTTTTGCGAGCACAAACATGCACAAGCTGAATTTTTATATATAAAGCATATGTGCGCACAGTGTATAAAAACTGTAAATTTGTATGTCACCAAAAAAAACTTCAAAACAATTTTTAAATTTCAAGTTCCAATTTGTCGGTCAGCAATTTTCTGATTAGAACCTGTCCACTGTCGTATGTATGACAGGAAATATTATGGGCTCACAGAATATCGCTATCCACATTGGCCAATTTCCCTAACGCTTTTCTAGATATTTGAAAAAAACTGAATGGTTTCAAATGTAAATGATGGGGGGAGAGTGGGTTGGTCTTTGTAAACCTAAGGCACACAGTATTTTTATGTTTTAAAGTATACGTGTTCAATTTTCCATCAAAATCACACAAAAACTGTAGTTTTGTATAAAGCATATTTGCAAAAATTAAATGGGGTTAAGGGGGTGAGGTGTTGGGTTTCTGTAAAGAGAATGTAGACAATATTTTTAGACAATGTTTTTTTTAAATCTTGAGCATAGCTGCATGTCAGCAACGGTAAAATTTTTTATGTTAGCATAAAGCCACGAAAACGCCACCAGTGGCTTTATGCTAGCATAAAAATATGTTTTTTCTCTGTTTTAATGTATACATTTGCAATATTCCCTCAAAATATGATAAACAATATTTGAAATTAAGAGAGTTGAGAGTTACGGGGAGAGGGATTGGTATTTTGCAAACCAAATGTAGGCAGTATTTTTCTGTTTGTTTTAAAGTATGCGCAAGCAAAATTCATTCAAAATCGGATATAGAAATATAGATATATGAAAAAAATTAAATGGGTGGAAAGGGGGAGAGGAGTTGGATTTTTGTAAACCAAAATATAGACCATATTTTTCTGCTTGTTTTAAAGCATGTGTGTGCAAAGTTCCTTAAAATTGGATAGAAACTGTAGCTTTGTATAAAGACCATTGACAAAAATTAAGAGGGTGAAAGAGCTTTGCTTTTTTTCCCTTACGGTTCTACACTTTGTCGACATCGAGGTCTTTAGAGGCAGAAAAGGACAGGCAGCAAGGAACGGGAAGGAATTTGGAATTTTAAAGGAAGCATCCTGGCATTTGCCTGGAGTGGTTTGCAGAAACTACGGAAAACCAAAATCTGGATGCCCGGACAGTGATCCGAACCCACGTTCTCCCAAATGTGAGGCCAGAACACTAACTGTTCACACACCATGCTTGGTGGATGGAAACGGAGAGAGGTTGGGTCTCTGTTTTTAAAGTTTGTATCTGCAAAGTTCCATGGATTTTTGATAAAAATTGTATGGAAACTGTAGCTTTGTGTAAGAAACATTGACAAAACTTAAGAGGTGAAAAGTGGAAGAGGAAGGGTTTTGGAGTAAAAAAAAATCTTTTTGTGCCGCCCACTATATTTCCCAAAAATTTCAAGTCAATCGACTGAATACTTTTCAAGTTTTGCGGGCACAAGCATGCGGAACCTGAATTTTTAATTATAAATATAAGAGACAGATTTGCAGATGAGGTCTTAACTGGGGTTGAGGCCAGGGGGATGTGTTGGTAGGCCAGTTCGCATCTGACTAATGTCACTGTAAAACGTGATGAGATTGAACACTAGTGTAGGCTGCCACCATATGGCATTGGCTGTTTGCCTGTGGTTGTTCATCCGGATGAACAGTTGTTTAGTGGTAAGTCCCATATAAGAAACTGTGCAGTGAAGGCAGTTAAGTTCGAAAATGAGAAGAGTCTTACTTAAAGTAACATATCGAATAGCAGGAAAAGATTACCCTGTTATAGGACTGTAATATGTAGTTATGGCTGGATGCATGCTACAAGTTTTGCAGTAAGGTCTATTCTGGAACAAGGTGTTCTTCTGATTGGGATGTATGCTGAAGCATGCGTGTAAGGCAGTGGTATGAGTTTGGAAGTGCAGAATGGGAATTATGGAACAATGGTTGTAGCACAAGAGATTTGCATTTGCACAATGTCATTTTTATCATCGAGGTTATTAGAGACTGAAAGGACTTGGTGCAAGGAACAAGAAGGAATTTGGACATGGCTTTATGGAAGTAACAATCCCAGCATTTGACTGGAGTGATTTGAGGATACCATAGAACACTCACATTTGAATGGCTGGATGGGGAATTGAACATATGTCCTCCAAATGTGATGCTAGAGCTACATTTTACAGTATCTTGGAATTCCTGAAACTTTCGCACCCAAGGATTCTTTTTGCGGACAGTTCTTATTTCCAACACCTTGTTAAATCTGATATTTCCAAAAGTCAATGATCGTTATCTATATACACTCTAGTGACTAATATTAGACCTACCTTTTGCGTGCAGCAGTTTGTCTACCAGTAGGAAAGACTCCTGCTGCTTGTCCCATCCTACCTGGAGATCTTATGACTTTTAACAGGAGTTAGAAACAAACAGACCATTTTTCAGACAAAAGTCTAGCAATCTGCCTCCTTATTTATCATCTCATGCTTCAGAATTAAAGACTAAGATAATATGCAGAAAACTAGGCAAAAATAGGAAGAGAACAGGAATAGGAAGAGAGATTAGATGAAGTTCAGTTTCAGTTTAGCATTAACAGGGATACAAGATAAGCAATTCTAGCATTAAAACTAATGGTAGAAGACATACAACAGATACATACGTGATTTGAAAGAAGCTATTGTTAATGTTAAATGGGATAAAATATTTAAAGTTTCAAAGAAATCAGGACCAAAATATAATGCTAAAAAAGTAATTAACATTCCATATATGGAGCAAGTGGTAATAACAAAAGTAGAGAGTTGTCATCTCTTTAATTTGGATGTAAAGAATGAAATCAAGCAAATTACATTTGAATCTGAAACAATGAGTCAAGGAGAAACAAGTATATTGAAGCAAGAAGCTGTAATTTGCTTCTCTGATAAGAGGATTCTGAGTAATTACTGAATGGGATGAGTACAATACTTGAAGAAGAATTTTGAGCAATATAAATCGAACCAGGATGAAAATAATGACGTACAATGGCAACAATAATTGATGATTAAGTACAAAAACAGGATAATATATGTAACAGAGGGAAAACTGTAGCATTCAAAATGAAAGTTAATTGGACAGACAGCATGAAGGAAACATGTTCTTTAAATTATAGGTGGGGCAGGAATTTCTGAAAAATTCTCACTGAAAGAAGAATGTGGGTCAAATTATAGGAAAGGGGGCATCCATTAATTATGTGGTGTGAAATATGGGGGGATGGTGCGGTAAAATCTCACGAATGGAGAGTCAACAGAAATCTCTCATTATCATTTAATTCCTTGAAACACAGTAGAGCTGAAACAACATCAATCCCAACATTAGAGAACAGGAGATCAAAAAATCTAAAAAAAAATCTCAAAAATAAAAATATGAAGTCAGCAGAGGGGAAGGAGGCGTTTCCTCAAGATCTCACCTCACCACAGGCGTTGGGGGGATTTTCCATCAAGACATTTTTATGGCTATATCAGGAAACTGAGGGGAAGGGAGAGTGTAGGGATGCTTATAGATAAGGATGGAGAAGTAGTTACTGAGGATTTGAAAAAGGCAGAGATTTTAAGTAACTGGTTTAGTGACTGCATTAGGGACAATGAATCAGAAACGGGAACGTCAAATTCAGAGAACGAGCTTAGCAATACGATTAGAAGTGAAGGTACTAAAAAATTTGAAATTCATCCTGAAAAACATAAGGGGGCTGGTGCAGATAATATTACTGCAAATATCTTAAAGATAGCCGGATGTGACATTGTACCTTATCTTGAAATATTATTTAAATTGAGTCTGGATACTTGCTGCTTACCACAAGACTGGAAAAGGTCGATAGTAGTGCCGGTACATAAAGGAGGGGTGAGAAATAGAGTCGAAAATTACAGGCCAATCAGTTTGACTTCAGTGGTAGGTAAATTAATGGAAAGATTGATACGCAACCACATCAGAAATGTATGTGAGGAACGTAAGTGGTTTTCAAGTAGGCAACATTGGTTCAGGCAAGGATATTCATACGAGTCTCAGTTGGTGGGATATATGCAAGATATTTTAGATGAAATGGACAACGGAGGCCAAATTGATAGTGTAGCACTAGATCTTTCAAAGGTGTTTGACTGAGTAAGTCATAAAATGGTAGTAAATAAGGTAAAAACAATCAGAGTGGATGAGAAAGTGATTTGCTGGGTAGAAGAATTTGTAAAAGGTAGAAAACAGAAAGTTAGGGTAGGAAATGCGGTATCAAAGGAAGTGGAAGTAAAAATGGGAGTGCTGCAGGGTAGCATATTGGTACCATTGCTATTCATTATTCTAATGAATAATTGTGTTGATTGTTTACTATCTGAAATTACATTGTTCGCAGATGTCATAATGCTCTATAAAAGGATCAAAACGATAGAGGACTGTAAACAGTTGCAGCGTGATCTGGACAGGATATCTAGTTGGGTTGGTCAACATGGGATGAAGATAAATACAAAGAAGAGTCAGCTAATTAGATACACAAATAAAAAATAAAAGGTTAATTATGAATATAAGTTGGGGAAAGAATTGCTTGCTGGAGACTTGAAATGTAAAATGTAAATATCTTCCAAAAAAACACCCCACAAAATTAATGGATTCACCTAAATATGGCTTAGGCTAATTTGTTAATGGCGAAAGTAATCAACAGCAAAAGGAGACAGATTGCAATATGTGGATATATAATTGAGTTCACAGATCATAACTGATACATTAAAGAAAGAGATTACTCGTACTAGGCAGACACGGAGTATTGCATCAAATCTGAGGATAGATTGATTAATAGATGAAAAAAATTATCCGTATGTAGGTGGAATGCAAGGCACATCACTAACACTTCATTAAAACGTGAGTTTACTTTAGTGAGTTTACTTTAGCCGCCTATAAGAATTTAAAAAACAAGAAATAAAGATGTTTACAATCAGAGATTTAGCAAATCACAAAAACATTTAAAATGACAAGAAAAATGGCAGCTGAAGAACAAAAAATTTAAGAAATTCTCAGACATTCTGAACTTTTAAACAGCGGCATCAGATTGTTCATGTGTATTACAAACAGACCACAAAGATCTTCCTGGAGCAAGCTTTTATAAAATTAATGCAGCCATATTGCAAACTTCTAAATATATACACTTTTACACAGTATTCCACAACACTGGTTCAATTAACTATGGTGTAACATGGCAGTATACCAAACCGTGGTGTTATTAATTATTTCTGTACCATTTGAACAAACAGAGAGAAAATAAAACTCATCACTAACGAACAAGGTTCAACGAAAGCAAATAATCTATATCTTAGGCATACCCTTAACTATACAAGATTGTACACTTTGTTCATATCTATATTATCTTCGAACTGTACTTGGAACCTTGAAACTTGGAGAACTGCCCAGCAAAGTATGGAAAGAGCAATGCTAGGGTTTACAAGTGCTGCTGTGCGAATAAAATATTCACACATTTACACTGGAATTGTATAGCAAATCAAAAATGTTTCCGTAACAGAAAAAAATATCCGAAAAGCTAATTATTGTATAAAAAACAGTTTATTGACATCTCAGCGATACTGCTGGTGCAATCTCAGGACTTGGCTCTGAACTGTTTGATACACGTGACCACTTTAAGCATCAAATTCCAAAAGATTCTTTCTTAATTTACGATTTTACCTTTTTGGAGACCTTAATCTCTAAAATGATATGTCATTTATCGGTTTCAGTCGGGTATTGAAGGAGAAAAATTGCTCGTAATAAAAAAAAAGAAGAAACATGTTGTAGAAATAATATTGATACTTTTGCCCTTTAAGGGTCAAATACCAAAAAATTCCTGTTATAAAATATGGTGTGACCAAAGCGGACACCTTGGCCTTTAAAATGATACCTCATTAACCGATTTCGGTTAGGCATCAAGCGAGGTAAAAAAAAAAAAAAAAAAAGTTTTAGAAATGATGATATTTTTGCCCCTTAAGAGTTGAAATTTTTAAAAAGTTCTTTCTTAAAATATGATCTGTCCAAAGTGGATACTATAATATTTTAAACCATACCCCGTTTATCGATTTTGGTTAGATATCAATGCAGATAAATGGCTCGTGACGGAAAAATGTGTTGTAGAAATATTAATGCTTTTGCCCTTTAACCCCTTACTGCATGTTTTTTTTTTTTATTTTTCTGAAAAAATGTCACTTGTTAAGTCCAATTCTGTGATTTCAAGAAAAATACTTAAAAAATTCCAAATCTTATTTGGGGAAAATTATTATTGGTTTAAGGGTTTGTGCCACATATGGGACAGCATGCAATAATGGCTAACATTGGAGATGGATGATGCAACATTTGGAAAATATATAAGATATACACATATACTAGTAGAACTTAGTTTATTTACGTAAAATAATTACAATTTCTATTCATTAGAGTACACATTTATCTCAAATAACACTAATTCACTTTCCATTTAGTCTATTTGTTATGAAACTTGCAGTTTCTCTCCTTGCCCAAGCACAATGTTGCACTGCATTTCAGACATGCTGCATAGGATTTTCCTTTGCAGTCTGGATAATTGCAACAATTACAGTTTCACAACCAGACGGGCATGTGATCTATCCCATTCTGATACTGCGGAAGATCTGCCGCAGTCTCTCTCTTCTTCTTAATGTATTTTTTTTTTTTTTTTTTTTTTTTTTTTTTTTTTTGTGGATTTCATTTTCTTGTCCTACCCAGTTTCTTGGATAAGGTTTCCTTGTTTGCCAGAGGACTTCTGCAACTGCTACTCGATATAAAATAGGAGCATTGTTGTTGGTATTTTTTCTTCTCCATAGGGGCCAGCTTGTTCACACAAGCTAGAGTGCATATTGTGCCATATCTGTCACAAACCGTTTTTCCAATATTATATATATTCTAATGGATAAATATATAAACTTACCTATTTATAATTGTCCACAAATGTCCTTTTCATCCTAGAAATTGTATAAACACTGAAATCGAATGTTTACTGTATCAGATACAACTATTTGTATGACCGAACTTGGATGTAAACTGCTCACAGCACAAGGTAAAAAATCATACTTCATATTTCCTTATTCTCTCAACAGATCACATTTAATATTTGCACAGCTCTTCTTGATTGTGTGCTATATCTGTCCCAACATGCAGTTTCAAAGTATTTACTCAAATATGAGTTCCACAAACAAGAAAATGGTATGTGCCGTATATGTCCCAGTAGGCAGAAAGAGGTTAAGGGTCGAATTTTGAAAAACTCCTTTCTTAAAATATGGTGTAACCAACCGAAGAGCTTACGAAGACCACAGTCTTTAAAATGATACCTCGTTTATCAATTTTGTTTAATTATCAAGGGAGATAAATGACTCAAGACACAAAAATGCATTTTAGAAATACTGATATTTTTGTCCTTTAACAGTTAAATTCAGAAAATTCCATTCTTAAAACATGATGTGACCATAGCGGAGACCTTAATCTTTAGAATGATACCTCATTTATCTATCTCAGTTATATATTAATGGAGATAAATGGCTCGTGACACAAAAATGCGTTGAAGAACCATTGATTCTTTTCTCCTTAAAGGGTTCAATTAAAAAAAAAAAAAATCATTTCTTAGTATATGTCATCACCAAAGCTGAGACACTAATCTTCATAATCCTATTTCATTTATCGATTTCGGTTATATATTGAAGAAGATAAATGGCTCGAGACATGAAAAAACGCATTTTAGAAATATTGACATTTTTTGCACTTTAAGGGCAAAATTACGAAAAATTAATTTCGAAAATATAATGTTACCATGGCGGAGACATTACTCTTTAATATTATACCTCATTTATCTATATCGGTTAGATATGAAGTGAGATAAATGACTCGTGACACAAAAATTCGTTGATGAACCATTGATACTTTTTCTCTTAAGAGTTCAATTCAAAAAAAAATTCTTTCTTAGTACATGATGTCACCAAAGCCAAGACATTGCTCTTCATAATCCAACTTCATTTATCGATTTTGGTTAGATATCCAGGGAGATAAATGGCTCAAGACACAAAAAAAGCATTCCAAAAATATTGACATTTTTGCCCTTTAAGGGTTGAATTACGAAAAATTAATTTCTTATAATTTAATGTTACCATGGTGGAGAACTTACTCTTTAATATGATACCTCATTTATCTATATTGGTTAGATATAAGGGAGATAAATGGCACGTGACACAAAAATGCGTTATAGAAGCATTTATACTTTTTTCCCTTTAAGGGTTGAATTCCAAAAACATTCTTTCTTAAAATATGATGTTACCAAAGTGGAGATCTTTAAAATGATACATCACTAAACGATTTCAGATAGGTATCCAGGGAGATAAATGACTCATAACACAAAACAGAGCATTTTAGAAAAAATTGACATTTTTACCCTTTCACGGTTGAATTCTAAAAAAAAAATCTTTCTTAAAATATGATGTGACCAAGGTGGAGACCATAACCTTTAATATGACACCTCATTCAATGATTTTACTTAGGTATGAAGGGAGATAATGGCTTGCGACAAAAAACACCTTACAGAAATAATATATACTAGACAACCCGTGCGAAAATTTCGCAAATATAATGCGATGAATAGTGAGGTTGAATATGATTTCACCAAAGCTTAGTCATTACTCTTCATATTCCTACTTCATTTATGAATTTTGGTTAGAAATCCTGGAGATAAATGGCTCGAAACACAAAAAACGTATTTAAGAAATATTGACATTTTTGCCCTTTAAGGGTCGAATTACGAAAAATTCCTTGCTTAGAATATAATGTTAACAATGGGGAGACCTTAGTCTTTAATATGATATCTCATTTATCTATATCGGTTAGATATCAAGCGAGATAAATAGCTCGTGACATAAAAATGCGTTGTAGAACCATTTATACTTTTTCCCTTTCAGGGTTGAATTCCAAAAACTTCTTTCTTAAAATATGATGTTACCAAGGCTGAGACATTATTCCTCATAATCTTACTTGATTTATCGATTTTATATAGATATCCCGGGAGATAAGTGGCTCGAGATACAATAAACGTATTTTAGAAAAATTAACATTTTTGCCCGTTAAGGGTCGAATTACGAAAAATTCCTTGCTTAGAATATAATGTTAACAATGGGGAGACCTTAGTCTTTAATATGATATCTCATTTATCTATATCGGTTAGATATCAAGCGAGATAAATAGCTCGTGACATAAAAATGCGTTGTAGAACCATTTATACTTTTTCCCTTTCAGGGTTGAATTCCAAAAACTTCTTTCTTAAAATATGATGTTACCAAGGCTGAGACATTATTCCTCATAATCTTACTTGATTTATCGATTTTATATAGATATCCCGGGAGATAAGTGGCTCGAGATACAATAAACGTATTTTAGAAAAATTAACATTTTTGCCCTTTAAGGGTCGAATTACGAAAAATTCCTTGCTTAGAATATAATGTTAACAATGGGGAGACCTTAGTCTTTAATATGATATCTCATTTATCTATATCGGTTAGATATCAAGCGAGATAAATAGCTCGTGACATAAAAATGCGTTGTAGAACCATTTATACTTTTTCCCTTTCAGGGTTGAATTCCAAAAACTTCTTTCTTAAAATATGATGTTACCAAGGCTGAGACATTATTCCTCATAATCTTACTTGATTTATCGATTTTATATAGATATCCCGGGAGATAAGTGGCTCGAGATACAATAAACGTATTTTAGAAAAATTAACATTTTTGCCCTTTAAGGGTCGAATTACGAAAAATTCCATTCTTAAAATATAATGTTACCACGGCGGAGACCTTATTCTTTAATATGATACCTCATTTATCTATATCGGTTAGATATTAAGGGAGATAAATCGCTCGTGACACAAAATGCGTTATAGAAAAATTTATATTTTTTTCCTTTAAGGGTTGAATTCCAAAAACATTTTTTCTTAAAATGTGATGTCACAAAGCTGAAACATTACTCTTCATAATCCTACTTCATTTATCGATTTTGGTTAGATATTCAGAGAGATAAAAGGCTCTAGATACAAAAAACGCATTTTAGAAAAATTAACATTTTTGCCCTTTAAGGGTCGAATTACGAAAAACCATTCTTAAAATATAATGTTACCACGGCGGAGACCTTATTCTTTAATATGATACCTCATTTATCTATATCGGTTAGATATTAAGGGAGATAAATCGCTCGTGACACAAAAATGCGTTATAGAAAAATTTATATTTTTTTCCTTTAAGGGTTGAATTCCAAAAACATTTTTTCTTAAAATGTGATGTCACAGAGCTGAGACATTACTCTTCATAATCCTACTTCATTTATCGATTTTGGTTAGATATTCAGAGAGATACAAAAAACGCATTTTAGAAAAATTAACATTTTTGCCCTTTAAGGGTCGAATTATGAAAAATTCCATTCTTAAAATATAATGTTACCACGGTGGAGACCTTATTCTTTAATATGATACCTCATTTATATGACACAAATATGCGTTATAGATAAATTTATACTTTTTCCCTTTAAGGGTTAAATTCCAAAAACATTATTTCTTAAAATATTATGTCACAAAGCTAAAACATTACTCCTCATAATCCTACTTCATTTATCGATCTTCGTTAGATATCCAGGGAGATAAATGGCTTGAGTTACAAAAAACGCATTTTAGAAAAATTAACAATTTTGCTCTTTAAGGGTCGAATTAAGAAAAATTCCTTTCTTAAAACATAATGTTACCATGGCGGAGACCTTATTCTTTAATATGATACCTCATTTATCTATATCGGTTAGATATTAAGGGAGATAAATCGCTCGTGACACAAAAACGAATTGCAAATATATTGATACTTTTGCCCTTTAAGGGTCGAATTCCGAAAAATTTCTGCCTTAATATATGACGTCACTAATGCGGAGATCATAATCTTTAAAATGATACGTCATTAAACGATTTCAGATAGGTATCCAGGGAAATAAATGACTTGTAACACAGAAAACAGCATTTTAGAAAAATAGACATTTTCGCCCTTTAACGGTCGAATTCCGAAAACTTCATGTGTTAAAATATGATGTGACCAAAGAGAAGACCATAAGCTTTAAAATGACACCTCATTCATTGATTTCGGTTAAGTATGAAGGAAGATACAGACTTGTGACAAAAAAATACATTATAGAAATAATATATATGATGATAACCTTGTAGCATTGTTCCAATATCAAGGTAGCCAACATATAATCACAGAAAGAAATTAATAGATAAATTTTCCCACCTCCTCTTCATTGCCAGTACCACAATCGGTGTTTCTGTTGGACAAGATATTTTTAATCGTCTTCTGTGCTGAGAGGCATGCCGTGTACAGTTCGTATGATGTGTCCAACTTGTTGAGACAACTCAGACATATCTGCCGAGGCATTGGATCATCTTCCGTAATCTAAAAATTACAATTACTGTGAACAAATCATTTAGTAGTATTGTGCAACAACAATAGCTTAACAGCAATATAGTAACAAGCACAATATCACTGCGTGACTGGTTAGATGCACATTTAATACATTTGGAGTAAACTGAAAACAACACATTAAAAACAGTAGAAAAACATTATATGTTTTAATGCATTATTTGATTAATCATGTTTTTTTTGTTAATTTTATTGTTACTGACCAGGGTGAAGCTTACTCTGCGAAAATTTTGCTACACACATATGTATAATTCAAGAATTATTTTTTACAATATGAAGTATGTTGTTCATTACCACACAAGTACAGGTAACTACAAAGTAAAGCTTCTCTACACCAAGATCTTATTGTTTTGGTTCCTTCTTTTGCCTACTACATCCAGCTCCTAAACCCTCTTGCCACATTTAATAAGCCCTCAAAATCTCTTCACCCTCTTCCTATCCTCCAATAACTTCCAGCCACCTCTTTTATCATTATCAGCAATTGAAATTTTCAGATACTGGTTGCATCTGTAGCAATTTCCACACTCAAATTTAGCTTCGCTCCTATAAGCCTTCTCCAACTCCGGTATGTGATACCCACAATGTGGCTACAATACCACTGTGTAGTAATCTAGCAGGACCTGATTAACCTCTTCTAATGTTTAATTCTTGGTAAATACCCTCACTATCCTCTCCAATAGATGCAATACTCCACAACCTCCCCAGCATGTCTATCAATTGATATTCCCAGACATTTACATTTTATGACTTAGAAGAGCATTTCCCACCCACCATTAAACCTTTCTTTATCTTATTAACAAACTATATAAGCTGATTTCATACTGTGCTTATCATGCAATTTCCTTTTATGACCCTTCTGTAGTTGTTCACAATCCTCTCTTAATGCAAACTTATTACCCAACCAGGGCCGCATTTAGGCTTTGTGGGCCCAGAGGGTATACATGTGGTGCAGTCCCCTGTAGGCAGTGTGGCATAACAGTTTATAGGTCACTTTTTTTTTTTTTTTTTAGCTCTACTACAGTCTGAGGGGGGAGGGGGGGAGGCCTACAGCTGTGGTGTGGGCCCTTAGGCTACAGTCTAGGTACCCTACACTTAAATGCAGCCCTGTACCCAACGTCATGTCATATGCAAATAAACTAATCACTGACTGCAAATTAGTGTCAAAATCATTTATTAGAACAATTTAAAGCAATGAAGCCAGCCAATCATCCTATAATTCAACTATGAGCTTCTTGCTTCCTGCCTCTTAAGAAATCCTCCAACCTGATCTTGAAGCTTTAACATTTTTTGCCTCAATTCCATGATTAACTCTCTCAAATGTATCCAAGAGATCTAATTTCCTGCTATCAAATTGGCCTCCCTCATTGATTTATTTTGAAATATCCCCACTATATGAATATATATAGGCAATGTCATCCATACTGTCAACTTACAGAACACTTTTCTGTGATATAGTTTTAGGCCTCTTGGGGTGATTCTACAAAATATGTAAATACAAAAATAAAGAGTTATTTCAAAACAAACCAAAATCCCACCTAAGTTGAGTCAGTTTTATTTAAAAAGATACTAAAAAAATGACAGAATTTAAATATTGAAGAGGAAAATATTGCTAGAAAAAGAGCCATAATTCGTTAATTATATTTCTGAGTATGTGTAGGTGTATTGCATTTAGTCAGTGAGGTTGCTACCTGTTAGTGTAACACCACTACAGCTGATAAGCGAGGTTCACAAATATAACACTCATTTAAATTAGCAACTTATTAGGCCTACTAAAAGAAAAAATAAGAAAAAAATAAGTTAAGCAGATAATATAAATATATGATACTGATCTATAATTAAGTCTAAGACTATAGAGTTTTTTTTTGCTGTCGTCAGTCTTTTGACTGGTTTGATGCAATCCTCCATCCCTTCCTATCCTGTGCTAACCTCTTCGTTTCTACATACCCCTTACAACCCACGTCCTCATATATCTGCTTCATATATTCTAATCTCTGTCTTCCTCTACAGTATTTACCTTCGACTGTTCCCTCCACTAACAAATTAACCAATCCAGCATGTCTCAAAATATGACCTAAAAGCCTGTCTCTTCTTCCTGTAAGCTTCTTTCCTCACCCATCATTTCCAAAACTCGTTCATTTCTTACTTTGTCTATCCACCTAATTTTCAGCATTCTTCTGTAGCACCACATTTCAATTGCTTCAAGTTTCTTTCTTTCCGGTATTCCTAAAGTCCATGTTTCGCTACTGTAAAGTGCTGTGCTCCACACATAGAGTTTTAAAAAGTTCTTTCTAATTCCTAGATCAATATTTGAAACTAAAAGGTTTCTCTTTATCATGAAGGCTCTTTTTTCTAGTGCTATTCTGCTTTTTACATCATTCCTGCTTCGGCCATCGATTGTAATTTTACTTCCCAAGTAACAGAATTCACTTACCTCTCCTATTGCATCCGATCCTATTTTTATATTTAATCTGCTAGTATTTGTATCATTTCTGCTACATTTCATCACTTTTGTCTTGCTCTGATTTATATTCAGTCCAAAATCTTCCTTCAGTATTTTGTTCATACCATTCAGTAACTTCTCAATATCCTCAGCGCTCTCTGCTAACAAGACAATGTCGTCAGAAAATCGTAGCATACTGATTTTTTTCTCCCTGAAAACTTATGCCACATGGAAATTTTTCTTTGACTTTCTTCATTGCTTCTTCTACATACAAGTTGAATATTAATGGGGATAGACTACAGCCTTGTCTCACACCCTTTTTAACTGATGCACATCTCTCGTGATTCTCTACTTTTATTATAGCCATCTGATTCTTATATAGTTTATAAAGTATTCTTCTATCTCGATACTTTAGACCCGACTTTTTAAAATTTTGAACATCTTGGCCCACCTAACATTATCAAAAGCTTTTTCTAAATCAACAAACGCCATAAAAGTATCTTTGTTTTTCTTAATCTTCCCTTCAAGTATCAATCTTAATGACAGAATTTCTTCCCTTGTACAGCGATTTTTCCTAAACCCAAACTGTTATTCACCTACTATCTCTTCTTCTACCCTTTCCATCCTTCTGTATATTATTCTGGTCAATAATTTTGAAGCATGTGTTGTTAGACTAATGGTGCGATAATTCTCACATTTGTCAGCTTGTGCTTTCTTTGGAAGTGTGAAGATGATATTTTTATTAAAATCAGTTTGAATTTCTCCTGTTTCATAACTTTTTGATATCAGCTTGAATAATCTTTCGATTCCTTCCTCTCCTAGGGACTTTAGAAGTTCTGCAGGGATCTCATCGATTCCAACTGCCTTATTTTCTTTAAAGTCATTCAGAGCTTTATTAAATTCTGTCCTCAAAACAGGATCACCTAAGTCATCAATGTCGACATCGCCTTCCTTTTCCATTACACTATTGTCCAAGTCGTCCCCAACATACAGCTTCTCAATGTATTCTTTCCATCGGTTAGCTCTATCTTCTGAGCTCAAAAGAGGCTTCCCATCGGCAGCTTTAAAGTTCATACCTCTTTTCTTCAGTTCTCCAAAATTCTGTTTGATCTTTCTATATGCAAGATCTACTTTACCTACGAACATTTCCTTTTCTACTTCTTCACACTTTTCTTGTAGCCATTTTCTTTTGCTATTTTGCATTTCCTATTTATTTGATTTCTAAATTGCTTGTACTGCTCTCTTCCTGTTTCATCCTGAGCATTTTTGTACCTTCTCCTCTGATCCATCAGCTCCAAAATTTCTTTTGTGATCCAAGGGTTTCGGGCAGCTTGTTCCTTAAAGCCTAATGTTTCTTTGCCAGCTTTCATTATTTCAGTCTTTAATGCATTCCATTCGTCCTCGGTTGAGCTCCTATCAGAGTTACTTCTTAGACCTAAGTCTACCATTTCTGCAAATTTTTCTCTTGTGCTAGATTGTTTCAGTTTATTCACTTCCAGTCTGTTCTGCTTATACTGCTGAATTAGGGATAGGAAGGTTTCAGAAAAGAATAAAAAGAGCAGGACAAGTAGGACGACCAGCAAGCTACACAAAAGTATCAAGCCCCTTCAGGCTCAGCCTATGGTGGCAGAAAGGAGAGACGGGTTTCGTTGGGAGGGTGAGAATGATGGTTGGGAGCTGATGATATAACAGGTCGTAGGGGAAATGCGGTTAGCAGACTGAAGAAGCCAGACATCAAAAATTGTCCTTTTTTTTAAACTGTTTAACGTCTCTTAACAGCGAGGTCTTTAGAGAAGGGCAGAAATTGTCAAATTGTTTGTCCTGTTACAAGAATCAGTAGGGGAAGAACCTCCTGTAGATGTAGGATTAGAAAACTGCAACCAGCCTTTAGGAAAAAGGGAATACAAGGAAGAAAAGAAATAAAGGGGTTCTGTTGTTAGGTAATAACCATGGGGGAAGGTTTAGGCCCTCTTCTGCAGGATCAGTTAGGCATAGGTTATAAGTAAGGCCCGGATATATATGCTCTTAAAACACCAAAAATATGCATGCGAATATGCAAAAAAGTTCTAAAATATCCACTAACAATTAAAGACTATACACTTACTAAATGATTTATTTGATGTCAACTCACTGATAGTTTCATTCCTTACAAAATGATGAATCACAATATGTTACCAAGAGGTTTTTTTAATGTTTTCAGGGTTGGTCGACACAACTAGAAATTAGTATTTTCAAAAAATTGAAATCCTTCTGAGGACAATATGAAGGAACTAAGAATGCTAAAATAACATATAGGAGATGGTGCTGGTAATATTACTACAGACCTCTTAAAAAAAAGTCAGAATATGACACTGTCCCTTTTCTTGAAATATTATCTGGAGTGAGTTATTGCTTGCCAAAAGACTGGAAAAAGATAATAATATTTAATTAAATTGTGATGGAGTGCACGCCCCGGTGGCAATTTCCCTACACACCCATCTTCTCCGTTTCCTGCACCCACCTACATTTGCCGTATGCAAATTTTAGCTTCAAATTCTTTCAACGTTTTTGGTAAATTATTCATAATTTCTCTTGGTAACTCATTCCAATCCCTGACACCCTTACCCAAAAAAGAGAATCTTTCTGCACCCTTGAGTCTGAAATCGAGTGCCAGCTTGTGGTTATGCATTACTTTTAATTCTTACATCAATATCTTTCCATGTCTTATCACCAATATATGCCTTGTACACTCCCATGACCCTCTTCACAATCCTTCTGGAACACTTTTTTTTCATAACTACTAAATCTCACATTTGTAAGGCATTTATCGTTTAATATAACTGTTTTAGAGTTTATACTAAGTACTTATCTTAATTTTTAAATCTAATATACTTTTCTGGTTCAGTAGAAAAGAAAATTACGAAAATATTGGCAACATTGAAGTTTTCTTTTACGAACGGGGACTTCCCGAAGAGGCTTGGTTGCACGGGAAGGAATCCCCGTTCCCCATTGTTTGGATTGATAATCGCTATTTGAACTAGTGCTGCCAACCCTATGAAATTATCTGTAGACCTACGGATCTTTTCAAAAAGTTAGGAATTTTAAAATTTATCTACTTTTTTTGCCTCTTTTTATTACTTATTGTGCTTTCCCTACATTCGTACACTTGTTTGACTCTCAGCGTAAAGTGATACTCAGTCATTAAATTGTCAGTAATTATGAATCATTTCCTTGCAACTGTTGGCGTAAATCAACGATAGTTCCTATTTTGTATGATAATAAATTCAAGCTTAAAAGACCATAATAAGATAATTATCAGCGCAGTCTTTATGCACAGTGTGTACTTTGTTCACAATTTAAAATTGCAATCTCAAAATCTTTTGCGTACAATACAAGAACAACCAGTAAAAGAAAATGTAACTATTTATGAAGTTATGGATCTAGAGGAGCCAGAAGAAGAAACAGAAAATTCCGACACCGACCAAACTAGTATTGGTGGTGCTGATACTAGTGAATGTGGTACTGACATAGAGGATGAATAAAATTATGTTACCTATATAGATAAATTTATGAATCATTATATAAGACATTATAGGATTCAGTAAGATATAAAACACACATCTAAAATGTAAGTTCCGTAAATAAAACTAGAATTTATCGAATTTATTGTTTTCTGAAAAAAAAGAAAAAAAAAACAGGTTGCTAGATTTTTAAAAAAAAAAAAAAAAAAAAAATAAAAAATAAATAAAAACCACAATTTTTTTTTCAATTTGCAACACTACTTGCAATGAATCCCACTCCAGCTCTTTTATCATATCTGTTACTGATTGCATTCTGCAGTAATTTGCAGAAACAAATCTAAAAGCCCTTTTTTGTACCCCCTCCAACTCCTGTATTTGCTACCCAAAATGTCGGTCCCATACTACACTACCATATTCAAACAACGGTCTGACCAAAGTTTTGTAATCCAATTCCTTTACTTCTCTCGAACATTACAATGTATCCTGCCCAGTTAAGCTTGTTATCAAATGATATGCCAAGATATTCACATTTCAAGTCTTCCACAAGCAATCATAATGAGTCTTTAGTTTTTTATTTGTGTATCTAATAATCTGACTCTTCTTCATCCCATGTTTACCAACCCAATTAGATATCCTGTCCAGATCACCCTGCAACTGTTTACAGTCCCCAATCGTTTTAATCCTTTTATATAGCAATATGTCATCTGCAAACAATCTAATTTCTGATATGCAAATGGAGACTTTAATGAAAGTTTCACGGGAGTCCAGCCGGATGGAGTCAACACAACTATTCATTAGAGTAATAAATAGCAATGGTCTCCCACATTAGCAGGACAGCAATTGAGTAATAAATGGTATCTCAGATCATGATGCCCAGCTATTATGTATCAAGTCCAGAAACACTATTAAACAAATAAAGAAAAGTTGGGTATATAGAAGAAATATTAATGAAAACAATATACAACATTTCATAGATTAGTTAAATAATGAACAATAGTCAGAAGTGAAAAATTTGATTCCTTTCTCAATATATTTCTAACACTTTTCGAAGGAAGTTAAAAAAAGTTGTCAATACTCCAAACAATGAAGTAAGGGATGGATAACAAAGGGTATTAGAGTATCTTGTAAAACAAAAAGGGACCTGTACTTAAAAGTAAGAGAATCAGATAACTATACACTGAAAGCTCATTACAAACTTTATTCTAAAATATTTTTAAAAAATTAATAAGAAAGGCCAAGAACAGGTATATGTCAGAGAAAATAGAGAATTCAGGCAATAAGATGAAAACTATATGGAATATAATGAAAACTGAAACAGGAAAATCTGTAAATCAGTCTAAAGACATAAAAATAGAACAAAATGGATCTGTTCATAGTGAAGTAGGGGAAGTTTGTGAAATATTTAACAAACATTTTACTTCAGTTGTAGAGAAATTAGGCACAGAAAAGCAATCCCCACATAGTGTCCTAAGGCTTCTTCAGGCTGCTTTCCCAGATAAATTTGTAGAAATGCAATTGCCACCAGTAACAGTCTCAGAAGTAAATAAACACATGAAACAATTAAAACCTAAAAATTCTTCCAGCTATGACAATATTTCAAACACATTACTGAAAAGATGTTCAGATTGTATCAATCGTGTACTTTACCACATTTGTAATGAATCCTTAATGCAAGGCGTGTTTCCAAATAGACTAAAATATGCAGTTGTAAAACCGTTGTTTAAAAAAGGAGAAGCAACATGTGTAGATAACTATCGTCCCATTTCATTACTTTCAGGATTCTCAAAGATTTTTTAAAAAGTCATGTACTGTAGAATAATAAAACATGTTAAACAAAATAATATCCTCAGTAAATCACAATTTGGGTTCCAAAAAGGATCATCTATAGAAATGGCTATATATTCATTTTTAAATAACACATTTGAGGAACTGAATAATAAAATGAGCCCTGCAGGAATATTTTGTGATCTTGCAAAAGCATTTGACTGTGTAAATCATGAATAACTTTTGAAGAAAATGGAATACTATGGTATTTATGGAACCGCAGGTAAATGGTTTAAATCATACATGGAAAGTCGAATGCAAAAAGTTTCCATTTTTGATCCTAAAATAAGTAAAGATGCTTCATTGGACTGGGAGAAAATAAAACATGGAATTCCATAAGGTTCTGTCCTAGGACCCCTCCTCTTCTTGTGGTACATCAATGACCTTCCTGGAAACTTATCTGACAAAGTTAAGAGTGTTTTATTTGCAGATGACACTTACCTGACTGAGAGAAAAACACCAAATAGCAATCTAGAATTTAATGCAAGTGAAGTAGCAAATTGGTTTAAGTCAAATTCATTAAATTTAAAAAAAAACTATTATATTAGATTTAAAACAAAAAATTATTCACAGCCAGATTTACAAGTAAGCTATAAAAGTAAAACAATATTAGAAACAAAGAGTATAAAATTCCTTGGTATTAAAATAGACGAGAAACTCTGTTGGCACGAACATATCACTTCACTACTGAAGAAGTTAAGTAGTGCTACCTTTGCAATACGAACACTTTGTCTAACAGCAGATCCAGAATTAACAGAACAGGTGTACTCCTCATATTTTTATTGAGTGATGTCATATGGCATAATCTTTTGGGGAAACTCTTCACAAAGTAAAAAAGTTTTCATAGCACAGAAAAGAGCTATTTGGATGTTGTGTAGGGTACAACCAAGAACTTCCTGCAGACAATTTTTTTAAAAACTCAATATTCTTACAATGACTTCTCAGTATATATATTCTCTCATGTGCTTTGTCATAGATCATTTTAACCTGTTTACTTCTAATTCACAGGTACACAATTTCAATACAAGAAACAGAAATAACTTGCACAAAACACAAAAATCTCTGTCATTAGTACAAAGAGGAGTTAATTATTCTGGTATACATCTGTTTAATAAACTTCCCAAGAGTATAAAACAGTTTGCAGATAATAAAGTTAGATTAAAGAAAAACTTAGAGATTATCTTATTGGCAACTCCTTCTACTCCATTCAAGAATTTGATCAAATTAATAGATTGTATTCAATATGACTTTTGCAAAATTCAATTGTAAAAATGAATGTTTATTGTTATTCTCTTTGGAACATATACTTGTTTTTACTATGATTATGACTCGTACTGTATGTATGTGTATTAACCATGACATGTTTAACATCCCGTAGGTCTTTCCTCAGCAGGGATCCATGAAACAAGATTGATAAATAAATTAATTAATTTTATCACCACATGTAATATATATATCATCTTAGTATTTCCAGACATATCGATAGTTCACTTCTTTACAGTTAACCCACACTACCTCTTCCCACACCCTGTCTTCCTCTGCCCAGCCAGTAATGTGGCAAACTTTGGCATGTGCACACCTCCCAAACTATACGGCTCATTCTCTATCACATGAATAAGGTGTAAAACTGGAATATTGCATATGTTTTTGTTCATCACATGTTTTTAACCCATCTTAGCCTTCAACATGAGTGGGTGATGGGTCATACTTTGTTACTTATAGTACCTTATTTTAAGTGTGTCAAACGATATGAATGAAAATACGTAGCTCGGCTTGCCCCTGCCCACCACACAGCCCAGCGAAATTTTCGACCCAACCCCTCCCCCTAGACTGAGCCATTTAGTTGCCTCCATAAGGCAAGAAACTGATTATCAAATCAATAACATGGATTTAGGCAAGGACAATAATGTGAATCTCAGTTAGTGGGATATATATACAAGATATTTCAGATGAAATGGACAATGTTGGCAAAATTGATAGTGTAGCACTAGATCTTTTTAAGGTATTTGACAGGGTGAGCGATAAAATGACTGTAAATAAGGGGGGGAAAAACAACAACAACAAAAAAAACATTTCATTGGATGAAAAAGTAACTTGCTGGGTAGAAGAATTCTTAATAGATGGAAAGCAAATATTTAGGATAGAAAATGCAGTAGAAAAGGTGAAAATGGGAGTGCCACAGTGTAGCCTAGTGACCACAGCTACTGATTATTCTAATAAATGACCGAGTTAACAGTTTACATTCAGTATATACAGTGTTTGCAGATGACAATGGTATATAATAGCATAAACAGGAGAAGACTGAAAAGCTGCAGGGCGACCTGGGTCAACGTAGAATGAAGATAAATGCAAAGAAGAGTCAACTTATTAAGTACGTGGATAAAAAAACCTAGAGGTTGAGTATGATTATAGGGTGGGAAAGGAATTGTTTCTTAATGCTCTGAAATGTAGGGTTTATCGGAGATCGTGATTCTGCTGCAACAGTCTTCTATGTGGACTAATGACGCCATAAACTGTAGTAGCCAATCAAAAGACTTTTTAATTTCAAGCAGTAATTAGGTTGCAATACACCCTGGCCATTATTTTCAAGCAGTATTTACACTGGACTACACTCTGGACCAACATGACATCGCTAAAAGTATTCAGAACGTATTTCTAGTGGTGTTTTTCATTTGACTACTGCAGTATTGTCATGCAAATTCCTTACAGAATAGCAAACTCCAGTAATCTCAAAATATCTTAGCATGGGTCTATTGGAGATTGCGATTCCGCTATAACAACATTCACTAGTGGCGTCATAAGACTGCTGTAGTCAAACACAAGATGTATTATTTTCAAACAGTAATTCTGTTGTAATACAGCCTCAACCATTATTTTCAGGCAGAAATTAGGTTGTAATACAGCCTATACCAGCTATAAAACTGTTAAATGTGCTTCGTAATGTATTTCTAGGAGTGTCTTGTGTTTGACTACTGCAGTATAAGGACCGCGATCTCTAATAATCCCCTTGGCATAAAAGTTTATAAACTCAATCAAGCAGATGATAGGAAAATGTTTCAAAAGCTTTCCTTTATTCAAGAGATTGGTGAGGGAATGTAACAAAGTGAAGGAACTGGATTATGGAACTTTTGTCACGCCATTGCTCAAATATGGCAGTGTAGTATGGGACCCATATTTTGGATATCAAATACAGGAACTGAATAGAGTGCAAAGCAGGGCAGCTAGAATTGAATATGAAAACTACATAGCATTGAAAGGAAAAGATGACCATATATATGTAAAGGGTTCATTGCCCCTAATTCCTCTGATGAACGATTGTGTTGTTTCTACAGTTGGAAACTATGCTGTTTGTAAAAAATACAATGCCTCAGAATAACTTCAAGACTGAAACGCTACAGAAAAGCCTTTGACAATAGGACTATATTAAGCTGGGTAGGTTAGCAATGAATAAAGGGTAAAGATAGCAAGTTGTGGGTTTTATTTGGTGGAGAATTATGCCTATAGTGGGGAAACTACACACAGCTAAACAGTTTACTACAACTGATAATAATAATCTAACCAAAAGTAATAAAACACTGTAAGAAAACAAAAAATCTCTTGTTGAAATTATTGAAGAAACAAAAGAAAGAGACATGCTGAGATACTGAACGTGGGTTGCAAAAGCGGTTATCACTATCCTAAGCGCATTTAACTTACAACAACCGGTAGACATAGGCGAATTTTCTTATCGATGAACTGCTGAACGCCATCCGTTCCAAATATATCAACGCACAATCTATCAGGTTTTGCACACAATCTGCAGAGGTGTTGCAATATTTTTGTGACACGGGAACTCATTTTCCTCCAAAACTGTTTCAATGAATGCACACATCCCCCAACACAAAACTTCCCGCCACTGTCATATGTGAATAACAAATGTTGTTAAACTTACACCAGAGACAATTTAGGTACACAAATCAGCAAAGATAAGATTTGGAGTCAATCATGGAGGAAGGAATTAGATGGAGAAGAAGTGAGCTTAAATCGGTGAAGCAAGCACTAAACTCTCCCGCATGGTGGCAGCACCGGCAGCGACCATATGGCGCTTCCCAACAATTAAGGTGTTCACATTGTGGTAGAGGCAGTGATTATTTCATTTAGTATTGTGTATAAGTGTTTAAAAATGCCAGCTTGTGTTGCGTACGGTTGCACAAATAGGCCAGACAGGAATGAACCTGGAATATCATTTCATAAGTAAGTTGAATTGTAATTATCGTTGTTGAAGTGAGCGGTAGACACAGCAAACTTTGCAGCACGTCTATAAATATTTAGTCATAGCTCTCAATGGGATGACTTTGTTCGCAAATTAAGGTGACTGAATAAATTTTCACAGATTATCAATTGAACAACTTGTGTTTCAGTTTGCAAAATGTTTAACTTCTTTTTAAAAAAATAAACCAAAATTTGAATGCACATTTCTGCTAAATACTTTTTAAAACGTTTCACAAATGTTACTTATATCAAGTGAACGATGAATAAGACCATCTCTACTTTTGTACGTTTTGAGAGATCCCCAAAATAATAGAAATGGAGATCACAATATACTAACACACTCTTCACTTTTTAATATTTTTAGATGTTTGTGTACCACAAATCCTGAAATGTAGTGTACAATATGATCTATTAAAACAGTTAGTGCACCTGCATCAAACATACATTTGTGGTCGGACTTGGGAGGAAACTGTAATTCTTTTTCCTCTTCAATAATTCGATGATGTCTTGATGTAAAATTTATAATATGTTCTGGAGCATGATTAACAATTTTTCCAGGAGTATACAATTACCAGTGTTTGCATATTTCACTTCACATTTCAAGAGTAGGTTTTTTTTTTTTTTATAAGCTGCTTTAAATTGTATGGGCAGTGGGATTGTTTGAATTCCTCCCCCCCCCCCCTCCACCCCCCAAAGATCTGATACATTGTAAATATATTTCAAAGTGATCCTGACTAAATTTATATGCTAATATATATTTTAAGATTTTTTGATCAATAACTAAGGAATTAAAGAAATACTTCAAACATGAATCAGAAAACCTAAGAATCCAGTGCTCCTACTGCTGTCAAGTATTATCTTGCCATATGGTGACACTTTCAAATTACATATATAACTTTCTGTTTCAATCAATCTTGTATCACTGTTTCCTAATTACACTTGGATATTATGGAGCGTGTGCTCCATTGAAATTAAATAAAATAATAATACCCTTAGTCTTTTTTTGTGGCTGTAGATGTTTTGGCAAATAAAATTCTATTAAAATAATTTTTAACAGACTTTTTTTCCTTAATTTCTAATGTTTATAGATAGCATCAATTGAGATACATACATAAGAGAGCGTGCATAAACCACATAGCTCCAATTTGGCCTCCTGTGAACCACTATCCCTCCCCATGTAGACCAACTTGGCTTTTGCCTCCACCCCCCTTCCCCCCCCCCCCCCCTCACCTAGCAAGTAGGTTTTTTTCCCCCTTTTGATTCCAGAAGACATTTTGCACTGTTTTCTCTTGTCAGACTATTATAAATTACATAAGGAGATAATTAGCTGAGGGAAATAAATAGGTTTAATTCTAGATCATGATACTGCTACAACTACTTTAGGCCTACTACCAGTACAGGGATCTAGCTTTTTTTAAAATTATTCCTAGCAGTTGAGGTTAGGTTGAAATACAGCCTGGACCAGAAGAAAAATGTCATAAAAGTGGTACGGATAATTCTTTGATAGCTGCGTGTGGCAGAAAGGTGCTATAGCGGTATCGCCATCTAGAATTAAACCAATAAATATTCACATGCTGTTGTGAATTCCATTCCTCATTTTAACTGTGACAAATTTTATGAAAGGATAGCTACGTGGCCTGGCTTGGAATCCCCCCCCCTCTCCCTACATAGCTCAACGTAGCCTTCCAGCACCCCCCCCCCCCGGACCAGGCCGTGTAGTTTGTGCACGGTCCCTACCTTTAACCACATGTTAATTCATTATTAATAATGTGAAGTAAAGGAAAATAATGAATCAAATTCTGTGTCATAAAGTTACTTGTACATTCCTGTAATAGCAACAATTGTGAAACGGCTCTTTTATTTTTAAAGGTAATAATAAAGCCTCTGCCCTTTTAAACAGAAGTTGAAGTAGAGTTCTTCTAGCGTGATAAGTTATTTTGTTGAAAAAAGTATAGGCTTGTTCAGACAGTGACTCATCATCGCATTTATGATTGGAGCACACTTGCTTGAAGTTACTTAAAAGAACACCGCATGATGCCAACCATACATTATAGTAAAGTATCACTCTTTACTTTTTGTTGATACACTTTATATTAACTATAAATTATGCGGAAACATTTTATTTCTGGTACCAGCCTACAAAATGTCTGGGTTGCTCATCCCTAGAGTGGGTCCTCTTACTTTTTTCTGGTCTAGGACACATTTCAGACTAACCACAAGTGGTAGTAATAAAACTGAAATATCCATTCTGCATGTCAACCATGTAATCATTGTGGCTTTGACAGAATTAATTTTTGGTCCAGCCTGCATCCAAACCTAAACCCCTCAATTTGGTTGTTGTATATCCCCCAAACTAAGCAAGATATCGAAAACATTTATTCCTTATTATCGAGTTTTTTCGTCGTGTTACATAAGAATCCATCATTAAATTTGACTTTTGCGAAATTTTTCTTCTGCATTTCAACTCAAGACACCTCACTTTTGAGACAGTATATCTCGAGAACTAGGTGAAATATCGAAAAATTTTACTCTTTATTTTTTATTTGTCTCGTCTTTTTAAATAAAAATTCATCATAAAATTTGACTTTGAATAATTTTTTCTTCTGAATTTCAACCAAAACCATTTCACATTTGAGACAGAATATCTCGAAAACTAAGCAGGATATCAAAAAATTTTATTCTTCATTTTTTATTTGTCTCATCGAGTTACATAATAATCCATCACCAGATTGCGGCGTCACGTTTATCCTAGAGTCCCCTTGAGGTGTTTAACCATACTCCCCGTGTTTGTTGGGAAGCGGTCAAGTCCCCACCACTCCGGCCATGCCCCCCCACTCCTCCGCCGGCCTGCTTCACTTCCATGCGTGGCAAAGGTCTCTTGCGTCGTCTCCATATTATTCCTTCCTCCATGGAGTCAATAGCTTTGTAATATATTCGATCTCTGGAAAAAATCAAATTATTAGACATGAGAGATAAATGTTCAATATAACGAGAAAAAAAAAATAATTCCGAAGTTCTATAAAGATGCAAATAATTATAATCAAAAGTTTTGACTTCTTCTTGTTTCTACTGAGATCTAATATTTAATCGTCAAAACTTTTGGAGCATTTTTAATGTTTGTAATCAATTTTTATTTTTCAACAGAAATTCTCAAGCCTGTTTTGTTGGCTATTTCTTCTAAAAGATTGACTTTTGTAGTCGCATTTGTAATCCTCTCTGAAACTACAAGAAAATCGAGGGCAAATGCCAGGTTATTAATATAAACATCTCTGTTTCTTCTCCCCAAAGTTATTGAGAAATTTTGTGTTTTTATCACAAAATTTTTACAATTTTCTCTAAGAACCATTTGAACAAAATGGGTGACAAATCACCACCTTGCTGCACACCTGTATTTTTTTCGGTAGGCTTTGGTATTTTTCACATAAAATTTACTTTTCTAACCGAGTCTTTTATTAATATTGGAGGTTTTCTCGGCCGTTATATATAGATAAAATTCAGTAACCTCTCGAGTCTGGAAAAGTCTGTGAAGCTTTTAAATCGAAGTCGTGTCCCATATCAAAGCTGTGCTTGGCAACTGCTGACTTGTCAGTTTGCCCCAGGTGGACGTACAGTGGATGGTTGGTGCCATGGAGGAAAGAAATATATGGAGACGACGCAAGAGACCTTCACCACGCATTGAAGTGACGCCGGGTGGAGGAGGAGTGGGGGGCTAGGCCGTACCCCTACAGACACGGGGTATATGTACAAAAACTTCAAGGGGACTCTAGGATAAACGTAACGCCACAATCTGGTGATGGATTATTATGTAACTCAATGAGAAAAATAAAAAATGAGGAATAAAATTTTTTCATATCCTGCTTAGTTTTCGAGATATTCTGTCTCAAATGAGAAATGTTTTAGGTTGAAATTCAGAAGAAAAAATTGGTCAAAGTCAAATTTGATGATCGATATGTCGCCTAGTTCTCGCGATATACTGTATCAAAAGTGAGGTGTCTTGAGTTGAAATGCAGAAGAAAAATTTCGCAAAAGTCAAATTTAATGATCGATTCTTATGTAACACGACGAGACAAATCGAAAATAAAGAATAAAATTTTTCGATATCGTGCTTAGTTTTCAGGATATACTATCTCCAACTTGAGCGGATCGGGTTGGGATGCGGCCTGGAACAAAAATTAATTCTGCCAAAGCCACAATGAATTACATGGTGGACATGCAGAATGGATATTTCAGTTTTTTTACTACCACTTCTGGTTAGGTTGAAATGCGACCTAGACCAGAATAAAAATAGTTATCTTGTTTCCATATATCGCAAGCTTAATTGGGAATAGCTGGAAGTAGTTTCCTTCGCGATACACGTTTTGTCACAAACTTGGTTCTCATGAAATTACTAACAGTAATAGATAAATTCTTTGTCCCTTATGGAACAACAAAACCATTCTGATACAGACTACATTTAGACCTAACCACAATCTCCATTAAATTGCCGCAACAGAATCAAACTATGTAGACACACCCACACACGCGTATTTGAATCGCAAACTGTATTTGCGGTAACAACATCGTTTGCTTCATCAAGATTTCTAGATTGCATAGCATAATTTAACACATTTAATTTCATCATACAGTATAAACTACAACGTGACGAAAGAAAGCGCAATACTAAATTAACTGAATCGCGATGTAAAACACACCCCTTTAAATCTCATTTTCAACACTCCTTAAAAAGTAATGCTAGTCTATTACGTGAAAAATAGCTGGGTATGCTCATTTTCTACGCTACACCAACAAAAATTTGAGAACAAAGTCATCCCATTGAGAGCTATGACTAAATATTTATAGACAGGCACCACAGTTTGCAATTCCTACCGCCCACTTCAACAACAATAATTATAATTCAACTTACTTATGAATTGTTAATCCAGGTTCTTTCCTCTCTTGCCTGTTTGTTCAACCGTATGAAACACAAGATGGCATTATAAAACACTTACACACATTACAAAATGAAATAATCATGGCATCAAACACAATGTGAACTTTGCATTTGTTTGGGTTCGCAAAATCACCGCTGCCGCCACCGCGCATGCGCGAGAGTTTAGAGCCGGCGTCACAGATTTAACGTCACTTCTCCTCCATATATTTCCATCCTCCATGTTTGGTGCACCTTTAGTTTATACATCATTTGTTTTGTCTGATGTACGCCTCTCCGCATTGCTAAGAAACGCGACATACATCTGGTGTTTGTAGCACTATATTCTCCTTTGGGTTAGCGCACTTTGTCGTTTGTGAGCTGTCAGGTAAAACTGTTTATAATACTCTCCGTCGTGCTGGAAGTAGGTAGACTGGAGCATGTGATGGAATAGTCCCACTTTTTTAAAATAAAAGTGTTGCGCCAGCAACGCTAATGTGCCAGCTAGTGGCGCCCACGTAAAAAGTGTTATGACATCAAATCCGATCAAGATTTCGCATGTCCTCAACTAAAGCCATTTCAGCACGTTAACGAACTTTGGACTCTGTGAATCTCACATTAACCAGCGGCTGGCGGCATACCGACCTTAAATATGCATTAATTCAGCGTTAATTAACCGGAAACACCGCGTACAAATGTCGGTATTCGGTAATCATGGTGGGGACGAAGCCGTCACAGCAAGTTTACTAACATTTATCTTTTAGTATCGTAACGACATAATGTAAACAAAATAGCGCAAACGACTTTGATTAAACAGTACACAACAGTTCATTTCCTTGGCTCACTAGAAAGTGGCCAAAAAGTAATGCGCCTTTGATGACGGTGCCTGTAGTCGATTGGGGGTGATGAACATGTTGTATTGATAACACCGTGCTGTATGGCGAAGACATGTCTAGTTTCCATTCTTTGCACATGCTCTAACTCACCACTCTAATGATATGCGAGGAGAATTTTGCTATATTTTTTCGGCCAATCAGTGGTCATGATAGTTTGCCCCACTATTTCGTTCCATGACGACCATGATGGGTGCTGGTAGTTGTGTCGAACACGTCATATGGATGAAAATGGGTGTGCGTGTTTCTCTCTGTGCACTTGTGTGTAAATATGCTGATTGGAGCATACTCGAGCTAATTACTATTGATGTAGGATGTGTGGTGATGTCTGGATGTTTGAGATCGTCTATAAAAATGGTGGTTATGATGTCTGATGATCATGAGTCTAATGCCACCTTGATTACTCATCTCTTTGCGCATGAGTATTAGCTTCCTTTCAGTATGTCTCTCTAAATAGCTCTCCGTCTGTTAAGTTGTCGATTATGTCTGAATGAATGATGTCCTCATGCCTACAGACATTACAGCTCCAACTTCCTAGCAGAGAAAGTACAGAGGCGAGTCGCTTGATCCGTGAATGCTTGTAACAGCCCTTTAATTCATAGGTTTGACTGGGATTGTTTGGCAGACTGACGACGTAGTTTTCGCTTGAATTTATTGGCGAATATATGAAATTCTTTGATTTATGAGTGCAACGTAATACCTGTTCCGTCAATTTTTTAAAGTCGCAATGACAGGAAGGATAAAATTAGAGAAATAAGATGCCATACTGATGGTTTTGTGTATTCTTTCTTTCCTTATCCTATACGGAATCGGAATGCATAGAATTAGGATTGGTGCTTAGCACCCTCTGCCACCCACAATATTTGTGAACTGCAAAATATGGATGTGGACAGTTGAGGGCTGCGACGAGCGAAAAACATGAGACGAACTAAAACGTACACAATATATAGGTTGAACACCTTATTCATGTGATTGGGAATAGACCATGTGGTTCGTGAGTTGAGCATACATAGTAGCCATGTGATAAACTTCGAAGTGTGCACACCATTTAAACCACATGGCTGATTCCATACCATATGAATAATGTATATGTTTTTGCTCATCTCATACGTTTTTCACACGTCGCAGCCCTCAACTTTGGTGAGTGAAGAGTTATTTTCCATATCCTTTGTTGTATTGCCTAAAAGCTGTTTCCTTTTTCTTTAGTATCATTATTATTATTTTGCTACCACAAATTTCAGATTGTCTTAAAGCATTTTCCTGTTTGCTGTCATACTTACATTGTTGTTTACATATATTTTCAAATGGATAGGTTTTAATACGAGAAGTTCACAGATGTTTGATAAAATTTTGAAAAAGGGGAGTGTGATGCAGAATAAAAGTTCATCACTATTTCAAAAGATGGAAAATAAACATTCTTTGATCCAATATTCAAAAGATGAAAAATAAAAATTCTTTTAGGTACACATGGTTCCCATACTAGGAAAAATCCGTAAACTACATGGCCAGTTCAAGTTGAGGGGTATGAGGAGGAGCAGATGATGAAACAAACTATCTGGCTTTCATTTATTTTATTTGTCACAGTTAAAATCGGGTACAGAGTACATAACAGCACGTGGAAATTTATTTATGCTATTTAATTACCTCCAAATTTTGGACACGCTACATAGTGACACTGCCTCGCGTGCGTGTTCGAGTGGCATAGAAATGGGGTATTTGAACCGACGTGCGGCTATGTATTTTGGGCTGAAACGTGGTAACTGGACTCAAATTCGTTACATAGCCCATCCTCGCTGTATGACCTTGGATGCATTCGACCACTCACACTCCAACAAGATGTTCCAAACAGTCGTAATCATTCCTACTTTCTCGCATAACAGGAATGTACTCACCGCACATTATTTCAAACAGAAAGTCAAGACATGTGGCAATACTTTGTCTTCTTTCCTTAGCTTCAGAGAGAGAAAAATTAGATTAAAAAATTGTTTCTTGATCGAGTAAACTACTGTGACCCAAGAATGTTGAACGAAATATATAGCGACGATTACAAAAATTACTTGAGAATCGACTAAACAAATTTCATTTTTGTTTGACAAAGTTGGTTCATCAGTCTCAAAACGTGATACCTCTTGTGTGACTCTCTATCTGCAGAAAAAACACCCAATAGCAACATTACGAATTATGGCCACAGGAAAAACATGAGGACGAGAAATTCACTTGTAAAATACCTCCTTAGAAGCTTGGAAAAGTGATATCTGAAATTTGCAGAGCAGTTTACAAAATTCTCCAATATGAATAAGTGTAGGTAGGCGAAAAAATTATATTCTTTTATATCCAATAATGTCTGATAAAGTGATACATAAAAAGTGTAAAGAATACCAGAATAGTATTTGCACTTATTAGTTTTAATTTAGCGGAAGGAATTGGAACAGTGTTGTTTTTAACTTCTAACAAAAAATATTTGAATGCAAACAACTCGTGTCACAAAAATCAAACGAAATTTGCTTTATTATATTGTCACGCCTTTATGAGCGGCTAAATGATTTCAATATGATATAATGCTCTCGGGTAACTAGCCGAGTTAAATGAAGTGTTTTTACACCATATTTCGGCGATTAAATCCATTGTCGCCAACTTCTGGGGAAGTGCTGGATGCGAGGAGCGTACGTAACATATCGCAGTCTATAGAGTTGCACTGCCGTCTTTAGTGCCAGGAAGAATACTTATTATTAACGTCTAATATGATTTTGGGGTTGTGTTTGGCAGAAAGGCTGAGGCCTTCATAGCCTGCCAGCAGGCCAGGCCGGGTGCGCGCGATGTTGTTGATTGGGTAAAGTAGGAACCGCGTTGGCGCCAGAGTGGGGGTAGCGCCGTTAGCTGCCTAGTGTGCGCGCTGTTGATTTTGGCTCAACGTGTTTTGCGTCCCTCGACAGTACTGCCGATGCACAGTATCGATGACTAACGTCCTAGTGTCACTCAGTTGGTATCCACAGTACCAGTTGACGAGGTTTGATGTGAGACGGATTTCAACTACTTCAGTGAGAATACTCTCCCAGAACCTTCTAGTATCCAACAGAATCCTGGTGATTTCAAAAGCGTCTAGCACGTACCAGACATCGCTGGTTAATAAACCATATCATCTGGTCGGTGTACCTTTTTTCCAGATTCACAAGAAATATAATATACCCCAGGCATCCGCAGAGCAAGGTTATCCTTGAGGAAACGTTAAAATTTCGTTCTGTTTCGGTGGCAGTAGGAAAACGGTTTTTAATCTCACATTTCTCGGAACTGATCTGATGTTCAGTGCACCCATTGTGCCTGAAGGTGCTGATGCAGAGATGCTTCATTCCCCCCAATAAGATGTCGGCATCACACATTGCTCACGCCCTGTGTACAAACTGGCGAGCACCAACTTGCGTTTATGCTGGATGGTGACGACTACGCGCGTCCAAGTACGATATGTGTGATAAGGCTCACTATCCGAGACCCGAGACGCAGGATTTATATACCAATAACAAGCTGTCGAGGTACGCACAACACATTGAGCCAAAATCAACAGTGCGCACACTAGGCTGCTAACGGCCCCAGCCCCACTCCGGCGCCCACGTTAGCCAATCACCAACGTGCTCAACAACATCGCGTGCACCCGGCCTCCTGGCGGGATATAAAAACCCCAGCCCTGCTGTCGCATCCGGTTCTTCTCCAGAAGATGGCGACAGTAAAGTTGATCGCCGAAATATCGCGTGAAAACTATTCGTTAACTCGGCTAGTTACCCGGAGCATTAGAATAATTCTTAACGCTGAAGGAAAACTATTTTCTTAGATATCAATTGAAGATAGATTTTAAAAAAATATGTGAAAAGTCGCTTTGTTGTGCTATTCACCCATTCAGGTTCCAATGCGGTAGGTAGGGACTCATGTCAGGCTAGTGTGGAAGTCCAACAACATCCGACATGTCAAAAATGTTATCCTGCACCCTATTTCATGACCTAACAAGTCTAATATCTGAAAGCTGGAGCTCCCACAAGTTACTGTTTACAGTTGTCACATTGGATTTTCCCAACCAGTGACAGTAGATACTATTTTAATGTTTTGAAACAAGGCTGCTTTGATTGGGATTGCCTGCAAGTCACAACACCGCTCCTTCATAAAGTAATTCTGATCTTATTCTGTCAAGTAAATTTCAGTGCATCATTAATTATAGTACTCACTGAAATTTATTTCAAGTTCAAAGTTTGTAGTCATTTGGCACTTTACAATAAACTTTAGGAGGCTTATCAGAAATATATCGGAATGCTGCACAAAAATGTCCTCTAGAAATAATGAGGAAAAACTATGTTGGGTTCCAAAGGAGGTGGTTGAGACAAAAACCACATCAGGCAGGAGGAAGAGATTCAAAGCAGGGCACATCAAGCTACATGGGGAGAAAAAGATTCGAAGGAGGACACATCTAGTTACGTGACGGAAAGATAAGATTCTAAGAAGAACACATTAGGTTTCGTGGAAAGAAATTGAGATTCAATGGAAGCCACATCAGGCTACATGGCAGAAGAAGAAGAGATTCAAATAAGGTCACACCAGGCTACGTGGCAGGAACAAGAGATTCAAAGAAGGCCTCATCAGGCTATATGACAGAACGAAGAGATTCAAAGAAGGCTTCTTTAAACTGTGCAGCGGGAGGAAGATATACAGAGGAGGCCACATCCGACTACGTGGCAGGAGGAAGAGATTCAAAGCAGGCCACATCAGGCTATGTGTCAAGAAGAAGATATTCGAAGAAGGCCACATCAGGCTAAGTGTCAGGAGGAAGAGAATCAATGGAGGCCACATTATGCCATGTAGTGGGAGGAAGAAGTTCTAAGGAGGCCACATCATGCTATGTAGCGGGAGGAAGAGGTTCCAAGGAGGCCACATCATGCCATGTAGCGGGAGGAAGAGATTCTAAGGAGGCCACACCAGGCTATGTGGCAGGAAGAAGAGATTCAAAGAGGCCACATCTGGCTAAGTGGCAGAAGAAGAGATTCAAATACGGCCACAATAGGCTACATGGCAGGGGAGAGAGAGATTCAAAGGAGGCCGCATGGCAGGAAGAAGCGATTCAAAGAAGGCAAACATAAGCGTATGTGGCAGGAGGAATAGAGTCAATGGAGGCCATATCATGCCACGTAGTGGGAGGAAGAGGTTCTAAGGAGGTCACATCAGGCTACATGGCAGAGGAAGAAGATATTCAAATATGTAAACAACAGGTTACGTGGCAAGGGAGGAAGGAAATCAAAGGAGGCCACATCGTGCTATGTGGCAGGAGAGGAAGAGATTGAAAGGAGGTCACATCAGGCTACGTGGCTGAGGAAGAAGAGATTCAAGTAAGTCCACATCAGGCTACATGGCAGGGGAGGAAGAGAATCAAGGAGGCCACATTGGGCTACGTGGTGGGAGGAAGACATTCAAAGGAGGCAAAATCAAGCTAGTGGCAGGAGAAGAAGAGATTCAATGAAGGTCAAATCAGTTTAAGTAGCAGGAGAAGAAAATATTCAAAGGTAACCACATCAGGCTGAAGGGAATGAGGAAGAGATTTATAGGCACCACATCAGGCAATGTAGTAGTAGGAAGAGATTCTAGGGAGGTCACTTTAGGCTCCTTGGCAGGAGGAAGAGATTCAATGGAGGCCACATCACACTTTGAGGTGGGAGGATGAGATTCAAAGGAGGCCACATCAGGCTTGCAGCCTCTTTGTGGCAGGGGAGGAAGAGATTCAAAGGTGGTAACATCAGGCTTTGTGGCAGGAGAAGAGATTCAGAGAAGGCCACATCATACTATGTGGCAGGAGGGAAAGATTCAGATTCAAAGGAGGACACATCAGGCTATGGGGAAGGAGAAAGAGAATAAAAGGAGGCCATATCCTGCCAATTAGTGGGAGCAAGAGGTTCTAAGAAGGCCACATCATGCAATATAGTGGGAGGAAGAGATTCTAAAGAGACCTCATCAGGCTATGTGGAAGGGAAGGAAGAGATTCAAAGGAGGCCACATCAGGCTATATTCCAGGAGTGGAATAGATGGACAGGAAGCCAAATCAGGCTACATAGCAGGAGAGGAAGAGATTGAAAGGAAGCCTTAACAGGCTAAGTGACAGAGGACGAAATGCAGAGGCTGCCACATCAGACAACGTAGCAGAAGAGTTTCCATGGAGGCCACGTAGGGCTACATGGCAGGAAAAAGAGATTGAAAGCAGGCTACTCCAGGCTACATGGCAGGAGGTAAACATTCAACGAAGGCCACATCATGCCATGTAGTGGGAGGAAGAGATTTTAAGAAGGCCACATCATGCCATGTAGTAGAAGGAAGAGATTCTAAGGAGGACACATCAGGGTATGTAACAGGGGAGGATGAGATTCAAAGGAGGCCACACCAGGCTACATGGCAGGAAGGAGAGATTCAAATAAGGCCACATCAAGCAACATGGCAGGGGAGGAAGAGATTTAAAGGAGGCGATATCAGGCTATGTGCCAGGAGGAAGAGAATCAAAGGAGGCCACATGATGCCAAGTAGTAGAAGGAAGAGATTGTAAGGAGGACACATCAGGGTACGTAACAGGGGAGGATGAGATTCAAAGGAGGCCACACCAGGCTACATGGCAGGAAGGAGAGATTCAAATAAGGCCACATCAAGCTACATGGCAGGGGAGGAAGAGATTTAAAGGAGGTGATATCAGGCTATGTGCCAAGAGGAAGAGAATCAAAGGAGGCCACATGATGCCAAGTAGTGGGAGAAAGATTTTAAGGAGTCCACATCAAGCTATGTGGCAGAGAAAGAAGATATTCTAATAAATTCACCTCAGGCTACGTGGCATGGGAGGAAGAGAATCAAAGGAGGCCAAATCAAGCAAATGGGAAGACAGGAAGGGATTATAAGTATGCCAGATCAGGGTATGTGGCAGGAAGAAGAGATTTAAAGGAAGCCACATCAGGCTACATGGCAGGAGGTAGACTTTCAAAGGAGGCCACGTCATGCTACATGGCAGGAGGTAGACTTTCAAAGGAGGCCACATCAGGCTACTTGGCAGGAAGAAGAGATTCAAAGGAAGCCACATCACAATGTAATAGGAGGAAGAGATTCTAAGAATGGCACTCTAGCACCTTGGCAAGAGGAAGAGATTCAATGGAGGCCACATCAGGCTTTGTAGTAGGAGGTTGAGATTCAAAGGAGGCCACATCAGGCTACATTGCAGGCTATGTGGTGGGAGGAAGAGACTGAAAGGAGGCCACACTCTTCTAAGCTGTCTACAAACATTTGATTTTTTGAGTGCATTAGATGAAAATTATAAAATCTTAAAGACAAAGGAAAATGTGTATTTCTATAACTGCATAATATAATATGTAGATTGTGAAATGATTTCCATACAAAATTTATCATCTCAACAATCAAGTCTTATTTTATCCCTTACAGATTTGAACTAAAAAGGGAAACATTATCAACACAGAAAAAATGTTACATTGTTCAATAGGTTCAGCATTAATTGTATTGCATGTATAGAGTAACTATTTTCATTTGATCCATTTATAAAATTAAATTTGACTGTAATCAACATGGGCAAGGAGGGAGGAGGGGAGAACACACCAGGTATTCATTATAAATATGTAGCACAAAACATAATGGCTCTATAATCTTAGCAAATAGGCCATGAGTAGTCCTCTTCCTGTTATTCACATTTGTCATTTGTTTAAGAATCCTGGCTGGGCTACGCTGGATTGAAGAGAAACAAGGGATCTGTTAAAACAGAACATTGTATTTGTTGTGACAGCTTGACACTTGCAATGTAACCTTCAAGAGTTTGTATTGTAAAAACAGGATGTTTTGATGCCATGTTCCACTGTTTTTATCTGTATCTAATGATGATGTATCTGCTTTAAAAATCTAACTTACAGCTGCTACTCCCCAATGCAGATGAACACTTATAATGTCTTACATTTTACTTCCTTCCGCTCTCATGCCCCACATTCTAGACCTGTCCCTCTGGTGGGTACCCAAATTATTACAGAGAGATGCCTCCTGAACTCTAATCTGCTGTTTTTCCAGTTGTATCTTGACGACTTTCTCAAAAATTTCTAAGATAATAGGTCCTGGCGAGTGACTTCCGATTTTCACGGTACATTTTTGGCTAATCCGTGATTTCATCTGGAGTTATAACAGCCACATATGGGACTTGTGTTTAGCACAGCAGGCTCCAATAGTATGGACAGTTAGACTATGAACAAGAATAGGCTTATATAGGGCAAACAATATAAACACTCAATATCCTTATACATAGGAAGCCTTTCACAGAATGCAACAAATCCCAAATTTTCAGTTGTAGGTATTTTTAATCTTGTTAACGCAGAAGTATTTCAATAAACCAAACCTTTTGGTGGGTCTCCTTTTTCCACTGATTGATTTGGTGCCATGGACCGAAATATGCATTCTATTTGTCATTCAGAATTTTGCTTGAATATCTGGCAGGGATGTTCAAGTTTTGTTCAAAGGCTTTCTGTATCAGAAATTTTGCTGGCCCTGTTCACAAGAATTGGTAATACAGTTATCTAGTTGGAGATAGTAGTTGCCAGCATCCTTATTGCAGTTCGTAGGTGTCGACATATGCCACACACTTTTCACCATCAGTATCGCCCTCATTAGAATTTTACAGAAAGGAAGGTTCCATTCTTCCCAAATTCCAAAGTGAACTGGATCTAGAATCAGTCCTATTTTGACGGTTCCCGAATTCATCCAATATGTGCCTACTGTGCAGCTAAAAGATTAATGAATAATCCACCAAACAGCAGAAACACATCAGTTCTAGTGCCGTATCTCTGAATACTTTTTCCCTGAAGACATCCCGTACACACACAATGAATATCCATTACCTCATTATAAATCATCTCATGTTTTTATCATCCAGCAGCAAACCCACAAAGGCTACATTGCATCAACATATTGGCAAAGTCTGCGTTCACACATTTGTGTAATTTTTTTTAAAAAAAAGGAAGCAAATTTTTTTTAAGTTGTATGTTAATAAAGATACTCAATAGAAAATTTGTTATATAATTTAAGTTTCATGTAATCACATTACCATTTCTTCTAAGAAAGAATATACAAGAACAAGACCACATCCACACACACATACTTAACAAGAGATTCATTAGCAACCAATTTCACTCTATAAAGTAATTATCACTGCACATTAACAAGATGTACTTTATACTTCAAATTTCTGTTCAGTTTGCAAATATACTTCTGTTTATCTGCCTTTCATTTTGTCATTCCAATTATCTTCTTATTTTTTAATGTCATGAATCCCCAGAATTTAACTCTGTTTGCATTTCCTTGTCTTCTGACTCCAAGCCAAGAAGACCGTTGCGTAGAGAACCGTTCCTGCATGATATTTCCAGCAACTCCCGCAAGCCCTAGAACATACGTTTCAATACATGATACCATAGGTTGAAATCGAGATAACAACATTTTAGGTTTAGAAAAGTAAATAAACAACACATAGCAACTATAAATAAGAAGTTTCTAGTAAAATATAAACCATAAACTTACCTAAATGAGCGTAATCCATAATAATTCTGAAGTAAAATAAACAGATTGGGTTAAACAACCACATCACTGATATTCTACTAAATTGACCACTGTAAAGCACTTACATAAGTATAATTTCACCATTTGATATTAAATTCACCAATAACTCGCAGTTCCAGACTAATTTAAAGCAGTAAATATGATTTTTAAAGCATCACCACATGGGGTAATTTCAATAATAAATCCAGCACATCTAAGTAGTTTCAGAGCTTTAAAAGTAGATTTAAACAAACAAAATAACCGGCAAGTCAATATTCTGTAAGTTTCCAATAGCCATCAACTAATAAACAGAAGATATAAATAAATGAAAATCCGTTTTCCGGTGACGTCGTAGAAACCAATTTGCAATTTAAAATTCTATCTGGCTAACATATTTCATGAACTAAAAACTTTCTAAAGTACTTAAATAAAATAAAGGTACGTTTTAAAAATAGTTTCAGGCCATAACCAGCTTTAAATAAAAAGTGAAGAAAATCTTGCACCACCAAGGAAATTAGCGAATTTTAGAAATTCAATAACTTTTGACATCCGTAACCAATTTAAAAGATTTTTACACCACTGAACTCAGCAGAAGCTGGGGAACACTTTAAACATAGTATAAACTGGATACTTTAAACTTTAGCAAATTCATATTCAGGACGTGACGTTCGGCAATACTCTAAACATGCGAGCTTTCCGATTAACCAACTTTCAAAATTCATTTACACCGGTCTGGAAGCTCTAAAAACAAAACCAACCACATCACTACACTTGTCTCGTTGCGCTCTACATCTTGTGATTTTTGGAAGTTCTCAGTCAACAAATTTTTTTTCTAGATAGACTGTTGCATAGGTCAGTAGGCCCGGACGTGGTTTCGTCGGCAGTTTGTTGAAGCACTTGGTCGCAGTAACATGTAGCTCTTTGTTTAGCGGATTTGAGTGAGACCGGCTCGCAGTGGCTGATGGGAAACCGGAACTTGGACAACATGGCTGACAGGAATTGCCAACCTTAGAATCTTGAACTTTTCTGACATGCGTTCATCGATGTGAACTTTTACTTTCATTTCGGGGTGTAGCGGTCTGTTCTGTTTCATGACTTGTGATCTTCGGCAAATGATTTTCTCCGATTGCCATTGCTAACTGTGACTTTATGTAAACACTGTGAAAAATTTTAAGAATATATACTTCAGTGATTCGGACTTCGACTTTCATTTCTCTTTTAGTACCTTACTGTAAGTGGCGACCGTCTTCATCATTAAAGTTAGCATTCTCCAAGGTTTTTCACGGTTATAGAACTTTTCCCCGAACTTTTGGTAACATTTTGGAAGACTTCAAGTTTAGGTGTACAAGCCGATACGTACCCCGGTATCCGCTTAGACCCTAACAACATTAAGTTTATCTAATACCTAACTAAAGTACTAAAAGCTTAAAAAAAATAATAAGTCAAACATCACTTAATTAGCTTGCAGCTTTCACTCCTCTGATCTTAGTGACCGTGAAATCTGGATTTGATGCAAAATACTTTATCATCACAAAAAAAAATATTTTTGAGAGACTATTTGACTTTGCTTTTACAAAACCGCTTTCAGTCATTATTTATTGTATGAGTATTCTTACAAGAAAGCACCAATTATGCTGTAAATTACAAGAAAATTTAAACACAATCTCAAAATTGTAAAAGCACCCAGTAACTATGAGTTTGTGACAATATGAACGTGGACTTTAATGGCACGATTCGATTTGACCAATAGCATTGCATTTTGGGGAGTTAAATTTTCCTTGTAATTTTAGCAGTTTTCATCACTTGTAATTATACAGTAATAAAGCTTTCAAACAAAAATAATATGCCTATATTTGAATTACATGCATATTCCCTATTGGTGACAGGATGTTGGTGGTACCGTAGAGACAGGCCCGCCGCTAGCTGTTTGAGCGCCCGCGTGCAATACCGATTATACCGCCCCCTGTCTAACTAGCCAGTGGTGGATTTAGGAAATTTCCGAACCGGGTCAGAAAACTGTGAGATTGCCGCCCCTTCAAACATTATTTGCCGCCCCCATTGTTGCCATTCCGAGTGTCGCCGGCCGCCCGAAGCAGCTGTTGAGCTAAAAAAAAAAAAAGGTCGCCCCTTACATAATACGCTGCAAATTTCGTCGCAGCGACAATGGAGTGGCAACTATCGCGGGGTGGCGACTGTCGATCGCTCGTTTTGCCGCCCCCCCTCGATGTGCCGCCCGCGTGCGGCGCACGCATTGCACGCCCGCTTACGGCGGGCCTGTGTAGAGAAGTTAAAACTAGTGGAAGGTCTGGTATCCAGAATCTGTTGGTATAACTGAGCTCACAGGAGCCGACTTAATCCTGAAAGTATATCACGTGTTCACTTTACTGGTGCTATGACGAGATTTTACAAGCTGGCAAGACCATTATTACTAGCAATTATAGCGACTTCACTGATTTGGAAGTATGTTATAGTGTATGAGGTTTCTTAAAAAATAATACCACCAACAATAATAAATATGGCAACTTAAGAATAAAAATTTAATTAGATTCTATAATTAAAAAATACAAAAAATTCTATAATATTTATCCTCGAAAATAGTAACATTATTTGTTATTTAGATATTGGTTTTAATTTGATCAATTATTTCTACTTTAAAAAAAAATTCACGTGGGCTAAAACACATCTTTCATGGTATCACATAAGTTTGTTAAGAAATATTTTGAATTTCCTTTGCTTTCACTTACTCAATATTAGTGATCAGGGGGCGTCCATTAATTACATGGGGTGAAATGGGGGGGGGTCTGGCAAAATCTCAATTACAGGGGTGAGGGATTGTCAGAAATCTTACATCATCTTTTGAAATTATAAGAGCACAGTAGAGCTAGAAAAAAAAGAAAAAAAAAAGTTTACAAACAATGCTGAAATTGACTGAGGGGAGGGGTATAAGGTCTACTAACAATGCATACCGACTTTAGGGTGGTATAACTGCCCATGGAAGCAGGAGTAGTGTTGTAAAAAAATGTTTTTTTTCTTACTTGAAAAAAAAAAAGTTTTTTTCTGACTTGAAAAAAACATGAAAAAAAACATGTTTTTCATAACTATTAAATCTCAAATTTGTAAAGCATTTTACATTTAATATGAGTGTTTTAGAGTTTATACTAACTACTTATCTTAATTTTTGAATCTACGATATTTTTCTGGTTCAGTTGAAAAGAAAATTCCAAAAATATTGGCAACATTGACTGAAGTTTTATTTTACTAAAGGGGACTTCCCGAAGAGGCTAGGTTGCGCGAGAAGACATCCCCATTCCCCATTTTTTGGTTTGATACTCGCTGTTTGAACTAGTGCTGCCAGCCCTATGAATCTTTTCAAAAAATTAGGAATTTTTAATTTATCAACGGTTTTTTGCCTCTAATTATTACTTAAACTCTCAGCATATAGTGATACTGAGTCATTAAATTGTCAGTAATTATGAATAGTTTTGTTGCAACCGTTCGCGTAAACCAGCGATTGAAAAAGAAATATAGTTCCTATTTTGTATGATAATACATTGAAATTCAAACTTAAAAGATCGTAATACAGAATTATCGGCGCAGTTTTTATGCACAGTGTGTACTTTGCTCACAATTTAAAATTGCAATCTCATAATCTTTTGAGTACAATACAAGAACAACCAGTAAAAGAAAATGTAACTATTTCTGAAGTTATGGATCTAGAGGAGACAGAAGAAGAAACAGAAAATTCCGACACCAACCAAACTAGTATCGATAGTGCTGATACTAGTGAATGTGTGAGATAGCAACCATAGAATTAGTTAACTTGTGTAAGTAACAGTTAAAATAATATGGTGGGTTGTTTAAGTTGGCTAGCGTGTAAACCAAAGATTTATGCAATGAACATCTCTGACTGTATCTATGGTTTTTGTTTTTTTGTTTTACTCGTTGTTAAACTGGCTTAAGAAAATGTTGGTTTGAGTTTTTTGTTAAGCTTGTGAAAGTTTTAAACACTGAGAGTACAATAAAAAAAATCAATGTTGGACAAAAGAAACCGAAGGAGAATTATTTTTAATGACTGATGAATAATTTTTTTAGAGAAAGGTCTGTATTAAACAATTGCGAGGCGGCTAACGTTTGACATTTTTGGCTAAAATCAAAAGTGCATAACGGGCCCAATTAAACAGCAGAAGTAAGTATTAACCTTGCAATTGGCGAACCTGGACCAGGATTATGGGTGTTAATTAAGGTGAATAACATAACACCTTAAACGTCTGGAGTTTCTTCTGAAGCAGTGGTTTCGGTTGAGCAGCAGCAGAGAGCTGATCTACGGGCAAGTGCATCAAGTAAGAGAATTCCAGTTTTCATTTTGTTTTTGGGGCTGCAGTGTCAACGATCAGATTCCAACAGGAAGATTATTAACTAAATTTTGAACACTCAGTAAATTATTATGAAAGTGGAATCAAAGTTGAACTTACAAGTTGAGTTACATTTTGGTAAAGAACAGTTGCAAAGTTAATTTTTTTTTCATGTGACAAAAGTAATTAAAGGGGTAAAATTTGTGATTTTAAGAAATTGTAATTATATGTACAGCCAAATTAGTTAAAAGAGCAAAAGATCAGTATTTTAAGCATTTTCGTATATATGTGTTGGCTTTGTTTCCAAGCCTGAGGCCGTAGAATTTTGTTGTTTCCTTTCGGTGGTAATATACATGTTTTTCAGCAGTTACGATAAAAGATTGTAAGTTAATTGGTACTTTTCTGTGTCTTCCTAAAAAATTGTGTTGCAGAGCTGAATGTGGACAGCGTTGTATTGTTGTGGATTGGAGTTGTAAGTTTTTAATATCGATTGCGGTTTAAAGAATTTCTGCTAAGAGTAGTAATACCGTTGTGTTTGCTTGCATTATGAAATTTTAAATGTCAAATTATTATGGAAAATAAGTGTGGAAAATTGGTTAGTGAGTTGGGAGAAACAAATAGTAATATGTCAGAGGGGCAAACGGTAAGTTCCGGAATCTTAAGTTTTGATGGGAAATATGAAAACCAAATGGGTGTCCGGGAGATAGTAATTCGGTGCAAAATAATTTCAGTAGTAGTCCTATTAATAACGGGGATAAAGATGGGGTTACCGGTTATTTTCCAAACAATGATCTCAGCAACATTGATGAGGATGACGAATTGGTTGATGGAGAAAATGAAATTAATGGGGGGCAGAATTCAATAGGACATGCAGTTTTGCCAAAACCAAATCAACCTGAGTACGCTCGAGAAGGGAATACAGACCTAAGGTTGCTATTAAATGCTATCAGAGAAATGAAACAAGAAATGAATCAGAGCCAAGAAAAAGTTATTCAGAGAATTGAGAAAAATCAAGAGAAATTCAGGCAAGAATTGAAACAAGACATAGGAGAACTTAATGAAAAAATCGAACGTAGTCAAAGGAGGGCAGAAGAGATGATGGGGAGGATGTCAGACAGAATTGAGAAGGTGGAAAAGGAATCCGAAGAAAGATTACAGACGATTGAGAGCGATATTTTTGAAGTTAAAAAAAAATGTACAGCGAGACGTTAATGTTTTGGTAGGCCGCTGTATAGAGGAAAAAGAGAAAATTATCGCTGAAAGAATAGAAGGATCACTAAGCCAGAAAATGAAGGACATCAGAAGGATATTGAAAGCAGGATGGAAACTATTTTAGAAGGCCAAGTGCAATGTGAGATTAAAATACATAGCGTAGCGGAACATGCTGATAATGTAGGAAGACAAATTACTGGTTTGTCGACGGAAGTAGGCCAAATATGTGGGAATATGAGTCACATTAATGAAAGACTGAAAAAAGTGGAAAAGCGGCCAGACACTGTGGTTAGCCGTATACCAAGTTATTGTGAGATTACTTTACCAGAGACTGTGTTTGAACCAAGCGGAAAAGTACACCCCGCCGATTTTGTAAAGATATATTCCCGAACCTTGCCAATAGAGTGGTCGGATACAAATAAAATCCGCTATGTACAAAGCAAATTAAGAGATGAGGCTTTTTCATGGAGTTGTGAAGTTACAGAGAGGTGTACTAATTATGACGAATTCCTAAAAATGTTCCGAGATAGATACTGGTCTCAGAGAAAACAGCGCAAGGTAAGGAGTGATTTTTACAACTGTAGGAGATACTATAGAGGCGATGGCAGTATGAAGAAATTTTGCGAGGAGATGAGAAAGGAATTGCGGCACCTGGACCAAAAGGTAGGGGAAGTAGAACAAGTGGAGATATTACTACAAAAGCTGCCGCGGCAAGTTCAAGATAAACTGGTGGTTACTCAATGGGATAAGATGGAAGATTTCTTGGACATGCTGGAAAGACTCGACCGATTCCAAGAAAGTTATGAAAATAATATTGAAAGGAATCGAGAATCTGATCACAGATATGGTAAGCCAAGGGACTATCAATACCGGGAGCGAGCAAATCTTTGGCCACCGAAAGGAAGTGGAGGATGTGGACGAGAAGGATTGCACAGGCAAGAAAGGGAAGAGGGGCGTAATTTTAACAAGAATGCGAGCAATAATGGCTACTGGCATAATAACAATAATTATACATCGGGGGAACGAAGCAGCAATAGTCAACCGCCAAAACAAGTGATGTATGTGAGAACAGAAAATAAAACCGAAATCAAGGAAGGAAGAGGGGCGGAAAACTCAAGTCCGCGACTGTGAAGGTCCGCACGGGAGCGAGTGGTGAAGTTAAAGGACCACCCTATATTGAAAAAAATAAAAGTGCAAGCGCGGAATCTATCCAGGGCAACAGGCAAAACAGCATGGCCAGATACTTAGAATGGTGGAAATGTCTACATCTAATTAGTGATAAGAGATGCGAAACCAATTCCACATATGAACGAAGTGGGTGGAATAACCAAGAGATTAAAGAGATGGCCGAAATCAATGTGCGAGAGGAGAACCTAGTGAAAGAAAAGTTGAAGAAGAAACGGGTAGGGCGGAAACGAAAAGCGAATTTTTGAAGGATAAATTCACAGAGGAGAATTTTGCAGAGAATGATAGTCAGCTACCATTGAATGATGATGAAAGTGAAAAAGATATTCTTAGCAGCGATGATGAAGAATACGAATATGGAAGCAGCGAAGTTGAGTATGAAAGTAATGAAGAAAACGGAGTAAGAATATTTTTTATAAGGAGTTATAATGATGATAATAGAAATGAGGATTTATCGCAAATAGGGATAAAAAGGAATAATGAAACCGGTAGTTTAAAAAAATGAATACATCCTGTTTACAAGCTAATGCCGACGTACCTACGTGTTTCGTACTCGACGAAAAGGATCAAAGCAAAGAAACTAAAACATTGTTGCGAAGCGCAAACGAGGATGGCCGCCATCAAGTTGTTACGAATTATTTAAAGAAAGAATATCCACCTGATGTTAGAAAAAAGGAAATGATTGAATGGTCGCAGCATGAGATTATGAAAGACTTATTGCAGGAAAATGTTTGTAAAGCTGTGGAAGATAAAGATGAAACATTTTTTAATACTAAAGAAAAAGAGAATTTAAAAGACGAAATTCAGGGATCTGCAGAAATGAAGAAATGGCATAGAGAGGGTGAAGAGAGATGCGAAGACAATAATCTGATTGCGGGAACATTTAATGTATTAAAAGGCGAAGGCGCGAGCGAGTGTACTGAAAGTTATGAAGAAAATGACGAAGAGTTTCAACAACAGAGATCCTGTGGTCGTCAAAAACGAGAGGAATATGAAAATAATCAAAAAGTGAAGTGCTTTGTGATACGAAGAGAAGATATTAAAGAAGATGAAGAAGAAATTTTGAAGGGAAAAGTAAAAAGGAAGAGGAAAGGATTAAATATACACTATGATGGAAGGAATATACTACGATTGAAGAAAGAAAGAAACGTCATGACCAGAGGATTCGGTTGACTGAATTCAATGTTGGTGATTTGGTATGGGTCAAAACAACCAAAAATCGTGTGAGATCAATGCCCAAATCAAGAAATAAATTGATATATATTGGGAGCCTTTCATAGTCAAGGATAAATCTCATCCAAATGCTTATTTGTTAGTCTACCCTGTATCAAAAAAGAGATTTGGATTACAGAATAGAGTAGATTTAAAGTTTTATAGGGCGAAGGAACACTAATATTATGACTGATGATCACATAGCACATATTTTTGTTTGGCTACCCACGTATGGTATTAGATATTTCGATACATGTTCGATTTTTTTTGTTGAATTGAGGCAATTTTTAATAACATAATGTATGTATTGAGTTTTAATTAAGTGGTAGTCTAATTTTAACTTTAATAATTTTTATTAATTGAATACAAAGAATATCCAAAACGGATCCTGAAATACGACAAGTGAAAAAAATAAAAATAAACATTATTTGGATGAAAATATTTTAATAGAATTTATCATAGGAAAGTGAAATGTGATATAGTGAGTAATTTAGGTTTTTTTGTAAATGTAACTGTGGTTGTTATTTAACATTTCGTTTTGTTGAAATCATCATTTAGTTAAATAATGATTTAACTGCTCCGAAATGGGGGGCATATGTGAGATAACAACCATAGAATTAGTTAACTTGTGTAAGTAATAGTTAAAATAATATGGTGGGTTGCTTAAGTTGGCTAGCGTGTAAACCAAAGATTTATGCAATGAACATCTCTGACTGTATATATGGTTTTTTTTTTTTTACTCGTTGTTATAGTAGACTGGCTTAAGAAATTATTGGTTTGAGTTTTTTTGTTAAGCTTGTGAAAGTTTTAAACACTGAGAGTACAATAAAAAAAAAATCAATGTTGGACAAAAGAAACCGAAGGAGAATTATTTTTAATGACTGATGAATAATTTTTTTTAGAGAAAGGTCTAACGTTTGACATTTTTGGCTAAAATCAAAAGTACATAATGGGCCCAATTAAACAGCAGAAGTAAGTATTAACCTCGCAAATCTGGTACTGACATAGGGTATATAAAGATAGATTTATGAATCATTATGTAAAACATTATATAATTCAATTAGATTTAAAACAAACATGTAAAATATAAGTTCCATAAATAAAACTATAATTTATCAAATATATTGTTTTCTGAAAAACTTAGAAAAAATTAGAAAAAAACAAGGGTGCTAAGGTTTTTTTCATGATTTTTTTTCAGCTTTGTGAAAAAAACTTTCTTTTTTTCAGTTTGGATTTAGCTTTATAATCTACAGTATATGATGCAGCATTAATTTTTAATTTCAGTGGCGTCATACTACTGTTGTCATTAACTCAATAGCACATAAGAATTCCAACTTTATGGCTATATAAACTACAACTGAAAACATACATCACAAAATGAGATTTGTTTAGTAACAATCCTGTTTAATTAAGCAACTGCATAAAATAAATTACCACAGCACTGCATTCAATCCATCATTTCTGACATGCTTCAAAGCCAGTTGACATATAATCAATATGTGAAGGTAATGAGTAAAGTTTCTATGAAGAAATAGGTTTTTTGGTACTGGCAAAATGCGAATTGATAATAACAATTCCCAAACGAATTATTAATTTTAAGATTCTTACTGTATTTGATTCATGTATCCTATTTATTTTAATGAACAGCACTGAAGAACTAAATAACCAAAGTAAAAAAATATAATAGAATCCAAGCAATATCTTAGTGTGATCTTTTGTCAGTTTTTAAAAAAATGAAGTTTAATCTCAAATAAGGTGAGGTCTATGGCTCATATTTCTCCTATATTGAAATAATTATAATTTCTTCCTCCATTCCTTAGTACATATAAGTCATAAGATATTTTTGCAGATTTTAATCTTGATAATATTATTATTTGCAATTGAGCTAATACTCTAGGGGCCATTTCCCTAGATGCTTACTAAAATATATATTGTTCATTATCTTCTCAGATAATTTGTTCTAATTCCTCTCATTCTCCTCCCTTAAAATGAAAACTTTCTCACACCTATATGTATGAAATCAATTGTTAATTTATTACCATTTCCCTTGCTTCCCTTACACACTTTGTTTCATCAGTATTTACCCATGCCTCATCACCAATGTATGCCTCATACATCCCCATAGTTCACTTCCCTTGTCTGGTATTCTGCAATTACACCCATCCCAGATTTTTTTATCATTTTAGTTACCGAGTGATTTGAGATCCAGCCATAGACATGGTCTTTGTGGATCTGTCATATAATACTCAACCATCAACTATTCCCTGATAAGGTAAACAACATAAGAAAGGCCTCCGGATTAACCAAGCTCATCGTTACTTCAAGCGTCAAGGGAATTAATTGGGTCACCTGAAACAGCAAAGGAGCAATTATGGAAAACTGAGGTTCTCAACATCTCAGGACCACTCACAGATGAAGAACTGCCACTGCCAGATCATACAGAAAACTAGAATGTCCGGAAATCTTTGAATCGATTGCAATCAGGAGTTGGAGTGTCCAAAGCTAATTTAGCAAAATGGGGTTATGTTGATTATACAAATATTAAGAGTGAATGTGTTGAGACTCAATTGAGAACTCTAAGCTCCAGTGCCCTTCACTTCAGCCTGCCAACCACTGAGGTAAAACAAATAGGTCTGTAGTTCTCAACCTTATTCCCATTTTGAGCAACACCAAATGCTCTTGATATTGCAAAGTACTGGTCAAAATGGGTGTAATGTGTTTAACTTGTAGGAAGTTTTACTGTGTATCTAATGTTTCCAATACCAGAATAATAATAGCTGAGTGCATCCTTTGATTATTACAGACAAATTCACCTGCCCTCCTTTGCACTCCCTCCAACTACAGTATTTGAAACCCACTGTGTGGCTACTACATCCTCCCTCATTACTCTAGTTAGGGCGTGACCAATGTTTTGTAACCCATATCTCTTACTTCATCCTCTTCAAAAGATACAATATTCGAATCCTTTCCCTACAAAATACAAACTGGTATTAAAAGGTATTACCATTTTATTGCTTCAACAAGCAATTCTCCTTCCACTTCATGATCATCCAAAACCTATCTGTATACATAATAATTTGACTCTGTTTGGAACTTATTTTTATTATATCTCCATCCACTGAACTACATGTGTTGGCTACATTCCTTTGGATTTGCTCAGAATATTCTCTCAACAAAATCCTATTATACATAATTATGTCATCTGCAAATAACTTAACCTCAGACTGTAAATCAAGAACACTATCATTGACTAGAATAAGTAAAATGGGAAAACTCCCGCCCACTGAACGGCCATGCACCATCGGCCCTCGAGCCCACGACAGGCTTCTTGCAAGCACTGTGGGAACAGCAAAGGCAGAATTGTGGAGAACTGAGGTCCCCAACACGTCACGACCACTACCACCCAGTGGCAGATCTCCTCCACGTCCATCTCTCTTAGTGCTACATTTTTAATTTAATTGCAATGGAGCACAGGCTCTGGTGGCAATTTCCCTACACACCCATCATCCCGCTATCCTGTATTTGCCCTCTACAAATTTTATCTTTAAATTCTTTCAAAGTTTTCGGTAAATTATTCATCATTTCTCTTGGTAACTCATTCCAATCCCTGACACCCTTACCTAAAAAAGAATCTTCCCACACCCTTGTGCCTGAAATCGAGTGCCAGCTTGTGGTCATGGTCATCTTTTCCCTTCCATGCACTACTTTTCATACCTATTGCAATATCTTTCCATGCCTCATCGCCAGTATATGCCCTGTACACTCCCATGACCCTCCTCATCCTCCTCCTGTCTTGCAATGAATCCCATTCCAGCTCCTTTTCCATATCCGTCACTGATTGCATTCTGCGATAATTTCCAGAAACAAATCTAGCAGCCCTTTTTTGCATCCTCTCCAACTCCTGTATTTGATACATAAAATGAGGGTCCCATACTACACTGCCATATGTGAGCAATGGTCTGACCAAAGTTTTGTAACCCAATTCCTTGACTTCTCTCGTACATCCCCTCATCACTCTCTCCAACAAGTGCAGAACTTTGAAACCTTTTCCTACCACCTGTCCTGTGTGTCCTGCCCAGTTAAGTTTGTAATCAAAAGTAATTCCAAGATATTTACATTTCAAGTCTTCAGCAAGCAATTCTTTCCCCACCTTATATTCATAATTAACCTTTTGTTTTTTATTTGTGTATCTAATAAGCTGACTCTTCTTTGCATTTATCTTCATTCCATGTTTACCAACCCAATTACATATCCTGTCCAGATCACCCTGCAACTGTTTACAATCCTCTATCGTTTTGATTCTTTTATACAGCATTATGTCATCTGCAAACAATCTAATTTCAGATAGTAAACAATCAACACAATTATTCATTAGAATAATGAATAGCAATGGTCCCAATATGCTACCCTGTGGCACACCCATTTTTACTTCCACTTCTTTTGATACTACATTTCCTACCCTAACTTTCTGTTTTCTACCTTTTAAAAATTCTTCTACCCAGCAAATGACTTTCTTATCCACTCCAATGGTTTATACCTTATTTACTACCATTTTAAGGCTTACTCTGTCAAACGCCTTAGACAGATCTAGTGCTACACTATCAATTTGGCCTCCCTTGTCCATTTAATCTGAAATATCTTGCATATATCCCACCAACTGAGATTCACATGAATATCCTTGCCTGAAACCATGTTGCCTGCTTGAAAACCACTTACGTTCCTCACATATATTTCTGATGTGGTTGCATATCAATCTTTCCATTAATTTACCTACTACTGATGTCAAACTGATTGGCCTGTAATTCTCAACTCTATTTCTCACCCCACCCTTATGTACCGGTACTACTATTGCACTTTTCCAGTCCTGTGGTAAGCAGCAAGTGTCTAGACTCAATTTAAATAATATTTCAAGATAAGGTACAATGTCACATCCGACTATCTTTAAGATACTCACTCTTTGCTTCCCGCCTCTTAAGAATTCCTCCCTCCAGCAAGTTATATCTAAGTTTATCCTAATGGTCTTAACCTTATTACCAATTATTTTATTACTAGCTCTGCCTAATGCCATTGTATGGGGTCACAATATTTGGCCTCCCTTGTTCATTTCCTCTGAAATATCTTGTGCACAACATGCTAACTGATATTCGTGTTGATAAGCTCTTCTAAATCCATGGTGGTGACTTACAAACCACTTCTTTTCCACAAAGATTTTTCTAAGTTAGCTCTGGCTATACAACGTTCTTTCAACTTGTCAACCTCTGAAGTAAAACAAATAGGTCTATAGTTCTCAACCTTATTACTCCCCCCATCTTATGAATTGGCATTAAAACGGCATAATTCCAGTCCTCTGCAATGCAGCAAGACTTAAGCTTAAAATAAGTAGTACTGCCAGTTACAGTACAATGTTTTGGCCACCGATCTTTAAAACATATGCGGTAATATTATCAATAGAAGGCACTTTACATTTTTTAACCTGTAACTATTTGTAATTTACCATTATGCTCAGTATTCTCCCCAGTTAATTATCTACCTGTCTGTGTGACAATCCATAACAATATCACTAAATCAGTTGCTCAAAATCTCTCTAAACCTTTCTGTTTCATACAAATGCTAACAAAGTCTTATCACTTTGGAATTTGTTACTTTACTGGAAAACAACTCAATGAATACTCAAACAGAAATTAAAAATAAAAAAAAATCAGATTCCGACATAGCAACAGTTTGATAATTTTATTGCATTTTTTTTTTGTAAAGGTTTTATCTGGTTGATGTGTGATGCCTCTTTTCCCACATTACACGAGATAACCACATTATCCCCACACAGCCATTACAATCTGCATCCTTTATTTACCTGCTTCATTTATTATAAAAGATGAAGTAAGAAATTATAAGACAGATTTTTTTAAAAAAATTGGGGAGAGACAGAGTACCTAATACATGTAGCAAAGGTTTTATTGTGTTTTGATTGTGCCAAGCAGTAGATGCCAGTGAACTTCAAGAGGTGTTACACCCCGTTTATCTGTACAGGAGCATCTACAATTTTACTATGTATCTGAAACACCAGCATAGATACTATCAAATTGTGCTATCAAGGGTCATTTGAGGAATTATAAGAATATTCAATCATCGAGCGAGTGTCAATCAATGACCTGTCAAATGTGACACGAGTACTTGCCTAGTCAGAAATTTGCCTGCTTGCTGTCAGGTCCCAATTTTTCAGTGTTCTGCGAGTTCTGTGCTCTTCCTAAATTTAGGTGACTTGGGACTACTACTATCACTCTTTTCCAGTGCTTTGGTAACAACATGACTCCAGACTCAATCTAAATACATTAAGTGTACCAAGTCTGACGACTAACCTCTAGTCACTGAGTGAACTCATAAAGAACGGTAATAAAGTTCAAGTCACAGAATTGTTTCATACATAATATAAACGGTGAATTGATGGCTGTAGGGGAACTTATTTGTGGTGTTTACAAGTTAAAGATAAAACATAACATGAAAAGTGAGCTCAGTTTACTGGCTGCTCCTGTGTTAACTGGTGGTTCTACGTGGTACCAAAGAATCGGCCATATAAATAGTGCAGATATGAATAAAATGAAGTCTGGCGTGGTTGATGCACTTAGCTATAATAAATATGAAGAAATAAGTGTTTCAGTGGGGGGAGTCTGGTCAAGAAGAACAATTGACAATAACAGACAAACCAGAATTACTGAAATCATCTCAACCAGACTATGCTGAAGTAGAAGGTCAAGATAACTTGGAAGAAAGCACTCTAGTTGAGAGTGTGGAAATTAAGACATTGCCCAAAATAATAAGGAAACCACCTCAGAGGTATGGTACAACTTTATTAAGTGTGTACTGTAAAGAAGAAGGCAGCTCCGTCTCAGATGATATCATCAAAGAGTTCCAGCAAGAGATGCAGAAGATGAAGGCAGTTATGGCCAGACAGGAAAGCTGCATCCAAGCACTGGAGGCAAGGCTGGTGGCTTCAACAGGAAGTGCACTGCAAGTGGGTGATTAAAATATTAAAAATAATGAAATTGATGCAGGGAGCACTAAAGCTGCATGTGCGACTCTGGTGCTCCCTGCATAACATCAGACCTGAAGATGGTGGAAGAGCTAGCCATCGAAAGCTCGTTGTCTTTCTTCAACACTATATGGTAGAGAACCCTTGAAGACTTCATATCAATTTGGGTATGATTACTATCTTTAGTGACAGTCAGAGTGCATTGAAGCTTACAATTAATCAGCAAAAGAGATCTACACATACTGATGTTCGCTATAATTTTGTTCGCGCTGCTTATTAAATAAATTTATTACGTTTGAATACATGCTAACTGCTGAAATGCCAGCTGATTTGCTCACTAAAGCTTTGTGTGCCTCCAAACATTACAAACTTATGAACAAAATAGGAATATTAAGTAATATTTTGTAATGTTGTATGAGGCTGTCACCTATTTCGATACAGTGGAGGTCTTATAATATGATATGGAATAAATTGTATGGCTGTTGTATCTTCTCTGTGGCAGAATAAAACAAAAGATGTTGCCATAAAACGTACGTGTTTTATTAAGAAGACTTACAGTAAGAAAGTTTTAGGTTGTTATGGGAAATACATGTTACTCATTACTTAAGAGACATTGTAATTGAAGCTGTAGGAATGGCAACACATGTTATCCTAAAATCTAATTTTTAGACATTCGATATACATTACGAAATACTGGAAGTGAAATGCTTCCTGCAATATACAATAATGTGGAAGTGTAAGAAAAGATTGTAAGATCTGTTTGTGAAAAGTAATAAAAATATTATCATAGGCAACATTTCTTTCTAAGACTAAAATGTTGAAATAGTTAAAACCTATGGAAGTAAATTTTGATTAAATTACCTCGTTCTCAGTAGCCAATGTTGTCATTAGTTCCTTTTCTTCCAGATATCTTTTCTCATCAATTTCTGCAGCTTTCATCATAACAGCAGCCATTTCACAAATCTTATCAGACTGCTCACTTATGATCTACAATAACAATTCATATTTAAATAGTAATGGATGAAAAATTAATAAGATAAAATGTCTATTGGTGGCTTATCTCATATAAGGACATACTAATTTTTCAAACATAGGAACCAAAAAATGAAAAAATACTTCGATAGCACTCAGACACTAGGATCTGTGGATATTACAAGAAAATTTCATAAAAAGTTTCAATTATCAATTTGGTAATATAAATTTATTTAATGTTTACAATGGTCAGGAAATTACAAATGCAGAAACTTCACAAATATTACCTTATAGAATTTAAATTTATCAGGGGTGTAACAGTGACAATTATTTTGGTAAGGGTAAAAACTATGGCTGTACCAATCACATTGATATATCTGTGTATGATAACTACACAAAATGATGATGATTATGAAATAGTGAAAACATTTATCCAAACTGAATAGACAGTGAAATGAAAGGGAAATCTAATAATTATGGGTAACTGGAAAAGAGGAAAAGGGAAACATAGAAGGGGGAAATAAAGCATGAAGTAGAGTGTTTTAATCTTATTAAAAAATACAGACTAGTCGCAGCAAACATAATATAGAAATGCACAAAAGAGAGTAAGTGGCCACAGTGCAGTTTTGATTGATATTAGAGGATTCAGTGAACTAGTTGCCAAAACTGAATGAGGAAATAAGTACAGTTATAAAAAGGCACAAATTTCAGAACTGAAGAGACTTTTTAGGAGGAGGTTCAGCAAATGGAAGGAAGATACAATGGAGGTGAAGTGGGAAGAGTTCAAGTAGATAATAGAAAAAGGTGAGGAAATATTTATGATAAATAGCTTTTCGGGTTATGGCGCATAGTTTATTTAATTACCTGAGCTTTTGGCTAGTATCCTACCATTATACTGTTTATGTTGCCAGCAATATTAAGGAATACGAACAACATCAAAGAAGATGGCGGCCTTTTACTCTGTGATTCTTGGCGACTTTTGCTATGTCAACATAAACAGTATTTCTGAAGAAATCTGTAGTATACCAGCCAAAACCTCAGGTAATTAAATAAACAATGCGGCATAACCCAAAAAGTTATTAATCATTAACAAAGACAGCCACGGAAGTTTTAGAAATCGAGGAAATATTTATTCCAGAACAGAAAATAAAGACAAGTACAGAACTTACATACCATAATAGGGAGGTGAGGAGGTTAAAGAGGCAGTAAGAAGAAAACATAATAGGGTTGAGAGATGCAACGCAGTAGAAAACACCTGAAAAGAAAAAAACCTAATTAATAGCAGCAAAGAAGTAGTTCATACGAAAGGTTATTGGTTGCATTGGGACCACTTAATGATTCATCTAGAAATTTCTATATCAGAAAACTGAGGGGAAGAGAAGCTATTCAGACAATTATAGATAAAATTATAAAGGAAATTACTGGGGATTTGAAATTGCCAGAGACATTAAGCATCTGGTTTGATTTTAAGTAACTGATTTAGTAAGACCATTAGGGACTATGATTCAGGGAACGAGGGTGTAAATCAGAAAATGAACTTGTTGAAACAATAGAAATAAGCAGATCAAAAATATTCAAATTCATTCTGAGGATATTATGAAGGAATTAACAAGGCTAAAAATAGTATATAGGGACTGTTATAGATAATATTTCGACAGATAGCAGAATATGATGTTGTAAGGATGGAGGACTGCATCAAACCAGTCAGAAGACTGATGGCAGCAAAAAAAAAAAAAAAAAAACACCCTTATCTTAAAACTTTGTTTGTAGCATAACGAGTTTCATGGAGAAATTACAGAAGGCTTAAGGTTACTGTGGGAGAAATTACTGGAAACGACTGGAGAGCGAGCGAGGTAATAGGTGTGTGCTTTTGAGTTGATAATAAATCTTTACTGCGAGCAAAGGACCTTGTATCTTCAGATCCATATCTATTGAATGCTACTTTCGTAAATTGCAATAAGTCATATGAAAGTTTGTTGCTATTCAAATAGAATAAAGTAAGTTAATAAGTTTAAAGATTTAAGTTCTGAACGAGTGTAAATGGGACATGTATCCTTGGTGACTATGATTCAAGCTATAAAGAAACACCAAGTCCAATAGCTACACAAACAGATGATCCAATAATAAGAACATATAAAAATACAACTCGCTGCTTACTAGTGGACTGGAAAAGTGATAGTAGTGCTGGTTCATAAAGGAGGGAAGACAAATAGAATCAAAGATTACAGGCAAATCAGTTTGACAGAAGTAGTAGGTAAATTAATAACGAGAATGATATGCAATATCAGAAATTGTCTGTGAGGAAAGAAACTCATTTTAAAATCGACAACATGACTTTAGGCATTGAAATTTATGCGAATATTGGTTAACGGGCCAATTGAAAGATATTTCAAATTAAATAGACAATGGAGACAAAATTGATAGTGTATCACTAGATCTTTAAAAATAGAGCTATAAAAAGGTGAACAATGAAGTTAAAAACTGTTAGAATGGATGAAAAAGTGATTTGCAAGGTAGAAGCATTCACAAAATGTAGAAAGTGAAATGTTAGGGTTGGAAATGCAGCATCAAAAAAGTGGAAGTGAACACAGGGTAGTGTACTGGAACCACTGCTATTTATTATTCTAATGAATGGTTATGCTAATAGTTTATTGTCATAAGTTAGGTTGTTTGCAGATGACATAATGCTATACAAGGTTGTTCAACAAGTTTTGTCGTCTGATAAGAGATGGGGCTCGTAGGTTTGGCATTTATTTTTTAATGTAGGTGCTACTTTTTATCAACAAGTCTGAAGTTTCATGTAGCTCTGATAACTTATTCGTTTATTTACAGCTGTTCAAAGTTGATGTGTCACAGTATAATGGTAAAATGGAGGAAAAAAAATTGAAAATTGTGCAGTAATAAAATTCTTATTTTTGGAAGCTGTGCCACCAAAACAAATTCATGAACAATTGTTAAAAGTGTATCAGGACTCTTCACCTTCAATTAGAACAGTAGAAAGATGGGTTGCTGAATTTAAATGTGGTAAAGATGATCAACGTGAAGGACATCTGAAAAGTGCAACATCAGAAATTGTAGCAAAAATACAGGATATGGTTTTGGAAGATCGTCAGTTACCAGAGAGAGATTTAGTAGAAGCTCTAGGCATATCATTAGGCAGTGCGAGTAATATTTCGGCTGAAGTTTTGGGTTTCAAAAAGCTGTATGCAACGTGGGTGCTGCACTCACTAACAATGGAACAGAAACTGATTCGAATGATACTTTCTCAACAACATTAGCAGCATTTTAGAAAGGATAACAAGGATTTTGAGTGTAATTTCACCACTACGGATGAGACTTGGGTCTACTACCATGATCCCAAATCAAAACAAGAGGCTAAAAAGTTGCGTGAACCCGGTACTTCTATCTAAGCATTAAAACATTTTCAATCTTTACTTAAGACTTTATTTCTTCTTAAACACTAGCCTTGTACGTGCGATACCTTTCGGCAAATGATAATATATTTATATCCATTCTCACTTTATCTTGCAAGTCTATCTTTTTGGTAATGTTAACATGTTTCTTAAATCTCCAAACAATATCTTTAAGAGAAGCACCACAGCAGGATAGGGGGAAGATGGGTGTGTAGGGAAATTGCCACCGGAGCCTGTGCTCCATTGCAATTAAATTAAATTCACACAGTGGCAACCCTTTTATTTTTTAACTCACTACTGCCCGAGGTGGCATAATTAATGTGGCAATGAACTATTCTTTAGATCTACTGCCCAGAGCAACAGACTAATGTTTGACAGTGAGGCAATCACAAAGTTTTTGCCGCAGCTCAGAAAATCTGTAGATCCACCGCTGAAGAAAAGAGTTTGAAGAAAATGTGTATTAAGTGAATAATAACTTGTAATGGTGTCACTTGTACTTGTTATGCAGTCCACACCAATTTTTTCACCAGCTACTAATTTTTTTTGTGCAAACCATTGACTGTGGATTACAAATTTCCAGATAATGAGACGTTACAGTATAAAAATGTAAAGACATTTGAGATACATAATATTGGAAAACTCACTTTGGAATACTTCTGTGTACCCAGTGCAGCAGCATCTACTTTAGAAGAGGCAATAAGACGTGTAACTTGCTCACGGTATTTTGACATTATGATTTCAATTGTTCTCTGGTGTTCTTCAAGGGCTGCACGAAGTTCCCTGTTCTCCTGCTGTAGCTCTCTCAGGTGCCGATTTTCTTGCTGTATGCCAGCTACCAAAACTGCATGTGGTCGCTGTCTTGCTGTCTCATTCAGTTCATTAGCCTCCTCTTGATACTGCACAAACACAGAGATATTTAAACATTAAAGAGTGGAGTTTAAATAAATAAATGGTGCAATTTGGTTGTTCAAAATAAATACCTGACTGTGTTTGGTCGATAGTCTAACAATCCGCAAGTTGTGGAATTTACAATCTGGGTTGTTGACACAACTACTGCATTTTAAATTTAAGGTGTTATATCTAGATCACGATACCACTACCACTACTTTCCATCATGCGGACAGTAATGATGTAAACACAAATTGCTGCTGTTACATATGTCATTGTTTCCAAGTGCAATGTATTCAATATGTGGGCAACTACAAATGTCACGGAAAATGAATGGAAATGAACAAACCAAATATAATATATACATAATTATTTACGATTAATGATAATAGATTTCAGTGTTAGTGGTATCATTATCTAGAATTAAACTGAAATGTTTTCTGATGTATAGATCGAGATAACATTACAACGTTGTCAGTACAGAGATCATATCGACTTAAACTGTTCCCTTCCCCATGGCAGTTGTGGTTAGGTTGAAATGCTGCCTGGATCAGGAGAAATTTTTTGTAAAAGCCACTAAAATGCGGTAGTTGCATACACCAAAAGCAACTAATCTCTATCGATTCAACATGCCAAGTCACGGAAAAAAAAAAAAAGAAAAAAAAAAATTCCTGGCGTTAATTTACTGTGATCTTTTGAAACAGAGAGATGCGGAAATGTCAAGAACACATAATGTATTTTTTTTTTATGTTTTGTTCAACTGCAGATTATTTTACTGATGTTTGTAGCTACAATTATACTTCTAGTTATCTGGATATAGAATTCATGGAAGGATTTAGTTATAGATTCTATTAAATTTTTATTTCTTCTCATATAAACTTGTAGAAACATCATATTTCATTTGGCCCCACCCAGAAAAAAAAATTCCATGCAGATCCTGTAGCTGTAAGCGTCATTTCCAGCAACAAAGTGATGTCATAAACAACACTGGCAGAAGTGTTTACATTTTTGTTGTTCATGTGGCGTAAAGTAGTGGTATAGCAATCTAGAGTTAACCCAATCTAACTATCTATTTAAAATAACATACATACGTTAAAATAATAATATACAATAAAAACACGTGCATATAAACATCCAAATTTTTGTATCAGTTAATAAATATCCAAAATATGTGTATTCCAAATTTATTTCTCCATTAATAAGAAATACGTTACCAATTTTATTTTAAGATTTATTGATTTTAAATAATCCCAGCCAGGGCTCTAGCGTAATCACTGGGACTCTTAAAGGAATTGTACTTTTGATCTGAAAATTGATACACACGTTCGATAGATTATATTGTTTAATGTGTGTTGCTCTTAGAGCAGTAAAATATACACATATCCCACAAACTTCAATCAAAAAGTGCAATAACGCTATACCACGAGGACAATTGATACACGTGTTTGATAGATTATATTGCTTAATGTGTGTTGCTCTTAGAGCTGTAAAATAACTTAGATATACACCAAAAAATTCACTCAAAAAGTGCTGTAACGCTATATCGCGAGCGACTGGCAGAAGCCTTTATGGTGAAGTATAATGATCATGCACACATTCTTTGACTGATGTTATTCAGGAATATGTTGCTATCACAGCCATCAAAAATATAAATATGGAACAAATTACACACAAAAATATTGCAACAACTTTGAACCATTAGCAAATAAAGGAATTTAGTTTTTATATTTGAAATGCAACCTGTACCACAATGAAGTTTGGTTCTTGTTGTTAAAGCACAATTCGCTATAAATTTGGATTTATTATACATTTAAATTATCATGATTTTCAAGCAGAAACATTAGCAGCACCTGTGGATAAATTGGAATGTAGCCTGGAGCAGAATGGACATAGCCGCTTCGTTTTGTAGCTAAATGGACTTTATAATAAAAACAAAGTAAAGTTGGTTTGATTTTCATCACTGTTGGTCACTGATGCATTTAGTTGCATGTAATATTGGTATTGATGGTGGTCACATATGGCGTACTCTAATCGCTTAGAGTGTAACGTTACAGCATATTTTCTTTTTTGTTTGAATTTTTTGCATTATATACTATCTTTACGAGTGTTATAGAAACATATTACTAAATAATATAGTCGAAGGAATGTTTGCGTTATCATTATATATCACTACATGCCTTCTCCCAGTAGCTCAATGTTTAATGTTACGACACTTTTCGATTGAAGTTTGTGAGGAAGTATATATTTTACAACTCTAAGAGCAACATATATTAAATAATATCACCAAAACGAAAATTCCTTGCTGAGTCCTAGTGTAATATCTGCGATATTAATACGACGACACAGCCTCCTTATAATCACATTTTAATAATTACGGCGCTGAATTAGTTCCTTCGCTTCAAGTTCGTCTCACCGCCGCCAAGAAAGCGAAAGTCTACTCGGGACTCCGGGAGAGAGTGAAAGCGCTTTCAACCCCTATGGAGACATCCCGGTGAAATCGTTTCACGCAAACATATATAAACTGGGCCAAAACCTAGAGATGGTAGAGTCGTAGCTCAGCAACCAACAGACTCCACATCAGCAAGAAGAACTCCGACACCAGTAGCCAGCAACAGGGAATAGTTGGTCTCTATTTCACCGCAATCATCTGGACTTAGTCGCTAGCCAAGCGCTACTCTGAACTTAGATTTTACACCACAGTGAGTGTATAAGTCTTTCTTGAGGTCTCAGCCGGCCATCTCCATACTTACAGTTAAGTAGCCATCTCATTCCATTATATTCTCACTTGTTCTACGAGAGTATAGGACTCTCTTAGCAACATTATCTTTGCTTTCTGTTTTATTCCTAAGTGTTCTAAGAGAGTATAGGACTTTGTTTCTCTTAGCAACCTTACTTCTGCATTCTGTTATATTCCTAAGTGTTCTGAGAGAGTATAGAACTTTGTTTCTCTTAGCAACATTACTTCTGCATATATGTTATATTTCTAAGTGGTCTAAGAGAGATCTCTTAGTCAGCATTGTCTATAGGTATAAGGGAGTGAAGAGCTTGCTTCCCTTAGCTACAGTGATTGTTTAGTTTAATGCTACTACCATAGGAGTGAATTTGGCTTCCCTCAGTTACTTCATTTATTCATACATGATATAAAATAAGGAAGGGCAAGCAGAACCTGCTACCCTAGGACTTGTATGCATCTAAAGGTTATCCATTAAAACCATCTATTGTGCAAAGCTTGTCTTTACATTCAGTGTTACCATCAGATTCTATCCTCTATCTTCCCTGGTTCCCGACGGGTAGCCGCTCGCCTGTCGAGTCCAGGTGTAACTCAATCAAAAATACCTAACAGTGGTACGAACCATGTCCCCCAGTCTCGGAGACTCTTCACAGCTTTCTGAGGAACTCCGGGATGGGACACTAGTGACTGTGTGACAGCCCTAGCCAGTTAAAAGCAATTAAATTCAATAATTATCTGCTGATATGCTTCTCAATATTATAAATTAATTTTTTATTCATGGTAATTCATAAACATAAAAATTTTGATAGTCTATTTTGACATTTTTCAAACCTATTTTGCATTGGAATAGAGCCTATTTTAGGCAACTAAAATAAGATTTTTAGAACTTAAAAATCTGAGGTCTCACTATGATTGACCATAAACAATTACGCTCATTACATCTGGTTTGTTTCTACCCAAGAATGCAGGTAAGTAAAATTTGTAGCTGTCCGCATAATGAATAAGTCTCACCCATAAAAAAAACATCATAAGTACCATCAGCAATTTGTGTTTACATCATTATTGTCTGCATGCCAGAAAGTATTAGTAGCGGTGTCGTGATCTAGAATTAATTACAGGTTTCAACATGTTAAAAAAAATAATAATAATAAATAAATAAAAAATAAATAAATTAGAATACATACCATAGTAGGTAAATATGTAGGCCTACAGAATATATAATTTTTGTTAAATATATTAAATGAAAATTAGCATATGATAATTCAATATGTAATTCCAAAACAACCACTTTTCATTTGAAGTAGTGTGCTGCATATTGTAATGCCCAGTAGCTGAATATGTATAATTATGATATAGCTACGTTCACTCTTGAATACTTGTGCCGGTACTTGTACCAGGATTTGCATATTTGACAAGTTATGGCACTTCACTTGATAAAACTGCTCATTCATTTGCAAACATCTTAGTATCTCATACAAACAGTGGACAGAAAACCATTAACCCGTTAATAGTTAATTAACGAAGTTGACAAAATTGCATAAAAATTAACTTTTACATTAACTCAAAAAAATCATTAATGGTCTTAACTTCCATTAAATTGAACTTCCATTAACTTTAGTCCATTACTTTGGTAGTTGACATTTCACTTGTTTGAATTGTGTGCCACACCAAGCTCTACGTTTGGCGAGTCAAATGACGAACAAATTATGAAATGCAAAATGCAAGTGTGATTCCTAGTGTGATGCATATATGCCAGACGTTGTGTGGGTGCGAGCAAGAATCTAGAACCATGGAGTGTTTGTATTTTACGTTGGCAAACCAGCGCTCACTTCAATCCGTGATTGATTTTTGATACTTTTATAACCATACTATTTTACAACGAGGAAAATAGTATCACTTTTTAGTTTGTGTTGATTTGGCATTTGTATGTGAACTACATTAAATTGACATTCGTTACATGATTAAATCATGGAAGCTGTAGATATAGAATCTGTTAGTGAAAGCAGCAGCACTAGCAATAGCAAAAAGAAGATAATATCATATCATTTTATTCACCATTAGTCAATACAATATTGAAATAGGCTTCGTCATATACATACTATAATTATATATACATATTAATACAACTGATAGTATAAGATAAATAATGTAACTAAATATATATTACATCAATAATTCTTCAAAATCTTTGGCTACATTTATGCAATTATGTTGCATTTCCATCAAGATTAAGAGACCAATAGACTTATGATTGTAAACTGTTTTTTTCTAAACTTTCTAAAGTTAAGTCCCACATTAATAATAGTCTTAATAATATTAAACCACATATGAAGAGGATACATACATCCAGATTTGTATGCTTTGAAAAAAGTAAAAGCAGAATCAATTGGTGGGGGAAAAAAATTAATAGCCTTCTGCAAATGCGAGCCCAATGTGCTAGTTTTCATATGGAAATCCATATTTGCATCATGCATCACGGCACATGACGCCTTGATACAGAGTGCAGGCATGCAGTAATACTTAGACTTCAGTACAACTTTTGGATAGTTAACTTTTAACGGGTAACTTAAACTTGCGTTAAAATTGCAAAAAATATAACACGTTTATTGCAGTTAACTTTTTTAAGTAGCTGATTAACTTTGCCAACCGGTGCTCATACAAATCACTGATACATTTTTTATATGATCATTTCACAATGACTTGTATCTCATACACCCACATGCACATTTAACGAAATTTAACATAACCAAAAAACTCCAACGAGTAAATTGGTGATATATAAACTGTAAGAAGAAGGTTTCCACTGTTTTTTCGCTCTGTTTATGTCATTCTAGTTAGGATTTTTTTTACACCATATACGTTTTCTTTCCTGCATAAGTATCACGTAAGCACAGGCACTTAAAAAAAAATTTCCCCCTCATTACGTAACGTCTTTAATGCTTTGACAATTCAAATGCAAATAATGACATTCGATAAGACATCAGTGTACACAAGTATCAATCAGGTTTTGATACTTGTGTATATTGATGCTAACGCAAGGGTCGTAATCATACAAGTCAATGAAGACCTCGGACAAGTATTGATACATGTGCCGATACAAGTTCTGAATTTGAGCCAGATGTAAACATAGCTCTACATACCCACAGGAAAAAGAATTCCTGATAGCACAACTAAAAGATGAAGGGCGGTCGTAACAAGCCGTTAGGCCTATTAAATGACGATTTTAAAAATATATTCACAAACACCATTTTATTTCTCTTCAAGATGACAAAAATAATAATTTCAAATAATAAAAATTACCTGTTTCATAGCATCAATCTTCTTGTAAACGGTTTGTGCTTGTGTTAGCACCGCATCTGCTGTCGAATCATGCTCCTTTAATCGGTTAGCCAAACGTTTGGCATCCAAAATGATTTGTTGTATAGTTAAAGACATCTGCAGAACATAGAAACACGTTATTTTTTTGATAGGAAAACTAATCTTCAACGAAACTCGGCTGCAACAACACTGCCATACTACCTGTTTCTTATTGCTGAACAGTTAAAAGATTCTATCATTTGGTAACGCACTGCATTTTGAACATAATAAAGTTAAAACAAGAACAAAATCTCAATTTCTTGGTCTTCTGTGTCAGAAATACTAACAGTAACAGATCACTCAGAGATCACTTAACGACTCTTGAGTCTTGATTAATGTTTATAACACTGATCCACGGATGTTAAAATACAGTACAATAACGCGGAGTTATAATTAAATAGATAGGCCTACATAAATTCAATTTAATTTTATAACTTTATACTTAAATATTATCGAAGAAAAATATCAGTGAAGTTTACGACGAAAACAAAAATTTTCTCTAGGTGTAATATATTGAATCTGAGACGTTAATGCTTGTCAGTGCATAGGAATATGGCGTTATGTAGTCAGGGGGTATTATGTCAAACGCGAAGCATTTGAACGAACATTTTTGACAAACGTTGAGACACAAGTGATTTCACTAGCTTCCGAATAATGGAACTTATCAAGACGCCAAAGGTATGGAAATAATTATTTGTAACTATTGTTAGCCAAAGTTTCATTCATATTGCCAGATATTCAAATGAAGAAATTACTTGCAGCTTGAAATTACATGAGGTATGTGAGTAATATCTAACAGGGTTTATAATGAATACTGCTGTAACCCTTCTTTGGAAATTAGTGCATATTATTTCCGAGACTGCAGTCAAGACTGTTTTTACTATGAAAATTTGGGGTTCAGGTTTACATCGCGATACAGTAAATGTATTATTGCACTTACTTTAGCCCAGTTTGCATTTCATACTGGTGGTGTGTGATGAAATTAACTGTGGTAATATATGTTACGTGAACTAGGAATCCCGCTATTATTTGAAATGTTGTTCGCCATGAATTTAATACGCTTAGGTGTGTGTATATCGTTTGATTTTGTGGTAGCAATATTAATAACGAAGATAGTGATTAAGTTTCAAATTCGTCCTGGACCAGAATATTCATACACCATGCTTATGGCAGATTTTGATTTAGTAAATATTTATCAAGAGTAATGGTCTGCTTGTGATCTATGTTTTAGAATCTCTGATATCTTGCAAACAACTAATTTTGAATGACTATGAATCTAGGGTTGAAGGAAAGAATTCTAGAGGTAGACAAAAATAGAATATGTGAACCAGAAAACTGGAGGGGTAGCCTATGTTGAGATGAAGACGTTAGCACAAGACAATACAGGAAGAGAAAGAGGATTTCACCAAACCAATCAGGAGTGATGATTGGGGGGAGGGGCGCGGATGTGTGTAGGGAAATTGCCATCAGAGCAGTGGTTCTGTCGCATTAACTATAGTGTAATAAAACTGCATAAAGCTAATTGTGTTTATATTGCATTTCTATACATCAAAGTACGTTTTAGAACAGATACTGGTATTTTGTTGCCAGTAATTGCATTCCTGTTACTCATCATGAAAAACAAATATATAGGCCCCAAATGAGTGCATTCTTGTGTGAAACAGTTTTGTTTTTTAGCATTGCTGCTTTTAGAGATTAACTTTGGGTTGTAATATATCATGAACCAGCATAACTGGCATTCTGGGGTACTACACGAATCATGAGGATTGTGATATTGTTTTTAATTTGACTTTATTTCTTTAGAGGCATATTCCTGAAATCCTATCAAATAAATTAATGGCAGGTGAGCAGTTCGCACCTAGTCCTGGCATTGGTGAGGAAGCATTGTTAGTTTGCTAGGTTTAATTACCTATTTATGATGGGTTATTGCTTTTTGAAAGTGGCTATTTTCCTGTAGCCTGAGGGTATTGTCTAATTGATTGCGAGGATTTAGATACCGATGTTTGTCTGTTGGTTAATTATCATTCTCTGTGAAATGTTTGATGAATGTGGAATGGTTACTGGGACTTGAGTGCGCTTGTATGTTCTTGATATCTGTTTTGGAACTGTCTTTCTGTCTGTCCTATGTATCTTGAATCACATTTTTTCTTTTAGTTTGGAAAGTGCCATAGCTTTGTTTTAATCAGAGTTTTTAGATGTTTCTGTACAGAGTTGTCTGTTCCCAGAGCAATGTTGATGCTTTATTTCTGGAAAACTTTTATGTTGTGTCTATTTGGTGTAATGTGATCTCAGAGTACCATTTACTCCTATTTTCAGTATCCTTTCTGTGTTTTGAACTGTTAAATGCATTTGTTCAATTCTGTGTGGCCTAAGATTGGATGTGTTATTTTTTAAATGTTCTATTTTCATTTGATTTATGCTTTTTCTGTTTATTGTGTCAACTATCTGTGTTTTATATTCATGTTTTGTACAGTTTCATTTATTGCGTTGAATTGTATTTGATACAAAAGTTTGTGGTCTGCATGTCTTTATCCACATATCAAAAGTGATAGTACTAACTTCTTGGAATTTACTGTTTCAATATGTCGTCTAAATTTTCCCCATGCACATTTTATGGAAAAGTCACCACTAATTAAATTAAAAATGCTGAAAGATGCACCGCACAGCAACCAAATGCTACCAACGCTGCCAAATTAATATCAGTTTCTTGAAATGTTGGTCAGTTCCTCCATCTTAATGTTATTAGCATTTTAGATCCTCTACATTGTAAAGTCTCTTGAAATTTAAAAAAGGCAAATATTTTTCATTGTATTTCAGCTACACCCCCTCCCCCTCATGTTGTGTAAGTGGCTTAGTGTATTTCATTTGCTTCATTGATGACACCTGGGACTATTTAAGCAATAGGCTACCTAGGTTGTAGCCTAGGGGCCCTTACCACATCCGGAGGGGAGGGGGCGGGGGTCGGCCAGGCCCCCATCTTCCGACAGGGGCCCGCACCACATGTATAGCTTAGGGTCCCACAAAATCTAAATGCGGCCCTGGATGACGCATTATATCAACATATGGGATGTGTTCGAAAAGTATTTCGCGATTTATATTTGTCCGATTGGCACGATTTTCTCATTGTTGTGCTGATAAGCATGTCCAAAGTTATCAATACATTTTGAGCTATATTGGTTAAAAGAACAAGAAGACTGGATTTACATCTGACCACATCAGGAGCCTTCGACCTCGTGCTGCCAGGCCACCCAGACTCTACGGCCTCCCCACGATACACAAGGAAGACGTACCTCTACGGCCGATTGTAAATGCCATAGGTGGCCCAACATACGCTGTGGCCAAGTACTTGATCGGAATGCTCAACACGCTTTAAGGGATACGGCTTTCGGACACTGACATCAGTGTCAGTTTTGATATTGTCTGTTTGTTCACCAAGGTTCCCTTGGCTGACACCCTACAGCTGTTGCACCGTCTGTTCGAACCCAACATTGTAGACCTCTTCGAGCTGGTCCTTACCTCCACCTATTTCACCTATGGTGGGAAATTGTATGAACAGATGGATGGTGTAGGAATGGGGTTACCATTGTCGCTGGTAGTTGCCAATCTGTTCATGGAAGAATTTGATGATAAGGTAATTGAAGGGTCTAGACTAAAGCCGTCATGCTTCTATCGCTATGTTGATGAAACATAGTAATCTCGTCCTTCTCCGTTATTGTCCTTGGAGGCACCCACTCCTACGTCAGGAGTTTCCTCCTGGTATCATAGTAGGCTGCTGCCTGAGCCCTGGAGAAGGTGTCTCTGGTTTCCAGAGGCACTGCGATGCAAGCATACCTTCAATTGTGGCCAGTGCTTTAATTACAGTTGGTTCATTTTTCTCCTCTTGAATTTCCTACTCTACTGCCTTTCTGATTCTGCAGCGTCTTCTACGCTTGGCTAATTTCATTTCAGTGTATTTTGCCTTCTCACACAGTGATGCTAGATTAGCTGCTACATTCAGCGAGTGGCAGAGCCTGATATCATGTATTATATCTAATATTCGTCTATTTTGAAGTTATATTTGTAGATGTGCTCTTGATTCTTCAGTTTTTTGCATTCATATACCAAGTGCTCATGAGTACTTAGTTCCCTATAGTTGCACCTGTTTGTTTCTTTGAGGCCTCTCCATTCTATGGACCATGTCCAGAAATGTAGTGTATGATCCCTGCAGACGGCTATAGGTGAGTCATCTCAATTCCATTACACACAAGGAAACATATCGAAGTTCCTTCTTCCTGTGTAGCTGTAAGTTCAAATTTGCTGCCATTTGTCAGTCGGGGCACCCCAAACTTTTTTTTTTTTTTAAATGGGCCTTCCAGTAATTTCCGTAACTTGGCAATATTTTCCTCTTTTATCCATTATAATCCTCCTCACTTCCTAACTTCCTGATCCAGTGGCCACATGCCTAATATAACTGTTAGTGCATCTGTGGACATTGTTCTGTAAGCCCCGGTTAGTCAGAGCAGAATTCCTCACTGCGTAAAGTAACTCCTTCGGTTTAACCTTCTTTAGGTGCTTAGCTTATGTGCTTGCTGTGTATCCAGTATTGCATTGTGATATTTCCTTATAACAAGCGATCAAGCGGTGACAGTATAAATTGGCACTCGCCAGTGCTTACTAATTTGTGCATTATCTGTGTTTCTCTTCCACATACATAAGGTTGTCCTCACTCCTCTACAGCAGCATTTCTCAAACTTTTCTATCCAAGGAACAGTAAAAAATAATTCTATTGGCCACTAACCTATTTGTAGGCCTATATTAGCAAACCCTACCAATTGCTACCGACATGCCCCACAGTTCCACGAGACCTTGTTGCATTTCTTAAAAATAGTTTGTTTACTCATTATGAAATGTGCTGTGTTGCATTTACGATGTGATTATATTTTATGCTTTTTCTGGCAGTTCTATCATTACCATGGCGCCAACATCTGATAATGAATTCTTGTAGAACTCGATGAAAAAAAATCGAAAATAAAGAATAAATTTTTTTGATATCTCGCTTGGTTTTAGAGATATAGCATGTTAAAAATCAGTCATAGATATAGTTCCTTCTGCTTTTGGTGCTTTTTCTTCTGGTCCAGGCCGTATTTCAACCGATCAACAATCACTAGGAAGAAAATAAAACACCTATAGTGCATTTCCACCATGTAGATATGGTGGTTTTGGTGGAAAAAAATTTCTGGTCCAGGCCGGATCTCACCCTAACCTCCTCACATTTGAGTTACAATATCTCGAAAAGTAAGCGAGATATCAAAAAACTTTATTCTTTATTTTCCATTTATCTCGTCAAGTTACGTACGAATTCATCATCAAATTTGGCTATGGCGAAATTTTTCTTCTGGTCCAGGCTGTATTTCAACATAATTACGTCAACTTTGAGATACGATATCTCGAGAACTAAGCGAGATATCAAAAAACTTTATTCTTTACTTTCAATTTGTCTTGTCGAGTTCTACAAGAATTCATCATCAGATTTTGGCGCCACTGTAATGATAGAATCCCCCTTTTTCTTTATATTGATTTATCTTAATATGCTCTTTTGTGCAGCTATAGCAAATAATTAGTCTGTTAACCGTTATTCTGCACAATACAAATCACTCTTTTATTATTTTAAATACATCTTTCTTAAATACATTATCGGACTTCTTCAATATGCAAGTTCTCCTTAGCTCTGCTCTAGACAATCTCCTAGTTGATCTGTTTATCGTTGCTATGGAAACCTCCTTAAAAGAGTATTAACCGGTCCGTGACATGGAACTCCTACTTCAAGGATGTTATTATACTATCTGTTATGCCACAGCCCCCCCCCCCCAAGTTTACCCTACCATTTTCCAATAATACCAGTATAAATGGTCATGGTAAACTTTCCGGTAAATGTTACCTATTTTTTAAGTAAGGAGAGCTTACACTGTACATTTGACTAACAACACTTTTTTTCTTTTTACATATAACGAGGACCGATGTCTTGATGTAACTTTCCTAGGTGGGTTTCCATAAGCCGCGACTGGTTGGAACGGCATAATGTCTGTAACACACATTGTGACACAGAGTTACTGTCCTTATCACCTTAAAAAAAAAACAAAACTACAATAAGTATATTATACTACAGAATTGTTATTTAATAACATCATCTTTAGCTGTCATGGCCTCCGCCTGTTTACCAAGCATACCATTAAAATAGTTAAAAAATTCTATTACCTGCCATTGGTACATTATATTCTTCATAAGACTGATCCTTTTGAACAATTTTACTGTTGTATAACTGGCAACATTATTTAAATCACATGTTTGGTCCCTGGACCAGTAAAATCAATCCTCGCTCATACGACTGGGACACCATTGTTTCTTGCTAATCTAGCATCACCATCACAGCTTCATTTTATTTTATTTCTTCAATACATTACATTATATTCTCCCCATAAGTAATAACTTCTCTCCACTTTACTTCATCTTGAATATATTCATATATAGGCTATGAGAGGTACCATCAGAGTCATTTATAGGTTCTACCTGGACCTCAGCTATGTCTGTGTTAACCAAATCCTGAACCTTTCGGTATCATTCAAAGGCAATGCCTGGATAGTGGCCTTATTTACAGGAACTGAGTCTTGACTGTGCTGCGGTACCCTCTCTATATGATATTTTACTTCTTAATTCATTACACATTTATTCTATCATAGTAATACCTTGTTTCTTCTCAACTCATTCTATTCATTCTAATGCTCCGGTATACCTTACAGACTACATATGTCTTAAAAAAGAAAATGCTAATAGACAATAAACTTTTATGTAATGGTATGCTGTGGTAACAGCCGAAGACTGCACATCTGACCAAGATCGTCAATATTGGTAAATGACAGCTTCCACTTAGTGGTTATAAACTTTTACTATCATTACAGTTGAATTGTGCGCAGCCACAACAATCAGTACTATTTACAAGCGTTTTGTCGCACTGAATAACAATAACATGCTAACTATAACTTAATAATAATAGTAATTCCAATATGACAGAGTTTATATGTACACACCTGTGCCCTGCACTAGTGTTAAATCTTTTCATTCACCTTAAACTAATTCATCATTTTCTGAGTTGTAGGTTCAATACCCTGATTGAATTGTACACAGGATGAGGCAGTAAGCATAGCTTACCCCTCTACAAAAAGAAAACCCTTTTTTCTATATTTCCAGTTCACTTTTTCCCAGTTATTCATACAAAACAACTTCCTGTTTACAGTGAATCTTACTTTGCCAGAACAGTAACATGGCAAACCAACTTCAAAAATATCTAAAGAACTCTGAAAATGTTCAACACCATTATTCTGTAACTGCTTTGATTCACAATCACAAACATAATTCTCCCCAACAATGGAAAAATTGTCACAGTTTACATCCTTCAAAATCATCAAACAACCCAATCCATCTACATTCATTAAAATCTCTTCTATCTCTTTTACATGAAACCCTTCTTTGACAATTTGTCTATCCTTTACATGATTTACATCACCATTAATTGTAACATCACTCATCTCATATTTTTCCCTTACAGTATTATCCCTACTATCATTACTTTCAATTGTATTACCTAATGATTCACAATGAATTGCATTCGTATTTTGTTCAAACCCTCTAATTACTAGACTCTCATTGCATATCTTTAGTTCCTCATTTATCCTTAAAGACTGTTTTTCAGCCCTTTCTACATACTTATCTAACTTTGCCTGTACATCAGTTTCTGATCTAATTATTCGATCCTCTAAAGACCTTTTAGAGGTTTTTATTTGTTCACTTAATTGTGCTTGTATAGCTGTAAGTTGCGCTGTAAATTGTGCTTGTATAGCTGTAAGTTGTGCTGTGAATTGTGCTCCAAATCTAAATAGTATTTTCTCTAATGCACCTACAGTGACTATTTCATCTTTCTTATTTACAGAACCCGAAGGATCACAAATAACCATTGCACCTGGCATCTGATTAGCCATTCTGTAGAAAGTTAAGCAATACTCAGCGTGTCAAAACTAGTATCAATAAAATGACGTGAAATAATAAGTTATTTGAATAAACAACGAAAATTCGTAAAGATAGCTTATGTTAAACTCCCAAAAAAAACGTAAAACTAATTCTACCCGCACACCGCTTCTGCCACCGTCAACGTTCTTGTCACAATCAACAAGTTTTTGATTACAAGAACAAAGATAATTGAGTCTAGAAAACACTTAACTTTAAGGTATTTTGTAGCTGTCGGTTTCTACGGCGTACGTTGTCAATCCCTGGCTGGTTCCCGCTCGGCTGCTAGTAGCGCTGTGTGCTTCCAAGTTCTTCTTTTCTTGATTTTTTGTTGTCTGCTAGATATTCAAATTCATAAGTTTACGTAGTATTTCTTTATTCTGCAGCACCCAAGTCCTGTCACGGTCGCCATGTCGCATTTCTTAAAAATAGTTTCTGTTTACTCATTATGAAATGTGCCGTGTTGCATTTACGATGTGATTATATTTTATGCTTTTTCTTTATATTGATTTATCTTAATATGCCCTTTTGTGCAGCTATAGCAAATAATTAATCTGTTAACCGTTATTCTGCGCAATACAAATCACTCTTTTATTATTTTAAATGCATCTTTCTTAAATACATTATCGGACTTCTTCAATATGGAAGTTCTCCTTAGCTCTGCTCTAGACAATCTCCTAGTTGATCTCTGTTTATCGTTGCTATTGAAACCTCCTTAAAAGAGTATTAACCGGCCCGTGACATGGAACTCCTACTTCAAGGATATTATTACACTATCTGTTATGCTACAACCTCCACCTACAATGCAACCATCATAAAATGGCCATTAACTTATTTCTTCTTATGATGGTATATAGCATAAAATGATATTTAAAAGGGTTCAGAAAAAATTCCAATGGATAATTTCTTGCAATGTAGTCTTCACGGGTGTACCGCCGGATAGTGTTGATAGTGTATAATTTCTTATTACATTCTTCTCAGAGACATATAAAAATAATTTGTTAGTTGTAAGTCTTACACCTAAAGTACTTTCTAAGCAAATAGCCCAAAACAACAAATCACTGTTCACCACCCGTGATATACGTATTTATAGATAGCATCTCAGTCTCTCCCGACATATCGATAATTCACTCAGTCGTGATAAACTTCGGCATGTGCACATCTCCTGAACCACGTGACTCATTCCTTATAAAATGAATAAGGTGTAAAACTGAAATATTGGGTATTTCATTGTTTGTAATATGTTTTTCACTTGTCACAGCCTTCAACTTTGGTGAGTAATGAGTCATTTCCCCTTTCCTTGTCATTTATATTTTCTAAATGTGTTTCCTTGTTGCGTAGTTTCATTACTGTTCTTCTTCTCTTCGATATCGGCAATCTAAGGACCACGGAAAGTAATCCCGTGTAGTCATTTCGACACTTCCTTTCTTGACTTCCAATAGTTCTTCATCCTCTCACTTTGCTGTTTCCTCCTTTCTTCTGTCCATATGTTCCTACATTTCCTCTTCCCCTTCTCCTGGAAACCTTTGAAATTTTGGATCAATCTCCTAAAAGTTGCTCTATCTTGTATTAAATCTTCTGTTATTCCGATCTCAATCATATCTTTCTTTACACCTTGGATCCACTGGTTGACCTTCTTAGTCTTGTAAACATGATTGAAAATTCTATTTGTAAGTCTATTGTTATCCATTCTCATTATGTGACCAAAAAAACTGATTCTCCTCTTTCTGATCGTGTCTAACATCCTTTCAGTTTCTTCTTCTTTGTATAGATCTTTATTCCTCTGGTGTCTAAACTCACCATTTTCAAATTTTTCTCAAGATTTTTCTTTCCCTTTTCCCTAGCTCTTCTATTTCTCCAGTTTTCATAGAGATCAAGCATTCTGAGGCATTCAGTCCTTCTGGTTTGATTACTGTGTTGTAGTGTTTGATTTTAGTTTTTTTTTGGATAGATTCTTCTTATTGTATGTATCTTTTGTCAATTGGTATGCTAGTTCTAGTTTTCTTACTCTTCATATATTTGCTTCTTTATCAATCCCATTAATCTGAATTACTTCACCTAGATATTTAAATTTATTGACCTTGTTAATTTTTCCTTATTCTGTGTTTAGTACTGTGGGTGAATCTCTAATATTGGTCATGAATTTAGTCTTCTCAAAAGAGATCTGAAGTCCAACTTTTCCCTCTATATCTTTCAGAAGGTTGATTTGTTCGAGTGCGGTTTCTATACTTTCAGAAAGAACCGCTATGTCATCAGTGAAGTTTATCCCTTCATTACTGTTCATAAATAAAGTTTGATAAAAATTTGTGTTAGTTTTCCAGCATAGATATCTTAATTATTTAAATCATAATGATCTTGTGATGACATTACATTTGGCAAGAAAGTGACATTGCTTGGTATATGACTTCTTGGATCTTCAGTTCAATTGATTTCAATAATATTTCTATGCCAACAACCTACGCACTCTATTTTATATAAAATTGGTTGTTTAGTGAATTTACTGTGCCTATTACAGTACTAGTGCCACTGATTTATTTGACCAAATCTATTATTAGTTACCATGACATTAATATCAATTCCTGTACATTTAGCTGTGTAAGTATTTTTCATACTCGTTGACATTACTTCAAAACAATTAAATAATTCAGTTGCTCTCGTGAAATGATCACAATGTTTAAAGGGATCAACCCAGTCAAACTTATACTTAAATTCTTGTCAGTGTGGATACAGATAAGTGTTCAAAGAGTTCAATTTCACATTTAAATTTGCCAGATATTAGGGCCAGTGCAGAGTATGATTATGTAAATGTGGAACACCATAGGTTCACCCATTGCTAGCAAACAAAATTTACATCGTGTTCAGATTTACCAGTAAGGATTACAAATGGATCATATATTGGTACTGTTAAACAACTAGGGAAATCTTTCATATCTGTGGAACGCCACATAACCTTAACTAGTGCTTGCACTTATCTTACTTGTTATCATTGGGTTAGCAGATTTGCTTGTTTCAGTAACTGTTTCATATGCAATTGCCAAATTAGCAACTTTATTATAAATTAACATAGGTACATGACTTATACTAGTACTTGTACTCAAAGTTCTACCAGATTGAAAACTAGCTTACAGTCAAATTTGAGTTAATGTTATCCATAATTTTTTGACAAAACAATTATTAGGTAATGTATTAAATTGAGCTCTACTTAAAAACTGATGTAATATATTAGTCGTCAATTGTGCTCCTGAAGTAACGACATTTTGCAATTACCTTTTTTGACAGACCAATATCAAACCACTCTTAAGCATAACCCTAATTAAACAATGTTTAATGTGTTCTAATGCATTCCATAGAACAACCTGAGTTGATGTTTAAGATTCTTGACTGCCACTAAAAAATTGTGCAATAGTGTTTGACTGTGTTAACCAAGCCATTTGGTACCAGTTCTGTACCCATTTCTTCTGGAGCTAGCATAGGTGTAATGTCAGTATTGTGTTCTTGAAATCCGCTGTCGGCAAAATCTGAAGTACAGGATGTACCAGGTTGAAGTTAGTTTGACAAGACAGATTTCAAACATTTTGAAGTATTTTTTTCTGCAGAATATAATTCATTTAAATAAAACTCTTCTAATGCACCATAGTGTGTGGAAATACAATGACTTTTAGAAAGTTTGGCTTATACCTTATATTCATATTATACAGTATAACTATGGTATCCATTTTAAGCACACAATATTTACTATTTTTTGTTTTGTTGGAGATAAATTTTTAATATTCTGCCTCTGGACCACCTTTCTCATCTTCGAGGACCTGGTCCGTGGACCACAGGTTGATAAACGCTGCTCTGCAGTGTATGTTTCACTTTCTTTAACACAACGGTTTCTCTCAGTTTAATGGATCGCTTGTTGATAAAAACAAAAAATGGTGACTTGGCCACTACTCGTATCATAATTTTTACTGAAATGAAAGGTATGATATGTATGATATTTTTAAAAAAACTTGTCAAACCTGAAAGAGGTGCAAGGTGAATGTTGTAAGACTTATAAAGTGTCATAATTAAGGTATTTATATTGGTACAAGTTTTACTTTTTTTGCTGTCATCAGTCTTTCAACTGGCTTGATGCAATCCTCCATCCCCCCGCAGGGGCCTGGTACGCAAGTGCCAGGTACGGGTTTGGCGAACCCGCGGTGCCCAAGCTGGAAACTTGTGAGTGCCACATCTTTCCCACACCGTAAACTCCTACCATTCTTCAACGACCACCGTAGGGCGTGGCGGTGGAACGTTGTGTGCCTAGGAGAACGGGGATCTTGGCTTCATCGCCCGGATCGCGAGGACGGTACAAACCTCTGTAAAAAAAAAAACCTCAACCTCAAGGTCAGCCACGTGCCAAGGAGGTGCTTGGGTGGGAGGCAGATCACTCGGTAACGTGCAACCTCAGTGGCACCTGCGCACCCCTGTTGTATTAGAGCTTCTTTTTAAACTGGTTTTCCTCGTTGGACCAAAATCAAGTCTACCACAAAACCCTGCGGTACGGGTGTGCCGCAGGCTAATCGCAATACACCCAGTTCTCAGAAGCGGGTTAGGGTCGACAGCCCCCCCCCTTTCCGGTTCTGAAATAAACAGTAACAGAAAGGTATGTTCGATTCCGAACGCCTTTGTTGTAATGCATAGAGTCGAAGGGTCATTTGAGAAAGTTTCGCCTTTCTTTATTCAAAAAGGATTACAGGGTCTGGTGGGGTCCCTGAATTTGGTAAAAAAAAAGTTTAGGAATGGGACGCTGCTGCTGGAAACATCCACCAGTAGGCAAGCGACCCAACTCCTTAACTGTGTAAAACTTGGGGAGTTTGCTGTTACCTGCGAACTCCACAAATCCGTGAATAGCTCTAAAGGCGTAGTCACCTGCCATGACATAATGGAAATAGGGACCGAGGAGCTTGTTAGGGAGTGTGAAGATCAGAAAATGGTCGAGGTACGTCAGATAACGCAGAGGGTTAGTGGCAGTATTGAAATGACTCCCACCTTCGTCCTTACGTTTGACACTCCAATTCTACCAAAGAACATCAAAGCAGGTTACATTAACCTGAATGTCTGTCTGTATTTTCCATACCTGATACGCTGTTTCCAGTGTCAGCGGTTTGGACATACGACGGTGTCATATAAGGGCAACCCCACCTGTGGTAAATGCGGCAAGGGGACACATGAGCCTGGTGTCAGTTGTACGCTACCACAGGTGTGCGTCAACTGCTCTGGTTCGCACCCGGCCTGGAGTAGACAGTGTCAAGTGTATCTTGAAGAGCGCAAGATACAGGAGCTGAAGACCAAAGAGCGGATTCCCTATGGGGAAGCTAAAAAGAAGGCCAAGTCGCTCGCTGCTCCAATTTTTGCAACTAGTTTTGCTAAGATGGCTTCAGCTCCCTTCAGGAAACAAAGTACTGCTACCCAGACGTCCATTGCAGACATGAACACAAGTACTATGTGCTCATGTCAGTGCAAATGCGGTGCAAAATTCGCCAAGGTCATAACATCTAAGACCGCGGATGTCGGTAGCAGCACGTCTGTGACCTTGACCACACCAGCAGCAGCGAAACAGGATCCACCAACAGCGATAGCGAAACTAACGACACCTCCAATACCACCTTGTGCTGTCACCGTGGAGTTTGTGAAATCCCCCTCTTTGTCCCCTCCCAGACTACCAAGTAGTAGAGAGAAGAAGGGAAAAGGGGCGAAGAAGAAGAACAAGCAGGTGACAGAGGAGTCAACTGAGTTAGTCGTCTGTCTCTTCAGAGCCTGAAGAAATGGAAATGCTGGTGGACGAGCCTGGTCCCATTCCTCAGGAGGCAATGACCGAAGACCCACCTGAACCGGGGCATGTGAGATTAATTAGGTAAGGATGGCTCCCATACTCCAGTGGAACATCAACGGTTTTATGGCTCACGGCAAATCTCTCGGCCTTTTCTCCTATTGGGAGACTTTAATGCACACAATTTGCTGTGGGGTTCGGCCACCGATTGCCCCAAAGGTCGAGAGATTTGTAGATTATTGGAGCTGGAGGATGTATGCGTCCTCAACACTAGAGATATGACTCACCTCACTACTGTTACTGGTACATCCTCTGCCATTGATCTTTCTCTTTGATCTCCTTCAATTGCGGGCTCCGTGCGTTGGGAGGTTGATCGCGACCTCCATGGAAGCGACCACTTCCTAATTTGGTTGCAAGTAGAAACTGAATGTCGAGAAAGCATTACGACACTGAAATGGAGTATCAGCAGAGCTGACTGGCAGCTTTACAGCCGGTCAGTCATTCTTGAGCATCACCACAACATTGATGCAAAGGTGAAACATCTTACAGATGTGATTCACCGGGCGGCTGATATCTCCATTCCTAGCGGCTCTGGAGCGCTGCGCAGAACGCGTGTCCCCTGGTAGAACGATGAATGTCGTTACGCCATTCATGGTCGTAGACGGGCCCTGCGTCGTTTTAGGTTGCACCCGACACCTGACAACCTCGCAGCATTCCGAATTGCTAGAGCCAAGTCGCGTCATATTATTAAGGAGAGCAAAAGGTCATGGCAGACCTTTGTGAACACCATTAATCATTCCACATTGTCAACAAAAGTATGGGAGGTACTCTCGACCACCAGTATCTGGATTACTGGATCAAGGGCGTGTAGTCACCGACGAGTGAAGCATAGCGCAGCTGATTTGCAGAGCACTTCGCTGCCATCACTTCATCTGCCGGATTGGACCATCAGGTCCAGCAACGAAGAATATCTGCCGAAAGGCAAATCTTTTGCTTCGACTCGTCTGATGTGCAGCCATACAACAGCCCATTTTCATCTTGGGAGCTGGAGTCCGCTCTAAACAGTGCCAAAGGCACTGTGCCAGGGCCTTACCAGATCCAGTACCAGATGTTGAGGCATCTTAGCAAAGATGCTAAAGGATACCTCCTGGGTATTTTTAATGATGTTTGGACCGGAGGACACTTCCCCGACTCTTGGAAAGAAGCAATGTTAATCCCGATTTTAAAATCAGGAAAAGACAAGTTGTTACCAGGTAGCTATCGCAGCATCACCTTAACGAGCTGTGTTGGGAAGACACTAGAGCGGATGGTGAACCGCCGCCTCGTGTGGTGTCTGGAGTCCCGTAAGCTGCTGAGCCGTTTTCAGTGTGGATTAAGGAAGTTCCATTCCACCACGGATAACCTGATCCTACTGGAAGCGGCAATTCAAGAAGCCTTCATCCACAGCCAACACCTTGAGGGTGTATTTTTCGACATCGAAAAGGCATACGATACTACCTGGCGACATATTATTTTAAAACAATTATACAAATTGGGTTTCCAAGGAAATCTTTCACGTTTTTTAAAATCATTTTTATCATGGCGCTGTTTCCGCTACCGAGTCGTTAGAGAAGTGTCGGATCTTTTTATTCAGGAAAACGGTGTTCCTCAAGGGTCAGTTTTAAGTGTAACACTTTTTGCCATAGCAATAAATATCATTTCATTCGTTATAAGGAGGCCCATCCGGTACTCCTTACACATTGAAGAAGCGCTGAGTAGCAGCTGCAGCTTACGTTGAACAGGCTGGATGAATGGTCAGTACACACTGGCTTCCATTTCTCTGCTGAGAAAACTTTTTAGCTGCAGTCAAAGTCTTTTAGCAGAACCTCATCTCACCTTGAGGAACACAGTTTTAGGTTTTAGTGAAACTGTTAGATTTCTGGGCCTCATTTTCGACATTAGGCTTACTTGACTGCCACATCTTAAAGATGTTAAAGCCAATGCCCTGAAAGCCTTTAATTTTTTAAAGTGTCTGTGTGGTAGGTTGTGGGGCACTGACCGCTCCTGCCTGCTACAGTTTTATAGAGCCTTTGTACGGTCGCGGTTGGAGTACGGTTGTATTGTCTATGGTTCGGCACGTACAGTTATCTCCATATACTGGATAGTGTCCACCGAGCAGGAATTCGTCTCGCCACAGGTGCATTCCGCACCAGTCCGATACCCAGCATTTGTGCTGAGTCTGGCGAGCCGCTGATATCCACCTGACAGCGAATCCTCATGGTGCGACACTATATGCATATTGCCGCAACTCCTGGCAGTCCCGTGTACGACGTAGTTATTCATCCTAACTATGAACGGTTTTACACCAACCGCCAAAGAGCAACCAGACCATTCAGCTACCGCACAAAGGCTATTTTAGAGGAATATGGGTTTGAGATGCCCTCTCTTATTCACCAGGGTTGGAGCAAATCTCCTCCCTGGCTTTTAAAGGAGCCCAGAATGATTTTAGACTTGTCACGGTACAGTAAGCTATTTACCGTTGACAGGGTATTTATTAGTCTTTGTAGTGATGTTTTAAATTAGTTTCCCAATTTTACCCCGGTGTATACGGATAGGTCTAAGAAGGCTAACAGAGTATGCTGCACCATAGTGTTCCCTCGAGCGACTTACACATTCAAGCTAAACAGCATGTGCAGCGTATAAGCTGCAGTGTTACGCCTTGTTAAAGTCGCTCCAGCATATGAAAGTAAGTTGGGGCAAAAAATATATAATATGCTGTGATTCCCTCAGCTGCATCCAGGTCTTGGGAAGCATGTAACCAGCAGATCGCCTTGTCCAAGACTTACAGGACACCCTCCGATCCCTCCAATCTTCTGGGAAGGAGGTCTTATTCTGCTTGGTACCTGCCATGTGCGAATCAGGGGAACGAGGCAGCTGATGAAGCTGCCAAGTTAGCCTGCAACAAGGTCATAGTTGACTATGATCCGGTCCCAAAGTCTGACCTGGCCTTGGTGGGGAAAAGATTTGTTTTTGACATTTGGCAGAGGCAGTGGCTGGAGGTAGAGCATAATAAGCTCCGGCTGGTCAAACCGTCCGTTCAGCCGTGGAGCAGCTCTTTCCAGCGGGTGAGGAGGAGTGAGGTTCTCCTTACTCACCTCCGTATAGGGCACTGTCCTCTGACACACAGCTTTCTTCTCTGCCGGGAGGACCCACCGGAATATGATGCTTGTGGCGTACCTTTGACGGTACGCCACATTTTAATAGACTGTGTACTGTTTTTAGACTTAAGGGCAGACGTTGGCTTGGCCAACGATCTGTCCCTTATTTTAAACAACGAGACCAGCAGCGTGGCGAGTGTTTTAAAATTTAGTGTTTTGGCCGGTCTAGTGCCTAAAATTTTAGGCAGATCAGCCTAGTTTTAAGATGGATGGGTGGCCTCTTTACAGCCACCCATCCATGTGTATGGTTTATATTTTTTATGTGGTTATAATCCCTGTCTCACTGGCCATTATACAGGCAGCAAGACATGTAGTGGTTTTTAATTTTTCTGTGAACCTGTTTGGCTCCTTCACAGCCATCCAGGTGTTCTACGGCCTTAGGTCCTGGTGGCCACTTTAAAGCTATGTTTTATTTTTGTGAACTATTTTATTTGCTGTCTGTATGGCTGACCCTTTTATCGGCCGACCATGCAGACAGTATTTTAGTATATTTTTAGCCACAGTTATAGCTGGTAATCGTTAGGGCGCTAATGACCTGGATGTCGACGTGCCCTAAAACAACAACAGCAATCCTCCATCCCTTCCTATCTTGTGCTAACCTCTTCATCTCTACATACCCCTCACAATCCATGTCCTCAATTATCTGCTTCATATATTCTAATCTCTGTCTTCTTCTACAGTTCTTACCTTCGACTGTTCCCTCCACCAGCAAATTAACAAATCCAGCATGTCTTATAGATTATTTAAACACTATATCTGTAGTTGTTAAGGCACCAGTTTTTTTTTAGTCAATTATCCATAACACTAAGAGAAACTATTCTGCTTCAGAAAGTGAAGTGAATATACACAGTTGAGCAGCAATTTCCACCTTCCTGGTGTGGTGCCAAAAGTTTAATAAAAACATTATTTTCATAACACAACATTTATAAACAGATAATTAAACTTTCATAGTATAGCATCAAATTTTAATCTCTCACAGCCACCTATTGAAAATTGGATGATACATGTTTGTATGACTTGCTGTTTGAAATTGTTTAGTTTGCAAAATGGCCACTAGAACTGCTAGCTTCAGAAATCTCAGACAGTGTGTGAGTGCATAGTTTATAAACTGACAGCTGATAAGTTCAGCAAGTCAACACAATAACTTCAAATGCAAATGTCACTTCCATCCAGTTAAACGGAGCATTTCCACAATGCTCTTTTTGTTGTTGTTGTGATTACTTGCTGATAATAATCATTAGTAATTCATAAGTTTTATTTTGAATCTTAACATTTTTATTTATTTTTTCAAATTGTCATGAGACAAATAGCTTCATGTTCCAGTTGTTGTATATGATATTGGGGTTATGCAGTACTCAACAGGTGGTTATTACAATGTTCGGTATAAGTTTCAAAGTTCTTCATTTATTAGATTGATGTTAAAATTTTCTCACCAAATATGGTCACCAATTAAGAAGAAATAATGAGGTTGTAGCTCAGGTTTCCAATACTACCAGATGACAATGCTTTAAGGTTCACTATAGATTTTAATGAAACCACGTAAAATGTGTTGAATTTGGTCATAATAATACACTTTAAGGAGGACTTCTTTCTTCATTGATCACAGATCCCAACTAAAAGTTTTTTTTTAGACATTTGACAGTCAAATCAGACCAACAGACAGTCGTACAAAAATCAGTTACTTTTATAACTTCGATCAGGAGTTGCAAAAATTATTCAAATGTGCCTAGACATGTGCATAGCCCTATGTTTTTACAAATGACTCCCTCATCATAACTGATAATCAGAAGAATTTTGTGCAGAATAGCAAGAATAATTGACTACAACCATTCAGTCCATACTCAATTGCAATATTCACTCATAACTCAAATCTTGGTGGTGGTGGATTTATTACAATTTTGCTTGGCACATAATTTAAAAAAAAGGAAAATTGTGTATTACCAGATGTTGCATTGTTTATTTGATACTCTAAGATTTTGGCTGCCATTCTACATCCTTTGTCACAGATAGTATTTATTTTGACATAGCAACAAGCACCAAGTGTTGCAGACAAAATTGGCTGCTGTCTTCATTTTTCTTCTGCTGCTTCTTCCTCTCGTTGAGTCCACTACTGATCTCCCTTCCACAAGCCTTGTTCTTTAAATTTTATTTCGCGTCTGAGAATTAATATGTATGTAATATTCAAAAAATAAATAAAATAAGAAGAAATGAAATTAAGCTGAATATTTACTTTAAACACATCAAACAATAATGTTGAAGATGGAAAGTCACTCACAAATTACTGAACATGTTAATTGTTTGATTGTCATTCTGTCCAGACTCAAAGTCAATGACTCCCTCTATATCATCACCAAAACACACAAATGAAATTATATCTAAAAATGTAGGGAACCTCTAAAACATAGTCTGGCAACGACACCAAATAAATAAAAATCCAGAATTTTTAAATATCTGAATAAACATTTGAATTTCATCCAAAAATGTCGACGGGACTTAAACATTCACTTTAAGTATACCTTATCAAATATATTTGTTACTCTCATTTTATTGAAAATGCAAATTAATGGTCATGACAGGGATATGTAAAAATCATTACAAGCTGTCACAGAATGTAGTTATAATAGTACAAACTAGTACACAGAATGTGACAAAATGTTAGCAAAACACATGATATAACTGATTAACCCATGATATATAAATTTTGTTTCACTATTGTTTTCAAACAAAGGTTAGATCTTAGTAGAACCTAATTATCACTAAAGAGTTGAATGTCATAAAAAAAAATGCTTAGTCAGGTCTGTAGCATAAACTACTAGCTAAACAAAGCAAAAGTACACTGACAGAACTTCTCTACACACTTATCCTACTATCAACTTGTTAAACTCCGTGTCGTGGTAACCAAAAATGATGACAAATAGACAGAACTGATTTGCAAAATCCCTTGTGTCTAGATTATTGTACTCACCATTATGTTGTCAAATACTGAAGTACAAACACCAGATTACTTCACAATTTTAGAATCATTCAGTTAGGCCTATAAATGAAAAAAAAAAGAATCATGTTTTTTCATCAGACTCTTCAATCATTTCGTTTTTTTACTTTCATTCATTGCACAAAATGGATACAAAATGCACATCCTCTCTATGACTATTAAATATACCCAAATGAAACTGAATATCTTATCTCATGTGCATTAAAGATTCTTAAACAACATAGTAACAAAGGTACAATCCACTGGCACTCTATTTGAACTCAGTTGGCAAACAACTGATCAAATTATTTTTTAAAGCACTTTTACTGAGATATGTGATACATCTTCTCACTTTCTAAAAAACATTACACAAAAACTGAAGTAATGCCACTATTATAAGTCCATGTTGCAGAGTGAACTACATCACCACTCCCTGTATTGTCCTGGTTACACTTCAAAAGACTGTAACATATATGCATAGCATCGCTGCTGTAATCATCTAGTATCTTCAAACCTGAACACATTCTTAAGAAAGGAAAAATCAAAGTGTTCCAACACATTGCTTACAATTGGAAAAAACATCGAAATAATTAACACAAAAACAATATCTTTCTAACATCCCATGAGATCTGTTGCCTATTTTTTTTCTTTGTCATCAGTCTCTCGAAAGGTTTGATGTCAGTTCTCCATCCCTTCCCATCTTGCGCCAACCTCTTCATCTCAACATACCCCTTATAACCCACATCCTCAGTTATCTGCTCATATAATCTGTCTTTCTCTGCAGCTCTTACCTTCGACTGTTCCCTCCACTAACAAATTAACCAATACTGCATGTCTCGAAATATATCCTACCATCCTGTCTCTTCTTTATGTAAGACTCTTCCAGAAACTTCTTTCCTCACCCATCATTTCCAATACTCATTCGTTTTGCGCTGTGTCTACTTAATTTTCAGCATCCTTCTATAATACTGCATTTCAGATGCTTCAATTTTCCTTCTTTCTGGTATTCCTAAAATCCATGCTTCACTGCCATAAAATGCTGTGCTCCAAACAGAGAGGTTTTAAAACTTACTTCCAAGTCTTAGACTAATATTTGACACTAAAAGATTTGTTTTCATGAAAGCTGTTTTTGCTAGTGCTATTCTGCTTTTAACAATTCACTTACTTTTTCTATTGCATCTGATCCAATTTTGATATTTAATCTAATATTGTTGGTATTATTTCTGCTACATTTCAACACTTTTATCTTGCTTTGGTTTATATTTAGTCCAAAATACTTCTTCAGTATTTTGTTCATGACATTCAGTATCTTCTCAATATCCTCAGCCTGTTCTGCTAAGAAGACAATGTCATCAACAAATTGTAGCATACAGATTTTTTCTTCTTGAACATTTGTCACATTCAAATTTTTCTTTTACTTCTTTTATTGCTTCCTCTATTTACAAATTGAATATTAATGGGGATAGACTACAACCTTGTCTCACACCCTTCTTAACTGAAGCATGTCTCTCATGATTCTCAAACTTTATTACAGCCATTTGACTCTTATATAAATTATAAAGTATTCTTCTATCTCTCATTCTCTGTGCAAAACAAATGTCTTTCGAAAATTAATAGTTTTAAAATATTCTACAAACAAAAGCATATTACTTGTGTACCATGATTCACTAAAAGTGGGTGGTGAAGGGTGCATTGCACCTATCCTATTTGTAATTGTTTATGCATAGGAGAGGATATATGAGATATGGTGGGTCCGGCCATACCTTGTATATCACACAGATGATTACACATTAGGATAGGTTTAACACACCCTCCGCCACCCACTTTTTGTGAATCATGGAGTAATAATAATAATAATAATAATAATCTAGTCGAGGACATGCATTCCTTCTTGCATTGAAGCACTTTTTATATGGAAAGGATAGATAAAATACACCCAACAAAGTTGAAGGGAGGAGGGCAGCAGCAACACAAAATAACAAACAAACACAGAAAACTTTTTAATAAATGACACAGTAACAAATTTTCTTATATTTACGGACAAAAGAAAAAGAAGATTGGCGTTATAAAGTATGAATCATGGAGAATTGATTGTGCACTGCTGCAGGATATTGTCATAATGAACTCAGCTGACATATGAGAAACTGGGTAACTTTATTGAATGCAAATTATTGATTGTATTGAATGTAAAGAGAATTGTGTTGAAGAGATGTAAATTACAAGTAATGCTCTCGGGTGACTAGCCGAGTTATAGAAGTGTCATAATAATCACACAATATTTCGGCACTCTGAATCGTTGGCGCCATCTTCCGGTGAAGTGAGGTCAGGAACATGCGAAGCTGCTGAGCTAGACCAGATTCCCGCTGCTAACCTCTGATTGGTCGGCTGTGGAACCAGTCGTAGCAGGGGTCAAATCTCGTTGCGGCTTGAATCGATGCCAAGGTGGAGTTACGGCTAGATTTGATGTCCTTTTTTCACATGACATATAGCGGATGGGCTTAAAATCACCGCTCCTTCGAAGAAGATATCCGAAAACAAAGCCTTCACGATAAATTGTTTGTCCAACTGATGGGTCAACACGAATCCGTTGCGGGCCTCATATTTAGCCATGCTGCCACGTGATTGGTCAGATTTGTAACCAATGGTAGCCGGGGTCCTGCCTCGTAGTAACTCACTTCACCGGAAGATGGCGCCAACGCTCAGAGTGCCGAAATATTGTGTGATTATTATGACACTTCTATAACTCGGCTAGTCACCCGAGAGCATTACTTGTATTGTCAACGCCGAGAAAGAATTCGTAATTATAGATGTAAATTAGTTTAACGAGTTACTGTAAAGCCAAATAATTTCTTTTATTTCTTTGCTTTAAAAGATATCAGTAAAAAAGAACAGTAGTTCAAATTTTATTTCCTGGAATTGTATTTTCATTCAGAAGGAAAGAATTCTGATCAAACAATTGCTTAGAGGTTTTTTCCTTATGTCATCAGTCTCTTGACTGGTTTGATGCAATCCTCCATCCCTTCCTATCTTAGGCTAATCTTTTCTTCTCAACACACTCCTTAAAACCCACACCCTCAGTTATCTTCTTCATATATTCTAATTTCTGTCTTCCTCTGCAGTTCTTTCCATGGACTGTTCCCTCCACTAACAAATTAATCAACCCAGCATGTCTCAAAATACGACCCACCATCCTCTCTTCTTTCTGTAAGACCCTTCCAGAAACTTCTTTCCTCACCCATCATCGTTCGTATCGTACTTTATCTGTCCACTTAATTTTCAACATCCTTCTATAGCACAACATTTAAAGTGCTTCAGTTTTCATTCTTTCTGGTGTTCCTAAAATCCTTGCTTCACAGCCATAAGGCGCTGTGCTCCACACAGAGTTTTAAAAAAGTTCTTTCGGAGTTCTAGATAATTACTTGAAACTAAGAGATTTATTTTTCATGAATGCTCTTTTCTCTAGTGCTATTCTGCTTTAACATCATTCCTGCTTCAGCCATCAATTTTAATTTTACTTCCTATGTAGCAAACTTCACTAACTTCTCTTATCGCATCGAACCCTTTTCTATATTTAATCTGCTATTATTGTTTAGTATAAAGCAACATTCTTAGTCTTGCAGTTATTGTGTTAATATCTTTTTCAATAAACGAGGAGATTCTTGTGGGGCTGAATTTAACTTTATCACAGACTGTATTTAATCTAGATTTTATGAAAATATTCCATTTTTATTGGAATAAATTGATGAACAATTTACATGAATGAACAATGTTTTAGACTATTCCATTCGCTATATAATTGAACTAATTTAAACTAATGCTGACATTCAATGTAATGCAGTGATTTACGTAAGAAGCAAAGAGTAAACATGGCATTACAATCTGCAGGGTAGGATACTTTTTGGTGTTAGTGAAAGTCAAATTGGTGATAGTTCTCAAAGGGACTATTTGTTTTTGTGGTGAGTTACAGCAAACTGGATAGTACAAAAAAAAAAACCTCCTCCATCAAAATATTCATATATTTGCCAACTTTCCTGGTGATCTGTCAAACTATGTCTAAGTCTATTAATCTCAGATTAACCAACATCCATTTTTTTCCTCTGACACCTTCTTGATGAGTACTAGAAAGAAATAATTTATTTCTTACACTTTTGTATTACAAAGTTTTTTTCAAAACTCAAAACTAAGCGAGCTACAGTTCTTCGAAAATCAACAAAATTTCACACTTTTCCTAAAAGTTGGGTTTTTACTTGCTTTGCCGCTCAAAATGACCTGCAACTGATATATATGTATTTCTATATGAAATAGTATATATATGTACTATACTATGATTACTGATGTTCAATTCAATAACCATATGGCATTGTTGGCCGGGAGATTCCGAAGGATTGTTCGGCCGCCATGTGACAGCGTATTCGATTCGCCGCGCAATGCGATTCTTTGTGGCTATCTAACCTAAACCGGGTGTCCGGCTTAACGTGGAATCCAAACCACAGAAGCGTTTCATATTACACAGCAAGCTGTGGCAGAGCTGAAGGTCGGTTTAAAGGCCTCTGAAAATCATAGCCGAGTCCGGGATTTCGATCTCCAGTTAGACGCCTTAACCACTGAGCTACAAGACAACTATATTACTGATGACAATAATGTTATTGAACAAAGTTATTAAGTCATAAGGTAAAAATTCGTCATAAATCAATTTCTTTTTCCCGGCTTATCAATGTCCTCATCTAGAATTTTCTCTCATTCATTCATTGAATCTGGAGCAGCTTCCTCGAGTTCAAAGAATGCTTCCTCTCCTTGATCTACTTCAGTCTTAGGAATGTTTTGACAAGAGAGGCCAGAGCAGTTTTTGCAAGCAGCTGAACAGGGCAGTCCTGATTTGCGACAGCTGCATGGTGGAGCACAAAGCTCCTTGCGGGATCGTGATACAACTTACGGAGTAAACTCAGGTGTAGCATCTTTTATTTTTGTAACTGCAGTTAGGCTGGATGTGCCTTTCATTCATCTCAAGTTTCTGGACCCAGTCATGCTTGCACTTGGTAGTACGAGCCTATTGAGTGAAACATCTGATGTCGGTGGCAACCGTGCTAGCTTGAATACATTTTTGGGCAGATTTCATATCTGAGCGCTCCAATGTTCCACAAGCAATTAGTCCGTACCGTTCCACGATGAGCTGTTCCCCTGCGTGTTCTCTAGTTGCTAGTCTCTGGAGGGCAGGGCCGGCGCTAGGGGGGGTAAGCGGGTCAAAAGTACCCGGGCCCGCCGGCTGATGGGGGGGCTCCGATCATCGACTGTAGGGGCCCATTGTCACCCGGCCAGATTGTAGAGCAAAAAAAAAAAAAAAAAAAAAAATCTGCCGAAATTCGTAGTTGGAGGGTGTTCTGAAAAGTTAGCATGAATATTACTTTCAGATGTGGTTGGTACTGAATGAGGTAGCAGAATTCTTTCCCGTAGCCGAAAAATGCTGGTATTATATCGCATCCTGTAAAGGCTTCTGCCTCATTACATTGCGATGCACGCCATCACTAATATGGCGCTCATAATTGCAGCTTATTAATTACTAAATTACTAAAAATAACTGAATTCTTTATACCTTGTCTTTATGTATGAACATTCTAACGCCAATCTATACCGTACTGATATTGCCGCTACAAAATAAAACTACGCAGTTACACCTAAACACTTGAAATCAGGGGCGTAGCTACTAAGGGGCTAGGCGGTGCAGTGCACCGGAGCCCCAACGCTCAGGGGCCCCCAAACTCAGCTCAGGGGGGCCCTACCACAAACTCAAAGAAAAAAAAATGTCGCCCATCTGGCCTGAGGGCCCAAAATAAATTTTTTGCTTCGGGGCCCTTGTTGACCTAGCTACGTCACTGCTTGAAATGCATCGCTAACTAACTTCTGTGTGATGACAACATTGTTCATTTCAGGATTCCAAGTGAACGTAGCACAAATTATAACAATTTTCACAATATACCTTCAGTTTGAACTGCAACTGCACTAAAACATGCAAAATAATGCATTCACTGTATCGCGATGTAAACTATACTTTTAGGATTGTGGTTAGGTTGTATCAGATTAAAAACATCGCCAAAAGTACAAGGAACTATACCTGTAACTGATTTTTTACTTCAGATATCTCGAGATTTAGCGATGCATAGCAAAATTTTATTGTTTACTTTCGAATTGCCTCCTCAGGTTACACAAGAATTCACTATAAAATTGCGGCAACTTTGTTGTTGTGATACGAAATAAAACACTTTAACATCAATACCAAGCAGAAAGTTACTTGCCGTAAATATCACATTTCTGTTACTCTTATTGAAGTGTTAATACGTTACGTAGTGGTTTGCGCAACGAATTCAGTTTAATTTACCAAAATTTACAAATTGAATAAATATAACCAGAGAGAAAAATAAGTCTAAGAAAACTTGAAATACCAGAGTACCTCATAAGAAAGATCCAAATGCTGTACAATAACTGCAAGAGCTGTGTCAATGTTGGGGATGGTTACTCTGAATGGTTTAGTACAACCAAAGGAGTACAACAAGGACGTGCCCTTTCACCCCTTCTGTTCATAGCGGTGATGGATAACATCTTAAAAGAACTAAAAAGAACATTCAATAGAGATCTACAGGCACTGGTGTTTGCAGATGATGTAGCAGTATGGGATGAAACAGAAGAAGGAATACAAAACAAATTGAAGATGTGGAATGATAAGTTTGAAGAATATGGAATGAAACTGAATCCAAAAAAACTGTAGCACTAAAAATAAGCCGAAAGAATACAGACTGTCATATAAAATTAAAAGACCACGAAGTTGAAGTTGTTGACCAATTCAGCTACCTGGGGAGCATAATTGCCAATAATGGTAGAAGTGAGTTAGAAATAGTGAGTAGAGTAACCAAAGGAGCCAACTTCTACAGTACTGTGCGAGGCTTACTATGGGACATGAAGGTTTCCAGAAGAACAAAAATTGTCTTGTACAAATCATATCTCATTCCTATTCTCACATATGCTTTGGAAACATGCACACTAACATCAAGGGACCTTAGCAAGATCCAAGCATGTGAAATGAAGTTTCTTAGAACGGCCCTCCAGAAAACTAGACTTGACCGCATAAAGAATGATGAAATTAGATCAAACCTAGAGCTAAGGGAATCCATGGAAGAGAGACTTAGGTCATCAAGACTTCGATGGTTTGGGCATGTGAAGAGAATGACTAGTAAAAGACTGCCAAAAACTTATTTGGAAAAAAGGATACTGGGCAAAAGACCAGTGGGAAGACCAAGAAGAAGATGGACAGACCAACTGAAGGAGGACGTAGAGAGAAGAGGCTGGAATTGGGAGTACATCACAGACAGAGAAACCTTTCTGGACAGGAAAAGGTGGAAAACAATCGTCTATAATAACCAAGGCTCGTAAACCACACCCGGGAAACTGGAGATGGTCCTCAACGATAATGATGATGATGAGAAAAATAATATTAATAAACAATTCAAAGATATATTCATCTTTGGTCGTCCTCTTCATGTACATGATCAGGGTGGCTAAAAACCTAGAATTTCGGGAATTATCAGGGAATTTTTAAATCGTTACCTTGTGGCCACCCTGTTGATGTTTACAGTAATTTAAATATTATTCATTTTTATTATATTTGATTAAGTTATTTACTGCATTTCAGAAAACTGAAACCTAAATAATCAAAATCAAAATATTAAACAGAATGCAAAAGGCAGTAGTGTTAATTTTTTTTTTCGAGCCCTCATCTCAAATACAGAGTGATCTGTGGCAATATTTGTTCCATCTGGAAATGAATTTAATTTATTGCTCCGTTCCTTGGTATAAATAAGTCGTAAGCTATTTCGCATGTTTCAATACAGGTCATTAGCTCAAACAAATTTTAAAACACCATCCAAATGTTTATGGTGGTTTTTGCGTGATATTTGTTCAGATACACGCAGCTTGCTTACATGTTGTTTTTTTTTTATATATATATATGGATTTGTCTTATGCATATTGGGCTGGAGAAGTTGTTAATTGGTGGAACGATGGTCTGAAAAACGGGTTTTCCCTTCTTATGTATTTTTGGAGTTTATTCTTTAGTTAATATATTATATATATATATTCCACAAGGGGATTTTTTTTTTTTTTTTTTTTTTGCTGTCGTCAGTCTTTAGACTGGTTTGATGCAATCCTCCATCCCTTCCTATCCTGTGCTAACCTCTTCGTTTCTACATACCCCTTACAACCCACGTCCTCATATATCTGCTTCATATATTCTAATCTCTGTCTACCTCTACAGTATTTACCTTCGACTGTTCCCTCCACTAACAAATTAACCAATCCAGCATGTCTCAAAATATGACCTAAAAGCCTGTCTCTTCTTCCTGTAAGCTTCTTCCATAAACTTCTTTCCTCACCCATCATTTCCAAAACTCGTTCATTTCTTACTTTGTCTAACCACCTAATTTTCAGCATTCTTCTGTAGCACCACATTTCAATTGCTTCAAGTTTCTTTCTTTCCGGTATTCCTAAAGTCCATGTTTCGCTACCGTAAAGTGCTGTGCTCCACACATAGAGTTTTAAAAAGTTCTTTCTAATTCCTAGATCAATATTTGAAACTAAAAGGTTTCTCTTTTTCATGAAGGCTCTTTTTGCTAGTGCTATTCTGCTTTTAACATCATTCCTGCTTCGGCCATCGGTTGTAATTTTGCTTCCCAAGTAACAGAACTCACTCACTTCTCCTATTGCATCCGATCCTATTTTTATATTTAATCTGCTAGTATTGGTATCACTTCTGCTACATTTCATCACTTTTATCTTACTTTGATTTATATTCAGTCCAAAATCTTCCTTCAGTATTTTGTTCATGCCATTCAATAACTTCTCAATATCCTCAGCCCTCTCTGCTAACAAGACAATGTCATCAGCAAATCATAGCCTACTGATTTTTTCTCCCTGAAAACTTATGCCACATGGAAATTTTTCTTTGACTTCCTTCATTGCTTCTTCTACATACAAGTTGAATATTAACGGGGATAGACTACAACCTTGTCTCACACCCTTTTTAACCGATGCATGTCTCTCGTGATTCTCTACTTTTATTACAGCCACTTGATTCTTATATAGTTTATAGAGTATTGTTCTATCTCGATACTTTAGACCTGACTTCTTTAAAATTTTGAACATCTTGTCCCACCTAACATTATCAAAAGCTTTTTCTAAATCAACAAATGCCATAAAAGTATCTTGGTTTTTCTTAATCCGCCCTTCAAGTATTAATCTTAAAGACAGAATTGCTTCCCTTGTACCGCGATTTTTCCTAAACCCAAACTGATCACCTACTATCTCTTCCACTACCCTTTCAATCCTCCTGTATATTATTCTGGTCAGTAATTTTGAAGCATGTGATGTTAGACTAATGGTGCGATAATTCTCACGTTTGTCGGCTTGTGCTTTCTTTGGAAGTGTGAAGATGATATTTTTATTAAAATCAGTTGGAATATACAGTAAGAGCCACAAACTCTTATTATTGAAGTGGGGACGCATATTTCATTTACATTTTCCGATTTTTCTACATTAAATTGAAACCATTTACTTATATTAATACTGTACATCTGGTGTGATTGCAGTTTAAAGATAGAAGAAGAAAAAAACGAATTTACAAATGTAAATGAAATATGCTTTTCAACTTCAGTAATAAGAATTTGTGGTTGTGGAAAGATCTGTTTAATCCAAAAAAAATCGTAGTTTTAAATGTGTGTATGGCGCCTATCATAAAAAACACCTTGTTAATTCCTCGAAGAAAATTTACTATTTCGACTAATTATATTGAGAATAAACTTGTAATGCTATAAACAGCGAATAGGAAACTAAATGTATGCAGAAAAGAAAAATATTTCCGGCAAGCGGGATTGAGTTCACGACGTTTTGTATACTGGTACATCTACCAAACCACTGGCTATTTGGTCACGTCGATGTTTATGACTTCTCCGTTACTATACGTCAAGTATTTAAAATGTCAGGTTGTAACTCTTTTTAATTTCTCGTAAACGAAAGCCCACCAGGGCGAACGGGGCTAGGGTGGGATACCTGAAGTTTTATATTATCAATAATGATTGTTCGTTCTGAGATTCCACGCCGGAGATCTCTCCTTGTGAATCAAAATTTGTACAGTTGAAGCTGTGTGTAGCGCATTTAATTTGCCCCTGCATCCGTCTCATTTTTGGCATTCCATGCAACGTTCGTGATTATAAAGTGACGATTATAGATGTAGTGGACGAGCGAACTTTTTTTCTTTTTGTCTTGCCACTTCCCGAGAGGACCATATATATTGTGGGTAAACCTCGTAACCATGTGAGCAGTAGTACTTATAAATAACACTCCCAGTAAGGATATTTACATATGTACACTTTATTACATCAGTTATGTACAATAATAATTACTCCTTAATGGACTATAACTCCCATTGCTTTATTCTATTCGATGCCTCCCATGATACTTATACTTCAATGGCTTGCTCCCACCTGATATAATGGCTGCTGTAGTCGTCGATGGCTTCTCCAGCAGTCTGAGGTTCGTTTCGCTACGTCATACCATAACTCCAGGGCTCCATAGCTGCCCAAGAGACCGTCCTTCCGCAATCGCCCAGAATCGACCGACCCGAGTCGACCTCTCTCCCAGTTTTGATCAACTTCCCCCTCCATAGAATTCATAGTGGGAAGGTTCCCTGGCCAATAGTGATAGTTCCTTACCTACCATCTTCCTATCCGTGACGTCTTGTTACAGCTTAATTCTGCTGACTATCTGATCCACTTTGATGTCAATGCTGCCTGGGCTGCTTGCATTACAGAGCCTCTAACTGTTTTGAATCCTTTTGTAACTGCCCTGATTTCCACCGTTGCTACATGCAATCAACTTTTCCTCAACTTTAGTAACTATAGCCCAAACTTCCTTGGCCGTCCACTACGTAGAGAAAGGAAAGCACATGGAGGAAGGAATATATGGAGACGACGCAAGGGACCTTCGCCACATACTGGAGTGAAACCGGGTGGAGAGAAGTGGGGAGGGGAGGCCGCCATATTGCTTGACCAGAGAAACACGGAAATATGCACAAAAACCTCAAAGGAATCATAAGACAACCGTGGCACCGCAATTTGATGATGGATTATTATGTAACTCGACGAGACACATCAAAAATGAAGAATAAAATTTTTTGATATCGTGCTTAGTTCTCGAGATATACTGTCTCAAAAGAGTGGAGTTTCTGGTTGAAATTCAGAAGAAACGTGTCCCCGAAGTCAAATTTGGTGATAGATTCTTATGTAACACGACGGTACAAATCGAAAATAAAGAATAAAATTTTTTGATATCTCGCTTAGTTCGCGAGATATACTGTCTCAAAAGTGAGGTTGTTAGGTTATGAGGGGATTCAACGATAACCGTGGCGCCGCAATTTGATGACGAATTCTTATGTAACTCGATGAGGGAAACTGAAAGTAAAGAATAAATTTTTTTGATATCTCCCTTAGTTCTCGAGATATTGTACCTTAAAATTGACGTGGTTAGGTTGAAATGCGGCCTGGACCAGAAAAAAACTATCGCCATATCCATATTTGATGATGAATTCGGACGTAACTTAATGAGCAGGTAATTCTTTTTAACTTGAATAACAAGCTGTTTATTTCTACAGTTCTTAAATTTTAGTTGATGTTCAAATAGGTTATATTTTCACATTCTATTTCAGTAATTGACAAGGAAGATTTCAAAATCTAGGTTTATACTTGTAGACATATTTACAAACAGAAACAAGTAATATCTAAAATTTTTAAAAAAAAAAGCATAAGTCAATGTTTAGAGCTTTATAAAAAAATTAATACTTCATAAAACCTCATAGTTTCTGAGCTTACTTAGAAGATATTGTACTGGTAGTGGGCTATATAATTTTGCTAGAAAAATCAGTACATTCAAAAATCGGAAGCTAACAGCTAATAATAAATAAATTGTTTGTTCTCTTCTGGTATACACCGCATTTCATCCTGCCAACATTTCCATTAATATTGCCGCTACAAAACCAAACTATGTAGACACATCTAAACACAAGAAATACATCGCGAACTACATTTCCGTCAACAAACTTTATTTCATCACGTTTATTAGTTCGCACAGCACAAATTATCACGATTAATTTCATTGTGCAATTTCAGTGTAAACTTAAACGTGAGTAATGCAAGCAGAATACCATATTCACTGTGTCGCGATGTAAACATGACCCGTTTAAATTAAATTTCCAACATTTGTCTTCAATAAGGCTAGCTTTTCAGGTGCAAAATAGTAACATATGCTAATTGTCTACACTACACCAACAAAAATTTGAGAATAATATGATCCTATTGAGAGCGATGAATAAATTTATAGCGAATGGCACTAATGTTGCGGTTGCCTGTCAGATACTTCAAGAACGATAATTACAGTGTGACTTACTTATGAAACGCTATTCCAGGTTTTTTCCTATCTCGTCTGTTTGTGCAACCATATGCATCACAACCTGGCATTATAGAAAACTTTAGAATATTAGAAAATGAAATATTCTCAGCAGCTGACACAGTGCAAACAGCCCAATGTTTTGGTACTCCTACGATGTCCGCCGCGCAGGCACAGTTTTTTCACGAGGTTTCACGGATTTCGCGTTATCTCGTCTCCATATATTCCTTCCTCCATGGGAAAGCAGCAGTTTGTAGTGTGGTTACATCTGTGTTGTTGGAAGAACAACAGGTTGAGGTTGAGGTGACTCTCTGGCTGTGGCGACTGCTCGGTTGCCTGAGTATTTCGCTTAAACTTGAGGCCACAGTGATAAATTTCGAGTGGGAAAGATCCATTGGAACATTTTGTTGGACCGCTTCTACTCGTAGTGGCACGAGTGGATGCACGCATCCTGCGGAGGTTCTACACGGGTGTCCTATACGTTGAATCATGAATAGGCCGCTTTTTTTTCTTTTTTTTTTAATGCTTAACGTCTCCTATAACAACTAGGTCTTTAGAGACGGGAAAGGATGGGGGGCAAGGAATGGGAAGGAATTCGGCCATGGCCTTTTGAAGGAAGCATCCCGGCATTCACCTGGAGTGATTTGGGGAAACCATGGAAAACCCAAATCTGGATTCCCGGACGGGGATTCGAACCGCCGTCCTCCCGGATGCGAGGCCAGAACGCTAGCCGTTACACCACCACGCTCGGTAGGCCGCTTTACATGCAAGTTCAAAATTATGAATTCGTCGGTTAGGTACCAACAACGTTCAGCTTATTGTTACCTTTCTTGCAAGATAGTAAGGGGGAAGAAAAAGAAAAAAACCACGTTGTTGTTAGCTAAGCTACCATGAGCCGAATCTGTATAAAGAGAAAATATATATTACAATGTAAAGAAAACCTCCGTAATACATCAGCATTAAAAATTGCGGAAGCGGAAGTATGATTCCACGTGAAAGTTCCGCATTGGTGGATGCGGAGCTCCCTTGAAGGAGTTGAGACCATTCCCGAGCCTGATCTCCAAGATTAATCTTGGGATGGAGCCTTGAAAGGACAGTGGTTGATTCCTCCATGTTCCTTATTCCTCATCGTCCTGTTCCAATGACCTGTTTTCCTCTTGATACAAGCTAAATAATCATTTACATCTTCGTCACAGTGTGTAACTATTGCTCCAATTCTACTAGGAAATCAGCTGTCGTGTGCTGGACGTTCTAATGCAAATGTAGACAGTTCTGTGTACAAATCAGTATTATGGCTGCTTGCTTTTCATCTATTGACGAAAATGTTTTGAAATATTTTATGCATTGAACATTAACAATTAGGTATCCTCGTTAAGTGGAATGGAGGAAGTCCGTAGCTCTGACGACGGTCGATGTACTGACCTGGGTGCGCGCGGAACGCGGTGAGCCGGGCGCGCGGCGATTGCGCATGCGCGGGCCGCTCGGCGCGCGGCCGCGGCCGCAGTCGATACGGCGCGGCGCGGCGGCATGGACGAGGACGACGGGGGCAGGCCCGCCGCCATGCAGGCCGAGCCGCCCCCGCCCACGGTGTACGGCCGCGTGCGCGCCTGGCTGCTGCCCCCGAGCGCCGCCCCCTGCGAGGACGTGGGTGGCGCGGCCGCCACGCACAAGGTTAAACTGCTCCGCCTCCCAAGAAGCCTCTGTTTATGCTTCCTACGTGCACCTGAACCTATTTTTATATTTAATCTGTTATCATTGCTGGTATGTTTCATCACATTTGTCTTGATTTATATTTCTTCCAAAGTATCCCTTCAGTAACTTCTCAATATCCTCTGTTTGCTCTGCTAAGAGGACAATGTTACCAACAAATAGCAGCATACTTCTTTTTTTCTCCTTGAACACCTATGCCACATTCAAATGTTTCTTTCACTTCCTTCAGTGTACATACAACTTGAATACTAATACAGCTATATCTCATACCCTTTTTAACTGATGCATGTATATCATTACTCTCTACTTTTATAATAGTCATTTGATTTTTATATAGATTATAAACTATACTACTGTATCTCGATATTTTCGACCTAACTTCTTTAAAATTTTGAACACTTAACATTGTGAAAAAGCTTTTTCTGAATCAACAAACGCCATGAAAGCATCTTTCTTTTTCTTGATGCGGTCTTCAGGTGGGAATCTTGCTCCCCAGTTTTTCCTAAATCCAAATAGATCTTCACCTACTGTCGCTTTTACTATCCTCAATTCTCCTCTGTATATTATGTGGTCAGTAATTTTGAGACCCCTGATGTTATAATTAGAGTGCGGTAATTTATTTAATATGAAAGATAAGTCTTTCCCGGCGTATTGTTGATACAAATCCTTCGCGGGTTTGCCGCCGGATCACATTTTCTAACGACAAGCTTTCGGCGACTTGCACTGCCGCCATCATCAGGTCTGTTGTATCTGAAGGAACAGATACAACAGACCTGATGATGGCGGCAGTGCAAGTCGCCGAAAGCTTGTCGTTAGAAAATGTGTTCCGGCGGCAAACCCGCGAAGAATTTGTATCAATTTATTTAATCACTAACTACGTTTGAAACTGCTGAAATCTGTTATTGCTGATTCGGATTTATGATTGAGTCTTACTGTCGAAGAGAGCTTAGTTGTACACCTCCCTGTTGATGAAGCTTATAGCGTTAAGGGAGCGTGCATAAATCACGTAGCTCCATTCTGGCCTCCTGTGAACCCCCCCCCCCCTTCCCCCACGTAGTCCCACGTGGCTTTTGCCTCTACCCCCACCCCCCACTTAGCACGTAGGTTTTTTCCCCCTTTGATTCCAGAAGACATTTTGTACTGTTTTCTTTTGTCAGACGATTGTAAATTACATTCGAAGATAATTGACTGAGGGAAATAAATATCCACACGCTGTTGTGAGTTCTGTTCCTCATTTTAACTATAAAAAATAATTTGAACGGAAAGCTACGTGGCCTGGCTCGGACCCCCACCCCTCTACCCCCACTTAACGCAGTGTACCCTTCCAGCCAACCCCCCCCCCCCCGTCCCCACTGGACTGAGCCACGTAGTTTGTGCACGCTCCCTAAGGAAACATTCCTAATTCGTGTCGTCGTCAGTTATTCTGTTTCGTACTTTGCATACTCTCGTTCACACAGTTACTCTACCATGCGTACCTGTATTTTTAGAGGGCGGTAGTTCAAATCTCGAACTGCAAATCGGTAACATACCATATCCTCACCCGGAAGTCGTCATTTCGAAGCCTTGTAGCGGACGCGCTGTTCGATTCCCGATCTGATTAGTGGATGTTAACCGTCATTTAACTGTTTCGAGTTAATCTAAGAGGTGGGTGCAACGAGTTTCGATTTTTCTGTCATCAGTCTTTCGACTGGTTCGATGCAATCCTCCATCCCTTCCAATCTTCCGCTAACCTCTTCATCTCTACATATCCCTTACAACCCACGTCCTCAATTATCTGCTTCATATATTCTAATCTCTGTATTCTTCGACAGTTCGCTCTACTAACAAATCAACAAATCTTGCATGTCTCAGAATATGACCTACCATCCTGTTTCTCCTTTTTGTAAGACCCCTTCACAGACTTCTTTCCTCGCCCATCATTTCCAATACTCGTTCTTTTCCTACTTTATCTGTCCACTTAATATTCAGCGTCCTTCTACAGCAACACATGCTTCAATTTTTTGGCTTTCTGGTATGACTAGGGTTGCCGGATGGCCGGGAAATCCGGGAATATCCAAGAATTTTGTTTCTAATCCTGTGTCCAGTAATTATGCGTTACTGTCCCGGAATTGCCGTATACATCTTTTTCTTAAACTTAATACACCACGTTGGCCAAGAGGCCAAGCCAAGCATGCCGTGCTCGCAGCGGGAGATTGCAATGTACAAAAAGTTTGAGCTTTTGTCCCTTAAATCAGAGGAATTGAAATCGACATGGGAAATACTAGTAATGAAAGAATGTAGGTCTTCTCAGTGAATAAAATCTCCTCTAGCTTTCCACCGTGAGAGTGAGTCCATAAGAGGTGACGTTTCGGAGCCTGACAATGATCCATCTTCAGGCGAAGAAATAGTCTTGCAATTTCCTGGGACATTGAAAATGTTATATGCAGTTAACATTGATTCCCTTTCTACAGAGTTCACACGTCTGAAAGCTGTCTTTGAGGGCCTTCCAAAAGACTTGCCAAACGACAAAATCTAGGCCATTTTCTATAGAACGAACGTTTCTAATGATTTTGTAAATTTAAATAAAATTGTTGGCTTTGTTTTGTCGGTTCCAATTGTACCTATTGCGAGAGAAGTTTTAGCCCGTTGAACACTTTATGGACTAAAGAGCTAAACAGAATTTCCATGGATTTGTTGAAGGCTGAAGTGAAAACTCAATCAATTTTGAAGAGACTTGCTCAGAAATTTTATCAGTTTGGGAAAGTAATGAAAGAGAAAAACTTGTGAAAATGGCATAGTAATAAATATTTAAGAAAGTAGTTGATTAAGATTCATTTTGATTGATATTGATTTTGACTTAGGCAAAGATAGATGTTCAATTTTTGTTTATTTCTTGATAATACCTGTTGTCAACTTTCTACCTAAGTTTAAGAAGTCTACATCTACATCCATACTCTGCAAATCACAAACATTGTGGGTGGAAGAGGGTGCTAAGCACCAATCCTAAACCCGCGCATTCCAATCCCAAATAGCACGAAGGAAAGAAGGAATACATAAAAGCATCAGTACGGCATCTTATTTCTCGAATCTTATCCCTCCGGTCATTGCGTCAACAGCTGTATTGTTTATTTTGTACTCGTGAGCAAACTGATTCTTTTTGTTACTTATTCGCATTGCCTTGCACTTTTTGCAATTAAGTGTAAGCTGCCATTTACGGCACCAAACGGAAATAGCATCCAAGTCGCGCTGAACTTCTAAACAATCGTCGGAGCACCTTATTTCCCTATACATAACTGCATCGTCGGCAAACAATCGCAACCAGTATTTGACGTTGTCACCGAGATCGTTTATAAATATTAAGAAAATAAGTGGTTCTATTACACTTCCATTGAGGAACCCACGAAGTATCATCTATTTTAGAAGAGGCTTCCCCGTCAAAAACGACATACTGAGATCAACCAGTTAGAAAATTACGCATCCATTCTCAAATCTAATCTGATATACCGTAAGCTCGAATCTTCGCTAAAAGTCGGTTGTGTGGTACAGAATCTAAAGCTTTCTGAAAATCCAAGAAGATTGCATCAACTTGTGAACCTGCATCGATAAGTTTCATTACGTCATGTGAAAATGGGGCCAATTGTGTTCACACGATCTCTTCTTCCGAAATCCGTGTTGACACGGTGTAAGTAACGCGTTCTCATCTAGAAACTTAATAATGTTAAAGCATATAACATGCTTCAGAATTCTACTGCAGACAGATGTTAGAGATATGGTCGATAATTTCTTAGGATCACTCCGATCTCCTTTCTTTAAAACGGGAATTACCTCGGCTATTTTCCAGCTAGAAGGTACTTTTTTCTCTTCTAAAGATTTCCGGAATATATCTGACAGAAATGGTTCAATTTCCTCTGCGTATTCAGAAAATACTCCTTACCGGTACACCATCGGGACTCGGCGCTTTACCCCACTTCAGGAGCTTTAATTGCTTTACAATACCTACGCTATCAATCTCTATCGGATCCATCTCTAATCCCACAAGATTGTGGTAAAGTGGGGATGTTTTTGCGCGTGAATGAATTTTTGAATTCGGTGTTAAATACGGTAGCCTTGTCGCGGTTGTCGTCAACTTCCCCTCCGTCTTTTATTAGAACTGGCTTATTGTTCCCACTACAACAAACTTTTTTTTCATACGACCAAATTTTTTTAGTTTTCGGCGAGTTTCTTAGATACTCATTAAAGGCATCATTTATCGCATTCTTAACATGTCCCCTTATCTCCTCTAACTTATCTAAATCAGTCCGATGCATCGTCCTTTTTGATCGTGCATGTATCTTCCTTTGCTTTTTGAGTAACCTTTTAACATCTGTGTATACCATGGGGGATCATTCCCTTCCCTGATTGTCCGTTTCCGGTATACTGCAAGTTCCGTACCTTCCCTAATTATATCTATGAATCGATGCCACCTCTCTTCAACGGTGCCTCTTGCTACTATGAAGGTATGGTAATTATGCCTCAAATACGTTCTTAAATACCTTTTCGAATGTGTAAACGATACTTTCTTTTTTCTTTTTGCGCGTGGCTGTTAATTTTAGTGTAGCAGTTACAGCTTTGTGATCACATATTCCCGTGGTGGTACCGTGCATAATTCAGGCATATTTGTAACGAGAATATCTCAAATATTTTCGTTACCGTTGAGGCATCGCGTTGGTTCAGTTAGGAGCTGCTCGAAATTGTGATCTGAGAAAAGGTCTAGAATGATTTCGCAAGCTGCTTTATCCCTGCCTCCAGTAACGTGAACGTAATTAGTCCAGTCGATATATGGCAAGTTCAAGTCACGATCTAGTATTATTGTATGGTCTGGAAATTGCCGAGCTACATTATTTACATTATTCCTTAAGGTCTCTGCAATAGTTACGCTTGAATCTGGTGGACGATAGAAGGAGCCTATCACAAGTTTCGTCCTAGCTACGTTGAGCTTGATCCTATAAAATTTCGCAGACAGTATCGACATCTATTTCGTTACATGGGAGGTACTTACTAACGGCTATAAATACACCACATCCTTGGGAACGGAATAGTTGAATTTTTATTTAGGTTTACTATTTTTGAAATTTTGATTGATAGTACCCGATGATGGTTATCCTGTCAAAGTATAAAAAAGCCTAAAAGAGGTACTCGATTTTTGCTTTAATTTTAGAATTTTTCTTTTTGATTCATAACACCTGATATTCATTTTCAACCAAAGTTTAATTAATAAATCTAAAAGAGGCGCTGTATATATGTTAGGTAGCATAGTTATTACCTAAAATACAATTTTTTACTGGTTTACATTTTTTCACTCTTTAAACATACCACTAAGATGCCTTTTAATCCCAGAAACGTCCAGAAAATAAGCCCATATATGGCAACCCTAGGTACGCCTGAAGCCCAGGCTTCGCTACCATTAAGTGCTGTGCTCCACACTAAGTTTTAAAAAGTTCTTTCTAAGCCCTAATAGATCAATATTGAAATGAAGATATTTCTCTTTATCATGAAAGCTCTTTAAAATCATTCCTGCTTTGGCCATCTGTACTAATTTTACTTCCTAAGTACCAGCATTTACTTACTTCTATCGCATCCAATTCTATTCTCTTATTTAATCTACTATTTTATCTATAATTTCTGCCGCATTTCGTCACTTTTGTCTTGTATGCAAGTAGTATAGGTTGGTGGCTGAGGGCTCAAAGGGCTCTTATGGAGGGGCATGATGGCTCACCCCCTAGACAAAAAAGTGTAATCAATACCCCCTCCCCTCCTTGTAACTGATACACCCGTTCTCCACTAACCTCAGTTCCCCCTCCTTGTAACCTGATACCCTGTGCAGGTGTTCCAGTGTAACCTCATATCCTACCGTTGACCTTGAAATCTGATACCCTTTGCAGGTGTTCCAGTGTAACCTAATATTTAAAACCTCAGTTTCCCCTCCTTGTAACCTGATACTCTATGCAGGGGTTCCAGTGTAACCTGATATCCTACCATTGGCCTTGTAACCTGATACTCTTTGCAGGTGTTCCAGTGTAACCTGATATCCTACCGTTGGCCTTGTAACCTGATACTCTATGCAGGTGTTCCAGTGTAACCTGATATCCTACCGTTGACTTTGAAACCTCAGTTTCCCCCTCCTTGTAACCTGATACCCTACCGCTGACCTTGAAACCGAAATTCCCTTTCCCCACTAACCTCAGTTCCCCCTCCTTGTAACCTGATACCCTTCCGGTGGCCTTGAATTCGATACACTGTGCAGGTGTTCTAGTGTAACCTGAAACTCTACCGCTGACCTTTAAATCGAAACCGCGGGCAGGTACAAACCTGTTGTAACCTGTAATTTATATGACAAGCTACGTACTGGGAATTTTATTTTAATTTCTCCATTTTATTCCTCGATAGTTCTTAACTCATATGGCATTTACTTTCTGTTACTATAAAAGCGTCTCACGTAATTAACGATATTTTAGCGCCAGAGCGTCTGACTGGAGACTGGAAGGTCCCTGGTTCCAATTTCCGTATCGGTGGTGGATACTCATAGGCATGTAACCAGACATAGCTTGATGTGAAGTATTCATGGTTCGTTTTTCTACGTTAAACTGCAGGTGCCCTTAAGTAAGATAAGGAAAGAAGGAACTAGCCACCCTATCTCCAGTATGTGTCCTTCGGTAATGTTTCAACCAGAAACTTAAATTACTTCACTTTTACTTGTGCGCGCTAAGAGTGAGTGGCTGTTTAGAAAATAGAAGATAGTGTGGATTATGAGTAGCCGACTCAATGGGCTAAGAGAATATAAAAAAACTAAGGACATTAACATTAAGGTATTTCGATTTTAGTGAATTATGAATTAAACAAAATGTGATAATTTGGTGCATCAAATAACAGGATGCGTTATTTGTTTAACAGTAAATTAGAAGTGCATGTTAGTCTTGAAGAGCAGATTATTGTTAAAATTCTTATTGGAGAAAAAGCGAGATCTCGAAAGGCTAAAGAAAGGTTTGTCGAGGAAATTTAGTCATAGGGGTTCGATAACCAACACAGTTTTACAGTCATGTTTTCTATCGTTTTCCAAAATCACTCGAGGCAAGTGCAGAAATGATTACATTCGTCCACGTTTCAGAGGATGCAGGTTTAAATTTCGAGACTGGTTGGTGAATTTTTAATGTTCGGTGCTGTCATTAGGGTGATCTCGGGTTCTCTCTTCAATGCATTCCATTCGTCTTCTTTTCAGAGTTATTGCTTCTATTTCCGGCATGAATATCTAGCCATGTGGGTGAGTTTTTAAAGCAAAGAAATGAATAAGCAGTTGTTGGAGATGTAGGTAATATTGAATGCGTAGAGACTGGCTTATCATAAGATCAGCAAAGACAGTTCTGAACAAGGGAAGGTAGAGTACTATCTCCTCCACAAACCACTCTACAATCTTTACGAGACAAAGTTTTATATTCGTGCTGTAGTATCTCCTAAGATCAATACGAAAGATTTTACATAATTAACAGTCTGAACGTTAGCTATATAACGTTAAAGACAGTGACGATGTTATTATCATCGGAAACGTGCATCAGATGTCGAAAGCTAAAAAGGATCATAGAGTACCGAACCTGGTGGGTGAGCAGTAATGTTCGGATGTATCGTTCGCGAGGATATGCAGCATGGTTTTACAGTCAGATTTTCTTTCGTTTCTCAAAAATCACTCGAGGTGAATGCTGGGATCGTTCCAGTGCAGTACTCCTTTGAGAGTAATTTTTTATATGCCGATCTAACTATCGTGCCTGGTAAAAGAGTTTTTAACAATGGGCACTGTCATGTGGAAGTGGAGGGTTCAATTCCCGATCCGGCTTTTCATAAGAATCTGTTGTAGTATTACTTTAGAAACAAATAGCCGTTTATCGCCTATAGTAGCTGCTACAGCGAAAAACACGTTTAGTGGTGGTTTTGTCCGTAGGAAGGGATGATTCTTTTTATTCGTAGTCATTTGAGGCATTTTTTTTCTTGTATTTTTGGCCTGAATTCCTCGAAACGTTTGTAGTGGACCGTTTTAATAATTATAGTATATTTGAGAGATGTGAAAATATTTATAATGATAATGTATGAGCGGCGGCACTCACTGGCCGTAAGCGCCTGGCGTGGGATGTCGCAAGCCAGCTCAGCAATAAATCCAGGTCGGCGAGCAATAGTTATGGAAACTGGGCTCGTGTAGAAGCTTCGAGATACGCTAGCTGTCAGTTGATTGCCCTTAGAACTGGGACAGAGTACGCAACTGACGAAATATAAGCGCGAGCTCACCGAGGCTCGGGGAAGTCGGTCAAGCCAAGTTCGAGTGACTAAGCAGCCACTATGCTGCGTTAAACATCGAGACGGGAACGAAGGCCAGCTCTGCCCGCTAGTCAGCTGATCTGCCATACCAATGTAAGTCCATCAATCTTTTATATTACCAAGTGCTTGGAGTCCTGCTCGTGGCAAATGGACGAATGTAACAGCCCGCAGTGAAAGAATAAAACTATGTACGCACTTAGTGTCTTTCATTAGTGCAAGTCAGTAAGATCCAGGTTGAGGTACATAGCCTAAGTAAGATAGCCAAAGCCGAGACGGAAGTACCAGGAACGGGAGCCGCAGCAGACACGCCCCAAGTAAGTAAAAACTGGCTAACGCTCACAGTGACCACATACGACTTATCCATCCTGACGAATAAGTAACGGACCGGCATAACTATATACTAAGAGCCCGCTACAATTTGGTGTCAGATAAAATTGGAGCCAGGAAGAGATGAAAACGGGTAAAAAGACACCGCAACTGGGTGTCAGAAAAATTTAGAGCCAGGAAAGGAAGAAGCCGGAAACTTAAAACTGCTTGGTGGCGAAGGTAATTTCTTTGGCTACAGAAGATCATTTAAATTGTATGCAGTAATCTGTGGAGAGAAGAACTTAATTTTTAATCGGGCACTTAAAATGATGGCATTGGTAAGAAAGTAAAACGGCTGCGCTAGCGGGTCAGGCAGAAGGAGGTCAGCGCAAGTACGTCATTCAGTAAGCAGCTGTTCCAGCAGACGTGTCCAGTGACGCGGCGGAGAGGCGGAGCCCGGGCGACAACAGACGACTGGAGGGGTTATCAGCTGTCCGGCAGCCATCACTGCGGAGGCATTGGGTCACCGACGCGAGAGGGAGGAGCCGTGGCGGCACACGACTTCGACTCCAGGACGGCGCGTACGACTGTGGCGAGATATTCGGTGAGTAGAAACTAACCCAGTATGTCTCAAAATAGAACGGACGGTCAAACCTCCACAACGGTGCAGGAAGCTGTGCAAGATATAAATCAGAGAATGGAAACGTTAGCTGTTCAAGCGAATCTTGCAAAGGAAGAGACTAGGAATTTGCAATTGATTAGTACACTTCTGTCCCCTGGCATCACCTTTTCGGGAAATCCCGGAGAAAACATTCGTGACTTTCTTGATCGGTTAGATAATGTATTTAGCATGTTTAGTTTATCCTCAGATGTTAAGTTAAGAATTCTGAAGAGTCGGTTATTTGGCATTGCATACCGGCATGTAAGATACGATCAAAATTGTAAAATGTCAGTCACTTACGCGGGGCTTTGTGAAGAGCTTGTTAAAAGATTTGAGCCTAAAGTCAGCGCGACGTTCTATCGCGAAAAATTACGTAGTACAAAAAGAAGGTCTCAGGAATCACTTGAAGATTATGCGGACCGTTTGAAATTTTTGAATGCTCAGACTTTCGAATTAACGGGAGATGAGTCTCACGACGAAGCTGTTCTCTTTGAGAGTGATATGCGGCTTTTGGAAGTTTTCCTAGCAGGAATAAGCTCGGAATTAAATCAAGAGATTTCTTTAAGGCGGCCTAAAACATTTAGTGAAGCAGTAGAGATTGGCGTGTTATTTGAACAAGTTAAGAATAGAGCCTCCACAGAAAATAGATTTAAACCAGTACAGCAGGTGTTTCATGCACGGAAAGTCATCTATTGTTTTTTGTGTGGCAAGGCCGGTCACCTACAAAGGGATTGTTATCAGAATGTAGGAAATAGAGGAGAGAAAGGGGGTAGCCAGCACCATGGATCACCGGCAAAACAAGAAGGTAAGTGGCAGAACCAATGTTCTAACTGTCATTGCAATGCGGGAAATCGCAGATATGGCGGCAATTTTTCTAAAGGATATAATAACTATAAAGCCAAGGGAGCATCAGGGAATTGGAATAGGAATAGGGGCGCGGGACACAACCAACCTGGTAGTGTAACTAATATTCCTAAGGGAGATAGTCAATCTAAACAGACTCAGGCGGTAAACTGAAAATAGGCAGCAGTGTCCCCGGCTGTTTGCCTCCAAAACACGTACCTGCAGTTAATAGACAGGACACTTCAGGGGCAAACTTTGCTGATCTTACAGTTAAAGCTTATTATCAGGGAAAAAAATGTAACTTGCTTTTGGATACGGGAGCGGACTGTAACCTCCTATGGGTTGGTATATGCGGGGAGCAAGGATTAAAACCCCCAGATTGCAAAATTACGGGAGTAGATGCTACTAAAGAAATTGAAGTATTAGGGACTAAAAAAGTTGAATTAACGATTAATGGGTGTAATTTTGAAGTTGTGGTGTATGTAGTCCCACAGTTAAGTCCAAACTTTACCGGGATTTTGGGAGTAGATTTCCTCAGGGAATATGGGGCGGTGTTGGACTTTAATAATAGTTCTATCAGGTTAAGGAACCGCCAAGGCGGAAGCTTACTGGTAGAGCTTAAAGGCTCAGATAAGTGGTCCATGGAGCTATCTGACGTCGTAGCTCCTGTCAAACGGTCACAATTAGTCATAAAGTCAGACTCTGCCATCACGATCCCCGAATCTACAGGTAAGGTGTTGCAGCTACCATTGTCTCAGGAAATGGAGGCTGTAACTGGATCAGTGGTAATGGTTGAACCGTTTCCAGTAAACGAGTATTTAGACCAAAGAAAGGTGTATGTTAAGAGGTGTATAGCTTATGTAACCGCGGTTAATGGAAAAAACTGTGTTCCAGTGAGTATAGAGAATTTTGGTAAGGGCCCAGTAGAGATTCCGAAGAATTACCAAGTAGCACAAGTATCTATGTTAGATGTTGATGTTGATGTTGATTTTCAAAGTAGTCCTCATTCAGGTGAGGGGAGTAAAGAAGAAATAACGAAACAAGTTCGAGTTAATTCTGCCGAACCCTTGTTAGACTTTAGCAGTAAGACAAGTCATTTACCGCCGGATCAACGAGATCGCTTAGAAGCATTATTGAGGGAGTATGAAATTTTGTTTGCACCTAAAGAGGGTTTGCCCAGCACACATCTTGTGGAACACAGGATTTTAACGGGAGATGCCCCACCTTGCAAATCTAGGCCGTATCGGGTCCCATACCACCAGAGGGAAATCTTAGATAAATTAATAGACGAACAATTGAAGGACGGTATAATACAACCATCGTCCTCAGCCTGGTCAAGTCCTGTGGTGTTAGTAAAAAAGAAGAGTGTAAATGGGGAAGACAAGTATCGATTTTGTGTAGACTACCGTAAGTTAAATAGTGTTACTATTCCTGATGTATACCCATTACCATCTATTTCGGAGACTGTAGATTATCTAGCCAACTGTGAATACTTCTCGACACTCGATCTTAAATCGGGTTATCACCAAATAAACATGGCGAAGGACGACATCGAAAAAACCGCTTTTTGTACATACAATGGATTATGGGAGTACAGAAAAATGCCATTCGGGTTAAGGAATGCTCCAAGCACGTTCCAAAGAGTGATTGATACCATTCTTCATGGGATTAAAACAAAAATGGCGCTGGTGTATATAGATGACTGCCTAATATTTTCAAAAACCTTTGACGAGCACATTTCCCATTTGAAGGAAGTTTTGGAGCGATTCAGGAAAGCGAACCTAACATTATCCTTCGGAAAATGTCACTTTGCAGCAAGCGAAATAGACTATTTGGGCCATGTAATTTCTAAGGAGGGCGTAAGACCGCAACCTAGATTGGTATCGGCAGTCCGAGAATTCCCCACACCTACTAATGTCAAGGAATTACAATCCTTTTTAGGACTTTCGAATTATTACCGGAAATTCATCAAGGGATATGCCCAAATCGCAAGACCTTTGACAAAATTATTGGTGAAAGGAGCGAAATTTGAGTGGACTAACGAATGTGAGGTGGCTATGCAGACCTTAAAGAATATCCTCACAACACGTCCCCTATTGCACCATCCTCAATTCGATCAGAAATTCACGCTTATCTGTGATTGTTCTCAAATCGCAGCGGGAGCGGTTTTGGCACAAGTAATCGATAATGTGGAACGACCAATTGCATACGCATCACGTCAATTAAGCCCGGCACAATCTAAATACAGTGCTACGGAGAAAGAGCTGTTGGGAGTTTTATGGGGAATAAAGCATTTTAGACCATACTTATGGGGTCGGCAATTTGACCTCGTAACGGATCATGCTGCGCTTCGTTGGCTGATGAATTTGAAAGATCCATCTAGTAAATTAACGCGGTGGGCGTTGATGCTTTCAGAATATGATTTTAAAGTCATAGTTAAACGTGGGTCGGAAATTGCGCATGCGGACGGCCTGAGCCGTAAGGTCAGAGCTCTCGAAGTGCAAGAACCTCTGACGTTAGCGCAACTACCACTTGAGCAATCAAAAGACAAAGAATGCTTGCGTTGGCGTCAGCGGCCAATGTTCGTGTTACGCGACGATGTACTGTATAGGAAAACAAAACAAGGGGAACGGGCGGTTGTGCCACAATCACTGCGAGAAACGGTGTTACAATTACACCATGATTCCTTTTATGGTTGCCATGCAGGGTATAAATCTACCAATCGCCTGATTGCTAAAGCATATTGGTGGCCTTCTAGGAGGCAGGATACGCGCGATTACGTTAAAAGTTGTCTCGCGTGCAATCAGCGCGCGGGGGAAACACGAAAACAGGGAGAAATTGCAATCACTACCCGAAACTAGTAGCCCTTTTCAAAGGATTCATTTAGATATTGTTGGCCCATTTTCGAGAAGCGATAGCGGTCATGTTTTCATCTTAACCATCGTGGATGCTTTCTCAAGGTATCTGGCCATGATTCCGCTAGTCGACCAGAAGACGGAGACCATCGCGAGAGCATTTGTGACCCGATGGGTTCTACTCTACGGGATCCCAGCCGTTTTGGTCACAGACAAGGGCCAAAGCTTTCTATCTGATCTATTTACACAGATGTGCAGACTACTAGGAATTAGAAAACTGAACACCACGGCAGTACATCCCGAATCTAACGGAATGGCGGAGAGAACGCACAGAACTATAATTAAATCCCTAAGCTGTTATATGAATAAATCTCAAAAGAATTGGCCTACAGTTTTACCATTTATCGTTAGTGCGTATAATTGCCGCGTGCACTCTTCCACAAACAAGACACCGTATGAAGTACTCTATGGAAGGGAGATGAATTCGCCATTCGCTGTGTTTCCATTGTCTAAAGAAATAACCAACCCTGACGTAAGAAGTTTGGCGCACAAGCTACGCCGAATCTGGAGTAGTGTGCGGAAAGCGAATGCCAAAGCGTTCGCACGGCAGGCAAAGCAATATAATAAAAAAGCTCACCCTCAGGACCTTGCTATCGGTTCATTTGTACTTTTGAACAAACCTTTTAGAAAACGTGGTACATGTTCTAAATTTAACCTATCCTGGACGGGTCCGTTTGAAATAGTAGGATTGCCTTCAGGTGTTAATGTGCGGATTCGGTTACCAGATCGGGACGTAACGGTGCACAAAAAACCGGGTTAAACCTTACATCTGGAGAAAAACGCAGCGGGAAGCACGGTCGACAATAGTCGACGAGACTCGAAACACAGACCTTGGAACACCAGGGGGGAAACCCATAGCAGCGCGAAATCCTAGACCACGCCAGGACATACCATATAATTTAAGAAATCGTGCAGTTAATGGTACAGGGAGGGACACACCTACGCAACAGACACAGGTGACGCAACGAAAGACAGGGAAAAACAACGATGCTAGTCATTCATATAATTTAAGAAATAAGAAGGTAGTATCTTGAAAATAAGCTGTAAATAATGTTTGTGCCAACCCTGCAAAGGTGCTGCCAGTGAGGAAGTGGAACGGTAATTGCAAAAGTAAGAATGTTAATGGCAGTAAGTAAAGTAATTTAGAATTGGTTCAAATTTGTGCATAAAAAGCTTTAATGAAACCATGCAAACTGGGTTGGTTTCGGCTCAACGAATCGGTGTTGAATTCTAGCCAAGAGAATCATTTTTTTTGAGTGAACCTAAGTGCAAGTTAAAAAAAAAAAAACTGTGTCAAGTGCTGTGTACACAATAGCAAGTTGTGTGTTTATTATTGTCCGTCACAGCTGTTGTGTGATGTAAACACCAGTGTGGCAGAATTTTGCTGTGGTTTCAAATCCCGCAGGGCTGGGCTACGCAGCGGGGTAGCCGACCGCAAGGCGTGACGTGTGTCGACGCAGCAAGCGGCGGGCGCAGTGCTGATCGGACTCGCGGAGCGATCACCAGCTCAGCAGTGTCCTCTTTAAGTATTGGAACATTGTTTACAGACCTTTTTTTTTTAGAATTAAGACTGTGGTGAAAAATATTTTAGGTAGTAAGAACTTTATCTCTTAGTTGAATTAGTAGTATCGTGTAGTAACAGTCAGTGTGTAATCTTTAGTAGTTAATTTCTCCAAGGGTGTTATTAGAAAAATGATGTGGCGTTTTAAGGGTTTAATAGTCGTACTAATTCTTTCACTGGGCGGGGTCCCAATACAATGTTATCAAGTCACACCCCTTAAGAGTGGTATAATGTTTGTCAAGCAAGATAATGTTATTCATTCGCCATTAGTTTGGTCCATTGTGGCTCAGATAAATTTCAGAGAATTATGGGAGCACAGTCGGCAGCTAGATACTGTATTTAACCTATTGGATGCATCTTTTAAAAACCTCACCTCCTTTGACGATGATATAACTCATGAATTGGTAGGGAGCTTAAGAACACTATATGCAGCCCTAGACGATGAGTATCGTAATTTAGTTGATCTTTTGCCAAGAGGAGGGAAAAGGACAAAACGTGGCGTTAATATCGGTAGAGGCGGTTCCCTTCTCAAGAAATTATTCGGGACTCTTACGGAAAAGGATTATAAGAAACTAAATTCCCCGATTGACAAATTTGGAACAAATCACGGACAATATGGAAATTAACGCCTCAAAACAAATTATGCTGACTAAGAACATTCAAAATGCCGTAACGAATAATACAGCCGCGATAACAACACTAGCGAACACTTTCATGTCCAAAGTATCTCAGTTACAAACTACCCTAACTCAAAATTTAAAGGAATTAGAAAGATTTTTTGTTCAACAATTATACAGCAACCAACTGTTACAGCAACTGGTAGTAACTATCACTAATACTCGCATGGAGTTAACTAAGTTAGAATCGCTTTGATACAAGCCACAGATGGGAAACTTAGCGATGTATTAATCAATCCGAAAACCTTCATACAATATTTGCAAACTATTCAAAGACATCTAGAAGCACAATGCTATATGATTTTCCCTTGCACCCTGGACAATGTATATCATTACTATCAATTAGCGTCCGTAAATGTAGCATTGATGGGTGACAATCTACACATTGTCGTTGACATACCGGTGGGTACTACTGACTCAGTTTTAACCAGGTACTCGGTGCGCACATTTCCAATTTTTTGGGAGCAAACGGGTTATTATGTACAATGGAAGACACATGAGATATTGTTGTTAACCCAATCTCAGAACGCTTATGCGCTTCCTAAACAAACATGACTTGGAAGGATGTAGAAACTCTGGCATAACAGTCTGTCCAGCACTCACGTTGCACAGTAGGAGTGTAGGTACTTGTGAAGCCTCTATGTTCTTTTCAAACAATTTTTCAAGCTTGTGCCAACGTGACATCCTAATGCTGGATCGGCCTTACCTAAGCCTTGTAAATCAAAATTGGATCTTTTCTATGCCCAGACCTTACGAAATTATTGTCACTTGTTGGAATGAAGATGTCAATCAAACCATTAATCGAGTGAAACTCATGAATTCAGGAATCATTCAGCAGTCATCTCACTGTCAATTTGTAGGAGAAAATTTCTTCATACCTGTGTTGCATAAAACTCTCATTCATGTCAATCTGTCATATCCAGAATATGTGTTACCTACTTTCAGTAAAGAAATATACCATAGTCCGAAATTAGTGGAATTAAATCACACAAATCCCGCAATCTTGAGCACAGAATTATCAAAACACTTGCAACAAGCAAGGGACTCAATTAAATATAATCAATTGATAGCAGCCATAGAAACGCAAGTTCAACTGCACTCAAGGCACAAGACCATGGTGACCACTGTAAGCCTAACGACTATTGTATCATTATCTATTATAGTAATTTTAATACTGTTAATTTACAAACGATATAATAAAAAATTAGCCAGATTGGATAGTGAAAGACCAATACCAACTGCAGCACAAATTGTAATGACTTTAACCATCTACTAGCAAGGATAGTGCTAAGGACACTGAAAACTGCACAACCAAATCGAAACTGTAATTATGCCATTGATGTTCTATTGTTCTTGTCAAATGATTGTTTTTCTTTTATTGCCTTGTCTTTTATACTTATGATTCTTAACGAGAATTGACTTTGTTGTTATACAGGATTGGACGCCACACCATAAAGCATTTGCGATTATAAAAGAATGTTGCTATAACTTTGTAAGCCCGAAAGCAAGAATCCAAGCACGAATCATGTATACTAGGACTAGTTAGTGAGTAACCTCAACAATGGAGGGGAGTAGTAAGCTTTGGGGACAAAGCTGGTCTTCGATTAAGGAGGGAGAGATTGGTAGTGGACCGTTTTAATAATTATAGTATATTTGAGAGATGTGAAAATATTTATAATGATAATGTATGAGCGGCGGCACTCACTGGCCGTAAGCGCCTGGCGTGGGATGTCGCAAGCCAGCTCAGCAATAAATCCAGGTCGGCGAGCAATAGTTATGGAAACTGGGCTCGTGTAGAAGCTTCGAGATACGCTAGCTGTCAGTTGATTGCCCTTAGAACTGGGACAGAGTACGCAACTGACGAAATATAAGCGCGAGCTCACCGAGGCTCGGGGAAGTCGGTCAAGCCAAGTTCGAGTGACTAAGCAGCCAATATGCTGCGTTAAACATCGAGGACGGGAACGAAGGCCAGCTCTGCCCGCTAGTCAGCTGATCTGCCATACCAATGTAAGTCCATCAATCTTTTATATTACCAAGTGCTTGGAGTCCTGCTCGTGGCAAATGGACGAATGTAACAGCCCGCAGTGAAAGAATAAAACTATGTACGCACTTCGTGTCTTTCATTAGTGCAAGTCAGTAAGATCCAGGTTGAGGTACATAGCCTAAGTAAGATAGCCAAAGCCGAGACGGAAGTACCAGGAACGGGAGCCGCAGCAGACACGCCCCAAGTAAGTAAAAACTGGCTAACGCTCACAGTGACCACATACGACTTATCCATCCTGACGAATAAGTAACGGACCGGCATAACTATATACTAAGAGCCCGCTACACGTTATTCACATTTAAAAGAAACAGAGTTTCGACTTGCCACGCGCCCTGTCTATATCGTGGCTAACAAGTCTACTGTATTGCGTTTCGACGTGGGCAGAGAAGGCCTTAAATACTTCCGTGATTTGTTCTTCACTCTTCAGCTAAACGCGTAAAATTTCTCTCACTTTACACTGATTTCAAAATCCCTACCGTCGCAATACAGGGGTTTAAGGAAGGATACACCGAAGATAATGTCCACTAAGTTGTAGATGATGTTATATCATTTGTAAAATTTTTCATCAGTGCCAGTGTACGTGTCTGTTCCGAGGTTAAAACGGATCTTGTATACAACTCCCAAAGGGCACATAGTGAACACGCGATGTGGGCAGTTCCTTTTCCAACACATGCGACAAAAGGCAGTATAGAGCACAGTTAGTGGGAAAATGGAAGAATCCATACTTCTTCAGAAATAGTGGTTATAGGTGCATATTGTTGGGGATTGGTACACATTCAAAGTTTTCATGAACTGCACCACTCAAGAACAAGATAGGAAAGTCGTCGAGCACAAACTCTGAAAGGGTCTATCTTCTGGACTTACAGAAATTTGGTAACATGTACATATACACCACTGTCGAGGATCATAAAAAAAAAAATACGCGGTCTGACTATGGTACTATCGACAGACATTCCACTATTTCATGAGTTAGCGGTCAGGTCCTCATTCTATTCCTATTACCCACATATTTTGACAAGGTGTGTAGTGGGAATTCGCGTTGACTGATTTCAAGAAACTATTGAGAAAATAAAAACTGAAATCTGAATGTTTGGACGGGGATTCGAAGCTGCATCTTGTCGAATGTGAGGCCAGGATGTTACTGCTCACCAATCAGCCTCGGTATCCTATCATTATACCTCTTACGGACACCATGGCCACGGAACTAAATGCTGCATAATCAGCAATTCCGTGACAGAAAGTTTCCACCTTCAGCAGAACCAATCTGTTGTATACATCTTACACCATCACCGGATGAATTGAGGGGTAGATGGTCTTACATAGACAAGTTTCAAACGGTTTACCCCCCTACCAAACTTTACATTCTTCCCAAACGGTCTGCTGGCGCCGTCTTCAGATATGGACTATCAGGTTCTCGTCTGTGTGTCAGCAGAATGTTGGTAATTCAAAACGTTTTATGATAGAATTATCGTCTAAGCATGATTTTGAACCGGATGTGGTGCTCAAAAAAGTAGGGCACAGCATAAAGTTACACTGACTTATGAAGTTTGGACGTAGTGTCTGACTTATTCAACACCACCTGCGCCCAGACCGAAATTCCACGCGGCAAACACACAGTCGCCTGCCGAACGGTTGCTGAGGGAAAATAGTATGTTTTTTACCGCAAATGGTCTCCTGCCGAACGGTTGCTGGGGTAAAAACTAGTAGTTTTTACCCAAATACTGATCCTACCAACGGTGTCTTAGGTGATTCGATTTGGAGGAACCTCATCAGCGCGCAGGCCGTAGTGACCGGCGCATTGGCCGTCAAGAAGAAGTGGGGCTACCTAGTTTATAGATATTATACAGTATTTGTGGACTTTTAGCTAATAAAGTACTATGTGAGTATCAAATTAATAAATACATTTTATTGTTTATTCGTAAGTTCATGTTTTTCGAAAGACGGACTTGTATGTATTAAATGTTTGGGCTTGCATGGCAGTCTCTAGAATAACCCGCAGAGCCAACACACTATTAACTTTACCATAACGGTAAATCAGTGAGAGGATGTCAGCTACATATGTATGCATCATAGAACTTAGTGTTATTGATCAAAAGTGATGACAGAGCGTATACTGACACATAAGCTGACTTCGACACGGAATGCTGTTTGCATTTTATGAAGATAGGTAACATACACAGAAATCAGATGTATAAATATGCAGTCATGAGTAGGGCAAAAAAAAAAAAAAAAATATACACTGGCACTAGTCAGACAAATAGAACAAAGTATCGAGCATTACAGGGAGCAAGAGAGAAGCATAATTTTGTGAAAAAATACAAAGTTTCGGTAAGAAATATAAAAATTCTATAATTCCCCAAATTTCATTAAGCTCTCTAAAAATGATTAAAATACATAAACTATTTCCAAAATTACATAATTTCCCTACAAAAAAGACGTCGTCGGTTGACACGACAATTACACCTGCGTGTATCACAGAGTACAGTGCCCAACTATATCATGTGTTTATTATCACAACGGACTAGAGAAAAGTGTCATATATGTACAAAAATGTATGTTTCTGCTGTCGCGACAGTTCTCGGATAAACCTGCACGGTCCCCCACTACACACATCACGTTACCGTCAGGGAGTACAAAGGATGAAAACTATGGATGTTATCGATCAGAGGGGCAGGCAGGTGTTTTTTCTATTTGTTTTAAAGTATACATATGCAAGTTCTATCAAAATAGGATACAAAACTTGTTTGGTATGAAGATTTTGTGAAAAGCGTCCAACGCGCATTTCGTATGCGTAACAGGTGACACGTTGGTGACGCGCGCAACAGTTGGCATGTCGGTGACGTGTCGTCATGAACTCGCAGATTTACCCCCGTTAAAACGTCGCGTAGTGCGCCTATAGAAGTTTTCACGACTTAAATCGCCGCCCTTCGAACACGATTTTGCCACCCCTCTCAAGTTGCTGCCTCGGTTTGCGCCACCCACCTCTCCCCCACCCCTAGATCCGGCACTGAGTTTGTTGCCTCCTGGCAACATCATGCAACAGAGGGCTAAGTCGTAATCGTATACCTAAAAATTTACAGACTGACGATGGAAAGGAAATTTACAATTGAGAGTTTAATAAGCTCAATACTAACAACGATATTAATCATAACATTTTGAGGCATTAATAGTCAGACGACTCAACAGGACTAAAAATAATGACATATGGAGGGAATTTAGTAGACGTTGGTCACATCGCTGAATTGAGTAACTTGCGTAGTTAATATCTAATTAGTAATTACTAAGCCCCGGATTCTTAGGTTCGAACCTATTTTGTTCCCAACCTAATATTCTCGAAATTTTAATTTCCCCGTTCATCTTTAGTATAAACTAATAATATTCATAAATTTAATGGGACCTAAAATAACCTAATTTTTATGTTATGACCTAAAATGTCCTAATTCGGTTTTTAGAACCTAAAAGGACCTAATTCGATGTACTGATCCATCGGACTGTAATTTTGTTACTTACATAAAACAAATGACCTACCGGATTAGCTCAGTGGTATGGGCCGTGGGCTAGTAATCTGGACTCAGGAGACGCCATGGGTTCGAACCGCACCGTAGGCTGTTCTGAAAGAGTATTCCGTGGTTTTCTTTTCCTTCCAGACAGATGCCTTATTGAAAGGCTTCCTTTTCCCCTTTCTCAAAAATTTCGTTTCCTTCTTCCACATCGATCCAAGTTAATGTCACCTGGGTGATCCGGCCAGTCACCATCACCAGCTGTATCTATTACTACGTGAATCCAAAGCTCCAAGACACTGCAAATTGTAGGCGGTATAAGGATGATTCTTCGTAGAGTCCGAGGTGAAGCCGAACTTGAGGGTAACGGACTACGTTTATGTGTAAAACAAATGGATTTATTTTAAAATTGGATATGTGTTTTAACCTCACTGTTGACGGTAACATCGAGAAAGCTGTAACAATGCAGTGTGGCTACTTAACATTTTACAAAGGATTACATTAAGTAGAAACCAAATCGACAAAGCAAGTTTTTTACATAACATGTTAAACGTTAACAATCTCAGGAACGCAAACCCTTTCTGAGAAATTAACATTATATACCGTCCTCGTTCAGTGGTAATGCGGAAATTAAAACATTGTGTAGCCTACATGTTTTTAGTTCCTTCATTAAATCCATCATGCCTAAACAGAAATTCTAAAGAAGTCTCCTGCGAGAGTGGATTGGAACGGATAAGAATTTTCTAGAGATTGTAAAATTATATATTGTCAAGCATGTGTAAAACCAGTAAGCTTAATTTGTTTTATGTACGTATCTTTTATAATTTTAAAATAAAATTAAATTTTAATTGTTTTTATTTCTAAAGTAAAATAAAGTGATAGAGTCTAGACTGCTGGATGAAATTTCATAATATTAATTGCGTATTATCTGGGGTTTTATATTCAGGTGGATTATTTTTATTTTTGCCTTCTATATAGGAGCCTGCAGAAAAACGATCCCACGTACTACAGTATCAAGAATTCAGCAACTCATTTGGCAAATGTTACCGAGAGAAATGCTTCCAAACAGAAGCTGAGTTTCATACAAATTCATAGCTAGTTATAGAAGATTCGTTTAACCTGCGCCTGTGTGAACTTCTCACTGCCACTATATACCAGTTTCAAAACTTCAGATGAAAACCTTTTTGAAAGAATTTTGTAACAGAAAATACCAGATGAATCCACTTTAAGAAAGAATTACTTGCCTCAGCTGTATGAGAATACCATTGAAGAAATACGGGTGGACATTGCTGACCACTTCATCTGGTAAAGTGTAGAAGAGACGACAGATTCCTGCGTTGTTATAGCAAGCTCGCATGTGAGAAACCTATATACCCCAAGTCATTACGTGCGGAGAACTTCCAACGACAAACCACTCTACTGTGGCATTGCTGTAAGGGATGCATTAAAGGTGTTGGGGCCAGATCCAAAACATGAGGATAAGTTTCGGTTGTTGGTGACTGACAGTGCAGCTTATATTAGGTTATAAAACCAGGGAGTGTTTGAAGGTTTCCATCCCCAATAACGCATGTCACCTGCCTAGCTAATGGGCTCCTCCGTATTTGAAAAATTCGGGAACAGCAACCTGTAATTTAACGAGATAATTTCTTCAGTGAAGAAAATTTCCTGAAAGCGCCAGTCGAGTGTTACTTTCAGGGAAAGGCTTCCATCAATACCCCTCCCTCCCGAGTCCAGTAGTGACAATATGGGGCCTGCTCTCAGCCACAATATTATGCAGGAAACTATGAGAGCATCATGGAGGTCATCGAATAATTAGATGAGAGGCGAAGCTATTGCTATAGTAAAAGCAAAGAAAGCGTTGCACGCAGTACCAGCGGTACAGGAGTTGACATATATAAAGGCAAATTTTTACAACCTAGATTTTTCAATCAAGAAGTTGGAAGGAGGTACTCTACCGTTGACGGAAGCACTTCAAATCATCCAAGAAGTGAGGGCAAAGTGGCTCCTACGAGTTGGAGTGTCTATAGCTAAGAAGCAGGTTGTAAGACTACTTGCCTTTCTTGGGGTTGACCTGATACTTACTGCAGACCGAACTTCGTGCTTGCTAAAGTTTTAATTACTAACATACAGCACCCGAAGTTGGATAAATGATTTCGTAGTCGCCGCCGGTCGCCAGACAGGGTCCAAACCAGTCCGATAAAAGTGTGAGGATAAC
>JARYHS010012519.1:10052410-10075782 GCA_031002005.1 Vandiemenella viatica
TACGATCTCTTCTTCCGAAATCCGTGTTGACATGGTGTAAGTAACTCGTTCTCATCTAGAAACTTCATATGTTCGAGCATATGACATGTTCCAGAATTCTGCTGCAGACCGATGTTAGAGATATGGGTCGATAATTCCTAGGATCACTCCGATCTCCTTTCTTAAAACGGGAATTACCTGGGCTATTTTCCAGCTAGAAGGTACTTTTTCTCTTCTAGTGATTTACGGAATATATCTGACAGAAATGGTTCAATATCCTCCGCGTATTCAGAAAATACTCTTACCGGTATACCATCGGGACCCGGCGCTTTACCCCACTTCAGGAGTTTTAATTGCTTTACAATTCCTACGCTATCAATTTCTATCGGATCCATCTCTAATTCCACACGATGTGGTAAAGTGGGGATGTTTTCCATTTTCGCGTGAATGAATTTTTGAATTCGGTGTTAAATACGGTAGCCTTGTCGCGGCTGTCTTCAACTTCCCGTCCGTCTTTTATTAGAACTGGCTTATTGTTCCCACTACAACTAACTTTTTTTACATACGACCAAAATTTCTTAGGGTTTTCAGTGAGTTTCTTAGAAAGTTATTAAAGGCCTCACGCATCGCATTCTTAACACGTCCCCTTATCTCCTCTAACTTATCTAAATCAGTCCGATGCATCGTCCTTTTTGATCGTGCATGTATCTTCCTTTGCTTCTTGAGTAACCTTTTAACCTCCCGTGTGTACCATGGGGGATCGTTCTCTTCCCTGATTGTCCGTTTCGGTATATGCAAGTTCATACCTTCCCCGAGTATATGTAGGAATCGATGCCACCTCTCTTCAACGGTGCCTCCTGCTACTAAGAAGGTTGGTAATTATGCCTCAAATACGCTCTAAAAACCCTTTTCGAATCTGTAAACGATCCTCTCTTTTTCTTTCTGCGCGTGGTTGTTAGTTTTACTGTAGCAATTACAGCTTTGTGATCACTTATTCCTGCGGTGGTAGAAATATCCGTGAATAGTTCAGGCCTATTTGTAACAAATATCTAAAATATTTTCGTTACCGTTGAGGCATCGCGTTGGTTCAGTTACGAGCTGTTCAAGATTGTGATCTGAGAAGAGGTCTAGAATGATTTCGCAAGCTGCTTTATCCCTGCCCCCAAGTAACGTGAACGTAATTAGTCCAGTCGATATCTGGCAAGTTAAAGTCACCTCTAGCATTATTGTATGGTCTGGAAATTGCCGTGCTATATTATTTACATTATTCCTTAAGGCTCGCAATAGTTACGCTTGCATCTGGTGGACGATAGAAGAGCCTATCACAAGTTTCGTCCTAGCTACGTTGAGCTTGATCTATAAATTTCGCAGACAGTATCGACATCTATTTCGTTACATGGGAGGTACTTACTAACGGCTATAAATACACCACATCCTTGGGAACGGAATAGTTGAATTTTTATTTAGGTTTACTATTTTTGAAATTTTGATTGATAGTACCCGATGATGGTTATCTGTCAAAGTATAAAAAAGCCTAAAAGAGGTACTCGATTTTTGCTTTAAGTTTAGAATTTTTCTTTTTGATTCATAACACCTGATGTTCATTTTCAACCAAAGTTTAATTAATAAACCTAAAAGAGGCGCTGTATGTATGTTAGGTAGCATAGTTATTACCTAAAATACAATTTTTTATTGGTTTACATTTTTTCACTCTTTAAACATACCACTAAGATGCTTTTTAATCCAGAAATGTCCAGAAAATTATAAGCCCATATATGGCAACCCTAGGTACGCCTGAAGCTCAGGCTTCGCTACCATTAAGTGCTGTGCTCCACACTAAGTTTTAAAAGTTCTTTCTAAGTCCTAATAGATCAATATTTGAAATTAAGATATTTCTCTTTATCATGAAAGCTCTTTAAAATCATTCCTGCTTCGGCCATCTGTACTAATTTTACTTCCTAAGTACCAGCATTCACTTACTTCTATCGCATCCAATTGTATTCTTATATTTAATCTACTATTTTATCCATAATTTCTGCCGCATTTCGTCACTTTTGTCTTGTATGCAAGTAGTATAGGTTGGTGGCTGACGGCTCAAAGGGCTCTTATGGAGGGGCATGACGGCTCACCCCCTAGACCAAAAAAGTGTAATCAATACCCCGTCCCCTCCTTGTAACTGATACACCCGTTCTCTCACTAACCTCAGTTCCCCCCTCCTTGTAACCTGATACCCTGTGCAGGTGTTCCAGTGTAACCTGATGATACCCTACCGTTGACCTAGAAATCGATACCCCTTTGCAGGTGTTCCAGTGTAACCTAATATTAAAAACCTCAGTTTCCCCTCCTTGTAACCTGATACTCTATGCAGGTGTTCCAGTGTAATCTGATACCCTTCTGTTACCTTGTAACCTGATACTCTATGCAGGTGTTCCAGTGTAACCTAATATCCTACCATTGGCCTTGTAACCTGATACTCTTTGCAGGTGCTCCAGTGTAACCTGATATCCTACGGTTGGCCTTGTAACCTGATACTCTATGCAGGTGTTCCAGTGTAACCTGATATCCTACGGTTGGCCTTGTAACCTGATACTCTATGCAGGTGTTCCAGTGTAACCTGATATCCTACCGTTGACCTTGTAACCTGATACTCTACGCAGGTGTTTCAGTGTAACCTGATAATCCTACCGTTGCCTTGTAACCTGATACTCTATGCAGGTGTTCCAGTGTTACCTGATATCCTACCGTTGACCTTGTAACCTGATACTCTATGCAGGTGTTTCAGTGTAACCAGATATCCTACCGTTGACCTTGTAACACTGATATTCTATGCAGGTGTTCCAGTGTAACCTCATATCCTACCGTTGACCTTGTAACCTGATACTCTATGCAGGTGTTCCAGTGTTACCTGATATCCTACCGTTGACCTTGTAACCTGATACTCTATGCAGGTGTTTCAGTGTAACCAGATATCCTACCGTTGACCTTGTAACCCGATATTCTATGCAGGTGTTCCAGTGTAACCTGATATGCTACCGTTGACCTTGAAACCTCAGTTCCCCCTCCTTGTAACCTGATACCCCACCGCTGACCTTGAAACCGAAATTCCCTTTCCCCACTAACCTCAGTTCCCCCTCCTAACCTGATATCCTTCCGGTGGCCTTGAATTCGATACACTGTGCAGGTATTCTTGTGTATCCTGAAACTCTACCGCTGACCTTTAAATCGAAACCGCGGGCAGGTACAAACCTGTTGTAACCTGTAATTTGTATGACAAGCTACGTACTGGGAATTTTATTTTAATTTATCCATTTTATTCCTCGATATTTCTTAACTCAGATGGCATTTAATTTCTGTTACTATTAAAAGCGTCTCACGTAATTAACGATCTTTTAGCGCCAGAGCGTCTGACTGGAGACTGGAAGGTCCCTGGTTCGAATTTCCGTATCGGTGGTGGATACTCATAAGCATGTAACCTGTCATAGCTTGATGTGAAGTATTCATGGTTCATTTTTCTACATTAAACTGCAGGTGCCCTTAAGTAAGATAAGGAAGGAAGGTAGGAACTAGCCACCCTAGCTCCAGTATATGTCCTTCGGTAATGTTTCTACCAGAAACTTAAATTACTTCACTTTTACTTGTGCCCGCTAAGAGTGAGTGGCTGTTTAGAAAATAGAAGATAGTGTGGATTATGAGTAGCCGACTCAATGGGCTAAGAGAATATAAAGAAAACTTAGGACATTAACATTAAGGTATTTCGATTTTAGTGAATTATGAATTAAACAAAATGTGATAATTTGGTGCATCAAATAACAGGATGCGTTATTAACAGTAAATTAGAAGTGCGTGTTAGTTTTGAAGAGCAGATTATTGTTAAAATTCTTATTGGAGAAAAGGCTAAAGGCTAAAGAAAGGTTTGTCGAGGAAATTTAGTCATAGGGGTTCGATAACCAACACAGTTTTACAGTCAGGTTTTCTATCGTTTTCCAAAATCACTCGAGGCAAGTGCAGAAATGATTACATTCGTCCACGTTTCAGAGGATGCAAGTTTAAATTTCGAGACTGGTTGGTGAATTTTTAATGTTCGGCGCTGTCATTAGGGTGATCTCGGGTTCTCTCTTCAATGCATTCCATTCGTCTTCTTTTCAGAGTTATTGCTTCTATTTCCGGCATGAATATCTAGCCAGGTGGGTGAGTTTTTAAAGCAAAGAAATGAATAAGCAGTTGTTGGAGATGTAGGTAATATTGAATGCGTAGAGACTGGCTTATCATAAGATCTCAAAGTCAGTTCTGAACAAGGGAAGGTAGAGTACTATCTCCTCCACAAACCAGTCTACAATCTTTACGAGACAAAGTTTTATATTCGTGCTGTAGTATCTCCTAAGATCAATACGAAAGGTTTTAAATAATTAACAGTCTGAACGTTAGCTATATAACGTTAAAGACAGTGACGATGTTATTATCATCGGAAACGTGCATCAGATGTCGAAAGCTAAAAAGGATCATAGAATGCCGAACCTGGTGGGTGAGCAGTAATGTTCGGATGTATCGTTCGCGAGGATATGCAGCACGGTTTTAGAGTCAGATTTTCTTTCGTTTCCCAAGAATCACTCGAGGTGAATGCTGGGATCGCTTCCAGTGCAGTACTCCTTTGAGAGTAATTTTTTATATGCCGATCTAACTATAGTGCGTGGTAGAAGAGTTTTTAACAATGGGCACTGTCATGTGGAGATGGAGGGTTCAATTCCCGATCCGGCTTTTCATAAGAATCTGTTGTAGTATTACTTTAGAAACAAATAGCCGTTTATCGCCTATAGTAGCTGCTACAGCGGAAAACACGTTTTGTGGTGTTCTTGTCCGTAGGAAGGGATGATTCTTTTTATTCGTAGTCATTTGAGGCATATTTTTTCTTGTATTTTTGGCCTGAATTCCTCGAAACGTTATTCACATTTAAAAGAAACAGAGTTTCGACTTGCCACGCGCCCTGTCTATATCGTGGCTAACAAGTCTACTGTATTGCGTTTCGACGTGGGCAGAGAAGGCCTTAAATACTTCCGTGATTTGTTCTTCACTCTTCAGCTAAACGCGTAAAATTTCTCTCACTTTACACTGATTTCAAAATCCCTACCGTCGCAATATAGGGGTTTAAGGAAGGATACACCGAAGATAATGTCCACTAAGTTGTAGATGATGTTATATCATTTGTAAAATTTTTCATCAGTGGCAGTGTACGTGTCTGTTCCGAGGTTTAAACGGATCTTGTGTACAACTCCCAAAGGGCACATAGTGATCACGCAATGTGGGCAGTTCCTTTTCCAACACATGCGACAAAAGGCAGTATAGAGCACAGTTAGTGGGAAAAAGGAAGAACCCATACTTCTTCAGAAATAGTGGTTATAGGTGCATATTGTTGGGGATTGGTACACATTCAAAGTTTTCATGAACTGCACCACTCAAGAACAAGATAGGAAATTCGTCGAGCACAAACTCTGAAAGGGTCTATCTTCAGGACTTACAGAAATTTGGTAACATGTACATATACACCACTGTCGAAGACCATAAAAAAAAAATACGTGGTCTGACTATGGTACTATCGACAGACATTCCACTATTTCATGAGTTAGTGGTCAGGTCCTCATTCTATTCCTATTACCCACATGTTTTGACGAGGTGTGTAGTGGGAATTCGCGTTGACTGATTTCAAGAAACTATTGAGAAAATAAAACCTGAAATCTGAATGTTTGGACGGGGATTCGAAGCTGCATCTTGTCGAATGTGAGGCCAGGATGTTACTGCTCACCAATCAGCCTCGGTATCCTATCATTATACCTCTTACGGACACCATGGCCACGGAACTAAATGCTGTATAATCAGCAATTCCGTGACAGAAAGTTTCCACCTTCAGCAGAACCAATCTGTTGTATACATCCCACACCATCACCGGATGAATTGAGGGGTAGATGGTCTTCCATAGACAAGATTCAAACGGTTTACCCCCCTACCAAACCTTACATTCTTCCCAAACGGTCTGCTGGCGCCAGTTCTTCAGATATGGACCATCAGGTTCTCGTCTGTGTGTCAGCAGAATGTTGGTAATTCAAAACGTTTTATGATAGAATTATCGTCTAAGCATGATTTTGAACCGGTTGTGGTGCTAAAAAAAGTAGGGCACAGCATAAAGTTACACTGACTTATGAAGTTTGGACGTAGTGTCTGACTTATTCAACACCGTCTGCGCCCAGACCGAAATTCCACGCGGCAAAAAACAGTCGCCTGCCGAACGGTTGCTGAGGGGAAAATAGTCTGTTTTTACCGCACACGGTCTCCTGCCGAACGGTTGCTGGGGTGAAAATAGTATGTTTTTACCCAAATACTGATCCTACCAACGGTGTCTTCTTAGGTGATTCGATTTGGAGGAATCTCATCAGCGCGCAGGCCGCAGTGACCGGCGCATTGGCCGTCAAGAAGAAGTGGGGCTACCTAGTTTCAAGATATTATACAGTATTTGTGGACATTTTAGCTAATAAAGTACTATGTGAGTATCACGGAAGGCTGTTTGCATTTTATGAAGATAGGTAACATACACAGAAATCGTATATATATGCAGTCATGAGCAGGGAAAAAAAATATACACAGGCACTAGTCAGACAAATAGAACAAAGTATCGAGCATTACAGGGAGCAAGAGAGAAGCATAATTTTGTGAAAGAAATACAAAGTTTCGGTAAGAAATATAAAAATTCTATAATTCCCCAAATTTCATTAAGATCGCTAAAAATGATTAAAATATTTCCAAAATTACATAATTTCCTACAAAAAAGACGTCGTCGGTTGACACAATTACACCTGCGTGCATCACAGAGTACAGTGCCCAACTATATCATTTGTTTATTATCACAACGGACTACAGAAAAGTGTCATATATGTACAAAAATGTATGTTTCTGCTGTCGCGACCGTTCCCAGATAAACCTGCACGGTCCCTCCACTACACACATCACGTTACCGTCAGGGAGTGCAAAGGATGAAAACTATGGATGTTATCGATCAAAGGGGCAGGCAGTTCATATACTGACACAGAAGCCAACATTAACACAACCAGGTGTTTTTCTATTTGTTTTAAAGTATACGTATGCAAAGTTCTATCAAAATCAGATACAAAACTGTGTTTGTATGAAGATTTTGCGAAAAGCGTCCAACGCGCATATCGTATGCGTAACAGGTGACACGTTGGTGACGCGCGCAACAGTTGGCATGTCGGTGACGTGACATTACGTACACGCAGATTTACCCCCGTTAAAACGTCGCGTACTGCGCCTATAGAAGTTTTCACGACTTAAATCGCCGCCTTTCATACACGAGTTTGCCACCCCTCTCAAGTTGCTGCCTCTGTTTGCCCCACCCACCTCTCCCCTCCCCTAGATCCGGCACTGAGTTTGTTGCCTCCTGGCAACATCATGCAACAGAGGGCTAACTCGTAATCGTCTACCTAAAAATTTACAGACTGACGATGGAAAGGAAATTTACCATTGAGAGTTTAATAAGCTCAATACAAACAACGATATTAATCATAACATTTTGAGGCATTAATAGTCAGACGGCTCAACAGGACTAAAAATAATGACATATGGAGGGAATTTAGTAGACGTTGATCACATCGCTGGATTGAGTAACTTGCGTAGTTAATATCTAATTAGTAATTACAATTCAGAGTGGCAGAATACTATCAAAATGAAAGCATAGAAATTTAAAGCCACCTCGCTACTTTCAACTCTGTACAGTAAAATTAAGACTACTTACTCCAACAAAATTTGAAGTTGGTGATTATGTTAGAACAAGAAGATATAAAGATAAGTTGAAGGAAGGCTTCCTGCCGAACTGGTCGATAGAAGTTTTTATAACGAGACAAGTAAAACGAACAAATCCTGCAACTTATTTACCTACTTTATCTGGCTTTGCAACCGAGAATTACAATAAACAAAACATCTATGTTCTTTTCTGGTTGAACGAGTGATGAGAAGGAAATACGTGGTGTGGTTTTCGATAAGTCTTATAGTATGTGGATACAAGAAAAACATTTAATAAAATTGTAAAAGACGCACAGTTTTTTGTTCGATAAATAAAAATCAACAATTTTGTACAGTGTGTTTTAATTTGTTAATACTTCTCATATATACACAACTGTACATATTTACTGTGAACTTGGACGAATATGGAGTATATTTCATCTCCAATCATTCAACAATTTACATTCACACAGGTACTGATTTGTTCCCACCAGTGGGGAAAAGAGATACCCAATTTAGATAATTCAACCATCTTAATCTGATGGATGTACGAATAAGATTTGTGCTTGTGATTCTTTTAAACACGTATTTAGTTCATCACCTGCTAATAGTATTGGCTCAACACAGAATGGTCGTTCGTTTCAGTCTAAATCTTGGAATGTTCGATCCAACAATTCCGGTGATCTTTTAGGAAGTCATCCCATGTAGTAAACGAGCGGCAAATCCCTACAACCAAGTTTGGATTCGTCTCTGATCAACCACTCCTCGATCAGCTTCCCGAAGATATGCGGCCTTAGGATCAGAGCAATTACGTTCTGCCCACACCTATTGCTAGTAATGAGCAGGAATCAGCGATACAAATGAAAACATGTAGTTGAAAGAATGGAGTGACAATAAAAATGGGCACTTAGACATACACTTGAAATAACTGAAAAATACTGCATAAGATAACTCTCATGAAAGTAATCTCTTACTAATAAAATCCTGTCACTCTGAATATTCTTTCTAAGCCAGCAGAAGGGTATAAATGCACTAGCCATTACCTAATAAAATCTGCATGCCGTCTGGCAACGTGGTCCATCTTGAGACTCGGCCCCGGAGGCTGTTCTCGACTGCGCTCTCCAGAGTAGGAGCGTAGTGGGGGAAGTCATGTGACATAGTTCTATTCGTTTAAAATCCCTTGCTAAGGGCTTTTGGGCTACCGTGGTAGGGGGGACTGCTTCCCACGGGAAATGACTTTGCCCAACCTTGAGCTCTGCTTCGTTAGGTGGAATTACATTACATAGCTGCAGCTTGAGAAAAATTATCCCGAGCGAAAATTTAGAATATACTATAACTAAAATCTCTCAATATACTACACCCATATGACTCTTGCATTGCTGGAGTACTTTCCTCATTCCTGATATTTTTGAAATGTTGTTGGTGTACGAGTATCACTCACTGTTTTGTCTGTTCAATGGCAATATGTGCTGAATGTTCTGTTCGACAATTTCAGGTTGTGCGATTGCCAATGTGATATTATTTTGTGCACCTATGGTTTAATTTAATTGCAATGGAACGCACGCTTCGGTTACAATTTCCCTACACACCCAACTCCCCCCCCCCTTTCCTGCACCCTCATACGATTACCCTCTAAAAATTTCAACTTTAAATTCTTTCAACGTTTTGGTAAATTATTCGTCATTTCTGTTGATAACTTATACCAATCTCTCACACCCTTCCCTGAAAAAGAGAATCTTCCTACACCCTTGTGCCTTAAATCGACTGCCATCTTTTCCCTTCCATGCATTACTTTTCATTCTTACACCAATATCTTTCCTTGCCAGTACCATTGAAATAAGAAATGTTTTCCCTGTATCACCAAACGAAGTCATTTGAATGCATGTCTTATAATTTCGTATGTTTGCCAAAAAAATGTGCGATCAATAAAATCTGTGCCAATTTACTTTACCGTTCAAACAATACATGCCAGGTGCTTCATTCTTGACTTTTAATTAGTCTTGGTGTGTGCAAACTTCATTTATACTTTCAACAGCCGCAACTAAATGATGTATTAGTGTGTATTCAGTTTCGAATTATACTGAAATACAACAGGATCAGGATTTACTAGATGATTTAATCGATTAATTTGGTTGCGTAATCGACAATTGTCATGTTGTTCATTTCGATCGCTATATGGCAAAGATTATCTTAATTATCTAATTCTTACCCGCCCTTATTTATTTAGTGCTTGGTGTTGTGATTATTCAGTTGCATTTGACTCTGACATATAAATCTATTTGGTTTATTTCTGTATGTGTGTGTGTGTGTGTGTGTGTGTGTGTGTGTGTGTGTGTGTGTGTTTCCCCCCTCCCCAACTGGTCCAGTCGTGGATTTCAATAGCTTTAAACCTTTTCCGAATAATGCTGACCAGTTAAAAAAAAAAACTCCCTTAATTTGGTCTTTAGCGGACACAGATATGAAAATTGCCTTTTATATACGTACACTGGCGAAAATGAAAAGTACAACAGCCAGACAGGAATAGTGGAATTATAGGAAACTAGATATATACAGGGTCATACCCAGAAGAAATGATACAAATTGAAATGGATCAGGCTAAGTTTATTACCTTCAAATTCAGTTGTCGGTAAGAAGTGTTCCCACCAATACATTCATAGATCCTTGCCAGCATTGAATCAACAAGTGTTCGGATGTGTTCTTGGGATATGTCTCTCTACGCCTGCATGTCCTGTGCAGTCAGTTGTTGCACAGTTTGTGTTGGGTGACCATGGCTCTAACGTGCCTACTCCTAGCATCCCAGACATGCTCCATTGGGGACAAAACTGGGTAACGTGTGGTCCAAATTGTGATCTTATCCCCTTGCAAGGCTTGTGTTGTGATAGGTGCAGTATGAGGACGGGCGCTATCCTATTGGAAGATACGATTTGGATGGTGGACCTGAAGGGTATCACAATAATGTGCAGCACCCTACCCCTTATAGTGGTGGGCTGTCACTGTGCCTTCAACAACCGCCAACTCAGTCCCGCTGTCGAAACTGGTTGCCCCAAACCATGACACCAGTGGCTGGACCAGTGTAACGTTCTAAAATCGCAGCAGCGCAAGTCGTTTTTTCCACTGCGCCTGTGTACATGTTGTCGATTGTCACTTTGCCACAGACAGAATCTAGCATTTCTAAACACAAATGAACACCATTGACATATCCATTTGTGTTTTGCTTTACACCAGGTTAGACTATGCAGGAAGTGAAATCAGGTTAATGAAACACATTGCATAGGGGTCAGAGAGTGTAACCCAGGTTCAAGTAATTGGTTTACAATCGTCCGGTGGATGCCTCTCTTTGTAACTACTGCTTGGATCTGGCCTGCAGTCAACGGCAGGGCCGGCATTAGGGAGGGGGAGGGTGGATAAGCGAGTCTAATGTACTCGGGCCCTCCCGGCTGATGGGGGGCCCGATCACCTGCTGTACGGGCTCGACAAGTTGTAGAACTAAAAAAAAAGTGAAGGGTCGCCCATTTGGTGTCAGGGAGGGGTCCTAACCGATGAATTGGCCAAAGGCCCCCAACAGGTGACTGCTAAGAACGCTTACCCCAGGCCCCAAAATCGTTGTGCCAGCCGTGGTCACCAGTCTGCCAGCAATAGCCACCCACACAATTTGGCGGTCTTCACGCGCTGTTGTCCTTCTGTATGGACCTGTGCCTGCTCTAGGAGTACTAGAGCCTTCTTTCATTCACTGTGTAAAGGTAGCCATACACGTGGAGGCCGGGCCTCAAGAAAAGAGCCTGCGGGACAGGCCTCAGGGATTTCATCGAAGTTGCCCTGCACACACACGTGGCGTTAAAATCCTCAAGGGTTTCTCGGTCTCAGAGTTGGCTTCACGATGGCAGCATCCGTTGACGTTCACGCATTGGCTGCTGTTAGTTTGTTAATCGCGGAAAACAGCGCTAAATCTCGCGCAAAACAGCGCATCAGAAGAAGTGTATGATGCAAAGAGTGGCTACTCAAAAGAGGAAAATATTCTCACACAAATCTTCTTTCGGAATTGAAGTATTTTCCCAAATATTTTCATAATTATTTGAGGATGGACGAAGAAACTTATTTACATCTGTTATCGTTGGTATCGTTCTATTTATTACAAAGAAAAATACGGCTATGTGGGAAGCAATTTCGCCCCACAAAAGACTTACCACTATGCTGCGGTTTTTGGCAACGGAAAGAAGCTATGAAAGTCTCAAGTCTTCAGCAATAATTTCTCCTCAAGCCCTTGTATATATCATACCAGGAATATGCGAGGCCATTTATAAAGTTCTTCGCAAAGATTATATGAAGAGTTCTCTTTGACACAATGATATTATTTAATATAACTGATTTATTCCCATTCCTAATTACATCAACAACATAAAATTAAGCTTAAATGGCATAAAAACTAAATTAAAATAATATTAGTTTAAAATCATGAAGTCATTAATATAGTTGATCATAATGTAATGTAAACCCAAATTAAATCATGTGACATCATTTGTATTATAATTTGATAGAACAATTGCTGCTGTGTCGTTATTTTGAGGTAATTTATCAAAATGTGCTGGTGGTTTATAATGATCTTGCGGGTGTTTCTGGAAAAGGTTGTGGGCTGGAAAAAAAATCCAGAACTGCTGCCCACAGCCGGAAGTAGGCATTCTTAAACAGCCCATTTCGGCTTGAAACAGAGTGCCATAAATTATTTTTTCTATTTCCATTTGATTGGTCGGAAAGCCACGTAATTTCATGGCAACGGTTTTGCCAACCCCGTGGTGCCCGAGCTGGAAACTTGTGAGCGCCGCAAGTTTCCCCACACCGTAAACTCCTACCATGCCTCAACGACCACCGTAATGTGTGGCGGTGGAACGTTGTGTGCCTAGGAGAATGGGGATCTTAGCTTCATCGCCCGGATCGCGAGGATGGTACAAACCTCTATAAAAATAACCTCAACCTCAAGGTCATACACGTGCCGAGGAGGTGCATGGGTGAGAGGCGGATCACTCCCTAGCGTGCAACCTCAGTGGCACCTGCGCACCCCTGTTGTACTAGCCGGGGGACTATGGAGGTAAGGCCCCCTGTATGTTGGCTCCGTTACTCGTGGGACCAAAATTAGATTAAAAAATAACAAAAATCCTCATTGTGGCTCGGTGGACCACATGGTTCTTCAAACACCCATTCAGGAAAGAAAAGAGCAAGGGTAGAAAGCCCTCCTCCTGAAAAGAACAATGGTAACGGGAAGGATTGTCAAATAGACAATGCCTTCGTTATAATGGCACGAATGGAGGGATCTTTTGAAAAGATCTCTCCATTCTATATTCACAAAGGTCTATAGGGTATTGCGGGTACCCTAAAATCCGTCAAAAAGCTGAGGAACGGGACCCTGCTTTTAGAAACATCCACTAATAAGCAGGCTGTCCTTCTTAAGTGTGAGAAGCTCGGGGAGTTCGCAGTAAAATACGAACTCCATAATACTCTCAACTCTAGTAAAGACGTTGTCATATGCCGCGACCTAGCTGATATTACTACCGAGGAACTCCTTGAGTAGTTGTCAATGGACCATGTGGGTTGAGGTTCTTCAGATCAAACGAAGGGTTAGCGGCAGTCTTGAGAAGACAGCCACCTTCGTCCTGACGTTCGACACTCCGATGTTGCCCAAAAACATCAAGGCAGGAAATTTGAATTTGAATATTCGCCCGTATGTACCGAACCCAATGCGCTGCTTCAAGTGCCGGCGGTTCGGTCATACGACGGCGACCTGCATGGGCAACCCCACCTGTGGGAAATGTGGAAAGGCGGCTCATGAGGTCGGCATTAGTTGCACCCTCCCACAGATGTGTGTAAACTGCTCCGGGGCACATCCAGCCTGGAGCAGAGAGTGTCGAGTGTACCTTGATGAGAAAAAGGTACAGGAGTTGAAAACCAAGGAACGTCTATCATATGGCGAGGCGAGAAAGAGGTTTAAGGCGCCTGCGCCACCCGTCTTCGCTACTAGCTTCGCCAAAACCTTGTCAACTCCCGTTAGGAAGGCGAGTGTTGCTACACAGACGTCCTTTGCAGACATGGGCACAAGTACAGTGTGCTCATGTCAATGCAAATGTTGCTCCAGTGTCACCAAGGTCATTACACCGAAGACAGTGGATGCTGGTAGCAACACTTCGGCATCCTCGACCACAAAGACAGCAGGTCCAATGGTTCCACCCGCAAAAGCACAGCCATCCGCTACAGCAATGGGTCCCTCTGCAACAGCAGAAGCGGACCCTGTAGCAGAAATAGCATCTGCAAGAGAAGAAGTAACGGCAACGCCATCTGCCAGCAGCGGATGGCAAACAGTGCAGAAGGTTAGGGGTCCGAAATTTAAGCACATGGACCCCACTATGTTTGTGAAATCCCCTACGACTTCTCCTCCCAGATTCCCCTCTGGAAAGGAGAAGGGGAACATGCCTCGGCGGAAGAAAAGTCCGCAAGACTCCGAGGCCTTACAAAGAGAATCGTCTTCGGACACTGAAGACGAGGTAATGCTGGTGGACGAACCTGGTTCCGTTCCTCAGCAGTCACGGGACGATCACCCACCCGACCCGGGGCGGGTGAGTTCGAAGAGGTGAGATGGCTCCCTTACTTCAGTGGATTCTCAACGGCTTTCAGGCTCACAAAGAGGAAGTCCAACTCTTAGCACGGTCTAATCCATTGTCTCTGCTTGCAGGAGACACATTTTAGACTATCGCACCAACCAGTGCTAGGAGGATACGACATTTACAGAAAGAACGATACCAAGGGTGATCGAGCTAAGGGAGGAGTTGCTGTGTTGGTCCGATACACTGTCTGCTTCAAACCCGTTGTTCTCACCCCCTCATTACAAGCAGTAGCGGAGAAAATACACTGTCCAATCTAACTGACCATATGCTCTCTCTGCCACCCAGTTTGTCAGTCGATTACGACGACCTGATTGGCATCGTACGACAACTAACTCGGCCCTTTCTCCTTTTGGGAGATTTCAACGCCCATTATGCGTTGTGGGGTTCAACCTCCAACTGCCCCAGGCTCCGACTGGTTGGTAGATTGATAGAGCAGGATGAAATTTGTATACTGAATACAGGGCAAATGACTCATTTCACCACTGCTTCCGGTACGTCTTCTGCCATTGACCTTTCATTGTGCTCCCCCTCAATTGCAGATTCCGTGCATTGGGAGGTGAATTGCGACCTTCATGGAAGTGACCACTTCCCTATACGGATGCATGTAGCGTTTGATCGCGGAGGAGGCAATAACCGACGCAAATGGAACGTCAGTAAAGCCCATTGGACATTATATCGCCGATCACTATGTCTCCGGCCTTGCCAAGGAATCGCGGAGATGGTGAATCGCTTCACTGACGCGATTCACCATGTGGCTGACGTTTCCATGCCGAAATGCTCCAGAACACTGCGAAGAACTCCCGTTTCCTGGTGGAACGACGAATGTCGTTCCGCTATTCAGGGACGCAGGAGGGCGTTGCGCCGATTTAAGATGTAGCCAACTGCTGACAACTTAGAAGCGTTCCGTATTGCAAGAGTGAAGGCGTGTCGTGTTATTAAGGAGAGCAAAAGAAGGTCATGGCAGAACTTTGTGAGCACTACTAATCGTTCCACAACATCGTCGAAAGTATGGGAGTCCATCCGCCGTATATCTGGAAGGTACTCCCGCCAACCAGAATCTGGTTTACTAGATCGCGGACGCGTAGTCACCGACGAATGAAGCATAGCGCAGCTCATGGCGGAGAACTTCGCCGTTATCACTTCGTCCACCAATTTGGCCCTCGGTTCCAGCAACGCAAGATTGCTGCCGAAAGGCGCGTGCTGTGCTTCGATTCGTCGAATACAGAGACTTACAACTGCCCATTTACATTTTGGGAGCTGGAGTCAGCGTTGAATAGCGCTAACGACACTGCTCCAGGGCCTGATTTGATCCAGTACCAGATGCTGAGTAAAGATACTAAGGAGTACCTCCTGGATATTTTTAACGATATATGGACCAGAGGATACTTCCCCGACTCGTGGAAAGAAGCAACATTAATTCCCATTTTAAAACCAGGGAAAGACAAATTGTTGCCAGGTAGCTATCGTATTATTGCCCTAACAAGCTGCGTTGGGAAGACACTGCAGAGGATGGTCAATCGCGGCCTCGTCTGGTGTCTTGAATCCCGTAGTCTGCTGAGCCGCTTTCAGTGTGGATTCAGGAAGTTCCGTTCCTCCTGGAAGTGGCAATACACGATGCGTTTATACGCAGCAAATATCTTGTGGATGATTTTTTCGATCTTGGAAAGGCCTACGATACTACCTGGCGGCATGTTATTTTAAAACAGTTGCACGAATGGGGTTTTAGAGGTAACCTACCCCATTTTTTAAAGTCATTTTTATCTGGTCGTTGCTTCCGGTACAGAGTCGATAATGAAGTATCAGATCTTTTTATTCAGGAAAACGGTGTCCCTCAGGGGTCAGTTTTAAGCGTTACGATTTTTGCCATTGCTATTAATAGCATTGCAGCCATTATAAGGAGTCCCATACGGTACTCCTTATATGTGGACAACTTTTTAATTTTTATTGCATCGTCCAGCCTTAGAAGCGCGGAGCGGCAGTTGCAGCTTGCGTTTAACAGGCTGGACGAATGGTCAGTGCACACCGCTTTTCGTTTCTCCGCTGAGAAAACCCGTTGTGTACTTTTTACTTGTAGCAGAAGCCTTTTATCAGAGCCCCAACTTACCCTGAAGAACACCGTTTTAAGTTTTACTGATACTGTTCGATTTCTGTGCCTCATTTTAGACACTAGGCTCAACAGGGTTGCGCATCTAAAAGATGTGAGAGCCAGAGCCTTAAAGCTATTATTCTTTTAAAATGCCTTTGATCCCTCCTGCCTGCTACAGTTTTATAGAGCCTTTGTACGGTCGCGTCTCGAGTATGGTTGCATGGTACACGGTTCGGCACGGGACAGTTATCTTCGGATACTAGATAGTGTCCACCATGCAGGAATTCGGCTCGCCACGAGTGCTTATGGCACTAGCCCGATACCGAGCATTTCTGCCGAGTCTGGCCAGCCGCCACTTCCCACCCGGCGGCATCTCCTCATGGTACGACACTATGTGCATATTGCCACAACGCCTGGTAGTCCCGTGTACGACGTAGCGATACGACCAAACTTTGAACAGCTATATGCTAATCGCTGCAGAGAGACCAAACCATTCAGCCACCGTACAAAGGCTGTTTTAGAAGAATACGGTTGTGAACTGCCCGCTTTTTATCACCAGGGATGGAGTAAATCTCCTCCCTGGCTTTTAGAAAGGCCCAGAACGATTTTAGACCTGTCGCGGTACAACAAACTGTTTACCGCTGACAGATTAATTTTAAGTGTTTTTATGGATGTTTTGAATCACCATCGCGATTTTACCCCGGTGTATACGGATAGGTCTAAGCAGGCTAACGTAGTAGGTTGTTCCGTAGTGATCCCTCGAGCGACTTATACATACAAGCTGGATAGCAGGTGCAGCGTTTACACTGCGGAGTGCTATGCCCTGCTAAAGTCGCTCCAGCATATGAAGGTATGCCGCGACATGAAGTACATCATATGCTGTGATTCCCTCAGCTGTATTCAGGCGTTAGCAACCATGTACCCAGCAGACCATCTAGTCCAGGACATCCAGGACGCCCTCCTTTCCCTCCAATCTTGTGGAAAGGAGGTTTAATTCTGCTGGGTACCCGGTCATGTGGGAATCGGGGGGAACGAGGCAGCCGATGCAGCTGCCAAGTTAGCCTGCGACAAGGTCCAAACCGACTTTGCTCCGGTCCCAAAGTCAGACCATGGCTCGGTAGCGATGAGAATTGTTTTTGAGGCAGAGGCAGTGGCTGGAAGTAGAGCATAATAAGCTCCGTCAGGTCAAACGGACCGTTCAGCCGTGGAGCAGCTCCTTCCAGCGGGCGAGGGGGGATGATCTCCTTACTCGCCTCCGTATAGGGCACTGTCCTCTGACTCATGGCTTCCTTCTGCGCCGAGAGGACCATCCGGAATGCGATGCTTGTTTCGTACCTTTGACGGTGCGCCACATTTTAATTGATTGTGTATTGTTTATGGACTTCAGGGCAGACGTTAGCCTGGCCAACGATCTGTCCCTGATTTTAAATAAAGAGACCAGCAATGTGGCTAAGGTTTTAAAGTTCTGTGTATCGGCCGGCCTGATATATAAATTTTTAGACAGGTCGGCCTAGTTTTTGAGTGGATGGGAGGCCCCTTTACAGCCAACCATCCATGTGCATTGTTCTAATTTTTTTATATTGTTTTAATTTCTGTCGCGCTGGCCACTATACAGCCAGCGAGACATGAAGTGTTTTTAAGTCTTATGTGAACCTGTTTGGCCCCTCTACAGCGACCCAGGTGTACAATGGTATTAGGTCCTGGTGGCCCCTTTAAGGCTACATCTTATTTATGTGATTTATTTTATCTGCTGTCTGTATGGTCGACCCCTTTACAGTCCACCATGCAGACAGTATTTTCAGTATAATTTTTAAACACAGCAGAAATAAAATCGCAACACACGCAGACACTCACAAGAAATCCTCGAAGGGCAACTGACCGCAGGACACACATGCTAAGGTTTTCACCCTCCGTACCGGCCTTCGAGGAAATAAGAATTGTTTTTCGGTGAGGATTAGGTCGCACGAGCGGGTCACTGGGGTGCGGCCACGGCCTCTAGGAAATGCCCACACACGTCCCGGGATCCCTCAAGGCCGGGACCATCCCGTACAAATCCCGCGGGTTTCCCGTACGTGTGTGGCGGGCTTTGCGAATCTGTATGCTGACAGTGCACTGCGGCCAGTCATTCGAGAATTTTCACAAATTTCAAATACAACAACTCTCCTACCTCTTTCACAGTTAGATATTTTGGCGTAGAGGGTCACCTTGGCATACTTTGTCAAAAAGGTGAACAAAAACGTGTCATGTTACATTACACTTTTCGCCAATTATGCGATTAAAAACATAGCAATTTTGCACAGCAATAGCTGAGAAATGAATTAGAACAGTGAAAAAAAGTTTAAATTGGCATATTACGTATCAGTTTTTTTTTTTTTTTACTGAAATCATTACATAGTTTGAACAATCGCGATATATGAGGCCTAAACCACAATTAAATATTACGTGGCATAGCGTAAGTTGTTAAGATTTATTTTTAGTATACTTCGTTTTCACTGGGGTTATTATTTGAGCCGATGTCAGCTGTCTCGGCCGTTAAAAAAATCGATCTTCATCACAGGTAATAAGAAAGAAAGGTGTCAGAACCAGTGAAGATTTGGAATCAAGTTTATATCGTGATGCATGATGACACTGACATGCAATACAGGGAATGTATCAACAGAGATCGATAAATGAGGTATCGTTTTGAAGATTAAGTTCTCCATTGTGGTAACATCATATTTTAAGAAATCAATTTTCGGAATTCAACCGTTAATGTGCAAAAATATTATTTCTAAAGCGTGGTATTTTTTTTATTTGCGAAGAGCCATTTATCTCCTTTGGTACGTAACCAAAATCGATAAATGAGATAGCATTATTGTGATAAGATCTCCACTTTTGTGACATCATTTAGGAAAGGTATTTTTCAGAATTCGAATCTTGAAAAGTATCATTACTTCTCAAAGGTTTTTTGTGTCACGATTCCTTTATTTCCCTTGATACCCAACCGAAACTGATAAATGAGGTATCATTTTGAAAATTAATGTTTCAGCTGTGAGCAAATCATTTTAAGAACGGAATTTTTCGGAATACCACCCTGAAAGTATCATTATTTCTATCTTTTTTACTCACGCTCTAAATGACAGCAAAAAAAAAAAAACTTATTTCGTTTTATACCTAACCAAATAGATAAATGAGGTATCATATCAAGGATTAATGTTTCCGCTTTGGTAACATCATAAAATGAAAATTTTCGGAATTTGACCACTAAATGGCTGAAGTATTAACTACCGAGGCCACGCTTATGAGACAGTTCGGAACCAGGCCGTCAGGCCTCGGTGACGTCTTTAATGATTCATGGTGTTAGTGGTAGATAGCGGCAGCCCATATCAGAGATATATCGAGAAACTGGCGTCGACGATAACTGATCGCGTTATAGCTATATGCACAGAGATAGCAATAAGCAGCTTTGCGTATATTTGTTTCTGTGAAGAAAATATTTGTCTTCTGCTGTGCAATTGTCGTGTAATAATTTTACTCGCGAAATTTTGCACACACTACGATCGCATTACCGTTAGATAGCAGCACCACATATGATAGAGATATCTATCCATGTACTATGTGTGTTTTGTTGAGGTCTACAACCGTTCGGCTTTCGGGAAGGGATATTGTTAGGTGTTTACATCAAAGTAGAGGGCTGCAGGACAGCATAGGTCAGTTAAAATCTGAAAGATACTGCTGCAAATGAGCCGGTTCTTCTTTCAACTTACTACATACCTTACTTTTCATCGCATTTTATTTGCGAAATTTTCGCACCGATTAGGAAGCGTGCACATACTACGTGGCTCGGTCCAGGGGGGGGGGGGGGGGGGGGGTTTGGCTGAAATGCTACGCTGGCTACGTGGGGGGAGGGGGGTGTTCCGAGTCAGGCCACGTAGCTTCCTTTCATATCATTTTTCACAGTTAAAATGAGGATCAGAACTCACAACAGCATGTGAATATTTATTTCCCTCAGTTAATTATATCCGTATGTAATTTACAATAATCTGACAAGAGAAAACAGTAAAAATGTCTTCTGGAATCAAAAGGGGGGGGGTTTCACAGGAGGCCAAAATGGATCTACGTGGTTTATGCACGCTCCTTTATCTGCTCGTGATAAACATTGGCGGCAGAAACTTTCGCATCAGACCATCTCGATAGTCATTTATGTTGGCACCACTGTAATTACGTTACAATTGTAACATATACGGGAAAAACGAACTAATGTTAGTAAAATTGACATTACGAAGAGAAAGGAGACCAACAGGTGTTAAATTATATCTTAACACACCCGAAGAAAGCACAACGTAATTAATGTAAAAACTGTAGCACAGTAATACTAAAATGTTTTGGAATCACTAACTATGATAATTTAGAGAAGAATAAAACCGAAACTAGAATGGATGTAGGCCTAACATGCAATTTTTTTGAAAAGACCGAAGTATAAGGGAAGCAGTCGTAGCATTAGAGTTAGTATACCCTGGAGTGATGTCGGGAAAGCATGAAAAACTGAAATTTGGATGGACGGACGGGGATTCGAACCGTAATCCTCTGAAATGCAAGACCAGAGCTCGGTCACTGAAGCTAAAACAAGGAAACAATAAGCCATTTGTGGACTTGCTAGAAAAAGCTTTTGGTATTGTTACATGGTATAAGATATAGACTTAAATAAATAATCATTAGTGAAGCAATCTAACAGATGTACAAGTCCGTGTGTGGAGAAAGCAATCGAGGAAGTGCAAGAATGCGCCATAATGGTTCAAAAATGGCTGAATCCATTATTGTTAGAATTAAACTAGACAAAATAATGACATATAAAAAAATTTGATGAGTATAACAAAAAACAGTTGATTAAATATAAAACGTGGGAGCAGATGTAGTGGAAATAGCAGCGCAGATCTGTTTCGGAAGTTGCAAGTGATGGCCGAATCAAGATGCATGTCAGAAGCCGAATGGATCTAACGGAAAGAACCTTCTTGAAAAATTGAGAAAATAATTTCCAATTTTATCTAGGACTCAGAAGTTTCTGAAACTGTATACGTGAGGAAGTTAACCTTGGACTTCGGGAAAGACAGAAATAAGAAATAATTGACGCACTTGAAATGTAATCTTATATATATATATAAAAATAGACGTGTTTTTTCCTATATTTCACTTTTCAGCCACCACTACCTAGCACAGATCACTGATGTTTGTGGGTGGAAGTAGCATGGAGTTTCCTGTCGTGCACAACGTTGGCCGAATGCCGAAAGCTGTGGGGATGTGGGAGATATAATGATTAAAGTTGGTCAGTGCAGGGCGTTTTCATATTTCGACCAAAATTTGAATCTCCGTATACTTCTCTTTCCTGCCACAACTACATACATAGAGCTTTGGTGTTTGTGTGTGGTAGTAGAATCGTCATTCCTGTCGTGCAATATGGTTGTTAGATGTAGGTAGCTATGGGGGTGTGGGAGATATGGGGGTAGAAAGTGGTCGACCTGTGGCAATTTCATACTTCTGCCAAAGACAAAAGTGTCATGGTGTATCACTTTTCAGCGAAAAACTATAGATCACAGATAACTGGCGTTTGTTGTGTAGTAGTAGCAGAAAGTCACCTTTCGATCACAACAGCGGCCGATTTTCAGAAACTGTGGTACTGTGGTAGATATGGTGGTTGTAAGTGGCCGACCAAGGATATTTTCGTATTTCGACTGTCTCCGCATATGTCACTTTTCTGCCACAACTACATAGCATAGAGCATTGGTGTTTGTGTTTGGTAGTAGAATCGTATCTCATGTAGTGCACTATGGTTGTTAGATGTCGGTAGCTATGGGGGTGGGGAGAATGGGGGTTGAAAGTGGTCGACCTGTGGCAATTTCATACTTCTGCCAAAGACAAAAGTGTCATGGTGTATCACTTTTCAGCGAAAACTATAGATCACAGATAACTGGCGTTTGTGTGTAGTAGTAGCACAGAGTCACCTTTCGATCACAACAGCGGCCGAATTTCAGAAACTGTGGTACTGTGGTAGATATGGTGGTTGTAAGTGGCCGACCAAGGATATTTTCGTATTTCGACTGTCTCCGCATATGTCACTTTTCTGCCACAACTACATAGCATAGAGCATTGGTGTTTGTGTTTGGTAGTAGAATCGTATCTCATGTAGTGCACTATGGTTGTTAGATGTCGGTAGCTATGGGGGTGTGGGAGAAATGGGGGTTGAAAGTGGTCGACCTGTGGCAATTTCATACTTCTGCCAAAGACAAAAGTGTCATGGTGTATCACTTTTCAGCGAAAACTATAGATCACAGATAACTGGCGTTTGTGTGTAGTAGTAGCACAGTCACCTTTCGATCACAACAGCGGCCGAATTTCAGAAACTGTGGTACTGTGGTAGATATGGTGGTTGTAAGTGGCCGACCAAGGATATTTTCGTATTTCGACTGTCTCCGCATATGTCACTTTTCTGCCACAACTACATAGCATAGAGCATTGGTGTTTGTGTTTGGTAGTAGAATCGTATCTCATGTAGTGCACTATGGTTGTTAGATGTCGGTAGCTATGGGGGTGTGGGAGAAATGGGGGTTGAAAGTGGTCGACCTGTGGCAATTTCATACTTCTGCCAAAGACAAAAGTGTCATGGTGTATCACTTTTCAGCGAAAACTATAGATCACAGATAACTGGCGTTTGTGTGTAGTAGTAGCACAGAGTCACCTTTCGATCACAACAGCGGCCGAATTTCAGAAACTGTGGTACTGTGGTAGATATGGTGGTTGTAAGTGGCCGACCAAGGATATTTTCGTATTTCGACTGTTCCGCATATGTCACTTTTCTGCCACAACTACATAGCATAGAGCATTGGTGTTTTGTTTGGTAG
>JARYHS010012519.1:10076782-10342143 GCA_031002005.1 Vandiemenella viatica
TAAGTGTTATAGTTGAGGCAGTTTGCATCTCGTGGAATAACAGTAGCAACAAAACGGACAGCAATGAAGATTGGAAGTATATCAGTGTTTCATAGCTGTGCAGCTGCGAAAACAGAAAACCTTCTTGATATAGCACAGTGTGTTGAGGAAAATTGAAATGAATTGCTAGAGGTTAGGAAGTAGTACTGTGCGATGAATGTCAAAATTGAATATGACCTTTGCGTAATAGCTTCACATTTTCGGGAAGATCGAGCATTGCCACACTCATTGAGTGTTTGTACCTGTTTCTGTAGTGTAGTGAGATAATGAATGTAGACCTATATGACAGGAAAATTGCAAACGATAATCTACATTTACAAAGTTACAGATATATGGATATTAAGAATCGTTGCATGATTGCAAAGATCACGAAAACTGCTTCGTCCAGTAGTTGTACGTACATTGCGGGCTATTTTTGGGTGATAGAGCTACAAATAAAGGAACTATTGTATTTATTCGTGTAATATTGGTTACGATTAGCATACTGTGATGATATACACCTCAAAGTTTAAGCAAGATTCTATGTTTTCAAACTGTAACCCCATCAAATTCTTTTTCTTTGCTTATAGCTTTGCACCCCGTCGACGTCAAGGTCGTTAGATGTGGAAAGGTTTGGGGTTAAGGAACGGGAAAAGAATTCGGCCATGGCCGTTTGTGAAGGAACCATCCCGGCATCACGGGGAGTAATTTAGGGAAACGATGAAAAACTGAAATCTGGATGGCCGGAAAGCGCAAACGACATTCTACACTGAAAACGCCACAATCACAGTCATCCGAACATTGTTACAATGAGGAAGGCAAGGGGGAACCATTCCAGTTCATCTTGCCAGACGTCCCCATGGACGGGTAAACATTCCCCGAGGTAGCTACTTATGTCCGTACACGGGCAAGGCGTTCATAGACGTTATTAAGTTATGCCAGGGAATTTTGTATTCAGAAAAAATTTAATTTTCTAATCTGTTGCTAAGAGATCGAGTGTGATTATACAGAAATCTTGTTTTAGGTCAAAACCTAGGGTTTAAAACAGTGAAAACCTTATGGAAATGTGTTCAGCAGTTTTACGTAAGTCAGAAAAATAGATAGAATCCGGTCAAAAATATCTCTTTGTATATAACCCTGCATCGGTATGTCTGTCTGTTTGATCTGGCATCACGTAAAAACTACTGAATAGATTTTGATAGAGTTTTCACAGTCTGAAACCTTATCAGCTAACTAAAAATCTTCGATATGTCTTATGGTGTAAGTGACTTGAAACTGGACAGACAATTAAATCTGATCTTAACCTCAAATTTTTAAGCGCTATATTTCATTTGTTTTCGTAAGGTTGCTAAGAGAGGACTCGGTATCTCTCACTAATGATGATTGTATTAGTCGGTCTTGATTTATAAGAAATAGAATGATAAAATTTGTAAATTAAAATTGCTGAATGTACATTAGCGTAGGTGAACAGAAATAAGGTCCAATCATATTTGCTGATATGTCAACTCGAGGACTAGAAACCACAAGAATATTGAGAATTGGGTCAATGTAACGTGACAGAAAAATTTGTGTTATCTTGTACTGTCATTCTGAATAGGGTAATGTAAAACATTCTTCCAAGAGCCGCATAATTATTCAAATGATTTGATATGAACGTAGCAAATGAGTAATGAGGTACTGAGCAAAGGAAAGAAGGTAAAGATGAAAGACAGAGGCCAATGAAGTAGATGCACGTAGTGAAAACTACTTGACCTAATAATTACAAAAGGCACATCATCTAGAATAGCATGTTACATTTCAATAAAATTTGACGAATTGTTAGTATGTGGGGGGAAAACATGGTAGTATCTGGAGAAAAAAAGTAGATAATTTATGTAGTAGTAGCTAGAAGAGTGGGCAAAATAATCCTGTAGTGGATGATGCCAAAAATACAAGTATTGTTCCAGTTTAACAGTTCTCTTTGCGTTTATCGAGTTCACAAATCTGCCTCTTTAGCTGGAACGGTTTTCTCCTTTTTGCAGAAGATGTATATTTATATATTTTTTGTACCAATGTAAAATGGAAAGAAGACGTGAAACTCACTTGTTTTGATTGTACTCCTGAGAGAAGATTACATCATTCGCTTTGAAATCAGTTTTCTTGTATTTAGTTGCAATCTCAGTGGTGTAATTTTTTTCCAATGTACCGTTGATGTAATGTCTTATTTCGTAACGACCACTGTAAACGTAGTTAACTGGACATAAAATCTCTAAAAAAGAAAAAAATACATTATTTGTGTTTCTGAAGAAAATCTTAAGACAACGTGAGATTTTAACCGAACAAATGGTCAACTCTTATCACTTACCTGATTCGCGGTGCCTTTGAGTTGTAACGAGCCGCGCTGTCGCCACGTTACAAGGTGCATTTTTATTATATATGTACAATATAAGAGTAATTTACATAAATCTTGGGCGACCACGTGAATAGATTTTTGTTGTAATTTTATAAAGTACGCAAGATTCCAAGTGAGGACTGTAATGAAATGGTGAACTTATACAGTGTATCGTAGCAAAGCGAATATTAAAGAGTTATTGAGCTATGTAGGCTTGAAGCTAATCTTGGTGTTTCCGAGCCATGGCGACAGGACGTCGCAGATTTGGGATTTGCCAGACCACACACACTGCTCCCTGGGGATGGTCACTCACCGAGCGGGGAAAGCCTGCCGTCCGAAACCCGAATGTTCTCTCGCCCCGGCGAACTTAGCCGAATATGTCCGACCTCTGTTGGATTCTTTGGCCAAATCACATATCGAGGATATCACGTGACATTAGGTGCCGACCTGAAGGTCCAATCAAAATGAGCGTATAACTCAAAATCCTGGGAATTTTTGTTGTATGTGAGCTTCGAGACTACAAATGGGCGGAGCAAGAAGTTTTCCTCGTGGACCGAAGAGCGAGGAGCTGGACATTCTGGATTCTAACTTCGATCGCACCAGTCTGAGGTTGACTTGAAAAATCGACTTCTTTCACTTGCCTTGCTGGAGCGAGCGTATCACCGCAACACAGCCGGTAATGCGATGATGCGCATTGCCAGACCAGAGATGCCTGTAGCCGACTTGTGAGATAATCTCACATATCGTGGGTCCGCTACACTCATCACAGACATCAGACGCAGAACTACAATGGTAATTTATTACGACCAAGCCATGTGATTGTGCATTCCGTGAAACAGAACCCGTAAGCGACTTTGAGAGGATAGGTCCATGTTCTCACTTAGTAATTGTAAAAACCCCTGAGCTAGCGGCATAATTTGCCAGAACTAGTTATTTTCGAATGATATATTGTTCATTCTGGCGCCCATGATTTTCTTGTTTAACTGTAAAGTCACAGTATTATGATACCTTTGTCTGAGGTCATCATAACTTGTATTTTTATTGTTCCAACTGTCATTATTTCTTGCATTTTGATTCTGAGATATTTAAAAGTAAATATACAGTTGTTTGCTTGCTCATGACGGCTAATTGTAACTCTGAGCGTTGCTTTTATGATTTTGCCGATTTGTGTTAATGTTAACGATAAATTCGCTCAGACTTGTAATCGCCAGTGATCAGAAAATAAATGTCATATTGTGACAATTTTTCCTAAATTCCAACTAACGTCGAGATTCTTGCAAAATTAAATAATTTTCACTCCTTCATAAAAATTAAAATTAAAAATCCACAATTATTAATCATAAAGGTATGAAAGATAACTGTAATGTGGTTTGCCCACCAAGGCACCCACCACAAAATGTCGCCCAACGCTGGTGCCAGATGAGACATTACTTCTTAATGTCTGCGAACTTGGTGGCATAATTCAAATTAATACTATTTGGAGCCCAAAATTCAGAAAGTTTCATGGAATGTTGCACATGGTTTTTTGGCTGTTTTATCATTCTTGAAGTCAATAGAAATTCATACAAGATTTTATTTTGATGTTTCACTTATATTTTAATGCATAAAGTTCATTTTGTTTCAATGCATAAAATTTATTTTGTTTCAACGCATTAAAAAGAAGTTCATTTGTGTATTTCAATTGAGATGCAATACACTTTGTATTGTAACAATTTTGTGATCATTTTTCAAATTTTTAAATGAGTAACTTCAGTGTTGATTTCTTAAAGCATGGTAACTTCTAAGAAAATTAAAGACACGCATGTTTTGCCTATGTGTTTGAAAGTAAGTCTGCTTTCATGGTGTTGTGTTGCATGATTCATCGTTGCTTTTCTCGTGCTGTATTTTGGAGGGGTATATGTATTTGTGTGTATTGAAATTCGCGGTATTTTGTTGTTGTGAGTCTAGATTTCGTCATTGCACAATTGCGGTGTAAATTCATTCGTTGTGTGTTCTTATGAAGCTGCGATCCCGTACAATAAAAGGTTTTGATATGGATGATCAGTCTGATAGGCAAAAATCTCCCGAAATCATGAACGAGGTTCAGTTAACAGAATGCGGAATATTGGCTGCTGGGGAGGGGAACGTAAGTTCTGAAGTTCCGACCCATTCATATAGTTCGCAGTCTACTTTGTCGCCACAAGAAAATATGGAAAATTTTTCGTTTCCTGTAGGTGAAATGACACAGAATACGCCCACACATTCAGAACAGACACAACAAATGGCCCAAATTCCTGTAGAGTCACCACCCCCATCATCACAAATGCTAAACATGTTGATGGCTGCAATAGAGCAATTGAGCCAGAAAAGTAGCCAGCAATCTCTGGAATCAAGGCAGCAATTTGAGCAGCAATTTGATTCACATAGACAGGAATTAAACAAGCGTTTTGATTCACAAAAGGAGGAAAATAAGAGCACGAATCAACAATTAATGCAGGAAATTAATTCGCAAAAACGGGAATTAAGCCTGCATTAATTCACAAAAGGAGGAATTAAACAAGCGGTTCGATTCACAAAAAGAGGAATTTCTGGAATTAAAGCAAAGTTTTATACACGATTTGATTCGCAAGCTGCGATATTAACAAATTTGGACGGGAAATTATCCACCTTCCGTTCTGAGATCACAAAAACACACAGAAGTATCAACTGCCGCGATTACCGATGAATGGATCGAAATTGCACAAGTAGAACAAAGCCAGAATACAGACCAACAGCTGGTAAACTCTGAGGAATGCGAGCTTTCCAACATTACGTGTGTCGATGGCATGGTCGAAGCAGTTCCACAAATGCAAATTTGCAATCGGACACTGCTCGGAGACGTAGCAGTAACGCGGCAGATTACTGAGCATAGTGTCTGCAAAAGCGTTGGTACAGTGCAAAAATCACTCAGAACGCAAGTGAGTCGGTTGTTAAAGTCACCACTCAACTCTTAGTCAGTGAAATTGTCAGTTTGTACGCAAAAATATCTGAAATCAAGAAACACAATTTCAGTTGTCTTGGATCCACAGTTAAGTGCAAACTGTCAGTAAAGCATAAGACATTTGTAGGGCAGGAGAGGAAAGATGTACAGTACATGTCGTTCTTGAAAGTCAGACAAGAGTCGGCAAGTTTTTCAATCATCGGAGAAATGCGAAATCAGTCTCAGAATTCACAGCCTATCAACATCGCGTGGAAATTTTCTGTCTGTCCGTAACTTTGTGTGGAACACTACACAATTTGTTCATTCCTTGCGGTCAGAAAAGACGCAATTGTCAGCTGGACCAGTTAGTAAGTGGCGTCGGTCGACGGACACTATACCTGTTCCAGGAATGTCATTAGCTGTCGGGCACAAACCGCCGACGTCTGTACCTTGTAAGCCCAAGCTTCTACGTCCTTCGAAATCTGTTGTTGAAAGCGTAAAGACGAATATTCACGACGCAGAATTATTTTCCAGAGGAAGATCCATGGACGTCTCAAATTCGTCTTGTAGGCATTGTTCAACAAGTTGTGTAGCATGCCAAATACGATGACGAAAAGGCTGACTATGAATTGACCGATTTGAATCAAAAAAAAAGGGAAATTAAATGTACAGTACACATTCTTTTAGGTTAGACGCCTTACCGAAATTAATCATGCTTGAAAAACGCCGATGCCGTTTCGCTAGTCTAAACCGTCTGTTTTGCTGGAAAGATTAGATAAACGGAAAATTAAAATTCCAGTTACCAAATTTGCACTTACAGTTAAAGCTACTTAGGATATTTCCATATTCGGAATTTTAATGCTTATTTCGCTATTCCGAACTTTATATTTTGTCCACGTGAAATATTAATAGTCACTTTTGACTTTCACGCTGTTAATTGGACTTGATTTGATAAAAATCCTGAAATATTAAATGTTTTCCTGAGCCAATAAATTGATACGCACTCGCGGAAAATGAAGCGCCATTAGCAAGCACATTTCTTGTCTTCGCAATCACAATGAATCTGACAGCGATACAAATATTGTGATATGCTTTCTAAGATGTATTTTGTGACATAAACGAAAAGGGTTTCAACATTTTGTGATGCATGAGTTCGATGTAACGTTTTACCTTAGGTAGTTGCATTATATCTTTTCTGAGCAGAAGTGTACAGCGAGCGTAATATCGCTTTGTCTGTGTTGATCGAAGATCGCAAGTTATCTCGTCAACGTATTTACTTCTTGTTTTGTGTATCTATAAGGGTGCTAACGTGCCATAGATAATGCCCTATAGAACACGAAACCTTGCCAGAAAGATTTGTTTAAATTGTGTTGTCATCACAGAAATTAGGAATCATAAGTTGAAGATTACAGATATACAGGAGGTTTTCACAATACCTTGCTGTTATTTTGCTAACGATAGCGCGAGGTCGAAGAGCAAAAGTTAAAGGCGACTGCATTTGTAAAGGCTAAGGGAAAAACTTTATTTACGGGATATATTCAATAATTCAGCTAACTTTGCAAGTTAAGGTAATTATATTTGATGCTAACTTCAATTGAAAAGGAATTTTGTATATGATAAATGCACAGATGGTGAAGACGTGAACAATAAGATTATTGGTGATATCGACGTTTTTCCTGCTATATTTCTGGCCTTATTTGGTTGGCCAGAGTGATCTCGAAGAATTGTTATTTGTTGACGGACGGACAAACCGAGATCGGGCCTCATAACGCCCGGAACTTAAAGCCATTTCATACAAAGTAACGGTTTCGAAAGAGTGGGAAACAGCTACCATCGAACAGCTGAGGTCATTAGCGCAGGTAGGCAGCTGAACTCAACCGGCAGGTTCCTAGAATTCTGGCAGGTAGCGAATACCCAAGAATGAATGGGAAAGAAAACAAAAGTTTCACGCCTCGTTCTAGCGGTATTTCGCGTACCCTTACTGTAAATTGTATAGTATTCCGTAAATTAGATTAAAACTATTGTTGGACAGCACATGTTTTGCTCAGAATTGTGTGCACTCAACAAAATAATTTCAAGGTTTATATTGTTGCTTTATATAGATTCATAGTATTCTGCTAGCGTGAAATCTCAAAATTGCTTTGTATTGGCAAACGGAAAACCTGAGATCGTACCGTTCTATGCACAAAGCTTACGACCTTTTCATACAAGCTAAAGAAGCATAAGTGTATAAAAGAAAATATTCGCTAACTGGGATGCATTTTCGGCATAAAACGTGGAGTATACGGACATGTTAAGAGGGTTATAATAAATCCTAAATAAAAAAAAAAAAGGGAGAAAATTTTATTCTTTGAATGTCGAGATAATCTCGAGTCATCAATAGACCCATTGTGAAGGAATCGTAATATTACCGAGGAATGATAGTTACGCTATTCATTATCCTTTCAATTTGTGTGCCGAATGGATATTTTGGGTCCGCTTGTACGCCAAAGATGCTACAGCGACTTTGGTTGACGATGATGAAAGTTCACGTCAAACCGCATAATGTCTCATATGGGAATGGTAAATTTTATAGAAATTCCATTACATATACCCATGAGCAAATACAGTTTCCTTTCGCCATGAAATTCGCAATCACTTCACAGACGGTATATTACAAGTTAGAGATGTCGACCAATGAAAGACTAATTAGGAGACCACCTAACATTCAACGAGTAAGGTTCATAATTTACGTAACAAACTAAAACATGTACTTACATCGTTCATTCCACACCACGTTGAATTATAAGTAAATGCCACGTCATTAAAATCTAAGATTACAGTTAGTGATATTTGACCATGAACACGGGCACATCTTCTCTGAAATGCTTATTGAATTAACCGTCGGTCATGACGAAATCACGTCACCGAATCCGACTAAACTATTCCGTTGTTTTGAGATTAAAACCGCGCAATGTAATGAGATATTTTACGCTCACCTCTAGCATCTTTATGGATGTTTGTTGAAGGCAGAATTATTTTTATGCACATGAGTAAAACATCACGCTAAATTGTAAATACAATGTATAGTTCAACCACTTTCTGCATAAGTGTTCTGACAATGTTTTGTTTTATTAATGTGTTTCATTTTAGTGATTTAATGATAAGATTTGATACAAGATATTTTCAAGATTATTATTATTTAAACATGTATGTAAATAATTTCTTTTCATGTATATTTTAGTATTGTGTTTAATATAACTTTGTATTTGGGAAGGCTACCTGAATTCACGTGCTTCTGTTTGTAAAGAATTGTAAGACGGCCAAAAGGACATATGCTCCCGTTATATATTCACCTTACAAGGCAGGAATACCGATGGTTATTGGAATCACATTTAAAATTAATGTAATTATAAAAATGCTTAAGTTTTTGTTGAGTCACAATGGAGATAGAATTAGGTAGTTAAAAATAAAATTATTGTACCATAATTTCATTTTTCACCAACGGCCGGCCATATTGTAACGAGCCGCGCTGTCGCCACGTTACAAGGTGCATTTTTATTATATATGTAATAATATAAGAGTAATTTACATAAATCTTGGGCGACCACGTGAATAGATTTTTGTTGTAATTTTATAAAGTACGCAAGATTCCAAGTGAGGACTGTAATGAAATGGTGAACTTATACAGTGTATCGTAGCAAAGCGAATATTAAAGAGTTATTGAGCTATGTAGGCTTGAAGCTAATCTTGGTCTTTCCGAGCCATGGCGACAGGACGTCGCGGATTTGGGATTTGCCAGACCACACACACTGCTCCCTGGGGATGGGTCACTCACCGAGCGGGAAAAGCCTGCCGTCCGAAACCCGAATGTTCTCTCGCCCCGGCGAACTTAGCCGAATATGTCCGACCTCTGTTGGATTCTTTGGCCAAATCACATATCGAGGATATCACGTGACATTAGGTGCCGACCTGAAGGTCCAATCAAAATGAGCGTATAACTCAAAATCCTGGGAATTTTTGTTGTATGTGAGCTTCGAGACTACAAATGGGCGGAGCAAGAAGTTTCCTCGTGGACCGAAGAGCGAGGAGCTGACATTATTCTAACTTCGATCGCACCAGTCTGAGGTTGACTTGGAAAGTTGACTTCTTTCGCTAACTTGCCTTGCTGGAGCGAGCGTATCACCGCAACACAGCCGGTAATGCGATGATGCGCATTGCCAGACCAGAGATGCCTATAGCCGACTTGTGAGATAATCTCACATATCGTGGGTCCGCTACACTCATCACAGACATCAGACGCAGAACTACAATGGTAATTGATTACGACCAAGCCATGTGATTGTGCATTCCGTGAAACAGAACCCGTAAGCGACTTTGAGAGGATAGGTCCATGTTCTCACTTTGTAATTGTAAAAACCCCTGAGCTAGCGGCATAATTTGCCAGAACTAGTTATTTTCGAATGATATATTGTTCATTCGTGGCGCCCATGATTTTTTTTTAACTGTAAAGTCACAGTATTATGATACCTTTTGTAAGACTACTTGCCTTTCTTGTGGTTGAACTGATACTTATGGTAGACCGAACTTCGTGCTTGCTAAAGTTTTAATTACTAACATACAGCACCCGAAGTTGGATAAATGAGTTCGTAGTCGCCGCCGGTCGCCAGACAGGGTCCAAACCAGTCCGATAAAAGTGTGAGGATAACTAACTAAGAGAAATCTTCAAAAGTAATGAAAATCTGTTCTCCACACATTTATTTGAATAAAGTACACATCGAACCAGTTGGCCACTATCAGAATTTAGATGATAAGGCTATTGAAACTTCGTAATCCGTCGATTGCAAGATTCTTAGAAACAAAAGGAAAGTTTTTTAATCCAAATCAGTCCACACTATATTACTTTCGATGCCACACTTCACTGTTCTGGTAACTCAACCCACTGTTCAAATCAATTTAAAACATACGTCGCAATGGTTAAACAAGTTCATTCTTCTTCTTACTTCTTGCTACACCCGCACAGTTAGTATAGCGTCTCACATTACGCGACGCGAGCCGTCCGCTACAAAACCTCGATAACGACTGACTTTAAACAATGTAATCATGCGCTCACTTCGGCGCTACTTGCGGGTCGGCGGAATGCTACTGTTATGTTACATTCCCCAACTACCAATTTGTGATAATTGTTCAGGTTTTTTTTTTTTTCAAAAGAAACTGAAGAATTATCATTACAATAAAAAAGAAAATTTACAAATACCAAGTTTCAGACTCTCAAGTGTGGCCAACCTACTAACATAAGATACACAAAGCCATTTAACATATTTAAATTAAAAAAAACAGGCACACAAACAACATCAAGAAAACATATACAGAAAAAAATACACGAAGGAACCACATGAAATTGTCATAGTTTTCGTGGTCACAGTTCTCAAATAGACTGTCAACTCTCACAAAAATAAAACTGAAAAGAAAGAACATATATACACCATGACAAAAAAATATTTCCGCTTCTACCGTAGGCTCTATGGGTGGAGTCCTCGGTTGCGACACTGGTAGAGGTCATTAACCTCTATACGACTTTTGTCGAAGCACTTCACGCACTACACTGCACTACACAAAGCCTACTGTTGTTGCTGCAGCTGCTTTGGCATTTTTTCAGGCAGGGTACGAGAGTGGAAATGTGGATTTAGTTTATTGGCTTTAGCCGGAAAAAAATTAAAGATTTGTTCGCCGCAGCGATGAGGTAATCGGCCTACGCCAAATAAAAATTAGAGAAAAAAAATAAGGATAAAGGGTGTCCCCTCCTTTTAGTCAGATAAGTCTTCTGGTAACATTTTGTAGGGTTTAAGGGAAGTAACATTGAAAGTACCCCTGATATTTTGACCAACAGGGTACACTAATAAATAGGAATTCTTCCTAGGGCAGCTAGCAATCCGATACGGGCCTTCATACAAATACTTAAACTTCCTAATTTCTTTGTTTACGCTAGAGGACTTATAATGAGTCTGCGCCAGTACCAGATCACCCGGCTTATAGTCGATTGCCTTCCCTCTTTGATCATGCCGCTTCTTCCTCCTCTGAGCTTTCTTCTTCATCTGCTGTTGTTGCGAGTACATTAAATCCTCGCTGTCCTTTTCGACCAATAATTGTGACAGCTGCACTTCTTCCTCACTAGGCTCATCATAGCATACAAACTCCTGCACCTCTCCTCTTGAAATGACTCTAACTTGAACCGCTTCCTTTCCTTCTTCACGAATTTTGGTTTCATAACTTATATTCACTCTTTTTCCTTCCGTAATAAATTGCAGACTATTCTCTTCCCAGTCCAGTTTAACCATTTTCTCGGCAAGCCAATCGACTCCCAGAATTAGATCAACGGTTAATTTAGGGATAACAAATGCTTTTATTTCAATCCTGTGTCCTCCAATCTCACCATCTACTCGAATTTGCTGGGTGATTCTTTTAATTTTACCCCCATTTGCTACCGTAACTGTCATTCCTTGTACCGAGTGTAAACATGCGTCAGGTTCATTCACAAGGATTTGAAATAGGCTTTCCGACACACAGGATATGTCCGCGCCAGAATCTATCAAGGCTTCTACTTGTCGTGATTTAAATTTCACCAAAACAGTAGGTGTACGGGCTTCTTTTCTCCTTAAAATTCCTTCTTCTTCCAAAATCTTCTCTCGGGTCGTTATTGTAGACTGAAAAGACTTGTGATTGGAGCCGTTAGATTCGCTTCATTATTCAAATCTGAGTAGCAAGTACTAGTAATGTCCGTTAATTGCTTGTCACTATATGGTAAATCTTCGTCCCGCCGCAACTTATCTTTACTCTTCCATTTTATTGACTTCCTGTCAATTCTTTTCTCTTCTTCATATATCTGTGACTGCTTCAGCTTCCCGACATCTTCTTTACAAGTTCCGTAGTCTGTGGGTATTGATCTTTCCTTTCCATAGCTCGCTTTAGTTGACAGAAATGTTTCGCATTGTTCGTATACCGCGCCAGCGGCTGCCGCGTGCTTCAAATTATTTTTGGCACAGGTACCAACACTGTTTACGCCTGGACTGTTACGCGTGTGTTGGCTGCCGTCGCGCTCGCCGGCTGCGCCGTCATGAAATACATAAGACTTCCGCACAACTTTAATCCCGTCCAGGCTTACCTCGCCTGTATCCATATTTTCCGAACCATCAATCCTATTAACATCATCTCACCCTCGCGTAATTTCCTTTGTTCTCTCCAAATGTGTTCTTGAATTCTTTCGTTTTCAATTTCAAAAATGTCATCTTCGCCTTCTCCTCTGATCTCAGATTCTCCGACTTCCCTTTTCCCTGATCAATTCATTTTCATCTTCTACCTCATCCGCCTTCAATTCTTCATTGTACTGGTAAATAAAATTTTTCTCGTATCTTATCGGTTCTTCTTCAACTTCGTTATTAAATACTGTATCATATAGACTATATTTCTGGTTGATCCTTTTTCCGCCTCAAGCCTATTTTTTCTTCTTTTACTAATACTATTTTCTCTGTATTCGGCCTCTTTTCTGCCTCCGCCGCTGGCGAAGCCTTCTCAGTGGCAGGCACTAGTTTAAATGTCTGGTATTGTCTTCTGAAACCACTGCTACCCTATGTTCTTCATTTTGCGGTCGGTAGTTATGATTCTGGAACCGCCTATGAGATTTTCCTTCCTCTATGTTTTCCTTTCGAACTCCGTCTTGCCGGCCTGAGTTTTCCGGTTCTTGCCGAAAATTTTTATTCCCTTCTCTTCGGTGGTTTTCCTGTCTGAATCCGTTATTTTGAAAATGATTAGTGTTATGTTGTCCCTGGTATCTTGTTCTGTACATTCTTTGCTCTTGTACATCTAATCTTCCCAGCATATCTACAGCATCCTTTATGGAGCGGATCTTGTGGCTAGTAAGTATTAGCTGTGTCTGTTCCGGTAACCTAGCCGCAATCATTCGTACATACTCTTCTTCACTATGAGGCTGGTCTAAGTATCGGCAAGATGCATAGCACCGCATGAAAAAATCGGTTTGCGATCCTCTTCTCGGATCATAACGGTCACCGCACATTAATTCTGATTTTACGCGATCTGCCGCTCTGCCGACCAGTAAAGATTCAAGAAATCTTCTTTGAACTGCTCGAAAGATGAAAATCTCCTCCTCTAATTGCTCTGCCCACAGTCGGGGTCCTGCTCTTAAATGCTTTATTACCATATTAATTTTCTTCTCCTCACTAGCAGCCATAAAAGGTGGAAAATTTTCGAAATTTTTAATAAACTTTACAGGATGTATGCCATTTCGGTCCGAAAATTCTTCCCAATCAATCTTTTCGTCGTAGCAATGAACAGGAATTACGGTGCCCTTTCCGGTTTCTTTGTATTTACAGAATTCTTCTCTCACTACACCCGGCACTTGTTTTAATACTTCTTGCTTTATAATTAGCGGCGCATGTACCTTCATTCTCTCATCCACAAATACGGCAGTTGACACTTTTAATTTCTCCAACTTCTCATCCAGCTGTTCCACCTCCGCAGTTATCTCTTTCATCCCAAATTTCACTTCCGCATAGCCCTGTCGGGTACCTTCTTGCAATGTTTGGAACTGTCCTTCTATCGTCTTTATACGGTGGCAGTGACTATCGCTTTTTTCTTGCAACTGCACATACTGTTCTTGCAAGGCGTCTGTTTCCTGGCGCAAACTATTAGTTTCACCCTTTAACTCTTGTTTTAAACCGGAAAATTGGGTTGTTAGGTCCTCTGCTCGCATATTACACAAAGCACGATACTCTTCCATATCCTTACGTAATTCAGCTATTTGGGATTTGTGTTCTTTCAGAGACTTAGAATGTAACATTTCCGCGTCAGATTTTAGCTCAGCTTTTAGATTATCGAGCTTGGAATCAAAGGTTTGAGTACTTAACTTAAGATCTGAATCTAACTTTTCAAATTTATCATGGAGGATTTCAGTACTTGATTTGAGATCCAAATTTAAATTTCCAAACTTGGAATTTAAGATCTCAGAATTCATGTTTAAATTTTCAAACTTGGAATTTAAGCTTTCAATATTCGTACTCATATCTGACTTTAGTGAGCGCATTTCCGCTCTCAGGATTTCCACCACCTCAGTGAGACTTAGACTAGCGTCTCCTTCCGTACCCGGCATAATTATAAATTTTACACAGAAAACTGGATCAAAAAATATTGTAAATTCGCTTCCCGCGAATCAGACCACAACAACGCCGTTATACACGAAGCGCCAGCTGCTGCAAGCTATCTAGCTAAGCATGCCATTTAAAGAAAAAGGAAACAAAAGGTTGTACTATAGGCATAACTACAGGTGGAATTTAAATAACTGCTTCTGTCATCCCTGATGACAAAGGAGAGTAAAATGTATTGTCGAGTTAGGAGAGAAAAATCTGGTCCGATTTTTTCTTCCTCGATATTTCACAGAAAAAAAAGGAAAATTATCAGAAAAAATTAGGAAAGGATTTAAGCCTTCAAAAATAGCCAAACAAGCAGCGCACAGCGCGTTCTTAGCTTTCGGAGACTCTGCACGACGATTCTTCTTTCTCCCGCCTTCGTCGTCTCGGCTGCCCAGCTCCGCGCCGAACAATGTAGAATGTCTTCCCCGCTGCTCCTTGACCAGCCGCGCTGCCTTCGTCGAGTGGGAGTTCTTCCGCACCTTTGGGTATTGTCGACACTCACTGTTTTGATTGTCGTCGTCTTGATATCACTAGTTTTCCTTTTCTTTCTTTTGTGTGTTTTCCTAGGATTTGAGAAAAATTGTCTCTCCTCCTAGTACTGATTTCTACCACACAGTCCTGTCACTCGTCGCCATGTAAGACTACTTGCCTTTCTTGGGGTTGACCTGATACTTACTGCAGACCGAACTTCGTGCTTGCTAAAGTTTTAATTACTAACATACAGCACCCGAAGTTGGATAAATGAGTTCGTAGTCGCCGCCGGTCGCCAGACAGGGTCCAAACCAGTCCGATAAAAGTGTGAGGATAACTAACTAAGAGAAATCTTCAAAAGTAATGAAAATCTGTTCTCCACACATTTATTTGAATAAAGTACACATCGAACCAGTTGGCCACTATCAGAATTTAGATGATAAGGCTATTGAAACTTCGTAATCCGTCGATTGCAAGATTCTTAGAAACAAAAGGAAAGTTTTTTAATCCAAATCAGTCCACACTATATTACTTTCGATGCCACACTTCACTGTTCTGGTAACTCAACCCACTGTTCAAATCAATTTAAAACATACGTCGCAATGGTTAAACAAGTTCATTCTTCTTCTTACTTCTTGCTACACCCGCACAGTTAGTATAGCGTCTCACATTACGCGACGCGAGCCGTTCGCTACAAAACCTCGATAACGACTGACTTTAAACAATGTAATCATGCGCTCACTTCGGCGCTACTTGCGGGTCGGCGGAATGCTACTGTTATGTTACAAGGTGTCTGTTTTAGTCCGCAGTCCAGATTTCAAGAGGATGGAACAGATAGGCCGTGTCCTCTCTGGACTAAAGGAACAAGAAATATTGCCTTGGAATCCTAAGGAAATCGCTGATATGAAGTTCGAACCTCTTACCTCATGTGGCGTTGACCGTAGTTTTTCCGCATTCAAGAGAATTTTTAACGGAAGAGAGAAGAGGGTTTACTCTTGAAAAACTGTTAAAATATTTCATTGTTCACTGTCATATTAGATGTTTTAAATGAGACGAAATGTTTTGAACATAATAGTGGTTTATGTCACATGTTTTAATTTAAACGATTTATGTAATTTTATAAGTTTTTAAGGAGTATTTGACATTGTATTATAAAATCACAATGTTTATTGCGTGTTTTAAATCTTATTTGCCTTAAAAATGTGTAAGTTCCTAAATCAGGATTTTAAAAACCTATAAAAGCCTAAAACGTGAATTGAATAAACCTAAATTTGGTTTTTTAGATCCTAAAAATCCGGGACTTAGTAATTACAATTCAGAGTGGCAGAATACTATCAAAATGAAAGCATAGAAAGTTAAAGCCACCTCGCTACTTTTAACTCTGTACAGTCAAATTAAGACTACTACTCCAACAAAATTTGAAGTTGGTGACTATGCTAGAAGAAGAAGAAGAAGATATAAAGATAAGTTGAAGGAAGGCTTCCTGCCGAACTGGTCGATAGAAGTGTTTACAACGAGACAAGTAAATGAACAAATCCTGCAATGTATTTAACTACTTTATTTGGTTTTGCAACCGAGAATTACAATAAACAAAACATCTGTGTTCTTTTCTGGTTGAACGAGTGATAAGAAGGAAATACGTGGTGTGGTTTTCGATAAGTCTTATAGTATGTGCATAAAAGAAAAACATTTAATAAAATTGTAAAAGACGCAAAGTTTTTTGTTCGATAAATAATAATCAACAATTTTGTACAGTGTGTTTTAATTTGTTTATACTTCTCATATAGACACAACTGTACATATTTACCGTGAACTTGGACGAATATAGAGCATATTTCATCTCCAATCATTCAACAATTTACATTCACACAGGTACTGATTTGTTCCCACAAGTGGGGAAAAGAGATATCCAATTTAGATAATTCAACCATCTTAATATGTTGGATGTAAAAATAAGATTTGTGCTTGTGAATCTTTTAAACACGCATTTTGTTCATCATCTGCTAATAGTATTGGCTCACCACAGAATGGTCGTTCGTTTCAGTGTAAATCTTGGAACGTTCGATCCAACAATTCCAGTGATCTTTTAGGCACCATTGTGCAGTCATCCCATATGACTCTTACATTTCTGGAGTACTTTACTCATTCCTGATATTTTTGAAATGTTGTTGGTGTATCACTCACTGTTTTGTCTGTTCAATGGCAATATAAGTGCTGATTGTGCTGTTCGACAATTTCAGGTTGTGCGATTGCCAATGTGATATTATTTTGTGCACCTATGGTTTAATTTAATTGCACTGAAGCACACGCTCCGGTGGCAATTTCCCTACACACCCATATCCCCCCTTTCCTGCACCCTCCTACCATTGCCCTCTACAAATTTCAACTTTAAATTCTTTCAACGTTTTTGGTAAATTATTCGCAATTTCTCCAATAATTTCTCATTGTAAGGCATTCTTAAACAGCCCATTTCAGCTTGAAACAGAGTGCCATAAATTATTTTTTCTGTTATTTCCATTTGATCGGTCGGAAGGTCACGTAATTTCATGGAAACGGTTTTGCCAACCCCGCGGTGCCCGAACTGGAAACTTGTGAGCGCCCCAAGTTTCCCACACCGTTAACTCCTACCATGCTTCAACGACCACCGTAAGGCGTGGCGGTGGAACGTTGTGTGCCTAGGAGAATGGGGATCTGGGCTTCATCGCCCGGATCGCGAGGATAGTACAAACCTCTATAAAAAAAAAACCTCAACCTCAAGGTCGGATACGTGCCGAGGAGGTGCATGGGTGAGAGGTGGATCACTCGCTAGCGTGCAACCTCAGTGGCACCTGCGCACCCCTGTTGTACTAGCCGAGGGCTATGGAGGTATGTTGCCTCCGTTATTCGTAGGACCAAAATTAGATTAAAAAATAACGAAAATCCCTCTTGTGGCTCGGGTGGACCACAAGGTTCTTCAAACACCCATTCAGGAAAGAAAAGAGCAAGGGTAGAAAGCCCTCCTCCTGAAAAGAACAATGGTAACGGGAAGGATTGTCAAATAGACAATGCCTTCGTTATAATGACACGATCTCTACATTCTATATTCAAAAAGGTCTAGAGGGTATTGTGGGTACCCTAAAATCCGTCAAAGAGCTGAGGAACGGGACCCTACTTTTAGAAACATCCACTAATAAGCAGGCTGTCCTCCTTAAGTGTGAGAAGCTTGGGGAGTTCGCAGTAAAATAGGAACTCCATAAAACTCAACTCTAGTAAAGGCTTTGTCACATGCCGCGACCTAGCTGATATTACTACCGAGGAACTCCTTAAGGAGTTGTCAATGGACCATGTGGTCGAGGTTCGTCAGATCACACGAAGGGTTAGCGGCAGTCTTGAGAAGACAGCCACCTTCGTCCTGACGTTCAACACTCCGACGTTGCACAAAAACATCAAGGCAGTGTAACGTGTTCTCACGCTATTCGTGTTTGTATAGTTAAAAGTTCGTTGAAGCAATAGAGCAGCTACACTTCCTAACACGATTTTTCTTAAACTTTCTTCCACCACTAATTACTCTTTTAATTAAAGGTTCGTTTTGCCGTGCGGTCGCCAGTCTTTCGGCTATGCTAATTGGTTAATTAAAGTCACAGAAGGAAAACACATATGCGAACTAGTTTTTGTAAATTTATTCCTCTGAGACTACACAGTCCACAAGCATGCCACCAGACAATAATACTAATGTTTCTTCGTCACCGAAGATAGCAGATTCAAGTACAGTCAAAACAACTAAATAAGCAGTGAGCACAATTCTCGAAACTAATTAACAAACAATCGCCAATAGTCCGATTCTGCAGTAGTTTACTAAACACAGTTTATATTGAACCCGGTCTCTCGGAAGAACCTTCATAGTCCAACATATACTTTAGCACACATCCCACAGTGTTCTTTAGTACGGAACACACGCCAAGCGGCCGTACGATGTATTCACGGGATAAACACACTGCCGTAAACCTTCCGCTCCCGCCGGCTGTTCCGTATGTTACCACTGACAATCACTCACTCCTCGACTCCCCGCGCTCGGCGCTCGCCCACCGCCAAAGACCTTACATACCTCTCAGATTACACTATCCACTCCAAATATAACCGTAACGTTCATGGTTACGTTACACCCCCACCTTTACAATGTGGCAAAAGTCGGCATTGACAAAGCACCGACTTTTGTCATCACAAACCACACTTGTTCACATATACATAGAAACATTTACAAAAAAATACAAGATTAAATGTTTACCAAACATAAAGGGAAGTCTGGGTGGCTGCTTGCTTGTCCTTAAACTAACATAATTACATACACATTAAGAATAACACACACAGTCTGAAACTGCATGAAACAAATCATCAAACCCTTCAATGTCCATATGTCCTTGCTTAGATCCATGACATATAACCAAGAAATTACAAATTGAGTTACAATATATTTTGACAACAATTTTTCCTCTCTTTTTTCTGATGTATGACACATGCACTGAATCGTGCCTTGTTTACTTCGCCAGTGCACTGACAGTGTGCCCTGCTCAGGCAGGTGCCTCATTCACTGACTGTTGTACACCAACACTGATCACTCCACACGCGGAAAGACGCAAACTGACATTACGCTGCGCCACATTTAAATCGTCTTAACACTTTAATGTAAGGAAAAGGTAAGTCACAATAACCAACTCCTTCGGCTGTGACCAAAACGGTGATACCCTAACCAAAACAAACAGTGTGCGGGTCGCTAATCTGCGCACAACCGCAACAGACATTTGATACAACAACTGTAAAATACCATAGTAAAATAATTGTGAAGACAAAAAAACCTAAAAGCCTAAACCTATCATAACGCTAAGGTATTTATGCATGGATGTTTCCATCATGCGTAGTGAGGCAACTGAAGACTGTACCTCACCCCCTCTACCTAATGTACCTACTTCTTTTTCTTTACAATATTCCTTCCTTCACCAAACAGCTTTAAACCCCGCTTCTTCTTTCGCTTCTTCCAACTCTCTTCTCTTCTTCCCTCTTTCTTCTTATTTACATTCTTTGCTTCATCATATAAGCGTAACTTCTTCCTGCGTCTCTTCCAACTTTCTTCTCTTCTTCCTCCTTTCTTCTTATTTACATTCTTTGCTTCATCATATAACCGTAACTTCTTCCTGCGCCTCTTCCACTCCTCCTTCATTCTTCTTCCTCCACTTGTTTCCACATATCTTCTCAGCGAATACCATTCTTCAGGCTTCACATAGTTTCCTCTCTTCTGCATAATCTCTTTATTCCCATTAATCACCTTCTGTTGTATGGCTTTAAATGATGAATAGTACTCATCTATCATCAGACCATGTTTCACTGCGAGGTTCCCTTCCGGCAAAGTTTCATGCTTCACTGCTTCTGTCTCCTGAAATGTTTCTTTCATCTCAAGGACTGCTTCTCGCTGTCTTCCATCTTCTTCTACTGACATTATTTCTTCTTTTGCTACAGTATCTTTCTCAACATTCTTGTCGTCAGTTACACAAGTCTCCTCCTGCTCTTGTGGCTCACAAACATTGTTTTTATTCACCGTTTCTCTTCCATTTGATCTATAAGTTTCTTCTGAAACTATCTTTGCTTTTTCTTGTTCGAAGTAGCATCTCAGGTTATACTCAAATTCCGCAAACGCCCGTTTCATCTCCGCTCTAAATGCGTCGAGACTGTCACCAAATGTTTTCAGACTGTTACCCGGTTCTTCAGCCTTTGATTCTTCTGTTTCTTCCCTAGTAATTTTATATTTTGTCACAGGTTCTTCCGAGTTTTCTTCTCGCCAAACTTCTTAATGCAATTCTTTGTCACTTAGTTCTTCCTCTTCTTTCTTCTTATCATCGTCCATGTCAACACGTGAAATTGAACTCTCTTCTTTCGCCGATATACTAACTACTTTCCCTTTACCAGTTGCAGTTACCATGAGATTACTAAAATCCTTACTCCCAATTGACAAGTCCTCTTCCAAATTTTCATTATTCTCTACACTTCTCATACACTCATTATCATCCACAAGCTGCTCCTCAACAGGCTCAGATGACTTTGAATCTAACTCACAATCAGCATTGAATAATCCTCCAATATAACTACAAACATCATCTTCGAATTTCACCCTTCGCACCCAACTAAACTTATGTTCAAGGTATTTTACTCTGTAACCAACATCGGGTATAGCCCCCTTGATATAATCAATAGCAGAATCTACTGAAACCATGGATATTTTATCACAAAAACTACCCAAGTTTTCTCGAACTTCTTCAAGCTTTGACCATACTGAAATTATATACCAATCTATATTTTTTAGAATTTCAGGATCCCTGAACTCTTTACTGTGCTGTACATGTACTTTGCATTCCTCCTTAAAGCTTGCTACCACCCTCTTAACAACATTTATTATAGCCGTGTATTTATCTTTATCCTCTACTTTGATGTGAACCCTAAGAAAGTCTAGGCTACTTAAGAATCTTTCCACACCCTTAAACTGTGGACAGTCAAATGCAAAGTCCATCTTTCCCAACTTCTAATCCATCTGAGAACACTGAAAAACCATAAAATCCAGGCTACAGTTCATGTAAAACAAACAGTTTCCTAACTACAAAGCATTGAACCAGAACACAGGTTAGCAGGAACTGCACATGAATAAAACAACGTTGGGTGAAAACGCAAGTTTGCTGGATCTGAAAGAAAATATTGCACGAAGAAATCTTTCCAAGTCGAATTGAATATTGCATGATCCACTCCGTATAAGCTCGATGTAAAATAATGCCCCTATCTTCACAAAATGGTAACATAAACTTTAACACTCGCAGCCGTGGAGAAAATAAAATATAATCTCAGAAACCTCCCAGACAAAACCTACAGGAAATTGTATGGAAGACATTTATTAATTCTACTCAACGTATGCCTTCTTTGGAAAATCAACAAAAAAATTTACAAATTAATTCGTTAACAGAAACTGACATAACTTGCCCCAAATCAGAATAACATTAAGCTTGCATGCATAAAATTTGCAATCCGCATAGTCAGTAGCTCATTTGAAGATTCATTAATGCAAAAGAAATAATTACTACCGCGGAAATGTGATTCCAATCGAAACGGTATATTTTTATTTTTTATTTTAATGTCAGTTTGTGTCTTTCTTTAATTAAAAAAAATTGTTCGCACTTCCCTTTCGAAGAATCTCAGTTGCTGACCGCGCTGCCGTCGACCGCAATGACGCCGCGCCGCTTCTGCGTGCCCGCGTTGTTCCGCTGTTGCGTTGTTGCTCGGGCAAGGCTTCCCGTCAGACTGCGTTGATCGGTTCCGATCGTGAAAGCTCGGGTCCTCTCGTTTATTACATTGTTGTGCACTCGCCGCCTCGAAGTAGCCGTACCATCGCCGATTGTTGTCTTCCCGCTCTACTCACTGCTTATTATTTCCAGCACTTTTTTTTTTTTTTTTTTTTTTTTTTTATTAATCACTGTCCGTCCTTAACAATTTTAACTGCAACTTGTCCTGTCACGTTGAGCCATGTAACGTGTTCTCACGCTATTCGTGTTTGTATAGTTAAAAGTTCGTTGAAGCAATAGAGCAGCTACACTTCCTAACACGATTTTTCTTAAACTTTCTTCCACCACTAATTACTCTTTTAATTAAAGGTTCGTTTTGCCGTGCGGTCGCCAGTCTTTCGGCTATGCTAATTGGTTAATTAAAGTCACAGAAGGAAAACACATATGCGAACTAGTTTTCGTAAATTTATTCCTCTGAGACTACACAGTCCACAAGCATGCCACCAGACAATAATACTAATGTTTCTTCGTCACCGAAGATAGCAGATTCAAGTACAGTCAAAACAACTAAATAAGCAGTGAGCACAATTCTCGAAACTAATTAACAAACAATCGCCAATAGTCCGATTCTGCAGTAGTTTACTAAACACAGTTTATATTGAACCCGGTCTCTCGGAAGAACCTTCATAGTCCAACATATACTTTAGCACACATCCCACAGTGTTCTTTAGTACGGAACACACGCCAAGCGGCCGTACGATGTATTCACGGGATAAACACACTGCCGTAAACCTTCCGCTCCCGCCGGCTGTTCCGTATGTTACCACTGACAATCACTCACTCCTCGACTCCCCGCGCTCGGCGCTCGCCCACCGCCAAAGACCTTACATACCTCTCAGATTACACTATCCACTCCAAATATAACCGTAACGTTCATGGTTACGTTACAGCAGGATATTTGAATTTGAATATTCGTCCGTATGTACCGGACCTAATGCGCTGTTTCAAGTGCCAGCGGTTCGATCATACGACGGCGACCTGCAAGGGCAACCCCACCTGTGGGAAATGCGGAAAGGCTGCACATGATGCCTCAGTAGTTGCACCCTCCCACAGGTGTGTGTCAACTGCTCCGGGGCACATCCATCCTGGAGCAGAGTGTCGAGTGTACCTTGATGAGAAAAAGGTATAGGAGTTGAAAACCAAGGAACGTCTATCGTCTATCATATGGCGAGGCGAAGAAGAGGTTTAAGGCGCTTGCGCCACCCGTCTTCGCTACTAGCTTCGCCAAAACCTTGTCAACTCCCGTTAGGAAGGCGAGTGTTGCTACACAGACGTCCTTTGCAGACTTGGGCACAAGTACAATGTGCTCATGTCAATGCAAATGTTGCTCCAGCGTCACCAAGGTCATTACACCGAAGACCGTGGATGCTGGTAGCAACACTTCTGCATCCTCGACCACAAAGACAGCAAGTCCAATGGTTCCACCAGCAAAAGCACAGCCATCCGCTACAGCAATGGGTCCCTCTGCAACAGCAGAAGCGGCCCCTGTAGCAGAAACAGCATCTGCAAGAGAAGAAGTAATGGCAACGCCATCTGCCAGTAGCTGATGGCAAACAGTGCAGAATGTTAGGGGTCCGAAATTTAAGCACACGGACCCACTATATTTGTGAAATCCCCTTCGACTTCTCCCAGATCTCCCTCTGGAAAGGAGAAGGGGAATAGGCCTCGGTGGAAGAAAAGTCCGCAAGACTCCGAGGCCTTTCAACGAGAATCGTCTTCGGACACTGAAGACGAGGTAATGCTGGTGGACGAACCTGGTTCCGTTCCTCAGCAGTCACGGGACGATGACCCACCCGACCCGGGGCGGGTGAGTTCGAAGAGGTGAGATGGCTCCCTTACTTCAGTGGATTGTCAACGGCTTTCAGGCTCGCAAAGAGGAAGTCCAACTCTTAGCACGGTCTAATCCATTGTGTCTCTGCTTGCAGGAGACACATTTTAGACCATCGCACCAACCAGTGCTAAGAGGATACGACATTTACAGAAAGAACGATACCGAAGGTGATCGAGCTAATGGAGTAGTGGCTGTGTTGGTCCGAAACACTGTCCACTGTGAACCCGTTGTTCTCACCTCCTCATTACAAGCAGTAGCGGTGAAAATACACGGTCCAATCCAACTGACCGTATGCTCTCTCTATCTGCCACCCAGTTTGTCCATTGATTACGACTACCTGGTTGGCATCGTACGACAACTAACTCGGCCCTTTCTCCTTTTGTGGGGTTCAACCTCCGACTGCCCCAGGTGCCGAGTGGTTGGTAGATTGATAGAGCAGGAGGAAATTTGTATACTGAATACAGGGCAAATTACTCATTTCACCACTGCTTCCGGTACGTCTTCTGCCATTGACCTTTCATTGTGCTCCCTCTCAATTGCGGACTCCGTGCATTGGGAGGTGGATCGCGACCTTCATGAAAGCGACCACTTCCCTATATGGATGCACGTAGAGTTTGAGCGTGGAAGAGGCTATAACCGACGCAAATGGAACGTCAGTAAAGCCCATTGGACATTATATCGCCGATCACTATGTCTCCGGCCTTGCCAAGGAATCACGGAGGTGGTGAATCGCTTCACGGACGCGATTCACCAGGTGGCTGACGTTTCCATGCCGAAATGCTCCAGAACGCTGCGAAGAACTCCCGTTTCGTCGTTCCGCTATTCAGTGACGCAGGAGGGCGTTGCGCCGATTTAAGATGCAACCAACTGCTGACAACTTAGCAGCGTTCCGTATTGCAAGAGCGAGGGCGTGTCGTGTTATGGAGAGCAAAAGAAGGTCATGGCAGAACTTTGTGAGCACTATTAATCGTTCCACAACATCGTCGAAATTATGGGAGTCCATCCGCCGTATATCTGGAAGGTACTCCCTCCCACCAGTATCTGGTTTACTGGATCGCGGACGCGTAGTCACCGACGAACGAAGCATAGCGCAGCTCATGGCGGAGAACTTCGCTGCTATCACTTCGTCCACCAATTTTGCCCTCGGTTCCAGCAACGCAAGATTACTGCCGAGAGCCGCGTGCTGTGCTTCGATTCGTCGAATACAGAGACCTACCTACAACTGCCCATTTACATTTTGGGAGCTGGAGTCAGGGTTGAATAGCGCTAATGACACTGCTCCAGGGCCTGATTCGATCCAGTACCAGATACTGAGGCATCTTAGTAAAGATGCTAAGGAGTACCTCCTAGATATTTTTAACGATATATGGACCGGAGGACACTTCCCCTACTCGTGGAAAGAAGCAATATTAATTCCTATTTTAATACCAGGGAAAGACAAATTGTTGCCAGGTAGCTATCGTAATATTGCCCTAACAAGCTGCGTTGGGAAGACACTTGAGAGGATGGTCAATCGCGGCTTCGTCTGGTGTCTTGAATCCCGTAATCTGCTGAGCCGCTTTCAGTGTGGATTCAGGAAGTTCCGTTCCACCTTGGACAACCTGATCCTCCTGGAGGCGGCAATACAGGATGCGTTTATCCGCAGCCAACACTTTGTGGGTGGTTTCGTGGATCTTGAAAATGCCTACGATACTACCCGGCGGCATGTCATTTTAAAACAGTTGCACGAATGGGGTTTTAGAGGTAACCTACCCCATTTTTTAAAGTCATTTTTATCTGGTCGTTGCTTCCGGTATCGAGTCAGTAATCAAGGGTCGGATCTTTTTATTCAGGAAAACGGTGTCCCTCAGGAGTCAGTTTTAAGCGTTACGATTTTTGCCATTGCTATTAATAGCATTGCAGCCATAATAAGGAGTCCCATACGGTACGACTTTTTAATTTTTATTGAATCGTCCAGCCTGAGAAGCGCTGAGCGGCAGTTGCAGCTTGCGTTGAACAGGCTGGACGAATGGTCAGTGCACATCGGTTTTCGTTTCTCCGCTGAGAAAACTCGGTGTGTACTTTTTACTTGTAGCAGAAACCTTTTATCACAGCCCCAACTTACCCTGAGGAACACCGTTTTAAGTTTTACTGATACTGTTCGATTTCTGGGCCTCATTTTAGACACTAGGCTCAACTGGGTTGCGCATCTAAAAGATGTGAGAGGCAGGGCCTTAAAAGATATTAATCGTTTAAAATGTCTATGTGGCAGGTCGTGGGGCGCTGATCGCTCCTGCCTGCTACAGTTTTATAGAGTCTCTGTACGTTCGCGTCTCGAGTATGGTTGCATCGTATACGGTTCGGCACGGGACAGTTATCTTCGGATACTAGATAGTGTCCACCATGCAGGAATTCGGCTCGCCACGAGTGCTTATGGCACTAGCCCGATACCGAGCATTTCTGCCGAGTCTGGCCAGCCGCCACTTTCCACCCGGCGGCATCTCCTCATGGTGCGATACTATGTGCATATTGCCACAACGCCCGGTAGTCCCGTGCACGACGTAGTGATGCGACCAAACTTTGAACAGCTATATGTTAATCGCTGCAGAGCGACCAGATATTCAGCCACCGTATAAAGGCTATTTTAGAAGAATACGGTTGTGAGCTGCCCGCTTTTTATTACCAGAACGATTTTAGACCTGTCGCGGTACAACAAACTCTTTACCGCTGACAGAGTATTTTTAAGTATTTTTGTGGATTTTTTGAATTACCGTCGCTATTTTACCCCGGTGTATACGGATGGGTCTAAGCAGGGTAATAGAGTAGGTTGCTCCGTATTGTTCCCTCGAGCGACTTATACATACAAGCTGGATAGCAGGTGCAGCGTTTACACTGCGGAGTGCTATGCCCTGCTAAAGTCGCTCCAGTATATGAAGGTATGCCGCGACATGAAGTACATCATATACTGTGATTCCCTCAGCTGTATTCAGGCGTTAGCAACCATGTACCCAGCAGACCGTCTAGTCCAGGACGCCCTCCTTTCACTCCAATCACGTGGAAAGGAGGTTTTATTCTGCTGGGTACCCGGTCATGTGGGAATCAGGGGGAACGAGGCAGCTGATGCAGCTGCCAAGTTAGCCTGCAACAAGGTCGAAAACGACTTTGCTCCGGTCCCGAAGTCAGACCTTGCCTCGGTAGCGAAGAGAATTGTTTTTGAGGTATGGCAGAGGCAGTGGCTGGAAGTAGAGCATAATAAGCTCCGGCCTGTCAAACCGACCGTTCAGCAGTGGAGCAGCTCCTTCCAGCGGGCGAGGGGGGATGATGTTCTCCTTACTCGCCTCCGTATAAGGCACTGTCCTCTGACTCATGGCTTCCTACTGCGCCGAGAGGACCCTCCGGAATGCGATGCTTGTGGCGTACCTTTGACGGTGCGCCACATTTTAATTGATTGCGTATTGTTTATAGACTTCAGGGCAGACGTTAGCCTGGCCAACGATCTGTCCCTGATTTTAAATAATGAGACAAGCAATGTGGCTAAGGTTTTAAAGTTCTGTGTATCGGCCGGCCTGATATCTAAATTTTTAGACAGGTCGGCCTAGTTTTTGAGTGGATGGGAGGCCCCTTTACAGCCAACCATCCATGTGCATTGTTCTAATTTTTTTATATTGTTTTAATTCCTGTCGCGCTGGCCACTATACAGCCAGCGAGACATGAAGTGTTTTTAAGTCTTCTGTGAACCTGTTTGGCCCCTCTACAGCCACCCAGGTTTACAATGGTATTAGGTCCTGGTGGCCCCTTTAAGGCTACATCTTATTTTTGTGATTTATTTTATTTGCTGTCTGTATGGTCGACCCCTTTACAGTCGACCATGCAGACAGTATTTTCAGTATAATTTTTAAACACAGCATTAGCTGGTCATTGTTAGGGCGCTAATGTCCTCGTTGTCGACGCGCCCTAAAGCCACAACAACAACAACAACAACGTTTTGCCAACGTCAAAGCGATCTTCATGCAGTCGGGTTTTTTTAAATGTTATTTGAGGTCAACACTTCACTTCGCAAGGATTCATTTCCTGTTGGTTTAATTTTGCTGAGTTTTTTTTACTATATATTCTCTTTTTTTTTTTTTTTTGCATTTGGCTCATTCTCATTCAATATTTCTGCCAGCTTGGTGTAGGCAGCTTCTAGTTTGTTTCTGTCGGTCGTGGTATTCCTGGCACTTTACTTCCCACCGAACACGGAACATCACGAAACGGAACATTACAAACAAAACAGAGAAATAAAATCGCAACACACGCAGGCACTCACAAGAAATCTTCATAGGGCAACTGACCGCAGGACACACACGCTGACGTTTTCACCCCCCGTCCCGTCCTTCGGTGAGGATTTGGTCGCACGAGCGGGCCACTGGAGTGCGGCCACGGCCTCGAGGAAATGCCCACACACGACCCGGGATCGCTCAAGGCCGGGACCATCCCGTGCAAATCCCGCGGGTTTCCCGTACGTGTGTGGCGGGCTTTACGAATCTGTATGCTGACAGTGCACTGCGGCCAGTCATTCGGGAGTTTTCACCCATTTCAAAGACAACTCTCCGACCTCTTTCACAGTTAGATATTTTGGCGTAGAGGGTCGCCACTCTTCACCTTGGCATACTTGGTCAAGAAGGTGAACAAAAAAGTGTCATTTTACATCACACTATTAGCCAATTATACGCTTAAAAACATAATTTTTGCACAGTAAAAAGCGACGTAATTATCATACTACTACATACAAAACTTTCAATTTTTAATCGTTTAGTACTCCTCCTATACGTAGGACCAAATTTCATTTATTTATCACAACTCCGTGTGGATGTTGCACTTTTAACTTCCGCCAGTGTATATGGAGTGGAACTTTCCTGGTAGGCGAGACCATTGACTCTGGCTGGGAGCCATGCACAGTAATGTGATATCCGTCGTAGATATCCAACAGGATGTCATAGGAAAGCGATACACTCCAGGGAATGCGTAACAGTAGTCTGGTCATACATTATGTCTCCGTGACGGAGTGTGGTTGATGAACGGTAACGTTGGACGTGGGTCCGAATCCCCTTCCGGGCACCCATATTTGGGTTTGCCGTGGTTTCCGCAAATCACTCCAGGTGAGAATGACGGGATGCTTCCTTCCAAAGGTAATGGCAGAAGTTCTTCCCGTTAATTGCCATAAGTAAAAAACACAAAAAAACTTACCTGCGGATGACTATAAATATGCATATTACAATTATTTGTGTGAGAAGGTACGTAGAAATTTTAATGCCCATTGAAAAAGCCGTAAACGGTCGGGTGTGCCACTGTCGGATGTCATAAATATCTGTCGGTCATCTAAGACGTCATGTTACCCCATGACGTCGCACTATGGCGTCGCGCTCTAAGCCATTGTTCTAGGTAATGCACCTTATTTAATAATATTTCTAAGCATCCGCTAATAAATTAACTGACAGAACACTGAAATAAAAGTATGTATTGGGTTTAAATCAGCATTAGATGCTTATATTTGCGTAATATTATTTTGATATTTAGAAGTATTCCTTAAATTCTTTGTCCATATCCATGTAAGATGAAAGTTTTAAGCTTCGAGCATCAATGTTAGCGAAAGTTTTGATTAGATTTTTACTTATCATGGGGCAGATTTACAACGGCAGAGGGCATGAATACAGGGGCGTACCAACCGGATATGGCGCCTAGGGCAAGCATCGAAGTTGCGCCCTTTTGTAAATTATCTGCATATAAAACAAACAGATACACTAAATAAAATAATCATAAATCTTACAGAATACTTTTATCTTCTGTTTTAGATCAAAATTAAGGAAATTATTTTATTATCTCAAACTTGCACCTTCCTTGCCTTGTACGATGCAAATAGATTAATAACATTTTCGAAATCTGTTTCTTCGGTTTCTTCTCGATCTATACTGAGCAAAGCTAGGTCTCATAACCTTTCTTGGCTCGTTGTATCTCTCAAATACGAAAGTATTAGTTTTAGCTTACTGAAATACAGCTCGCAACTTGCGATGCATATTGCAAGCGTAAGTATAATCTGAACTGAAATGCGCAAATCCGGAATAAAACGCTCTCATCTCCGTACTGAACTATGAATTCAAGAAGCTCTTCAGATCTCTTTATGGTTACACTTTTTTGTGGATAACACTATTCGAACATCCAATATTTCTTCGTATAACTATTTAAGAACAGAAATCAAAAAAAAAAAAAATCTTTTTAAATGGTCACAACCGTCAGTGTTGTAACATAGTTTTTTAATATCTAGGAGAAATTCAAATCTGGCGTCGCACAGTGGGCCAGAATCTTGAAAACCTGGCCAAAAAGGAAAAAAAAAAGTTTCTGGATGGGAATTTTCGACTATCAGGTTGGCTACAGTAATGTTGGATCTACTGAATACCGATTGTTTGGACGATCAATTGTTCATTTCCTCCTTTATATTTAATGTCAAAGTCGGCACTTCATTGCTAGCGGTGCATGCAGCCGACCAGGTTACAAAATAGCCTTGTGGTTAAAGATAAATATTTGTGTTCAGTGTAAGTAAAACGAATATTTTAAATATGGACGGTGTTCCAGGCAGTATCTACTAATTAAAATACATTTATGTCATTATTAAATCATTAATTACACATATTTTTTTTATTTAACTTAATACCAGAAAATGCGCGAGAAAATTTTAAAATGTGCTTAAAGAAATAGAGATAAGTTACGAATTCCACGATATTCCGCTTTCTTTTGCACTGTGTCCGCAAGTATATATTATTACCTTAGTAAATTAACCTTCAAATCCACCTACTAGTACCAACTCCGGCTTCGAACCACGTTTTAAGCAACGCTTGCAAAATGTTTGGTTATTTTTTAAAATGAAATTATTAATATTATGTTAATTTTTTCATTAATAATCATGAAATAGTACATTTTTTTGAAACACAAATATTCTATATACTTTGTGGAGTTACTTTTTAACGCTTTCAAACACGTGTTAAGAAATAAGTATTAAATAAATTAATAATAATATGAATTGTCGGAGGATGCTCAAGATTCAACTAATAATTTGATAAAGCAATATCGCATAAGTTTTTCTCGAAAGTTTTCCGGACTTAAGAGTATGTAAGACGTGTTCAGGAGATTGTTGGCAACCACAGACTTCAACATTTCTTATCTGCGCAAATCATCAAACAAACTGAAGAGTTTGTCGGCAGAAGCCATTGCCCTCTTAGTTCCTGTGCCTGAAGATTATAAAGATTCCGATGTTGATGATGAGGAAACAGTCTTTGAAGATGATAACGATTCAGTTGAAGATGCAGAAGAATAAGATATTAAAATAAAAAACAAGAAGAAAACGACAACTTTTAACTATAGTCACAAACAATGTACGAACTGAATAACTGTCATTGAAATAAAATTGTTTTTTTGTAATATTTTATACTATCTTCTATCCTCTATTTGGTACTTTTTTCGAGCTTTCCATTTTTTGAGCTTATATTTTTAACCATTAACTACAACAACCTCTAAATATTGACTTTTATATAAATAAAAAGAATTTTATCAATTTTTGTCCGCCATCTTGGATCCTCCATTTTGTTTTTTTAAATATTTGAAGTCATAATCTTCATCATCAATCTCGATAAATCCCAAAAAATTACTTTTATATGAATCAAAAGACTTTTATCAATATTTGTCCGCCATATTGGATCCGCCATTTTATTTTTTCACTTTTTGATACCATATTCTTAATCACCAACTTCGATAACCTTTACGTACTAACTTTGGTACAAATTGAACAACTCTAGCAACTTCGATAATTCCACAAAAATTACTTTTATATGAATAAAACGACTTTTAGCAATATTTGTCCGCCATCTTGGATCCGCCATTTTCTTTTTTCACTTTTTAATATTAAATTCTTAATCAGCAACTTCGATAACCTTTACACACTAACTTTGGTACAAATTGAACAATTTTTTATATTTTGGCCAGCTTTTTGCGATTCTGGCCCACTGTGCGTCGTTTTCATGCAGAAGATTGAACGTTTCCTTCATTTCACACGCAATATAATCCAGCTATCCCTTCATAACTCGTTCTGTTCCTTCCTTAGCAGTAAACCAGCATCTTTCAACCTCTGTTTCATATGTAAAGCGGGCTAGGAGGCTTTTATATCTAAGACAGCATCATGAAAATTCATGCTAGGATCCTGGATTTGCTTTTGAACACGGTGAATATGAGCGAGTACATCATTCCAAAATCCTAACAAAGTCGGAAAATTGTAGGACAACAAACGATTATATATAGATGTCTTGCTTCACTTCTTGTTCCACTAGTTTGATTGCCATCGTCTGTCATGTCTTGGAGAACTTTCAGAATATCTTCAATGTATTTTTTAACTGACTTAACTGCTTCCATCCCTGCACTCCAACTTTCAGACTCTGATTTTACAATCACAGGCAAGGAATTTTTGTGTTATTCCCCACCACATAGTGGAACAAGCAAAGAATACACAAATAGTTTCAAAAAACGTGACCATTATAGTATCCTGCTTGGCTACAACTACACCAACCAATTTGCGTATACGAATACCGTAATTCACAAATATCGCCAGATTATTATTTTTGCTTATTCTTTTGTCAACTCCAGTTCAGTGACCAGCCGTCACAGCAGCGCTGTCATAATATTGTAAAAGACAATCCTTTATAGCCACACCATCTGTCTCAAACTGTTTAAGGATTTCATCAACTAAGCTTCCAGCGTCCTTTTGACTCATCTGGGTGATCCGAGAAAGGATGCTCTAAAGCGTAATCATTTCCTATCAACTTCTACGTATCTCATCACTACGTCTGAAATCTGCTCACGATGTGAAAGGTCAGAAGTAAAATCAAACACCAGACTATAGTGTTTTTTTTTTCCGAATGTTTCACAGTGGTTGACATCAGATGAATGAACTCATTTTGAACATGAGACGAAAAGTAATATGATGTAATAGGATGATTTTTACTTAAGTAAGATGGTTATTCATGATGGGGTCAAATAGTTCCAGAAGCTTTGTTCATCCAAAAAAATTACCAATGTTATGGGATCTGGATCTATCCCATTCACTCAATGACTCTCTGTGACCTCGTAATGCAAGATTTTGAATGGTAAACAATTTGATGCAGTGATGGATTTTCTTTATTACGTTACGCCATTTTTGTTTTTCTGTATCGATGTAGGTCTAAAGTTCGGCGTCAATATTCCTTCTATTTGCTGCAAAATTTCTTTCAGTTTCTTCCCATTGGGTGAAGCACTCACCATAATTCTTCGCATATTAATGGAAAGTGAGTCATTCACGTATACTAGATACAAAAATCAAAATTTTTTTAGTCAGGGAATAGACTAGCCATGAGCGAGTCACATCTCCACAGTGATTTCGTAGTGTCTTCTTAAACAACTTTTGTCATACAAAGGTTGTTTGTAGGAACGAAATGATCCTCAGTATTTTCAAAATATTTTGAACCCATTTTAATTATTTCTGCTTTCAAACCATCTGTCAGAAATCATTTCCCAGTAATCTTATCAAAGTTCAGAGGTCCAATATAATGCTGTATTTTTACTCCTGGTATAGATTTTTTTAACATCTTCCTCCGTATCACCCCCTCCTCCCCCCACCATGTATTTCTCCTACTAAATTACTAATGTTTTCTTCAAATTTTTAAGTAACCTTAGAACTGGTAGCCTCACTGTTCTTAATGTAGTCACACTCAAAATTATCTAAAGTTACATCCTCTTCGTCTTGTGCTAAATTAGTCTTGGATACCTTGGATTTTTATTGTACATGTTGACGTAGGCAATAGCGGACTTCTTGAAGTAGGTACTTACTGGATTTTTGTGTTACTTCCTCCTGCAATTTTAGTTTTTTTTTCGTCCATCATCCCCCTTCTCTTGTTTCTTTGAAAACAGTTAGTTCATATTGATCTTATTGCGAAATGAGTGAGGGTTTTGAAATAACCTGTAGAATTGCCTAGAATTCTGAACAACTTTTTTTTGGTGCGAATATTTTCTATCTTCAATAGTTTACCCGAACCACTAGGATTCCACATCAGGTTTCCGAATCGAATATCATAGCACTATATTGTCACCAGATTCTAGAAGATAATTTCAGCCTAATACAATATTTAGAAGTGGGTGAAAACTGAGTTGCCAGATTTGCCTCAAAGTTACCTAGATTAACTTCTAAATAACTATGTATTTACTAAGCTAGTAAAAGTGTCTTAAAAATGCTAAACAACCACACTCAAAGTCTCTGAAAGCGCCCTGCATCGGTCAGTAAACCAAATAAAATGTGTTTTACGGTACCTACTAACTACATTTAGGTTTTAGCGTGTTGTGCACTTATGTTATTAATTATTACGGTATTGAAATGAATTTCACTGTAAATAAACACAGTTGGATTCGAGATCTTGTCACTTAAGAATGTTTATATCGCGCGTATTATCTACTGTAGAAAATAGAATTTCAGTAGATTAATATATGTAGGTCACTTATTTTTTGTTCAAAGCTCTGTACTTGACTGTAATTTAACTTATTATATCGAGTAACTTGATGATCGCTAGCGACAAATGCAATACAAATAAAATGCACAATTGCGCCACACCAATACTATCAGCAATTAGCCAATGGAGAAAGTATGGCTTGTATTATATCCCTAGATCAAAACTTGCCAGATTAGGCGCGGGGCAGGGGCAGCTACTATTGGCCCATTCAAGGACACATGGACAGAGCACGTAATATGTCTTCCATGTTCCGATTACCAAAAACTTACACGATTCGCTGTTTACTTACTCCCTGTAGCTGGTTCACGAAAGCTCACCAGCAATGCGCTGGAATATTTGAATATGAATTATATTGTTGGTGTATTTTGATTTTTAAGTTAAATAATTTGCCAGTTTTTGCGCCCCCCTTTCAGCGGCGCCCAGGGCACGTGCCCTACCTGCCCCACCCTACGTACGCCACTGCATGAATAATTTAGTTTTTTTAAAAAAATAATTTAAACTGTGTCCCATTATTGATATTAAATCGTTTGAACGGAAATAGTAGCATACTGATCGCGATCTGTGCAGCCTACACTACAATTAAAACAAATGTTACCTGGCACAATGTAAGTTTATAAGATTTATTTTAATTTCCTTCGCAATATTACTGGCGCTATTAATTCAGCAACATGTAACTGTGTCAGCCATTTAAACGTAAAATCGGTCTGAATCAACGATAACAAAAAAGAAAAGTTTAAAAACCCTTGAAGATTTTTTATCAAATTTATATCACGATGCATTATTACCACTAAAATGCGATATAGTACATGTGTTAATATGCGTGAGATTGAAGTATTGTTCTTCTGGTGGCAAGTTTAGCGTAGTATGTGGTTAGGTTGAAATGCAACCTGGACCCGGATGAAAACGGAAACCTTTTGCTGCAGCGCAAGGCACGAGGAAATACACTGAATTTTATTTTATAACAATTCTACTTAGTTAAGCAATAGCTGAGAAATGAATTAGAACAGTGAAAGAAAAGTTTAAATTGGCATATTACGTATCAGGTTTTTTTTTACTGAAATCATTACATAGTTTGAACGATCGCGATATATGTGGCCTAAACCACAATTAAATATTACGTGGCATAGCGTAAGTTGTTAAGATTTATTTTTAGTATACTTCGTTTTCACTGGGGTTATTATTTCAGCCGATGTCAGCTGTCTCAACCGTTAAAAAAATCGATCTTCATCACAGATAATTAGAAAGAAAGGTGTCAGAACCAGTGAAGATTTGGAATCAAGTTTATATCGCGATGCATGATGACACTGACATGCAATACAGGGAATGTATCAACAGAGATCGATAAATGAGGTATCATTTTGAAGATTAAGTTCTCCACTGTAGTAACATCAAGCAATTTTTCGGAATTCAACCCTTAATGTGCAAAATTATTATTTCTAAAGCGTGGTATTTTTTATTTTTATTTGCGAAGAGCCATTTATGTCCCTTGATATGTAACCAAAATAGATAAATGAGATAGCATTATTGTGATAAGATCTCCACTATTGTGACATCATTTAGGAAGGTATTTTTCAGAATTCGAATCTTGAAAAGTATCATTACTTCTCAAAGGTTTTTTGTGTCACGATTCCTTTATTTCCCTTGATACCGAACCGAAACTGATAAATGAGGTATCATTTTGAAAATTAAGGTGTCAGCTGTGAGCAAATCATTTTAAGAACGGAATTTTTCGGAATACCACCCTGAAAGTATCATTATTTCTATCTTTTTTTACTCACGCTCTAAATGACAGCAAAAAAAAAAAACTTTACTTCGTTTTATACCTAACCAAATAGATAAATGAGGTATCATATCAATGATTGTCTCCGCTTTGGTGACATCATAAAATGAAAATTTTCGGAATTTGACCACTAAATGGCTTAAGTATTAACTACCGAGGCCACTCTTATGAAACAATTCGGAACCAGGCCGTTAGGCCTCGGTGACGTCACTAATGATTCATGGTGTTAGTGGTAGATAGCGGCAGCCCATATCAGAGATATATCGAGAAACTGGCGTCGACAATAACCGATTGCGTTATTGCTATATGCACAGAGATAGCAATTAGCAGCTTTCCGGATATTTGTTTCTGTTAAGAAAATATTTGTCTTCTGCTGTGCAATTGTCGTGTAATAATTTTACTCGCGAAATTTTGCACAGACTACGATCGCATTACCGTTAGATAGCAGCACCACATTTGACAGAGATATCCATCCATGTACTATGTGTGTTTTGTTGAGGTCTTTGGGAAGGGATATTGTTAGGTGTTTACATCAAAGTAGAGGGCTGCAGGACAGCATAGATCAGTTAAAATCTGAAAGATACTGCTGCAAATGAGCCGGTTCTTCTTTCAAATTATTACATACCTTACTTTTCATCGCATTTTATTTGCGAAATTTTCGCAGCGGTTAGGGAGCGTACACAAACTACGTGGCTCTGTCCAGGGGGGGGAAGGGGGGTTGGCTGAAAGGCTACTCTGGGCTACGTGGGGGAAGGGGGGGGGAGTTCCGAGCCAGGCCACGTAGCTTCCTTTCATAACATTTTTCACAGTTAAAATGAGGAACAGAACTCACAACAGCATGCGAATATTTATTTCCCTCGATTAATTATGTCCGTATGTAATTTACAATAATCTGACAAGAGAAAACGGTACAAAATGTCTTCTGGAATCAAAAGGGGAAAAAGCTACGTGCTACGTGGGGGGGGGGGGGTTTCACAGGAGGCCAAAATGGATCTACGTGGTTTATGCACGCTCCCTTATCTGCTCGTGATAAACATTGGCGGCATGTGTTTGGCAGAACTTTCGCACCAGACCATCACGATAGTCATTTATGTTGGCACCACTGTAATTACGTTAAAATTGTAACATATACGGGAAAAACGAACTAATGTTAGTAAAATTGACATTAGGAAGAGAAAGGAAACCAACAGGTGTAATTAAATTATATCTTAAACACACCCGAGGAAAGCACAACGTAATTAATGTAAAAACTGTAGCACAGTAATACTAACATGTTTTGGAATCACTAACTGTGATAATTTAGAGAAGAATAAAACCGAAACCGAAACTAGAATGGATGTAACATGCAATTTTTTTGAAAAACCGAAGCTTAAGGGAAGCAGTCGTAGTTAGTATACCCTGGAGTGATGTCGGGAAAGCATAAAAACTGAACTTTGGATGGACGGACGGGGATTCGAACCCTAATCCTCTGAAATGCAAGACCAGAGCTCGGTCACTACAGCTAAAACAAGGAAACAATAAGCCATTTGTGGACTTGCTAGAAAAAGCTTTTGGTATTGTTACATGGCATAAGATATAGACTTAAATCAATAATCATTGGTGAAACAATCTAACAGATGTACAAGTCCGTGTGTAGAGAAAGCAATCGAGGAAGTGCAAGAATGCGCCATAATGGTTCAAAAATGTCTGAATATATTATTGTTAGAATTAAACTAAGACAAAAATAATGACATATAAAAAAATTTGATAAGTATAACAAAAAAAAGTTGATTGAATATAAACGTGGGAGCAGATGTAGTGGAAATAGCAGCGCAGATCTGTTTCGTAAGTTGCAAGTGATGGCCGAATCAAGATGCATGTCAGAAGCCGAATGGATCTAACGGAAAGAACCTTCTTGAAAAATGAGAAATAATTTTCCAATTTTATCTAGGACTCAGAAGTTTCTGAAACTGTATACATGAGGGAAGTTAACCTTGGACTTTGGGAAAGACAGAAATAATAATTGACGCACTTGAAATGTAATACTGTATAACGGTGTTACCCTCGGCAGAGGCTAATTCACAGTACTATTTGAGGATGATACCGAACACACATTATATCAGCAACAGTGATATCTAGGAATGAACAAGAGTAATCGGGGCCTGAACCGATTTTTCTTTCTATACTCATTTTTTCCACGACTGATAAGGAAATGAAAGAGGAAGGATTTATCGAACGAGAAAACTTAACTCCCACGAGAAACCACTTCCATTATCCTGATCTAGATAACTCTAGGTGAATGCTGGGAAGGTTCCAACGGGCGCCTCCTGTCATATCCCGTTTATCCCTTCCTGTGCATAAACGATGACCAATTAGGTGCAGCGCACCGTCTGCCAGCCACCTTAGTGAATCGCGGAGTAACAATAATAGTTGTAATTGCAAAGATGTTGGAAATGAAATGGACAAATGAGGACAGTTGATAAGGAAAGAAGTTTGTGGAAGAGCCGTTCAAAAAGAAGAGAAGGTAGTGGTCTGGCGTTTAACACTATACGATGGCGGGTTGCACCTTTTGACCGATCGGTCATAGCACTGATAGGTCGTGGCTCCCTATGCGATGTGGCAACGCCGAGGGCGCGAGTGGTATCGATCTGCGGTGTCAAGTCAGCCGGAGCGGTCACTGGGTCGACGCCACGCATCGATTACTGCCTCCGAATGCCGAATTCAGCTTTATTCGTGTACTAGCTGGTGCCACCACTTCGTTCGTGTTTGTAAAGAATTTTGATTGACAGCTACCGACTTGTAACCACCATAGTGCACGATGGGAGACTCGAGGCTAATACCACACACAAACACCAATGACCTGCCAGGGTATTTATGGCATCAAAGTGAAATATAGGGACACACATGTCTTTGGTCGAAATGTGAAAACGCTCTCCGACGATCAATTCAAACCATGATTTCTCCCCCCCCCCATAGCTACCGACATGACACCACCATGGTGCACTTGGGAGACTTGAGGTTAATGACACACACTATCACCAGTGGACTGCGCTAGGTAATTTTGGCTGTGGAGTGACGTTTATGGACGCACGTCTATTTTTATATCAGGTCCACCACTTTCAACCATCATATCTATCACATCGCACAGCTACCGACATGCAACCACCATAGTATACCGTGAAAGACTCCAGGCTACTACCACACACAAACGTCGGTACTCTGCATTTGGTATTTCTGGCTGCAAGTTGAAATATAGGGGCACACACGTCATGGTGGAAATAGGAAAATGTCTGCGCTCCCCTTCCTAGTTCGCTCATAACAAAACATTCATTTCCTGCTTATGGTATTTGTTCCCCAGTCCCTTACAAAAATAATTAAATACGGCCGAACACATTATACGGTCTCAATCCAAGAAAGTCAATAACAATAACGAAAAACAATAAACAAATTAGGTGACGGATTCTATAGTGAAATTTCGTGTCTCTTTAGTCGGCACACTACTGTGGCCTGTAGAATTAGTGCAAATTAGTCCTAAAAACACAGGTTATTGATCACGTAAACACCTCCCTAAAAACTCAAAACAGAATAGAAATACAAATGCAGATACTCCAACAGGAATATAAACAGAGAGAGAGAGAGAGAGAGAGAGCGATTTATTTCTGTCACCAGTCTTCCGACTAGTTTTGGTGAAATTCTCCTTCCCTTCCTATCTTGCACTAACCTCTTTATCTGTACATACCCCTTACACCCTATGTCCTCAACTATCTGCTTCATATATTATAATCTCTGTCTTCCTCTACAGTTCTTCCCTTCGACTGTTCCCTCCACTAACAAATTAACCAATCCAGCATGTCTCAAAATATGACCTACCAGCCTGTCTCTTCTGCCTGTAAGACTCTTCCGCAAACTTCTTTCCTCACCCATTTCCAAAACTCATTCATCTCTACTTTATCTGTCCATCTAATTTTCAGCATCCTTCTATAGCACCAAATTTCAAATGCTTTAATTTTCATTCTTTCTGGTATTCCTGAAGTCCATGCTTCCCTACTATAAAGTGCAATGCTCCACACGCAGTTTTAAGAACTTCTTTCTAAGTCCTAGATCAAGATTTTAAACCAAAAGATTCTTATTTTTTATGAAGGCTCCTTTTGCTAGTGCTATTCTGCTTTTAACATCATTCCTGCTTCGGCCACCAGTTATAATTTTGATTCCCAAGTTGCAGAATTCACCTTACTTCTTTTATGGCGTTCGAACAGATTTTATATTTAATCTACTATTATTGTTATAACTAGCTGGTACCCACGACTTCGTTCGTGTTAGTAAAGTATTTGGATTGACTGCTACCGACATCAAACCACCATAGTACATGATAGGAGACACGATACCACTACCACACACAAACACTAATGGTCTATGCTATGTAGTTGTGGCAGCAGAGTGACATATACGGAGACACATGTCTTTGGTCGAAATACGAAAATATCCTTGATCGGCCACTTTCAACCACCATATCTCCCACACTACCACAGTTACAGAAATTCGGCCAACGTCGTTATCGACGGGTGACTGCGCTACTACCCCACACCAACACCAGTGATCTGCGCTTGATAGTTTTGGCTGAAAAGTGATACACCGTGACTAGGGATTGCAATCCAGCAAAGCGGGATCCCGCAATCCCGCGGGATCCCGCATCATTAGACAGTATGGCGGATCCCGCAAAAAATTAAGCGGATCCGCAATCCGCAAAATCCGGCGGAAACGTGTGTCAGTCTGCGTGACTCGCTACCCCACTCGGTCTCTGTCGGATATTTTGCAGTTTGCTGTACCCTTCCAGTTGGCATTTGACTCATGTGAACAAGCGTTTGTTTTCGTCAACCTTCGTCATTCGTAAGTAAATAAATACACTTTTACGAATTCATCAAAACTTACGTTTGTTTCGAGTACACATTTCTGTAATTTGAGTTATGTTGCGTATTTAGTACGATTTTCTAACTATACAATTACTTTTTATGTGTCGCACACGTTATCTGAACTACAAAGTTACAGCTTTTTATTCACGGTTTCATTATTCCCATTTTCGGTATTTCTGTAATTGCAGATAAAGTAATTGTGACAATTTCCTAATTTGCGGCTGAAAATTTGATTATTCGTTGATATGAAACTAATGTTATCGTAATTTTAAAGTTCGAATACCTATTTATTTAACAGCTATCAAAAGGAAATTGTATATCCTTTGACTTATTGTTTTTTTGGCCGCTACCTCAATGGGTTTCTTTGACGAAAGCCGCCTGCTTACATGTGCCGCTCAGGCTTTCGATTAATTCCTCTTCTCCTTGTTATTACTTCGACTAAAGGTAAAAAAAGTTATAATGAAATTTTCACGGGTGTATCGACGAATTGTCTTGTAGGAACACCATACTTCGACGGCTGCCTCAGCCGTCTTCCTCACGTGTGTAATTTCGTGTGTTTGCAATGAAATCCGGAGATACAACCTATGAGGACTTCACTGCAATCATTCGCCGAGAAAGTCTCCTTTCTTACTAAAAAATAATAATTTCCTCTCTAAAAACGTCGTTACGCCACATAGGTAAATCTGAAATACTTGACAGTTTACGTGTTGGTGAGTAGTTTCTTTTAATAACATTGAATCAACTGTATTATCAATCAAGGAATCAGGATATATAATAATGAATCACGCAAAAAAAGGGCCAAGTCTCGTGCTTGTGAAGTGTCAAAAAGTTATGAGATCTTGTTCTGAGTCAAGTCTACACTTTACAGAGTATATTCACTTCACTTTGTGAAATGAAATGCTTTTCTCGGTGTTATGGAACGTTTATTTAGAATTTAAAAAAAAAAAAAAAAAAAAAAAAAAACCCTCTGGTAACTTGGCCACTAAGCAAACCATATTTTTAAACTTATGTGATGTATTTATTGTAAGGCACATAATATGACCTAAGACTCAATATTTTCCATTTTTATTATATATTTAAAAATTGGTTTAGATTAAAAAACAAAAATGTAAAACCTCGAAATACACTTACGACACGCTAAAAAGTTTTAATGTTATTTTGCCAATCAAAATATTGTTAACTGTTAATTTTTATCATTTAAGATTAAAATTATTTATTAATTTTTATTTAATTTATTAACGTTTTAAGTAACTATGTTTTAAATATATGCGTTAAAAAAACTGTTTGTACCAAACCCACACGGATCCCGCGGTATTGAAAACACTGCGGGATTGCAATCGTTAGCCGTGACACGTACGTTTTTGGTATAAACATGAAAGTGCCGCAGGTCGACCACTTTCAACCACCATATCTCGCACACGGCCATAGCTACCGACATCTAACTACCATAGTACACGATAGGAGACAAGATACCACTACCACACACTATCACCAATGGTCTACGCCAGTGTTTTTCAATCTGTGGGTCGCGACCCCTAGGGGGGTCGCGAAGCTTTACTCGGGGGGTCGCGGGCTGAATGAAAAATTCAAGGTTCTACCACTACAATCAGAACACAATTTTAGTGAGAAGGATGGGCTTGTTTATTTTTCAAAAGTTTATCAAATCGTGGTGCTATTTTTGAAACATTAATAATCAAATCATTTTCTAATTGCAGTCTATTTCTCTTTTTAGGTTTAATGTCTACCATTGCAGAAAATGTTAGTTCACACAAGTATGAAGTGGCGAATGGCACTAATAATTTTAGAGCTTCCCTTGCCAGCTCTGGGTATTCATGTTTTCTTTTCATCCAAAATACGTCGATACTTTGCGAATTAAATTCCATTTTAAGCATGCCATCAGCAGCTAAATCTATAAGACATTCTTTCATATTTGTGGTGACATCAGCCAGATCTATTGACTTGTCTAAAAAAGGGTTTAAAATCCATCTACGCCCATTGTCAGCTTCAGAATGCCAGTCTGGAAAGTATGCCATAAGTTTCTCTTATAAATTATGCAAGCTCTGTATCATGCAAGGAATGTGAGCCCTTACTACGAGACTTTGGTCTGATGCGTTATCTTCAACAATCTTCTGAACACACGGAAAATACTCGAATACACTGTTTTGCAGAGAGATTGACCACAAACGAAGTTTTGCGTGAAATGCTTTGACTTTATCTTTAGCTGTTAAAATATTTTCTTCTTTACCTTGGAGGTTCTTGTTCAAATTATTAAGGTGGCTAAAAATATCTGCCAAAAATGCTAATTTCAAGAGCCAAATAGGATCAGAAAAACGATTAGCATATTCAGATCTTGTATCTTGTAAGAACATTAACAATTCAGCTCTCAGTTCTAGAACTCTTGTCAATATCTTTCCTTTGGATAGCCACCTGACTTCTGTGTGATAAAGGAGATTTTGATGAAGTGAGCCCATATCTTCACAAACGATTCTGAATAGCCGGGTTTGCAAGGCTTTACCTTTGATAGAATTCACAATTTTTATTACCTCCTTGAGCACATCATTTAAATCAGAAGATACTACCTTAGCAGCTAGAGCCTGTCGATGAAGAAAACAGTGTGTCCAGGATATGTTTGGCATTATCGATTTTAATTTCGCAATGAGTCCGCTATTTTTGCCAGTCATAGCTTTAGCGCCATCGCTACAAATAGCGATACATTTTTTCCAATCAATATCGTAGTCGCAAGTGCTTTCTAAAAACATATCGTACAAACACTGGCCAGAAGTGTTTGCAGGAAGCGCTTTGCAAAATAAGATTTCTTCCATGATATTGTCACCTGCTTCAAAGCGCACAAATACTACAAACTGAGCACAATCGGAAACATCTGTAGATTCGTCAAACTGCAAAGCAAAATGTTGGCTGTTCTTTAATTTTTCGATTACTTGTTCTTGAATATCATTGGCCATATCGTTTATTCTGCGTGAAATAGTATTATCAGAAAGTGGTATGTTTTTTAACTTGTTTGCCTCCTGTTAACTGACCATAATTTCAACCATATCAAGAGCTGCTGGCAAAATAAGATTTTCGGCAATTGTATGTGATTTCCCTGCTTTAGCAACTCGATATGCGACTTTATAGCTAGCTAATAATGCTGACTCATTGACACTGAATGCCTGAAAATAAACCAGACAATATAAAAGTGAGTGTGAAATAGTCAATAAAAATTAAGCATGCGAAACCTTTGCAAACGAAAATTAAGTATAATTAAATTTGTATGCAAACAGCAAAGAAATAAACATCATAAGACATCAACAGTAGAGATAGCAACAATTAGAATAAACTCTACTAGATTCGGTTATCCATGCTAAAATTAAATTAATAAAACGATTTTATTACCTGAATTATAGTATTTTGCTGCTGACTAAGAGCTTTCAACTTTCGTTCAAAGAAATCCAACGGTTTATCAGCTTCTTTTTGATGCTTGGTTGTGAGATGCCGCATAAGCTTTGACGGTTTCATACTCTCACGTGATAAAACATCGCCACAAATTACACATTGAGGTTTATTGTTTATGACTGTGAACCCGTACTTCAAATAACTGTCATCGTAATGTCTATTTTTTTCGGGTTTGATTCACCACTACCGCTATTGACACTCGTACCACATGTTGAAGGCTGCGATCTTTTGAGAAACTTATCCATTTTACAAACGCGCGGAGCAAGCGTAAAAACCAAAGAATGACGTCCGTACTTGACTGCACTTAATTGAATTGAGTGAGCTGAGAGTTGAAACAAAAGAACATTGCGGTGTGGCAACGTCGCCGTCTCCGACGCAGTTTGACCCGCGCGAATTTGGGTCCAAGTTCATAGCCTTACCAACTTACCTCGTACTTACTTTCAAAAGTCTCGCGGCTTCTTGCAGAGTGTAGATCTGGATAATATTAAAATGTACCAAAATAGAAAAAAAAAAACATTTACGTAGTAATTTAAGTAAATCATTTCTTTGTCATCTATGATGTGTCGCGGTCGGGGGGAGGGGGGGGGGGTCGCCAGAAATTTTCAACTTGTAAAGGGGTCGCGAAATCAAAAAGAATGAAAAACACTGGTCTACGCTATATAGTTGTGGCAGGAGAATGACATATACGGAGACACATGTCTTTGTCGAAATACGAAAATGCCCTGCATCGACCACTTTTAACCATCATATCTCCCACAATCTCACAGCTATCGACATTCGGCCAACGTTGTGCACGACCGGAAACTCCATGCTACTTCCAAACACAAAGACCAGTGATCTGTGCCAGGTAGTTGTGGCTAAAAAGTGAAATATATGAAAACACACGTCTATTTTTATCTATCTGTATCTATAAAACGAAAACCGGACATATTGGTCGTATAAAAACTGGGAAACTACGGGGCAGATTTCGATGGAGTTTTCACCGTTTTAAAGCTTAGAATCATAATTCACTTGTTTGGCATGTCTTATGTTTCAACGTTAAATAATGTAGGAGCATTAAATGAAATTCTGAACGTATGGTGAGAAATTCCACAGGAGAAATCACAAGATGCCGCATACTCCGCACTAAACACACAACATAATGTCTCTGACCATAGCCTTTAATTAAAGCAATAAGATAACTTATAGTAATAACTATTTTGCACACTAAACAAAACTTTAAGTATTCTTTCTTTTAATTCGATATATTCAATTTTTAAAAGCCATATCTTGAAGTATTCTTTCCTTTAATTCGGGATATCAATTTTTAAACGACATAGATAGCCTTAAAAACAACAGATTTTCTTTAAGCACGATCTCTGGACAATATCTCTGGCATTCAGCATTAGTCTTCTGTTTACGATAATATTATTCCGGATTCACTTTTGATATTTTATGTGCAGAGTTAAAGGATCTGGCGTTTCGAGCCACAAGTATGTCCATTCACTTCGCAATTGAATCAAACTTTAGTTTTTAACATAATCTATGGTTGTTCAGTAATGTAGTAATGAAATTTCTTAACCAAATTATGGAAGCTTGATATACATGAATCTTTTCGGACGAATGAAAATAGTATACGTGCAAATAAACTTCAGCCCACCAGTTTCTTGGTAGGGGGCGGGTGAATGTAAGTTTGCTTTAATTCCGAAAAAGTTTGCACGTATTTTATGAAACTTTGTACAAATGTTTTGCGGGAATAAAAATAGGGTACGGTTAAATCTACGCCAACTATACCGGGCAACGCCGGGAACTCCACTAGTATGTATATAAGATTTCTGCTACTTTCCATCACTCTTGTCCTGCTTTGTTTTGTATTTAGTCCAAAATCTTCATTCAGTGTTTTGTTCATGCCATTCCGTAATTTCTTAATATACTCAGCCTTTTCTGCTAACAAGCAAATCGTAGCATACTGATTTTTTTCCCTCTTGAACACTTATGCCACATTCAAATTTTTCATCCACTTCATTTATTGTTTCCTGTACATACAAGTTGAATATTAATGGGGACAGACTACAACCTTGTCTCATACCCTTTTTAACTGATGCATGTCTCTCACGATTCTCTGCTTTTATTATAGCCACTTGATTCTGATATAGTTTGTAAACTATTCTTCTATCTCGATATTTTAGACCTGACTTCTTTAAAATTTTGAACATCCTCTCCCAGCTAATAGTATCAAAAGCTTTTTCGAAATTAACAAATGCCATAAAAGTATCTTTGTTTTTCTTGATGCGCTTTTCAAGTATTAATCTTAAAGCCATAATACCCAAACTGATATTCACCTACTTTCTCTTCTACTATCCTTTCCATTCTTCTGTATATTATTCTACCGAGCGTGGTGAGTGAACGGTTAACTTTCTGGCCTTGCATTCGGGAGGACGCGGGTTCGAATCCCCGTCCGGGCATCCAAATTTGGGTGTTCCATGGTTTCCCCAAATCACGCCAGGCGAATGCCGGGATGCTTCCTTCAGAAAGGCCATGGCCGAATTCCTTCCCGATCCTTGTCATCAGTCCCATCCCGCCTCTAATGACCTTAGTCGTCGACGTGTGTTTTCGGACTTATCGAGCAATGATTCTCACATTTATCGGCTTGTGCTTTTTTCGGAAGTGTGAAAATTATACTTTTATTGAAATCAGTTGGAATGTCTCATGTTTCATATCAGAATAATCTTTGATCTCTTCTCCTAGGAATTTAAGAAGTTCTGCAGGGATCTCGTCAGTTCCAACTGCGTTATTTGCTTATTCAGCGCTCTATTTAATTCTGCCCTCAAAACAGGATCTCCTAAGCCATCAATGGCGACATCGCCTTCCTTTTCCATTACGTTCAAGTCGTCCCCATCATACAGTTTCTCAATGTATTCCTTCCATTGGGAAGCTCTATCGTTTGAGCTTAAAAGAGGTTTCTCATCGGCAGCTTCAATGTTTACACCTCTTTCCTTCATTTCTCCAAAATTCTGTTTGATCTTCCTATTTACAACTTCCGCCGGCCTCGGTAGCGTAGGGGCTAGAGTGCTAGCTCCGCGTACCGAAGGTCGCCGGTTCGAGTCCGGCCGAGGGCATGGGTGTTTAGTGTTGTGTCTGTGAATGTCTTGTCCGTGTTGTAGTGTCCTTGTGTCAATACTTGACAGCAACAAATCACATTGAGCTGGCTGTATGGCCCAGTAGCCGAAAGCCATAAAAAAATTACAACATCTAGTTTACCTATGATCATTTCCTTTCCTATTTCTACACACTTTTCTTCTAGCCATTTTTCTTTTACTTTTTTGCATTTCCTGTTTATTTGATTTCTAAATTGCCTGTATTGCTCTCTTCCTGCTTCATCTTGACCATTTTCGTGCCTTCTTCTCCGATCCATGAGCTCCAAAATTTCTTATAATATGTTTCTTTACCACCTTTCATTATTTCAGTCTTTAATGCATTCTATTCGTCCTCGGTTGAGCTCCTTTGAGTTACTTCTTAGACCTAACTCTACCATTTCTGCAAATGCTCCTAGGTATGCTTTATAGTCTAGAACTTGATTCCTGAATCTCGGTTGACCATGATATAATCCAACTGATATCTGCCTGTATCCCCAGGTCGTTTCTAGATGTATATCCTTCTTGCATGGTTCTTAAACAGTGTGTTTGCCACGACTACCTTATATCTGTCACAAAATCCTAACAACCTGCTTCCTCGCTCATTTCTTTCTCCTAGACCAAATCTTCCTACAGTATTTCCGCTTTTCCTTCTCCCCCTATTGTATTCGAATCACCCATGATTATTAGATTTTTCTCCTCCTTCACATATTGGATTAATTCTTTAATTTGGGCGTATATTTTCTGTATTTCTTCGTTATCTTCCTATGACGTTGGCATGTACTTGTACTAATGTGGTTGGGGCGAGCTTAGTTTCTAACTGCATCAATATAATCCTGTCACTAAACTCATCTGTTTCCCTACTCTTATTCATTACAAAACCTACACCAGTAACTCCACTGATATCTTTTGTGTTCATTATTCTGTGTACACCAGACCAGGAATCATGTGCATCCTTCCATTTAATCTCGCTAATGCCAATTACATCATATTTATTATTTCTATTAGATATTTTTGTCACAAGCCTGTATCTTCCTTCATACTTAACCGAAATCAATGAATGAGGTGTCGTTTAAAAGCTTATGGTCTCCACTTTGGTCACATCATATTTTAAGAATGGAAGTTTTAGGAATTCGACCCTTAAAGGGCAATAATGTCAATTATTCTAAAATGCTGTTTTCTGTGTTACATGTCATTTATCTCACTGGATATCTATCTGAAATCGTTTAATGAAGTATCATTTTAAAGGTTAAGATCTCCGCTTTAGTGACGTCATATACTAAGACAGATATTTTTCGGAAAGTATCATTATTTTTGCAATGCGTTTTTGTGTCACGAGCCATTTATCTCCCTGGATATCTAACCGATATAAATAAATGAGATATAATGTTAAAGACTAAGGTCTCCGCCGTGGTAACATGATATTTTAAGAAAGGAATTTTTCGTAATTCCACCCTTAAAGGGCAAAAACGTCAATTTTTCTAAAATGCATTTTTTGTGTTTCAAGCCGTTTATCTCCTTGGATATCTAACCAAAATCGATAAATCAAAGTAGGATTATGAGGAGCAATGTCTCAGCTTTGGTGACATAATATTTTAAGAAAGAACGGTTATGGAATTCAAGCCTTAATGGTAAAAAGTAGAAATGGTTCTACAACGCATTTTCGTGTCACGAGCTATTTGGTTCCCTTGATACCTAACCGAAGTTAATAAATGAGGTATAGTTTTAAATATTAAATTATCCACTTTAGTCACAATATATTTTAAGATAAACTTTCTCCAAATTAACCCTTAAGGGGCAAAAATATCATTTCTAAAACTTTTTTTTTTACCTCGCTTGATAACTTACCGAAATCGGTAAATGAGGTATCATTTTAATGACCAAGGTGTTTGATTTGGTCATACCGTATTTTATAAATGGATTTTTTTTTAATTTGACCCTTAAAGGGCAAAAGTATCAATATTATTTCTACTGTGTGTTTTTTTTTTTAATTATTATTATTACAGGCTTCTTCGATACCTAGCCGAAATCGATAATTATGATATATTTTTAAAGATTAAGGTCTACAGTTAGATAAAATCATAAATTAAGAAAGAATTTTTCGGAATTAGGTGCTTAAAGTGGTAGCTCGTATGAGACAGTTCAGAGCAAAGTGTCTAGATCGCCGCAGCAGATATCACAGAGATGTCAATAAACTTTTTTTTATTCAAGAAGTAGCTTTTTGGATTTTTTTTTTGTTACGGAAACACTTTCGTTTTGCCATACAATTCCGATGTAAACATTTTATTCACACAGCAACAAATATCACAGAGATGTCGATATGCTGTGTGCATTTTGTTCAGGTTGGTTGTATTCCGTTAAGGTAAGTGACAGTTTGTCGTAAATACAGAGTGTTTTAAATTTTTCTAACTGTTTCGTAATATGTTGTAAGTATATTTAAGTATTTTGAACTCCCCTATTCAGACTTCTAACATTCCCCGCTCCGACTCGTAGAATGTTCTATCCGTTCTGATGACTCCTCCCCTAGTAGTCCCCATCCGGAATCCTATTGGGAGACTATTTTATCTCCGGAATATTTTAACCAGGAAGAATCCATCATGATAAATGTAATTTGAGAGGATTACATGTCTTCGGGATACCATTAGGGTATTTAATTCAGTGGTTTCCTGTTGTTTTCTGCATCCAAATGCCATTGATCATTTCTGATTTATCCGTCTTTGGGGCTGGTTCCAACGCCAAGGGCAAGAGGGTCTCTTCCACCCTCCTTTCTGAGGCCGTTGGCAAGCAGTGGGCGATTCCTTATATCGAGAGTCTTTCAGTCGCCAGTGCCTCGTCTATGCAAACGGGGTGCACCATGTAAAAGAGAGGTTGACACTGGGTTGGAAAGGGCTAATATAGTCTCTCCCAAACCCTTACATCCTACCTTGATACAAAAAGCATATTTTCCAACATATTTTCTATTAGAAAAATGCACAAATGTATTTCGTGGTTTTTCTTATTCGATATTGACAGTGTATATCAAGAATATTGATTAATTAAGTAATTCACAGCATTACCAAAAGAAATTCAAATTGCAGCTTGGACTTTTACGCTAAGAATAATTTAATAATACTGACACTTCTAAAAATTCCGCCGCCGAATTGCTTGTTGTGATTCTTTTGTTTGCCATTTCTATGCCAGTTTTGTTCGCATGATAGATGTTGGTTATTAATATGTAAGTAAAACATCAAAGTTAAGTATTTGTTTACTGCTGTACACCATACAAAAACATTTCACTTGAGCTTAACTTAATATTAAATTGCTACTTTATTCGCCTTTGTTGGAAGAAGTTGATTATTGTCAGTTCGTCATATTAAAATTTGTAAAATGTTTATTAAAAGTTGAGGAAAAAATATTAAAATTTTCTTTGTTAGCGATAGAAGAAACATTTCGTTTAGATTGAAGCTGTCAGAAATTTCAGTTTACATGATATGTCGAAAAGCTCGTAAAGGAAGTGTTACTACAAACTTTTTGAACCATACATTAGTAATTCAATGGGAAATATTCATTCGCTATTCTTGTTTTGAAGTACTAGTACGAAAATTTAGTATGATCTAAAACCCAAATACCAAAAAGTACCTACTTAGAAGTATTAGTGTTTACTTTAATTCAGTTGTGCTATTAGTAAGACAAGTGTTGTAAGAATTAACATACTATATGAACTGATATGTAAAATCAAACAGAAGAAAAAATCTCATAGAAATTACAAGAGAAAAACCAAGAGTAATTATACTGACTTTAATAAATCACTAACTGAATGTAAAAATCTAAGTGCAGCTTGCTACTTGATAAAATTAAAGATGATTTGAAATCTGACACTACAAATTCTGGAGTTTCATTAAAAATACCTGTGGCTGTTAGAAGTGGGACTTATAACATGGTAAAGTTAAAGACCTACAAACGTCCAGAAACATAGGTTTTGAACGTGGAAAATAATAAGGATTTTTAATGTCGGGGTGAGTAAGTTTCTTTAAAAAGGAAATTTACATCATGTTATCATAGTCCATTGTTAGTGTCCTAGACAGGGTACGTGAACTAATGAGGATAAATTTGTCTTTTGGTTAATGAGTTGGTGCATTAATTATAAAGACTAATTGAAGAGAAACCTGCTACTTAAAATAAGCCTCAGTGAACTTGATTCTCATACTTTTTTCACTTGACAATTCCTTTCATGAGAGGACAGAAATTATAATAAGTTTCTCGAGTAAACTTTATAATGTTTGTAGAAAATTTAAAACTGTGCCATTTAATTAAGCAAGCATATCTAAAGCTGGTGTGCTACAAATTATATAAACTAACTGCGATATTTGAATTTTAAAAGGATAAAGAACAACTGGCTCCTGGAGAAAGACTATCTTAGGTTGGTAGTTGTTCAAAAAAGATGTTTGCTGAAAGAGAATGGAGACCCTCAAATCTTGGATGGCCGTATAACTAAATTTGGTGCGCTGCACTAACCTGTAATTGTATTTGAAAGTACGTATAAACCCGAGAACAATGAACAGGCTTGAATGTTTCGGAGAAAATCATTCTGCTACAGCTTACTTTTGCATTTAAAAATATCATAACATCAAGTTGCATGGATTCTTTGGCGGAAGATCTACATCAACTAATCCCTACTTCTACCTTAACTTCATACTTGACGCACTGTATAAAGGTCAGGATGTGCACTCCCTATATACTGATTTCAGCAAGGCATTTGATACGATCCAAAGCCTTGGACTGGCTTCGTTCGTATTTACCTGACAGGCGTTTACAAGTACGTGTGAATGGTCATTTGTCGAATGAGTACACGGTTACTTCTGGTGTACCACAAGGCTCCCATCTAGGACCTATCTTATTTAACATATTCATAAATGACACTGGTGAAAGATTTAAGTCTGAGTATCTGCTATATGCTGATGATATGAAGATTTTCCGAGCAATATACAGTGATCATGACATTGATATTCTGCAACGAGACATTTCCGATTAGAGATATGGTGTCGGGTAAATAAGTTGCACCTTAACATTTGATGATAGGCTTACTTTCTCTGATCATATTAACTACATTGCGAGCATTTCTTGTCCTGGGATTCATATGTAGATCTGGCAAAGAATTCAAAAACGTTAATGTACTGTTTCGACTTTTCTCTGCCCTTGTCAAACCATTAATAGAAATATGGTAGTATTGTCTGGTCACCATTTACAGATCAACAAATTAGCTGTGTTGTAAAAGTTTAGCGTAAGTTCTGTAAGTTCCTTTTACACTATCCTCATGATGAAAACAAAACATTACAGTCGTGTGTGATGTATATCTCTATTATAACAGTAACAGCCCTCGAACTCTGAGCCAATTGATGCTTCTTCTTCAAATTTGTCAATTGACTTATTGAGTCACCAGAAATACTCGAGCAATTTCCATTTAATTGCTCTAGGGTAGATCTTTGAACAAGAAGACTGCTGGGTGCTGTAAAACCCAACGAAAACTTTTGGACCATACCAACTTAAATGCTACCAACATCAACTTCTTTGGAGGATCTCATCTTCTCGGGTGATCAGTCAAGTGAGCAGCGTGTTTTCACACGATATTTCGGCGATCGGGCCTCTGTCGCCATCTTCTGGAATATCGTGCGATAACACGCTGCTCTCTCGGGTGACTAGCCGAGAAGACTGTTTTAATTCTCAACGTCAAGAGAAACTTCGATCTTATGAAGAGATCATGAAGACCTTATAGAGAAATATGAGATAATCAAATCTAACATACAAACAAGAAGAACTGTTTTTTTTTAAGGCACTTCGGAAAGAATAACTCTTGCAACTATCTTACCAAATTCAATTAATGTTGGCAAGTTAGTTGTGAATTTTGTGATTGACCTTCTGTCACCAATCTGGAAATGATTCATTTAAAGCTTTGATTGCAGGTATTGTTTAGCGGTTATCGGACCCAATCAAAAATTATGAGCCACTGGACTAACAAAAAAAAAGTTGCTGAAGTGTTAATGAAATTCTAGGAATATACATAACTAGCTTTAAAGGCGATTGATTTTGTTTTCACCACGGCAGACAAGCTATCTAGGTTTGACAGTTTATTGGATTGATTGTAACATGTTTGAAAGAAAATGTGCTACACTTTCTTGCTGGAGATTTAAAGGATCTCGTACATTTGATAAAGTAGCTGAACTGATTGTTGACGTACATTATGAGTTTAATTTGACATTATCACAAATTATCAAATATGGTTTTATGGGAAACATGCTTTTAGAACATTCACAATATGTGGTGAAGATTGGGTCATCATTGAAAATATACATAAACAGTTAAAAAAAAAAAGTATTGCTAAAGACGTGAGAAGTTTCATGGGGGCTAAAGAAACCTTCTATGAATATTTACTACCAGAATTAACGAGAATGAAATGGATTCCAGGAGCTTACAATTGGATAATCCTAGAAACTGGGATATGTTGATAGATGTAATTGAAGGAATACTTAAAAAGCGTTTTTAGAGATTCTGTCAATTAGAAGAAACCCAAATCAAAGAATAGCATAGTAGCAACGAAGAATGCATGGAAGAATAGTTTGCTGCTGAAGTCTTACATAAAAAATCAAGATGATGAACAAAGGACACATAATACATATTCCAGTAGAATAAGGGATAATTATGTGGCCTCAAAGACTGAACATGAAGGATGACTTGCGTGAACAAGTTTAGTTTAAAATCCAAAACTTTAGTAAAATAAATAACACAGGTTATAAACAAACAGAAAAGTATATTATTTTAATAAAAGAATTTTTAAAAATACCTATTTTTGCATTCTGTATTTAAATATAAAAATTCAATTTGTATTTTGTATTTAAAACAGAAAAAAACGAGAAGGTATTTTCATTTTGTATTTAAAGGCTTATTAAAACTGTTTTGTATATCTCTGCTTCAAACCGAGGAGTGCGTAATATATGGAGACGACGCAAGGAACCTTCACCACGCATTAAAGTGACGCAGGGAGGAGAGGAGTGGGGAGGCGTGGCTGCCATATTACCTATCCATACAGACACGAGGAATATCAGCAAAAACAGCAAAGGGACTCTAGGATAAACGTGACGCCGCAATCTGATGATGGATTACTATGTAACTCGACGTTTCAAATAAAAAATTAAGAGTAAAATTTTTTGATATCGTGCGTAGTTTTAGAGATATTCTGTCTCAAATGTGAGATGTTTTTGGTTGACATTCAGAAGAAAAAATTAGTCTAAGTCAAATTTGATGATGAATTCTTATTTAAAAAGACGAGACAAATGAAAAATAAAGAATAAAAATTTTCGATATCTCGCCTAGTTCTCGAGATATACTGTCTCAAAAGTGAGGTGAAGTGCAGAAGAAAAATTTATCAAAAAGTCAAATTTGATGCTGGATTCTTATGTAACACGACGAAAAAAATCGAAGATAGAGAATAATTTTTTTCGATATCTTGCTTAGTTTTCGGGATATACTGTCTCCAAATAGCAATTGTATGGATAGGTAATATGGCCGCTGCCGCCACTGCGCATGCGCGGTAACCGCCCAGAGTTTAGAGACGGCGTCACAGAATAAGCGGTATTTCCTCTCCATGTATTTATTTCATCCATGGTGACGATTGCTGCGTACACACAGTGTGACCGTCTTAAAATGAATCCTAGTGATTGCCTTATCGAAGGGACCGCGCGTACAGTGTTGCCACCTTACGAAAACAAATGTAGGGTACGGGATTCAAGTGGTCTTCTATTTTAATGGACATATAATCTTTGTCAGTTGTTGCCGCTGAAGGCGTTAGTACCATATTACAAGTAGAACCAAACAAGGCGTTCAGCAAGGCAACCGTATTTGAGTTTTCACTTCCAAAGCTCTTCACTCGAATTTGTACATCAATTAAGATGCTCCTTAAAAAACATACATAAAGGCGATTAGTCCCATTGGCGTACATGAAATGAAGTAAATCTGCTATATAGCAATTATATCTGTTCATTAGAAAATGCAATTTTAATCCCATTGTGACAAAATCCTGGTCACAGCCAACGAGTGTCACATGAATTCAATATTTCCAACGGTTTTTCGCCACGATTTATCGCCTCAAATATTTCTCTTTACTCATCACAACGTTTAGGTGAATGCGAGAACCATTTATAGGTTTTCTGATGAGAAATTCTATATTTCGTGTTAAAGTTTGCTCAGAAGCATGTGAGACCGCTAATTGCAGCGAGTGGCAAACACATCTAGCAAGAATTAAATTGGGTAAACCCTAAGCCCTATTCTGTTTTCAATATATTATGAACGGTATTATCCCAGTCATGACAATCAAGTTCTTCAGTAAACATGGGATTGTAAACAGTTTACCATGGCAGTAGCAATTCCATGAGCATCAGCGCTCTTTAGTGGTGCCAGTGCTGTAAATGCAGATATAACTGGATTTTGCATGCAACTAAAATATCTAACGACTATGCCCAATAATTTTGATACACTGAGGTCAGTAGATTCATCCAAAAGAGCATTATACTTATGTGGAGCAATGTCGTCCATAAGCATCTGTTTGAAATGAGGAGCTAAAACATTGTTAATTACCTCAGTGCATTTCGTTCTGTGCATTTTCGTATTAATTACAGACTTCGAATCAGTAATACATTTTTACAAAGCTTCTAATAAATGGCCAATGTGCGTTATGGATGTGTGTTCTACAATAAACAGGGACAGCATACTTTCAACTACACTAGTCTGTGATCCCTGACAGTGCTTTATGGTATACATGACTGTGCAGTGTTGCCAGTATATTTTTCGAAACTCTACAAGGTTGAATATAACTAAAAATCACCAAATATTTTTTTTTAGCGATGACATATTTAAGAATATCGCTATCGAACTTTGAAATTCACTAAATCTAGCGACAAAATCGCTAAGGTGGTGGCAAAATTGCACGCGTGGGGTTACGCGACCCCACTGTTCTAGTCTGTATAGCATATCGAGGAGTGGACATAGACCCTGACCACAATCTGATAGTTATCAAGTGCAGGCTGAAGAAGCAATACAACCAAAACAGACTGGAAATAAACACATTGTAACAATGTAACATAAGAGAGAGATTTGCAGAGATGGTAGACGTGTGTCTAAGACAGTGGTCCGCAACCTTTTCCTTCTCGCGGCACACCATAAGGTTATCCATTAATCTCGCGGCACACCTTACCGGACGGAAAAAAGGTCCTCACAACACGATTTTTTTTGCGTATACAGCCTCCTCACATGTAAAAAATTATAGCTACAAACAGCGATTGCATAAAATTAATAATCAGGCAGTTTTATAATAGGTACTATTAAAGTAAATAGGCTATTTGTAAACATACCTTCAATGTGACACCTGTGCCTGCTTAATTGCACACAAACTGCTGATTCGTGGAGAAGTCGTCGACAATACAAGCCTCATTTCTTCATCGACTTCTATGAGTCTTTCCCTCTTGGATGTTTTAATCTCAGTCAACGTCGAGAAGCCCAATTCGCATAAATATGTAGTTGAAAATGGCAATAAAACATTAACTGCCAAGTCGGACATAGCCGGATATTCATTCCTTATTGTTAGCCAAAACGTCTCTAAAGGAACTTCGAGAAGCTTTAATTTCAAAGTTCTGTCACCTTTTAAATCTGTGAGATCATCTTGAATATTTATTGGAAGATGTTCCGAATTTGCAATGAATGGATCACGAACCCAGTCGAAATCTTCAACACTTTCTCCAAAGTACTTTTTGAATCTCTGCTGCAAGCCTAAATGTTCTTTAATTTAGTCCATCACCATTTTATTACCGTCATCAAGTGACCATACAGTCGGGAACATCTCACACGAACCATTTTCAATCCTCTGTAACTACATATCCAACTTGTTCTCAAATCCTTTAATCTTATCCATACTAACAAGAATCTTTTCGATCCTACCTTGCATTTTGATGTTCAGCTAATTCAAGTGTACGAAAATGTCGGAAAAATATGCCAATTTACATACCCATTCGTCATCTGTGAATAAATCCGCGTACTTGTATCTTTCAACAGTCAAAATGCCTGGACCTCTTCTCTAAGTTCAAATACTCGCGTAAACACCTTTCCTCGTGACAGCCAGCGTACTTCTGTTTGTAGCAGGAATGTAGTGTGTTCTGAACCCATTTCCCGACATAAATCGGAAAATAGTCGCGAATTTAGGGGCCACGATTTTATGAAGTTAACGACTTTTACTACTTCGTCCAGCACATCTTACAGAGAAGGTGGCAGAGACTTAGCAACAATAGCTTCATGGTTAATGAGACCATGATCACATCGTACGTTGGGATTTACTTCTCGTACTTTAGCTGCAAATCCTTTCACAAGGCCTGTCATAGCAGCCGCTCCGTCTGTACAAACACTAACGCAATCCTTCCATGTTAATTCATTTAGGCGCAAATATTTATCAGTCAAACGAAATATTTCTTCACCAGTAGTATTCCCTGGAAGTTCTTTACAAAAGAAGAAATTACTTACATTTACATCTCCGTCGATGTAGCGAACGTAAGCCAGAAGTTGCGCATGGCGACTAATAACTGTGGACTCGTCGATCTGAAGTGAGAACTTCTGACTGTTGTTGATTTTCTTCCTTCAATATCACGAGACATATCAATAAGTCGGCGACTGATTGTCCTCGCAGAAAGATGAAGTTTTGAAATTTCACTTGCAGATTCTAAACACAGAGCTATTCTCACCATCTCTTTACAAACAGGCTTTAACAGCGTTTCACATATTGTATGTGGTTTCTTGGCCTTTACGATAAGTTCGGCTGTACTTTTTCCGAAACAAGTGCTGTAGCGGTCATGAAAGTTCTTTGTTTTTTCTTATTTTCCAACCACCTACGAAAATAATTGACATCTTTGTTTGACAGAAAAGAATGTTTTGTTGACAAATGTCGTTTCAATATACTGGGAACCATGCAGCGTTGCTGAGTTTTTCACCACAAACGATACATTCGGGGATTGGGCACGTTTCTTCACCACACCAAGAAAACCCATAGGATAAGTAATTATCATTATATTTCCGCTGCATTAACTTTTGTTTCTTTCTTTCTGACTCAACCCTATCATCAGTTGCACTCATAGACGGAACAATTCGTTCAAAGAATTTGTGCATTTTGAAGAAATAAAAGTCTGCTAATTGTAATAGAAAATATCAAGATGAACTACTAACACAGTTTTCCGACCACTTCAGAGCATAGCTATGATAGAACTGAAGTAATTGTAAGAAGCCGGTTTAATATACTTCAAAGAAATCACATATACGGTGCCAATTGTTTTTACAGTGATGTCTAACAATGCGCCGGTGCAATGGTACAGGAACAAAGTAGTATTGTTGGAGAAGCATCAACACCGACACCTTAATGAAATAAGACCTGGAAAGTTCTGCAAATCCCAGCAGTTTAGACTGAGGGAAGAGCACATACACAGAACATGCGGTAAATAAAACGGAACCTAAAAGCGCAGCAGTAGATGCGAAGATAAAAATATTTAAAAAATGAATAAACAAAACTAATAACAAGTGCGAGTAAAAAAATAACATTTAATTTCTTAAAATACGACTATACCTAGCAATTCGTGGCACATGAAACTAAAATATAATTGATAAAAAAATTTGCAATTAATTCCTTATAACTGGTAAAATTTCGCGGCACACCTTTCACTTTGTCGCGGCACACCAGTGTGCCGCGGCACACCGGTTGCGGACCACTGGTCTAAGAAATACCTCTGAAAGGAGTTCGTGTCAGAATGAATGGAACAAGTTGAAGAGAGAAATAACCAAATCTGGTAAACAAATATTAGGCCTTAGAGAAAAAGTCGCCAGAAAATCTTGGATCACGGGAGAAATTTTGGAAATGATGGATCAGATGAGAAGATACAAAAATTGCTCAGGATAAACAAGAAGAGGGCAATACAGAAAATTTATAAACCAATTAAAGAGGAAATGGAAAAACAAAAAAACAAAAAATATATAAAATTAAATAATCGTGGGTAAACTAGACATGGCATATTGGAAGATCAAGCAGAATTTTGGAGAAATGAAGTAAAGATATATAACTATTAAAGCTAATTGTTGGAAACCTCTTTTAAGCTCAGAAGACAGAGCTAACCAATGGAATGAAAATGTAGAGAAACAGTATGGAAAGAAGGCGATGTCGACATTGAGGACGTAGGAGATCCTGTTTTGAGCACAGAATTTGACCGAGCGTTGAATGATTTGAAATCAATTAAGGCAGTTGGAATTGATGATATTCCTGCAGTGCTTCTGAAGTCCCTTGGAGAAGGCGTTAAAAGTTTATTCAAATTGATATCAAAAAGTTATGAAATAGAAGATATTCCAAATTATTTTACTAAAAGTATCGTCTTCACACTAAGCTGATAAACGTGAGAATTATCGCTCAATAAGTCTGACATCACATGCTTCAAAATTACTAGCCAGAATGAAAAAGTGGTAGAAGAGATAGTAGGCGAAAATCAATTTGGTATTATGAAAAACCGTGGTACAAGAGAAGCAATTCAGGCGTTAAGATTGATACTTGAAGGACTGATCAATAGAAACAGAGATAATTTATGGTGTTTTTTGATTTATAAAAAGCTTTTGATAATTTTAGATGGGACAAGATATTCAATATTTCAAAGAAGTCTGGTCCAAAATACTTAGATAGAAGAATATAATCTATATAAGAATCCGGAGGCTAAAAGTAGAGAATCATGTGAGACATGCACTAGTTAAAAGGGATGCGAGTCAAGATTGTAGTGTATCCCCATTAATATTCTACTTGTATGTATAGGAAGCAATAAAGTAAGAGAGGAAAAATTTTGAATGTGGCATAAGTGTGCAAGGAGAAGAAATTGGTATGCTTAGATTTGCTGATGAAATTGTCCTTTTAGCTGAACGGACTGAGTACCTGGAGAAATTACTGAAGCAATACAAAAGTGATTAAATGTAGATGGTTGAAATAATAGTAGATTTAAATAGTAGATTAAAAATAGAATCATATTCGATAGGAGAAGTGAGTGAAATCTGCTACTTAGGAAGTAAGATTACAACTGATAGTCGAAGCAGGAATGATGTTAAAAGCAGAATAGCACTAGTAAAAGAGCCTTCATGAAAAAGAGAAATCTATTAGTTTCAAATATAGATCTGGGACTTTTAAAAACTCTGTATGGAGCACAGCACTTTGAGGTAACGAAGCATGAACTGTGGGAATATCAGAAAAAATGAAAACTGAAGAATTTAAAATGTAGTGCTACAGAACGATGCTGAAAATTAATTGGTCAGATAAAGTACGAAGTTTAACGAGTTTTGGAAGTGATGGGTGAGGAAAGAACTTTGTGCAAGTGTCTACCAGAAAGAAGAAACAGGATGGTAAGCCATATTTTGACACATGCGGGATTAGTTAATTTGTTAGTGGAGGGAACAGTCGAAGGTAAAAACTGTAGAGGAAGACAGAGATTAGAATATAAGAAGTAGATAATATTGTACGTTCTAAGTCATATTTGATGCTCTCATCAACACGAGAAAATGATGATTGAGTACATGGGTTGTAATGAATACGTTGAGATGAAAGAGTTATCGCAAGATGGAAGAGATCGAGGATTGCATCAAACAAATCGAGAGACTGATGGCAGCAAGAAACCAAAGGGTTAGAAAGCAAAAGAAATATATATATATATATAAATGAATCCAAAGAGGAATAGCGCGATCTTCTGTATTTCTTAAAAGGAGTATTCGTCTCAAATACCCTCGTATATTGTGATCATTGGCGCGTAACTGTCCAATCTTGCTCAGTTCTTGCTCCACTCCCTGGTTACGTGGACTTGTAAGATGCACCGCTGATTGTCAGTTACAGAAGAAGCTCTCAGACCCTATCGATGTTGGAGGCCATCAGCCCACGCAGCTCGCTTTCATATTTATAATATAGCTTTCACTAATAGACATTGTTTAATTGAAAACAGCTAAGGGAGCGTGCACAAACTACGTGGCTCGGTCCAGGGGGGGGGAGGGGTTGGCTGGAAGGCTACGCTAGGCTACGTGGGGGGCGGGGGGGGGGGTTCCGAGCCAGGCCACGTAGCTTTCCTTTCATAACATTTTTCACGGTTAAAATGAGGAATATTAGGTCACAACAGCATGTGAATATTTATTTCCCTCATTTAATTATCTCCGTATTCAATTTACAATAGTCTGACAAGAGAAAACAGTACAAAATGTCTTCTGTAACCAAAAGGGAAAAAAGCTACGTGCTACGTGGGGGGGGGGGGGGGGTTTAGAGGCAAAAGCCACGCAGGGCTACGTGGGGGGGGGGGGGGGGTTTCACAGGAGGCCAAAATGGAGCTACGTGGTTTATGCACGCTCCCTAAGTGACTTCTATTGTGCTAGTTAACACTTAATAGTTAAAAAAAATATGTTGCTGTAAACTCGTCTATATTTGTTTGATAGTACATGATTAAATCTGAATTACATCGGTTCAATTCGCAGGAAATTGAGCATTGGGTTACAATTCAAATGTATTTTTATTTCAGATTCATAGAGTTTATGCACTCTACTTGCGTATTCGCTAATATTATTTTCTTATTGCAGGTTGAAAATGTGCGCATGTTGGATAGATATAACACCCGCAAACCATCCGTGGGTACGCTTTACCTCACGGCAACTCATCTCATATTTGTCGACCCTGACGGCAAGAAGGAGACGTGGGTGAGTCTCATCTGCGCACTGAATTAGTTGCAAGTTATAGACAGGTTGTGAGAGTCTGAAATCAGTGCTGGATTGTTGGAAGATTCCTGTATAAAAACTTCTCGGCCTCCCACCGGAGCAGCGCGTCAATCAGACGCCCGACACTTCGCCAAAAGATGGATTCGGAGAGCGTCCCCGAAGCGTTGCATCTGATTGAGGCGCTCACTCGGTGGGAATCCCGAGAAGTTTTTTTAAATTCATTTACGTTGTTGTCTGCAGTGCTGTGACGTCATGCAAACGAATAACGCCCAGAGATATTTCAGCTCTATAGTGCTGTTATACGAATAAAGGATACCCATTTTGTTTCTGTTTTGGTTCAGTATGTTTTCAATTTCAAATCAACCTTATTTCGTTTAAAACCGCATATTAATTATTAGTTGCCTTTTTGTTTGTCTATATTTGTTTGATATAATTGTTTCCGTTGTATTCCTTGTTTAGAGATGTTTATTATACGAAATAAGGTTACCTGTTGGTAGTAATTAGTAGTAGTTATAGCTCACACCAACCTCCATAAGATAGTACAGGGGATCGCCCAAGGAGAATTCGGCTACCAAGTTATTCTTATGCAAATGAGACAAGGCGAATTCGGCTGCCTACTTGTTGGCAGCTTGGGTGATGGATGACAGCCACGTCCCCTTCCCTCTCCTCAGGACTAACGTACCTTTGACCAGCCTTTTGTGACCAAATTCAAAGGAGACAACTCCTGTGGTTGGAAACCAAAATTAATGTGATTATGGACAGGCCTTCCGCCTGGTCAGCACAAGGGAAACCTCAGTCTGATCAGTGTTTTGTGACCAAGTACATAAGAAGCCGCCTTCTATTGTTGGTAAGCAGATTAATTACTTGTTGACAGGTTACACCACCTATTCCTTCGCAGCTGCCCCTTGACGGTTGACGGATATAGTTAGTCACACCCCCTCCTTCCTCTCCTCAGCAATCCGGTTCAGACCTGCCTGCCCAAAAATCCCTACCCATAAGATAGTACAGGACCGTCATGGCAAATTTGGCTGCCTATTTATGCAGGTTGAGACTTGTCTGTCTTCAAACATAGCTCTATAAGATAGTACAGCGAACCCAATTCGGCTGCCTATCTGTTCACATTAACCTCTCTTTCAGCTCCACTATTGTATTACTAACCTATATTTCACCTCAAATTTGTTAACCTACTAATTACAATTGCCGCAGTTACATGACGTTAATATCTTTTGTCATAATTATCAACCCAGTAGCTCATCAATTGATCACATAATTTCTGTTGTTATAAATATTTTTACTACAAATAATATGCTAACTTGGTTAAACGCTATATATATTTTTTTTATTAAATCGAAATTGCAATTAAAACCACTAGACTATTTTGTTATTCAGTTATTGTGTAATCGAATATCGCGTAGTGTATTTTTTAATCTGAAGACGGTTATTATTTACAGTGATTCAGCTAACGTCAAATCTTAATGATTTGATTTTACATAATCCCCAACTGATTAATCCGTCTAAATGTTTTATTTATGTACTAGCATTAACCCGCTGCATTGAACGCGCGAGTCTTCGCGTGTATAGAAATACTCTGAGCATTTTAAGTTTAGAATCAAATATTAACTTTGGAAAGCAAAAAATATAGATATCATTTAAAGATTTTCCTTTATTTTAGTTACTACCTTAGATTCGGTTTTCATACTATGATTCGAAAGTTTATTTTTGTTATTCTTATATTTTAACACAGTATAATATACGAAAAATAAGAAATTAAAGCTACGTGAAACATTATCACTAATGGTCCAATAAGGTCAGAAATTTGGGAAACATTTTCCAGAGGATAGAAATTGCCTTAAAAAACTTAACTTAGTCCTCAACCCGAAGGTTGGTTGGATCCTCCCGAAGGAGGCATACTAAGCCATTGTGTCAGAGGTAGGACGGCCAGTTCCTTTCCTCTGGGACCTACAGTTTAACGTGGAATCCGAACCACGGAAGAAATTGCCTATTGATGCAAAAAAAAAAAGTACCTTAGACATGAGGCAACACGAAAGTTACCGTCTGCGATAGTTTTTGCAATACATTCAATGGCCATTTATAAAAATATCTTTGCCGCCAACGATAGCATTTACTACAACGAATCAGAAAATACTAGCAAGTTTTCGAATACCATATGTGTACATTATCATGCCGGTAATAACATGTATTTCTTGCTTATAACTTCCGTGCATTCACCTGAATTTCATCCATCTTTCTTCATAGTATCTCAGAACTGAAGTGGTTAAAATGAAATACGGCCAGGACCAGAAAAAAATGTCGCCATTGCCACACAGAAAGATAGGCTCGACATTGGGGATTACACGTCTCACTAACATGGTACTCATAAAAGCAGCTTATTAATTACTAACAATAATTGAATGCTTTATGCCTTTCGTTGTTCCAAGAACATTATGGTTCAGGCTGAATTTCGACCTAACCACAATCTGTACTAATATAGCTGCTTCAAAATCAAACGGTGCAGATACACCAAAACGCATGAAATGCATAGATATATACATTTTTGGTAATGACAACATTGTTATTTCAGAATTCAAAGTACGCGTAACATAAATTATAACAATTAATTTCATATTACTATATCAGTTTGAACTGCAAGAGTACTAAAACAAGCGCAGTAATACATTGCTGTAGCGCGATGTAAAGTTTATTCTTGTGGATAGGTTTAAATGCGTTCTGGAGCAGATTAGAAACGTCGCCAAAGGCATAACTAACTGTACATATAACTGATTTTGACTTGCGATATCTCGAGAACTACCGGTAAGAGATATAATTATTTAATAATATTCGCTATCAACTTGCGGCGACAAGGTATGGTGAAAACCCTGTACTATCGATACTAAGCACAAAAATTACTTACCATAAATATTACAATTCTGTTACCCTTATTGAAGAGTTAATATATCATATAGTGGTTTGATTAACGATTTCTGTTTACTTATACTTATCAAAATTTATGAAACTGGGAATATATAACCAAAGACAAATAAAATATAAACAATCCAGAGATCAGTATATTCGTCTTTGGTGTAACGCTTCAAATGCATCATTTTTACAGTAAATAAAATATTAGTAATGTTTACTACGTATGATCCAAGTATTCCATTTATTTACCGCATTGAAGAAAACTGAAAAACTAAATATTAAAAAGAATTCTGATTTAAGTAGTGTAATATTTTTTTTAAGTTTTTTGTGCAAGGAGTGAACGTCTCAATTACAGTGTGATCCATATCCCTTAATTTTATGTCTAGAAATGTACTTGATTATTTCCTCCATACCTCGGTACATATAAGTCATTAGCTATTTCGCAGATTTTACATGCGACAATTAGCACTAAAAATTTGAAAACCCCTCCAAATTGCTGCGGTACTTTTTGAGCGGTATGCATTCAAATAAAGACACACGCAGCTTACTTACAGATTTATAATAGTATAGATTTGATGCACAAAAATTTCACAGATTGTAACGAATTCAAATTTTTTAGGGTTCGGGGTCGGAAGAATATCGGTTCGGCTCAAATATATAGTTTTTCATCTTGTTGGAAAAGACGTGTTCTTAAAATCATTTACTAACGAACCTTGTTTCGATAGTATTACGCGTTCATGTAATAATTGAGTTTATGTGAATGTCTAAACTTTATACTCAAAGGCAGCGTTTTTGTTCCAACGAGCGGGGGCGGTATACTAGAGTGAACAATGCGTCTCAACTCCACGGGGAGGGCGGCCACCTTCACTAATTCACAATGAAAGCAAGCGTCGCCTTTAGACCGGACACTTTTACAGCGGCAAAAATACGACCGTGGGTATTAAAACTTTATCTAACTGAATACAGAAATACAGCAAGACTTCTCATCATTGTAATTCGGGAAGCTATATGTTATCCACGTGAATCTGAATTAGTGGGGTACATATTTTGAGTGAAATGAAAAAGAGGAGTTCAAGTTGAATCTAAATAAAACTTAGTTTATGTACAGCAATGATTTTTTTCTGTGCTCCTATTTCATAGAGCATATCACTCGACGAACTTACAAACTATGTACTACAATAATTTTTCAGTACGATTAGTCTATTCTACAGAGCATATCGCTGATTTGCTGCAATAATGACATAACTAAAAAAACGAGCTGTCATGTGTTATAATCTTAGGATGGACCATTTCGTAAATACTGCAACTTTACGTTTTCCTTTCTTTTATATTGTATTATTTTAATAAATCATGCAGATAAGTTATTTTCTAGTGAATACATAAAAATATTACACATGAAAAATTTGAATTGGCACTTCTGTCTAAATTGATGTTTTTGAGTTATGTCTCTGTTGCAGCAAATGAGCGATTTGGGTCAGCAGTGTGCACTCAGTTCAGATAGGACCTATGATTTCACACAATCAGCACAGCAGCAGTACTAATCTGCCAATTTTTACAATGTTCTTTTTCAATTGACTATACAAAACAAATGAGCACAGCGTTCAGAAAACGACCAAGTCGCTATGTATAACAATGATTTTTCTGCACACTTAGCATATTTTACAGAGCATATGGCTCAGCAGTGTTTACTCGAAATAGATACAACCTAAGTACAGGCTATGATTTTATACAATCAGCACAATGTTCTTTTTCAGTTGACTCTATACAATGCAAATAAGCACAGCGCTCAGCTACCTTACGTGATGCGTACAGCAGTGATTTTTTTCCGTACTCCTGTATTCAGAAAAAGCGCTCAACAAACTTAGTCTATGTACAGCATTGGTAGTGCACCCCAAAATAATTAACTGTATATAAAATGTATTTTTTACGTATGCACAGTGTCAATATCGAGGTCACTAGAGCGTGAAAAAAATGGATAGCAAGAAGTCGGAAGGAATCTAGCCTGTAGCAGGAACTATTCATGCATTCGCTATGAGTGATCTTGGGAGACCATTTAAAACCGAAATCTAGATGGTGCAACACCAAATGCTAGGCCGGAGCGTTACAGCCTTACTATGCTGTAGCCTTACTAGTGCTGGAGAGGATGGATTACGATTGTTTAGAAGACAGACAACATGTGTCCACTGCATCATTCAATACTTGTATTCCTTATCCATCACACATACTGATCCCTTCACGCAGAGTTATTTATATTGTATCGTACACTATTTACACAATATACTACAATTTTTGTCTCATACATAAATTATACTGATAGTAAAGCTAAATTACAGTGCACTGATGAAGAAAACTCTAACTCTGTGCAGGCCACAATTACACATCCTGTTGTTTACAGGTCACAAATGTGCTTTCGAATATTCACATGTCACAGCTGTACATGTGAATCTTTGAAGATAAATACTTTCATGTTATTATTGCACAAAACGAGTTTTTATCACAGACCATGCTTCGATTTTTAACTAATACATATATTTAACCTCAAAGATATTTTTTGCAGCAACTACAATACATTATTTCAACAAGCGATGCACATTTAAAAATTATATTCAGTGCACTGCAAATACTTAAAAAGTAAGGTGCGTGGATAAACGGTATATTTCATCTCCATTTACACATATTTACATACACACATTAATTCGGGTAAAGACTTGGGCCCCGTGGTAGGGTTCCTATTCCACCGTTTATCATCCATCCTAGAGAGGCCCAGTTGGGATACTTGAACCGTATTTACTTTGTGAAGATCTGATATTATCCTCTGCTGCAGATGGTACTTCGCTGGTTCTCCATAAAGACAATTAACATAAGCCTCCATCTGCAGCTTTCGTGTGATTGTGCCTGCCAGACCCTTGGCCCGTCTTGAGGTCTGGTTAGATTCTACTCGCAACCATTCGCCTCATGCTTCATAACCCCAACAACCTTCTTATTATAGGATTCTACATCGAAACGATTGTTGGGTTTATAAGTGGATGTGTCGAATTCCTCCCAGTAGTGTTCTATTACTTCATATGGATCACAGTCGTTCACCATATAGATGAAACTATTTGTGTCCATATAAAGCAGTTTTGGGAGTATAAAGTGTGGAATGACAAATTCATAGTGAAATCTGTACACCCGCAGTTTAGACAGGTCGAGAATGCACATTCTGACGTAGACTGGCTTGTTGTAAAGTATCCTAACTTACACCATTTCCAGGGCCACAAAGTCTTCTGTAACAATAGTTGCTCCCTTAAAGTTTGGTGATGCTACACCTTGCGGGCAGTCCAGGGGCGTAGCTACTATGGGGCTAGGCGGTGCAGTGCACCGGGGTCCTCACGCTCAGGGGGCCCCCAAGCATACCTCAAGGGCCCACTAAGCGCACCTCTAGGGGCCCTCAAGCGCAGTTTAGAGGGCCCACGAGCCTTCACGGCAAACTGGCGACCTTTTTTTTTTTTAGCTCTACCGTCGTCTAAGGGGCCCCTGAGAACACAGGAGCTCCTCACTAAGGGCCCTCGCTGCTCAGGGGGGCCCCAACCACTGCTCAGGGGCCCCTAAAGAACAATTCAAGGGCCCCCATCCTCAGTTCAGGGGGCCCCTACCAGCACACAACGCAAAAAAAAAGGTCGCCCGTCTGGCCTGAGGGCCCAAAATAAATTTTTTGCACCGGGGCCCTTGTTGACCTAGCTACGCAACTGGCGGGCACCACGGCGGCCCGCCCAGCTAGTACACAAAACACAAGCACAAGCACGCACTGTACACTGTTACTGTACTCTTAAAATCACAGACCAAACAGCAGACAAGGCCTCCACAGTTGATTGAACGGCAACTGGATTACAAAACAGCTACGTAGAAGGCTGACCGCGTTTTTAAACGTTAGGAATGGGGAAGGCTGAGTCAGGTTCTCTGGACAACGACTACTGTAAAAGACAGACTTCTTGCAAGACAGAACTCAAGAAAAATGTGTTTCGACAAACATTAATATACGTGAAATTATATTTTTTTCCCCTAAATACAAAGAAATTTTCTTCGAAAAAATAATTCGAATTAGAGGAGTTATTTTTACCCCAGTTTAATACAAACTTCACGGGAGCAGAAGAAAATTTCGAACTGTCGAGAAATTGTAATTAAAATAGTACGAATTAGAGGAATTCCACTGTAGTACAACCCTCCCCTAAAGGTGTGTTTCCACGTGAGATTGTTCGCGCGAGAAACTCTCTATAGTTACTCTCAGGAAGGTGTTGCTCCACTCTCGGCGAGCTGCTCGATGGGACAGTTCTCTCAACTACTCTCCAAACCCTGTCCACCACAGAGCAGCGGAGAGCATTCAAGAAGGCCGCGTCAGCTGGATCATACCTTGGAGGAAGGAAATATATGGAGACGACGCAAGAGACCTTCACCACGCATTGAAGTGAAGCCGGGCGGAGGAGAAATGGGGGGCTAGGCCGAACCCATACAGACACGGGGTAAATGTACAAAAACCTCAAGGGGACTCTAGGATAAACGTAACGCCGCAATCTAGTGATGGATTATTATGTGACTCGATGAGACAAATAAAAAATGTAGAATAAAACTAAGCATGATATCAAATTTTTTTAGAGATATTCTGTCTCAAACGTGAAATGTTTTTGTTGAAATTTAGAAGAAAAAATTGCTCAAAGTCAAATTTGATGACGGATTCTTATTTAAAAAGATGAGACAAATAAAAAATAAAGAATAAAAATTTTCGATATCTCGCCTAGTTCTCAAGATATACTGTATCAAAAGTGAGGGGTCTTGAGTTGAAATGCAGAAGAAAAATTTCGCAAAAGTCAAATTTAATGATCGATTCTTATGTAACACGACGAGAAAAATCGAAAATAAAGAATAAATTTTTTTTATATCTTGCTTAGTTTTCGGGATATACTGGGATTTGGGTTGATATGCGGCCTGGACTAAAAATTAATTTTGCCAAAGCCATAATGAATAATATGGGGGACATGCAGAATCAGGGCCGGATTAAGACAGCGCGGGGCCCGTAGCAAATGTGAAGAAGAGCCCCTTGATTTTTGCCGCCTGGGGAAAAATTGTAGAGCTAAAAAAAAAATCTCCCATCTAGCCTAGATGCGCCCCCCCCCCCCCCCCCAGGAGGCGCGAGGCCCGTAGAATTTGCTACCTCCTGCTACGTGGTTAATCCGGTACTGTGCAGAATGGATATTTCAGTTTTTTTACTACCACTTGTGGTTAGGTTGAAATGCGGCCTAGACAAGAATAAAAATAGTTATCTTTTTACCACACATTGTAAGCTTAATTGGGAATAGCTGGAAGTAGAAGTACTTTCCATCGCGATACACGTTTTGTCCTAACTAACTTGGTTCTCATAAAATTACTAACAGTAATAGATAAATTCTTTGTCCCTTATGCAACAACAAAACCATTCTGGTTCAGACTGCATTTAGACCTAACCACAATCTCCATTAAATTGCCGCTACAGAATCAAACTATGTAGACATACCCACACACGCGTATTTGAATCGTAAACTGTATTTGCGATAACAACATCGTTTGCTTCAACAAGATTCCTAGATTGCATAGCATAATTTAACACATTTAATTTCATCATACACTGTACGTATAAACTGCGACGTGATGAAAGAAAGTTACTGAATCGCGATGTAAAACACACCCCTTTAAATCTCATTTTCAACACTCGTTAAAAAGTAATGCTAGTCTATTACGTGCAAAATAGCAAGGTATGCTAATTTTCTACACTACACCAACAAAAATTTGAAAAAAAAGTCCTCCAATTGAGAGCTATGATTAAATATTTATAAACAGCCACCGAAGTTTGCAATTCTTACCGCCCACTTCAACAACGATAATTAGAATTCAACTTACTTATGAAATTATATTAAAGGTTCTTTCCTCTCTTGCCTATTTGTGCAACCGTATGCAACACAAGATGGTATTATAAAACACTTATACACATTACAAAATGAAATAATCACAGCATCTAACACAATGTGAACATCGCATTTGTTGGGGATCGCAATATCGCCGCTGTCGCCACTGCGCATGCGCGACTGTTTAGAGCCTGCTTCGCTGATTTAACGTCACTTCTCCTCCATGGATCATACTAGCTGCTATTATTAAAGAGAGGAAAAAGTGAGTAGAAAGAGCTGCTGGGTTAAGCCTTGGATTAAAAGAAGTGTTTTTGGAGCCAGACATCGGAATTACAGATCGAAGCCGTGCAACAGTTTAGGAACCTTTGTAGGTTAATGAGCTGTGAAGTGGAGTTTATCATAGAATCAGTGGAACCCACAATTTTCAAACAGGACACCGAAATTAGAAAATTTATATCAATACATGAACGAGTTACGGCTACTCTTCGATTTTTGCATAAGGTAAATTTAATTATTGCATAATACGACGATCTGATTTTTTAAAATAAAATATATATTTATTGCATCGCCTTGACATTCGTATTCAATCCTCCATACATTAAACTTACCGAATTATTGTGTTGGAAAGACAGTCAGTTCCGGAATTACAAATCACAGTGCATTGAACTAAAGCGACTTACATTAATAATGTTCGTCTGCACCACTTGTACTTTTTCTATTTTTAATTTTTTACAGTTCTTCAGATATCTTGAACTGCTAATAAATCTTACTGACATTTTTGTACTTACTGCTGTCATTACAATGAGTCACCAATAATTACAAAAGATATTGATAATCGTGAAAATAAAAGTTATGAAATTGTATCTAAGCATAGTTCTTAAAATTGTAGCGCTTCCTTTGAACTTCGTCTCCTGTACAAAAAAAAAAAAAAAATCTCTCCTATTTCCTTCAAAACATTTGGTTTTTGAAATCTGTCACATCAATCGGCACGTTTCACATACCATATAAATTCTCTGCTTTCGTAGATTTTAATTAATTCCTATATCTTTCTGATGACCAATTTTTAATAATCCTTTTAATAAATCCTACCGAGCTGTCACCTTCTGCTCTGACTTTCGAACTAAATGTTCTATCTATCCTAACAAAACTCCAATCTTAATCATTGTGTCTCCGTGACGTCACGCACCCAACCACCATTGCCGAACTAACAACTAAAAAAGACCGCATAGTAGAGATTGTAAGCGTCAATTAAAAACAATTCATCCGCGAAGAAATGAATTGCCAAAGAACTGAAAGAAAAGTATACACTGCGTTTAAATTAACAATCTAATGGTATTGGATGCTTTTTATTTATTAACCTCAGACGGATTGAACTGAGGTTTCTTTGCATTTGCTTTACCATTTGGAATTGATATTATATAATGCTCATAACCTTGATTGTGTAATGTTGTACACCTTAAGTTGTTGCTTATATAACAATGCAGTTGTAACTTCTGAATTAATGATGACCGAAATATGGAACCAATTAAATTAAAAATAAATTAAGAATCCCAAAAACTTATCCTACACCACGTAATATCAGTTTTATTCTGGTGCAGGCCACTTTGAGCATAATAAATGTGTAAGTACTTCCATCCGCACAAAGTAACATAACTTCAATAACATGGCACTTGTAAATACAAATTGTTTATTAAACAGTGGTTCCCAATTAGTTTTTCGAGAGCATCGCTTCAAGGAAAAGCTTAACCTTGCATACCCCTAACAGTTGAAATGATTAATAAAAAATGAAAATATTTTTTCGAGATTTATTACAGTAATATAATTTACACACATACAATTTAACTGCCTTAAGATATATTTTGGTGATAGTAATATTTTTCGAAATTGGTATTTTTTCAATTACCTCAGTGATTACGTCAGCAAAGAGATTGCCACGCGTACCTCTTGAAGAAAACTATTGGGAACCACTGGTTTATAAAACTAAATTCATACCGGTAGTGAGTTATGCCGTAACAAAATCTGTCAGTTGTCATTCTTTCTTGACTGTAATTTGACGTTACAGCAGACAGCGTAACTTTTTTTAAAAAGTAATTTTTGTTTTCAAGTGCCACATTACTTCATTTGAATGAAACTATTTTCATACTGCTCACGATCTGTGCGACCTAGGCCATGATTGAAACTGATACTATGCGTTATAATGTAAGTTGTTAAGATTTATTTTTAATTTCCTTTGCTTTCATTGAAGGATGTCACTGTATCAGCCGTTCAAACCTTATGATATTGTATTTAAAAACTCGTAAAGATTTTGGGTCAAGTCTATATCGCGTTGCATGATGTCACTAACATGTATTAATTCACTTGTGATTGAGGCTTCGATTTTCTAGTGGCAATATTACCGGAGTTTGTGGTTTTTATTTTATTCCGGGTTATTTTATAACTATTAAGCAACTGCGTATTAATGAGTTGCCAGAACATTCCGTTGATCTCGTCATTTTTGATGGGCTTTAAGACTATTTTTTTTTTTTAAAAAAAAGAGTGGTGAATAGTAAATACCAAACTTCACATTGGTATTGTCTGCGCTCAGACCAGATATTATATAAAAGGAAAGGTTGTGCTGTGATAGTGAATTTTTTATAGCGTCAAACATCCCATTTGCTGACTAGCACAACATTAATAAAAGCATAATAATTTGTTTTGCGTCCCATTCTCAATATCAAAATACCCGTATTGAACAACTAAAGGAAATAGTTCTACACTTTTTCTAGTACTTGCATCAGTTTGCGAACAAAAATATAAATCAGGGACATCCATATCATTCGGTTAAGTTTGTAAAGCATACGGTCCTAAACCAAATCAACCAATTCTTCCATTTTAGTGCATCCTAATTGTATGTTCAAAGCGGCTTTAGAATCGACGTTCATGATTTTGTTAAGTTTCACAGTGCAGCCTATGCTGTTATAGCAAAGATTGTGCTTCACAGTAGAGATGGGTCGTTCGCGAGTGAACCAGTTCTTTTGAAAGAGCGAGTGAGCTGTCGCTAGTGTTGCCAACCGTTAAACTAGCTGCCCACCAGATTCAACTCCAAAAACCACCAGAAAACCACTAACAAAATGCGGCGCTACTCTCGTAGCCACTAAATATTCCACCAAACAAATATTTGGTTATTACGAAAGAAAATAATGGGTATATTGTTAAAACAGTTACCCTTGTTATTAAATAATACACATTAAATTTCTGTATAAATGATCAGTACAGCAACATGCAATTAGTAATGATACGAATCATCAACAAATTACTCAATGAATTGCTATTCAATACTAACGTATCTTCTTCAGATAAATAATTTTTGTCGGTGCCTTCACCATCAGTAAATTGATAAGATTCTTCGATAAAAATTTGCTTTATAACATTAATAGGTATTTCAAAGTTATTGATCGAGTAAGGGAAAGTTGGAAATATTTATCTATTCAAACGTTGCTATAAATAATTTTCATCAATTTTATTTGTTCGAAATAATAAATATTTTCTGCACAAACACCATGTTTAGTAGAACTTGAATGGTTTAATCATTTGTAAAGTTGAATATTACAAAGTCAGTGTTCATATTTGACTAAAACAATAAATCAGTGTTCATGATATTACAGAACAGCGACCATTTTTTATGATAAATGGACATTATTAATTAAAATAAATTAAAAATCGATTAAATATTCTTAGAAACCTTAATCGATAATCAATTCAATTAGCTGTTATTGAACCCTTTAACGTGAAATGAGAAAAAATCTCAGTCAACTTCAATGATTCCAATGTAGTAAAATGTAAATACTACTGAAATAAGGTAGAAATATATTTCGAAAAGTGTAAGTGGCTTAGTATATGAGTTATCATCTTTTCACTAATTGAAACTTAATTCTACTCAACCACTAGAAGAAACCACTAGCCACTAAAAGCAATATTTCTCTACTAATCCACTAAGTTGGCAACACTAGCTGTCGCTCACTAAAAGTGAACGGTAGTTCTTCCTGGAGGCCGTAATGACGGTGGTGTGTCGGTCTCGATTGAACTTAACTTCAATCGAGTGTGCGCCAACAATAAATCGGTTTCGTCTTTGCTACTCTCGCCCGCGGCTCGACCCATATTTATTCTTAGTTCCACGCCGTTATTATATTATTTATTTATTTATTTATTGGCTTTGGGTTTCATGACCGTGCAGCCAAACCATGTATACTTTTACATTTTGGACTTACAGATGTGGCTCTAATACTATACAGAGTTGTCTTCAGTGTTGCCAACTCCTAGAAATTCGAGTCGCTAGACTCAAGATCAAAAGTCGCTAAAATTAATTTCACTAGTAGCCGATTGTTCAGTGTACAAAAAGTTCGGGGATTCCCTGAACACATTACTCTTTTGTTACTACTGGTAGAAATAGTTCAATTACAAGTTAACACTTCGAAAAATAAGATGTAGTTGGACAGAAATAAATTTCATTATTACTTAATATTACGTATGTTTTTTGTCAACTCGAAAAAAAATTTAAGTTAAAAAATTGAAAATTTCAAGTATAGATCGATGAATTATCGATGATAATAAGTTACGTTGTTCAAGAGTCAATGAATTCTGAATTGTTACTATAGAGCCAACGGTCGCGTTCAGGTTTACTAAATGCCCTAAATGCTAAGCAGGTGCTGAGATCAAGGTAACTAAAATCCTAGTAAACTTGGCTGAGATTAGATTAGTATACCTTGTATACATGTATTCTGTTTGTGTACCTTAAATTTGGCGCGCAAGTCGGGCAGTTTTTTTCAAATTCAACATGAAGGTTTTTACATTCAAATTTTATTTTAAAAAAGTTGACTTTTTTTTAGCTAAATCTTAAATTAGAAGATTTACGAATTCACTCATAAAATTTTAACATTCAATTAAAGCTAGAATTTTTTAACAAATAAATGTAAAACTTAGATTTAAAAGAAAATTGGATGTTTTGATTTGAATATTTTTTGAAATAGCTAAAGCTAGAGGAAACACAAATGGAACTTTAATTAAATAAAGTCTGAATTTGGTGCGCAAGCGCGTTTGTCGTTTTCCATATATATCTCTTGGTATTGTATAATTCTGTGTCGAGTTGACAAAAAATGTATCCATTATTGGCTCTAGAACTGATTTCACTTCTACTCCAAAAGTCGCCGGACAAGTCGCCAAACCATTTTTGTCGTCAAAACGTTTTTTTGGTGGCTATGACTTCAGCAAAAGTCGTCACTTCTAGCGACAAAGTCGTTAAATTGTTAACAATTACAGACTTTAATACATATTACATTACAAGTTTGTATCCATGATTCTTCTGCCATACCATAGTGCCTTAGACAAGCTTCACATTTGCTTATAGATATACAAATTATATATATATATTAATTCTACAATCCAGTTTACATGTTGCATATTAAGTTTAGTAAAGGGAAAATTTGCAAATTAATGTCAGAAATCACTCTATCTTGTAATACCCATCTTGTAAGGGATTCATGCTTTTCAGATGTAATATAAATACTACATGGCTTAGGTTTACAGCATAGCATATACTATAACCGGATTTCGATACTTGTTTATCCACTCCGCTCTGAAAAAGTAAGAAATCCCAAAGATCGAGAAGAGCTAGTTCGTTAGCGTCGTCCTCCGATCCCAAGCGCTCAGCACAGCGCGGAGCAGTGCCTCTGGGGAGCTGGTTCTTTCGAATCTGCTTCTCTTTGTGTATTCCTACTACAAGTGTGCCTTGTGAAAGATTATTTTCAAATGCTCAACAAATTCGCACTGAAAAATGAAGTAGGCTGCTGAATGGCCAAATAAGTAAAATTTTATTTGTGAACAGTAACCTTCATTTCGTTTAAAGCAAAAACTTCTTTAAAATTGAAATTAATTAACTATTGAATTAACTATCCTCAAACTATCTCTCAAATATTCCCAGCAATCCGAACAATATTTCATTGACGCTTTGAAATGGCCTTTTCTGCGTGAAGTAATCCTGTAGTATTTAAGAAACAAAAATGTTTCAAAATAAATACAAAAATAAATGAAAATAACCGATGTCAGATTAACCTAAGAAATCAGTCTAAATGTAAATAAAAAGATAAACAGATATAACTGCTCTTTTTGTTGAAATTGAGCTAGTGAACTGCTGAACCGTTGAAAAGAACTAGTTCTTTAGAGGGATCAAATGAGCGCCGCTCTTTTTAGTGAGTCACTTTGTCCACCTCTACTTCACAGTATGGTAATTCACTGGTTGTTGTTTTGTCATCAAGTATTCGATAGGAGAACCAACAAAGCGACCTAACGTAGAAGTTTTCTTGCAAATCTCAACTTTAAATTTATGTTGCTTTGTGTCACTATGTTGTTTAATCTGCAATGAGTTATAAAATGCCACACACCACTCAAATACTTATGCAAATCAGTCAACAATTTTAATTAATTGAAACAATCAAACACCCACGCAAATTAATCAACAACTTTATTGAATAAAAACAAACTAAAACAACCAACAAAATAATTTGTAAATACTGTACCTAGAATTTACCTGGTGCACATCTTACATTATTGTCACTTTGGGGTTTTCAATAATCAAATCATACAATCTTTCCCACTCAGGTTTATATTTTTGGAGTCTTTTTTTTCACTTTTTAGTGGGAGTTGGTGGCGCATTTGTACATGACACACTGCAGTTATTGCTGCCACTTTTCATAACTAATTTAATATCAAAATGATCCTCCAAGTGGGAATAATTAACAAAACAAAAACGAAGCGAAGATAGTTGCTCGAGCAAACATTTGTTTGACGTTGGCAATCTGGACATTAGCACAACAGATCCCCACGCAGAAAGACAGAGGCGCGGTCGGATACACGCGTACTATTCATTTTTTCAATAGTATATAGTACACAGACCAGAAATAGAGTACAATCTAATATTATAATAAGCAACTCTTGGCCATGTATGACATGTCACGCCATGACGTCATGCTTTACGCCGAGGTTATGCACGTTATTTAATAACAGTTTTAAGCATCCGCGAATAAATTAACTGTCAGAACACTGAAATAAATGTATGTATTGCTTTTAAATCGATATAAATCCTATATTTATGTATTATTCGTTTGATATATACAAGTATTCCTTAAATTCGTTGTGTATAGATGTATAAGATAACATCTTTGATTTTCGTGCATCAATGTTAGCGAAAGTTTTGATTAGATTGTTAGCATGCATCAGAATTACAACTGACATTTGGAGTTACAGCAGAGGGCATGAATAATTGATTTTTTTTTTTATTTATTTAAAAATAATTTAAACTGTGTCCAACTATGGAAATTATTAAAACGTTTGAACGGAAATAGGCCTAGTTGCACGCTGATCGCGATCTTTGCAGCCTGCACCACAATTAAAACAAATATTATGTGGCATTATGTAAGTTTATAAGATTTATTTTAATTTCCTTTGCTTTCACTGAGCAATATTACTGAGGCTATTATTTCAGCAACATGTAACTGCGTCAGCTATTAAAACGTTGTAATATCGATTTGAATCACAGATAATAAAAAAGAAAGGTGTAAAACCCTTGAAGATTTTTGATCAAATTTATATCGCGATGCATTATTGCCACTAAAATGCGATACAGTACATGTATTAATATGCGCGAGACTGGTGGTTAGGTTGAAATGCAACCTGGACCCAGATGGAAACGGAGACCTTTTGCTACAGCGCAAGTCACGAGGAATTACATTGAATTTTATTTTATAGCAATTCTGTTTAGTTTAGTAACTGCTAAGAAATTGTCAGTTTTGTTTTTAACAGAAATCTTTACATGGTTTGAACGAAAGAAGTTCCAAATTGATCGCGATATACGTGGCCTAAACCACAATTAAATATTACGTGGCATAGGGTAAGTTGTTAAGATTTATTTTAGCATCCTTCGTTTTCACTGGGATCATTATTTCAGCCGATTTAAGCTGTGCCAGTCGTTGAAACATCGATCTTCATACTAAGAAAGAAAGGTGTAAGAACATGTGAAGATTTGTGATCAAGTATATATCGCGATGCATGATGAAATGGCAATATAAACGGAGATTGTGGTTAGTCTGAAATGCAAACTGGACCAAGTTTTCGACTGAAGCTTTTTGCTACAGCACAATGGACGATAAATTACAATGAGTTTTATTTTATAACAATTCTATTTAGTTAATCAACTGCAGAGAAATAAATTACGAGGGTGACCCAGAAACTAATACACCACTTTTTTTTTCAACAATTATTTATTGGACACAATGAAACTTATACAAAAGAAAGAATGTTGTTTCTCCTAAACTTTTTCCACTTAATCTCCTTCCCATTCTATGGCCTTCCTCCAGCGAGACACAAGAGCGTGTATGCCCTGGCGATACCACTCCTTGTTCTGTTCACGAAGCCATTTCTTCACTGTGTGAATCACCTCTTCGTCATCCTCAAAATGTCTCCCACGAATGGTACTATTCAATGGCCCAAACAAGTGAAAGTCTGAGGAAGCTAGGTCAGGGCTATAGGGTGGATGGGGTAACACCATCCAACCCTGTTTGGTGATGTGTTCCGACGCCTTCAAACTTGTGTGTGTGAGTGTGTGTTATCAGTTGAAGCAAACAATCACCTGGGCTGTTATGGCGTCCAAGTCGCTGGAAGCGCTTCTTGAGTTTGGTTAATGTGTTCACACATGACTCAGAATCAATGGTGGTGCCTCTCGGCATCACATCAATGAGTATGACACCATCACAGTCCCAAAACACAGTGATCATGAACTTACCAGCGGAAGTAGTTGCTTTGAATTTTTTGTTCTGTTGAGAGTGAGGATGGCGCCATTCCATCGATTGCAGTTTTGTTTCGGGCTCAAAATGGTTAACCCAGGTTTCATCACATGTCAAAATCCGGGACAAGAAGGCTTCCCCTTCAGCTTCAGAACGTTGCAGCAACTCAGAAGAAATGTTTTTTTTCTGAGAGTTTTGTGTTCCTTCGTAAGACGGCGCGGAACCCATCGTGAGCACTGACGATTATACCCAAACTTCCTTTGCTGATTGACAGCTCCCGCGCCAACTGCCGAGTCGTTAGGCGTCGGTCCTCGCGAATGAGCACATCAGCACGCTGCATCTTGTCAGGTGCTACAGCCGTGGGTGGCCTTCCCGACCACTGCAAATCTTGGAGCTCTGCAGAACCGCTTACGGATGGCCTCAACCTCTGTGCCCAGCGACTAACCGTACTTCTGTCGACTGCTGATTCCAGTACCGGATTAGCCACGTAGTAGGAGTTAGCAAATGCTATGGGCCTCGCACCTCCTAGGGGGACCCCGCGCCTGGAGTCTCCCCGTCAGGCTAGATGGGCGACCTTTTTTTTAGCTCTAAAATTCCCCCGGACGGCGAAAACCAAGGGTGTCTTCTTCACATTTGCTATGGGCCCCGCGCTGTCTTAATCCAGCCCTGGCTGATGCTCCATAAACTGCAAATAAACGTTTGTGAATGTTTCCAACCGTTGTCACTCCGCAGTGAGAAATTCAAGGACGACACGCTGCTTATAACGTACATCACTCATAGACGCCATGTTGAACCATTGCTGTAAGTACGCTATCAGTCGGAACAAACGGAAACTTTGCTCGCGCACTCTGAAAACTTCAAAGAATTTATATCTGAAGTTTCGCATTCGTACTTTTGTGGGGGCCTGAGAAAAAAAATGTGGTGCATAAGTTTCTCGGCCACCCTCGTACCATAGCACTCCGTCATTTTTGACGGGTTTTGGGGCTAGTACTATATAATATGGTAGGTTGACCACCCTAGTCACAGTGCTGCAGCCTAACTTCCAGGATTAAACATGGCGTCTACTGTAGCCGATGTTTGCTACAGAGCATTTAAGTTAGTATAATTTTTTGCCAATAGCAGTACTGGTTATCCTGAAATGCAGCCTGGACCAAGAATTAAGAGTAAGAAATACGCGGATAAATGATTTTACTTCATTTCCACATATTCAAAGCTTACTTTATACACTTTTGTCAAATATCGTTGCCTAAGCAATGCGTGTTTCATATGTCAGATGGATAGGACAATTTATGTCAGTTACCTAATTTTTTAATGATATCTTTAATACAATTAGAATTGAATTTTTAGTTTCCTGCTTCCTGACCACCGGTCCCTTCTTTGCGGAACACAAATTGAGAATCACTGAGTTACAGAATTATCAGTATAAAATGTTGTTATATGAGTGTCAAATAGTGACGTATTACGGAACAAAAATAAAGATCCGACGTGATTTCGAAAGGGTAAATTAGTAAATAGAGTTTCACTGCAACACGTGATAGGTTCACTAACGCTGTGCAAAATAACGCTGCAAAAACTATAGTGCTATCCTATCCTCTATTTTGCTCTTTTACTTCGGGATTTTTCTCTAATTCAAATGGAGATATATAATTATTCATTAAACTTAATGCCGGTAATCACCTCATTATTGTTGAATAATAACAAAAAATACAAAAATTGTTGTATGGAACTGTAATTTCCACAACGTCGCATTTAGCAGTCATGTGCAAATTTCAGAGTTGAAAATATGGGTATGTGCACCCTAGAAAAATGCCGGGTCAGAAGTACAGTTAGAAAGAAGAATTTTTTGTAGTATTTTTTTTTTTATTATTATTCGCAAATTAGGAAATGAATACTGGCATTAAGTTTAATTATAATTAGGGGATGCTGCAGTTGCACAGCCTATCCGTGAGCCGTCATTGGTTATATGTTTCTGTTGCAATTTAAAATACCAGGTTAGTATTGTCATTTAAAAGATCAATTATTTTAGTCATGATTAATTGACTTTCGGGTTTTGCCGCGTTGTTTATTTCATTACCTGAATTATTTTAGTCATCTTCAAAACTAAATATATTGTTTGCGAGGCATCTGTTGTGTATTGCATCTTCGTGAGATACTTCATAATCTCTGTTATCAGCTATAAATTTCATGATCCTCCTATAGTATGTTACTAGAATAGCAACGGCAAAGGAGGCTTTCAATAGAAAGAAAAATTTACTATGCGGAAGGCTGGACAAAACCCTGAGGAAAAAATTAGCTAAATGTTTTGTATGGAGCGTAGGACTGTATGGAGCAGAAACATGGACGCTACGCAAAGAAGATCTAAAGAGGTTGGAAGCTTTTGAAATGTGGGTATGGAGAAGGATGGGGAAAATAAGTTGGGAGGACAAAATAAGGAATGAGGAAGTGCTAAAATAAATAGGAGAGAAAAGGTCACTCATAAAAACAATAAGAAACAGAAAAAATAACTGGATTGGGCATGTGCTGAGGAACGAATGTTTGCTTAAGACTGCTCTGGAGGGGACTGTAAACGGAGAGAAGAGGTCGGCAAAGGATGAAAATGACGGATGATATAATGATAAACGGGAGATATATAGAAACTAAAAGAATGGCGGAACAGAGGGAGGCGTGGAGGGCTGTCACTGTGCTTGGACCTGCTGTATAGCAGAGAACCCTTGATGATGATAGTATGTTACCCGGGTGGAAGTAATCCTTTTACTGAATTTTCTATTCATTAACGTAGCTTCATGAGCTTACAAAGAAACACCATTGAGGAAACCATAAACGCTTAAAGATTTGTGATGATGATTCTCTGATATACAAAAGAACCACATGAAAATGTTTAAAAAACGTGGTTTCAGTGGATGAGTGAGTGTTGTGAAGGCGCTACAGGAATCCTGAAAAGTGGCTGCAAACAGGGCTCTCGTGAAGCCATGTTAGGCTCAGCGAGACAGTGGTGGAATTTAACCTGCTTTCAGTCCAGAAACAAACCTCAGCAAACACAAATCTAGAAGACACAATTTTGTTGTTTATGATGATTAGGGTTTGGATCTTTAAGACCTAAAAATGAAAAATATGACCAAACATTTAAATTTACAATACATCAAAATATGCTCAATTATACGTCATTTAAAAAAAAAAAAAAAAATAGCATAGCGTTACTCATTGATCCACTGCACATTTAGCACTGACTGAGCAATTATTTTCAGAAGTATTGGTGACAATGAGACATTGACGCGGCTTGACCCAGGCATGCTGCTGCTGCGTTGTCAAGATTAAAAGCGGGCTGAACATTAACTTTTAGAGGGTGACAATAATATGTAACTTTAATTATTGACTGGTGAATTCTGACCAATTCAGTGACAATTAGTTTTGTTTTTTCCTTCAATGCATAATAGGAGTTCAGTTCTGCAAATAATTATCTTAATTTCCTCTCATCTGTAACTTGCAGTAAATTCCCGGTATTATTAAAAATTACCAAATTTTTCCTCAAAACAAGACCATATGACCATAAATATTATTGTAATATGAAAAAAAATGAGTAAAATGGGCTGAATATGAATTATAATCTATATAAAATACATTAAAATACAATCAGAAACGTTTTTTGAAAATGTTTTATTCACTTATTTTCTGTGATGAACATACTGGGAGACAGGAGGTTGTGGAAGAAGCTAGTCTGTGATTAGAGTAGGAACTGTATACATTCATTTAAATTCTATACATTGTTTTAAAAAGGAGCTGAAAATTAAGGCCCTATGCACCCTGTAGACCGACTTTCTTGTGATCACCGCTATAACAAATTTGTAAAAAAAAAAAAAAAAAAAAAAAAATGAGAGAGAGAGATCTGCTGCTTTTAGTTCAATAGAAACATTTTACAAACTAAAGGTTGTGTGCATTTTCAGAGTCCTTCAAATTTCATGAAATAATCGGAAGCTTTTGCTGTTTTTAACCTTTATTTAATCCTAACTGTATGCAGTTTTTCTGTCCATCAAAATTTCTTTAGCCTTAACTTTTACTGCATCCATTTTTTTGAAATGGATGTTGTGATAAAATAACAACAACATAATTCCAAACCATACTAAACATCCATCCACAGTACAGTAGGTGATTTCAAGTAGTGAAAGTTAACTGCATCAGAATAAAAAAATTAAAAGTTAGTTTAGGCAATTATTGATTGGCTTATAAATACATTTACTTGTTTCAGATCCTTCATACACACATTGCCAATGTAGACAAATTACCACTCACGACAACAGGTTCACCACTGCAGATCCGTTGTAAAACATTTCTCTCTGTCATATTTGTCATTCCAAAGGAGAGAGACTGTCATGAAATTTGCGAGACATTAAATCATCTAGCACATCCAGGTTAGTTATTATGGAATTAGTGGTTTTTTATTTAAATTACTATCTAGATTGTACAATATTTTATAAAGCATCTATCCCCACAATCCTAAGTGATAAAGAAGATTTTATGTCATACTAAAAATAAATAAAAAGAACCTGTTGTATTCGTCAGATATATGTGAGTAAAATGAATACATGTTAGTTTCTTAGAGAATAAAAAATTACGTAGTTGTAAATGTGAATGAAATCTTATATAAAAATGAATGTTTGTTTTTCATGCTTCAGTTTACAACCCTTAATTTGATGGACCTTTGTAAACGTATACTTTAAAATAAACAGAAAAATACTTTCAAAATTTAGTTTTCAGAATCCCTCTCCCCCTTTCGATCCCCATAATTTTTGTCAATGTTCTTTACAAATACCCTCAATTTTTATCCACTATCGACAGAACTTTGCCTATGTATAGTTTAAAACCAACATAAAAATATTGTCTACATTTGGTTTTCAGAAACCCTACCCTTTCCACAGACTTAATTTTTGTAAACGTTCTTTATACATACCCACAGATTTTATCCAATTTCAATGGTCCTTTGCACAAGTGTGCTTTAAAACAAACAGAAAAATCCTGTCTACATTTGGTTTGTGAAAACCCAACCCCTCCCCCTTTCCACCCCTTTAATTTTTGTCAATGTTCTTTACACATACCCACCAGTTTTTATCCAATCTCGACAGAACTTTGGACATCTATTCATTAAAACAAACATAGAAATCCTGTCTAAAATTGATTTTCAGAAACCCAACCCCTCTCACTCTTTCCACCCCTATTAATTTTTGTTAATGTACTTTATTCAAAGATACAGTTTCTATCCAATCTTGAAGAAACTTTGCACATGTATACTTTAAATCAAACAGAAGAGTACTGTCTGCATTTGGTTTACAAAAATCCAACCCCTCTATTTTAATTTAATGGATAAAAATGATTGTCTTTCAGTTATTTTGTACATGTTAATGTGTCTGTTTTCTGTATGTGTACCCCCTTAAGAAATAAAAATAGGCATTGCAATGCATGCCGGGCAAAGCTAGTAGTGAAATAAAAACTTAAGATTCTGTTCGCTATGATAATTGGCAAGAGATTGACAATAGGCCATGTTGTTATTACCGTTACATGGCACTGTGCTGAAGATAACTTAACATCGATCACCTCAATAACTGCTACACGAATCAGATTCAGGAGAACTCTTGTAAGATAACTCTGAGCTTTGTTGACTGGGGTACCTTATAAGAAAGAAGTAATTGCTGTTCGACTCCTTTCTTTATTATCTTTCAAGTTCATAAATGTCACCGAGCTCTTAAATACTTATTCTGGTTTGCCCATAGCATTTTAAGGTTAGTCTTGTACTTATCTTGAATTCAATAAACAACTAGATTTTCTGTACGAGAGCCAAGCATTTTTCTGTTTGTGGGATGGCATTTCTGTATTGTGAAGGTGGCCTACCGGCTGTTCAGAAAAATTGCCTGTGTGTCACATCTGGTGCATTAACACACAGAATATCTCTGGTAGTCACAAAATATGTTTATTTGTGGATAAAGGAACTTTGAAAACTCTGTCATATATCTAATGTATTGGGCAGTTGAGTTTATTATCAAATGTTATGATGTATTTACACTTTACTCCTTTAAAATCAGATCCACACTCGCTGTAAGTGGACACAATTCTACGTGACTGTGAGAATGTGGATAGTCTACTTGTGTCACTTCCCATCACCTAGCCTCACCAACACTTTGGCTCCAAAGCAGCAACTGTGCATAGCTCAGAGAATGCGAGCAGTGAGCATAAGTGTCTTTTCTCTTCCCATACTGTAATAATTTTTAATGTGTGGTTTGTAAAGGACTGTACATCGAAGGACTCATACAAGTCCTTTGCACTAGAATGAGGACTTAGCACTCATCGGCACTCCCCCTGAGAATGCTCGCCAGAGTGCCTCGCTTGAGACCGTGGAGCAATTTGTCCTCAAGCTTCTACACAACTCTGAATTTTTTTTGTCTGCGTGTCTGATAAACATAATCGACAAGACATCTTGTCCATTAACTTTTGTAGCTGTTCACAATCCCCTTGTTATACAAAATTATATTTGCAACCTAACTTCTTGCTGCAAACCACAAATACAATCATTCAATAGAATGATAAACAGCTCTACCCTGTGGCAGTTCTGTTCTTACTTCCATTTATTTTGATACTTTTTCCTTCCCTAATGGTGAAAACATGCCAAGCAATTTACAGTAGATGCTACATCCATGTGAAACAATAGAATTGTAAATAATGTGTGAGCACGTGCCGAGGAGGCCACTGGCATCGTCACCCTCGCCACCACCATCAACACTCGCCGCGATGTCGATGAGAGAACAAAGTATTTGTTTTTAAAATCGTGATCTAGCGTGGTATTGGAGGGCTGCTTGGCTCTGACTGATTGAGCTAGGTCATGTGATACCTGAAAGCGGCATTCACATTGCACGAAGTGGTTTCTTCTCCACAGTGAAGGAATAATTATTAAATGCTCTGAGATGAATGCCACAGAAATCACCGCAATACATTTATTTTAGAAAACCGATCGACATGGATCCTTGGATGGACAATTCAATCAGATATCAATCATTATAAATTAGAAGAATGTATACATTTAGTTCTTATGTAAATAATTTTCTCAAATAAAATGTACATTGAATTTAAATCTTAAAATGGAAATTCTGATATTAGATTTGAAAATTCTAAATTTGGCTTGGAAATCCTCTTCTAAATGGTATTCAAATTTATTCACAATAATTATTACCTTATGGTCATGATGAGTCTTTCTTCACCACTTATTGGATTGGCATGGTAACTGTTGACTTTTCTAGTTTGTCCAGAATTTTGTTGTAAATGTACTGAAAAGTTTCTGGTGTCATTTGTAGGATACATGGAATTTGTCTACGTTATTTTTCAGTTCTTGTTATAAAGATGGTGAAATTCACCAAGCATTCGTCTGTTCATATATTGGATGCAATCTGAACCCTCTGGTACTAGCCGCCACTTTGTGGCTACTAATAGCCTATCATCACTGTCATTATCACATCTGAAAATCATTGCACTACACAATGTAATGAATACTCGGGGTAAACATAATATCTATGCAATGTAAAGAGTATGGGTTCTATGAATGTTTGTGAACTGTGACAAAAGCTAACCATTATACATCAACAATTCCTCTTTACCACGACCTGTTTGGCATGTTTTTACCCATCAGCAGCGACATCAATCTTCACTGCAGTCGTTAACTTCATCGTGCCTGCTTGACATGTTTTCACCCTAACTCTTTGGTTCCTTTACCTTAGCAACTCAATCCTGTGTTTTAAACTGTATCTACCAACATTTGACAGCAAATTCCACCTTAAGCCTTGGAGAGATATGCCTCCTTTCTCCCCTTCATCTGAAAAATCTTGTCTATAGCCCACTGTTATTCACACGAATAACCTTTCAGATATCCACATTGCTGATTTACATACCAATATCTTTCCTCAGAGACATTGCTGAGGTGGTTGCATGTCAAACTGTCAGGCTACTACCTTACCACTCAGGTCAATCTAATAGACCTGTAACTGTGAATCCTATTTACCTCCCCACCTTTATGAACTACTACGAGACTTTCCAAATCCTCTGGTGTGCAGTAGTTTACCAGACTCAGTGCAAATAATATTTCTAGATATCGTGAAACTCTGTCTGTCTTGAAAACATATATGGTGAGATTATCTATGCCAGAATTTTACCCTTTTTTCCCTTCAGATAAATTTCTAATTTCCTAGGCTGCTCTTTCCTATTTATGTGGAGGAGCTCGTGCACTAACCATTTTGGCATAATTGAATCAGGTGCTTCATATGTCAACCTTTTACATATTCTTGATGAAGAAATGAGGAACAGCAAATTTAGCATTCTTGAACAAATACCACAGTAGAGGTGGATGGTTAAGGCACAGAAATACATGCCAAAGAATTTAAATTGAGACAAGTACTGAAGGAAGAATCTTGGAGAGAATGTCAGAAATGGAAGAAATATTATGGAATACGTGAATAAGTGGAAATATTAAATGATGATGATAACAATAACAATGACAGTAACAGTGACCTAACAATGGCATGACGATGACACAATAATGATGACAAAAACATTATTGTTTAATTCCTTCTCTTCCCCTCATTTTTCTGCCATTGCCATACATGTTTCTTCTTGTGTCAATGTTTCCCATTCAAGTATAATATTCTTCATAAATGTATCCTTTGCTTCACTCCTGATTAGTACTTTACTGCTGCTACCACTAAGTGAAAGTACCAACGGTACCTCTCTCTTTCATCATACAGTGGAACCTTTTGAGGCATAATCCAATACAATGCAAACTGTCTTCGTGCAAGAAAGTATGCAGCTGGTGACTTTTAATAGCCCACAAACAAGACAACCATTAACATATCTTGCACAGGAAGTCTTTTGAGCCTGGAGACCACTCGTGTAGACAGTCTGGCACTCTTCATTGTCTACAGCAACTGCCATGATTTGCTGCTGTTATTCTTGATACTTCTATAGAAAATCAAATTCACATCCAAGCTTGTGATAAAGTATTGTTTCCTTATGAGAATCTCGGTTGTTTGTTCCCTGGAATCAGGATAGACAAAAATCCCTGCTTTACACCTCTTAGACACTGAGCAGATGAGCTCCCTCAAACCCTCTATGTCCAGTCCATCGTCAATCACCTTGTGGCAGGTATATTCCCACTCGACACTTTTCAGGCTCATTTGTCTGAAGTAATTTGTGTGTGCTTCATCCCACCATTTGTTTTAAGTGTCTGCACTGCACATACGAAAATAAATTTTTCACAAAAATAATGAACAAATATATGACTAAGAAATGAGTCATCACACTGCTAATCAGCATAAATACCCTTCCACCAACTCTACTGCACTCTCTATAACCCTCAGTGGAAACAACATTGCTTAGTTCTACTTGCAGTAACCAAATAATAATAATAATAAATAACCACCAACAGTTTATTTTTTTTTTTTTAATGATACCCCTAAAGTTCACTAATAGCTGTTTAACAACTGGATATGGCCTATTCTTATTATTAACCTTCATATTCTTTTTTACCTCATTTATTTTTTATTATTTCTGCCACTCTGTATCCGTAATCAGCATTTTTAAAGGTTTTTTCTTGTTGCCATTAACTTCAGACTTAAAGGTACCGTACCAACGACAGCATAATTGGGAGAAGGATACCTTTCAACTGTCGTTGAGTATTTCCTTATTGGCTGTAGGCCGTGCCTAATGTGTACCTATGTGCACAGCCACCATGACTGAAGACATACCTCTGGCAAGTGTTGCCTCCGGCCCTGTATCTACTGTTATGCTCTGCCTTTCTCATCACCTTCCCAGATTTTCTATACTATGAACCCACATTTCTATCCCTTCTGTTTCCACACTCCCACACTATAATGACCCTGTTCTCACCCATGAAATCACTATTATCCATTACCTGATCAAGTGTTGCATTAGCTTTAAAAACACATGTGACCCGCACTAAAGCAATTGAACAGAAGTGGGACTACAATGCCCTCAAGGCTACTACTTGGCAGCAGAACATTTTTTCTTCAATCTTTTTATACTTAATCCTCTATACATAACAGTTGCTTCATTTTACAAACTCCTACTTCTGCACTTGCTATTCTCATCTAGTTATGGTAACAGATTAAATGTGGAATGAAGTCCTTATGGGTGTACTGCCAGATTGTGAAAACGCAATATTTCGACAGTTTGTTCAGCCATCTTCCTCAGTTGTGAAAACATCTGACACGGTTTGCCAACCGACAGATAATCAGACACGGTTTGCCAACCGACAGATAATCAGACAGTCGTGCAGTACACCCGACTTCATTGTAATCATACACTGGGAAACTCTCCATTCTTACATCAAACCTATTTCTCCCCACAATAAGTGTAATCATTTTATACCTTCATCCTGTTTACCATATTTGTTCAATGACATCTTTCTAACTACTAAGGATGCTTTTCCCCTTTTCCACTTGTCTTTCCTTTCACTGAGCATGGTGGGTGAGTGGCCTCAAATTTGGGAGGATGCCGGTTTGAATCCCCATCCCGGCATCCAGATTTGGGTTTTCCATGGTTTCCCCAAATCACTCCAGGTGAATGCCAGGATGATTCCTTCAAAAAGCCATGGCCGAATTCCTTCCTGTTCTTTGTACCCATTCCCATCCCACCTCTAATTACCTTGATGTCAATGAGGCGAAAAGTCGCAAGTTAAAAAAAGTATTTCCTTTCAACCTGTATCTATTGATATCTGGATGTTGTGGATCATTATCCTCGATTGCTGATAATATTAATAAATAAATTACGCCAAAGCAATTGACTTTTTTGTGTTTATTTGTCTCCCGTACGCGTTTCACTTCTTTTGCAGAAGCATCTTCAGCGGGTTTTTTCTGTTAATTATGTACAAAAGTTGTAATCAGGTTATGTTTGTGGTTTGTACAGTTTATCTAACTTATAATCTACTTACATTTTGTGGTCTATTGTATTTCTTTTAGCTCCATTCTCAGCATCAGTGCTTTTGCATTAACGGTGGGAAGTGTCTTCATATTTGAGATTCACAACACTACACTTGTCAATTGCTTTGGCATAATTTATTTATTAAAAATAAAAATGTATCTATTGAGCCTATACCATAAGCTAAATAAATAAATTGAGCTCAAAAGCCCTTGATCATTTCCTCAAGATCTGTGATTTTGCTCGTACCCAAAACAAAGTGCATAATGCTATGGCATAGTTTCATTAATTTTCACCCAAACATTTCCTCTAATAGAACCATTTCTCACATCTACTGCAGTACACACAGTTACCCACTGATCTACGAGTGCCACTCTTGTTAATAAATGATTTTGCCAGTGTTTCAATCAGAATAGTAATTAATGATGTTTCTTGTAGCTCGAAGTGGCTTAAGGATGAGATATATTTCTTAAATTTAATTAAATGTTAATACATTCTAATTAACTATAATAGCAGTGATTACAAATTTGACTCTTTAAATGTCTTAATATGAAGGCCACTTTTTATTCTTAAGTTTATTAAAGTTATATCCAGTTTTCATTTGATTATTTTTTCGCAAGCAGAGTGCAGTTGTAACACACACTTTTCATTTGTCGCATTTGGATTTGGCTGTTACTGCAATGGAGGAACAGCATGTGTAGGTAAACTATATGGGAAGTCTTGCCTTCTTGCCTTTGGTCTACGGCTCATTCACCACACTTGTCTAGGGGAACTACTTCCAATATCCACATAATTAACGTAGTTCGGCTTAGTAAAATTCACTAGTCTGGGAACCTTACTGCTAGCCACTTTAACATCTGCACTTGCGTCATGACTAAGGTGACCAGACGTACCGCTTTTGGTGGGACAGTCCCGATTTTTAACAATTTGTCCCGTGTCCCAGCGGCGTTTTAGAAAAGTCCCAATTTTTTGAAAGAATACATGATAAGCTAGGGAATAGTGGGAGAATTGGAAAGTAATATGCGGCTTTTGGCAGCCAGGTGGCTATATGAGTTTTGTATTATTTTTGTTAATTTTACAATGCTAAAGTTTAATAACAAATAATTGTTGAGAGCTGACTATCGAGAAGTGCTTATCAAGAACTGCTTATCAAAGTTCGCATTATTTATCAATTGTTTGAATTCAACCACCATTGTTTAGACTTAATAAACAATGGCATTTTTCGACACTAGCAACGACGAAAACATTTTGTAAATGCCTTTCAGACGATACACATCTTGTTGCGTGCTAGTTAAACAAGTGATGTCAACAAATCAGCTATTCAGATAATTTAGGTAAGTCATTTATTTCATAAATACATGAATGTTCTTGAATTTACCAAACAGTACTCGTATTATTTATACTGTATTTTGTAGAGACTGTAAGAATACACAGACTCTTAGTTTTTTTAAAAAATAATTAATAATTAATATGTGTGTGTTGCTAAAAGTGTTTTATATCGTGTTATTATTATGTCTTAAGTATTGCATCAAAGAATTTCAAGCATCGTTATTACCATGGAGGAAGGAATAATATGGAGACGACGCAAGAGACCTTTACCACGCATAGGAGTGAAGCAGGCCGGCGGAGGAGTGGGGGGGCATGGCCGGAGTGGTGGGGGCTTGACCGCTTCCCAACAAACACGGGGAATATGTACAAACACCTCAAGGGGACTCTAGGATAAACGTGACGCCGCAATCTGGTGATGGATTATTATGTAACTCGATGAGACAAATAAAAGATGAAGAATAAAATTTTTTGATATCCTGCTTAGTTTTCGAGATATTCTGTCTCAAATGTGAAATGGTTTTGGTTGAAATTCAGAAGAAAAAATTATTCAAAGTCAAATTTTATGATGAATTTTTATTTAAAAAGACGAGACAAATAAAAAATAAAGAGTAAAAGTTTTCGATATTTCACCTAGTTCTCGAGATATACTGTCTCAAAAGTGAGGTGTCTTGAATTGAAATGCAGAAGAAAAATTTCGCAAAAGTCAAATTTAATGATGGATTCTTATGTAACACGACGAAAAAACTCGATAATAAGGAATAAATGTTTTCGATATCTTGCTTAGTTTGGGGGATATACAACATCCAAATCGAGGGGTTTAGGTTTGGATGCAGGCTGGACCAAAAATTACTTCTGTCAAAGCCACAATGATTACATGGTTGACATGCAGAATGGATATTTCAGTTTTATTACTACCACTTGTGGTTAGTCTGAAATGTGTCCTAGACCAGAAAAAAAGTAAGAGGACCCACTCTAGGGATGAGCAACCCAGACATTTTGTAGGCTGGTACCAGAAATAAAATGTTTATTCAGTCACCTTAATGAACATTCTCTTGATCAAAATGTGTTGTCTAATTTCACAGCCCTACTTATTAGGACAATTGTAAAAAAATTATCTCTCAGTTAGATTTAGATACCGGGGGGGGGGGGGGGGGGGGGGGGGAGAATGTTGTACAAAAAAAAAAGAGACTGAATTAGAAACACATTCCCCAAATTGATTTTGTTCAAAGGCCAATAACTTCTTTATTTATGAATCCCATTTTTATTTCTGCATGAACCTGTTTCGACATAAATAGATGAGAAAGATTTCAAAATCGGTAAAAATAGGTATAGACGTATTTACAAACAGAAACAAGTCTTATATGAAGCTTTAAAAATAACCTAAGTCAATGGCCTGAAATAGCTATTTAAAAAATTAATAAAACTCACAGCTTCTCACATAACAGTTAATTTCATCATCCATTGTCAGTATAATCAGCAACGTGACGAAAGAAATCGTAATAGTAAATTCACTGAATCGCGAAGTAAAACACGCCCCTTTAAATCTCATTTTAAACACTCGTTAAAAAATATTGCTAGTCGATTATGTGCAAAATAGCAAGTTTGCTGATTTTCTACACTACACCAAGAAAAATTTGAGAACAAAGTCATCCCATTGAGAGCTATGACTAAATATTTATAGACGTGCTGCAAAGTTTGCGGTGTCTACCGCTCACTTCAACAAGGATAATTACAATTCAACTTACTTATGAAATGATATTCCAGGTTCTTTCCTGTCTGGCCTATTTGTGCAACCGTACGCAACACAAGCTGGCATTTTTAAACACTTATACACAATACTAAATAAAATAATCACTGCATCTACCACAATGTGAACACCTTAATTGTTGGGAAGCGCCATATGGTCGCTGCCGGTGCTGCCACCATGCGGGAGAGTTTAGTGCTTGCTTCACCGATTTAACGTCACTTCTCCTTCATATAATTCCTTCCTCCATGGTTATTACCAGATGAAAAGTACATTAAAATCTCTGGACAGTACAGGAGGAGGAAGATCTTTGTCGTAAATAGCGGAGAAAGAAGCAGAGATCGTGTGGAGTACGGAAGTTTGGATGTAATTGAGAATTGTGTTGTTAATGTAAAATAACAATAAAAGAAATGAAAGTTTAAAATAATAATAATAATTTTACACGTGGCGACTGTGACCGCGACACAGAGCTAATTATTTAGCTCGTAATAAAAGAAGTCTGCAATCTTCGGAAAGGTAGGAGAAGAAAAAACCAGTTTTAGATATTGTGAATGGAAGACAAAGTTATTAATTTTGAGTAAAGACTTGCAAGATAAATTTAAAAGAGAGAAATTGATTAAAAGTATAATGTTAAAATATGAGATTTAATTACGCATACAGGTTCTTAAAGATAGTTTTAAAGATTTATGTACAGATAATGTGTGTGCTGTTGGTGTTTGGTTGATAATACGGCGTTGTAAGTCAGAAAAATCTGCGTTAATTGATATTTCTCGTTTTTCGAAATCCACACCGGATTTTTTTTCTCTCTCTGTGTATGATTTTTGTGAAGTGATGAAAATTTTGTAAATAACAATGGATGGAAAAGATTCGGAATTAGTTGAGGAGCGGGCAGTTACCGAATTGGATGGTGGTGATGATTCAACAACTGGCATCGCGGGGAAAAACCCGTGGAATGACGACAGTAATTCTATAAAGGAAATGTTAGCAATGATTATGAGAGAACAAATAGAAACAAAACGCGAAATGCAGAAAATGAATCATAATCACCAACAAACGATAATAGAATGGAGAAAGGAAAGAGCTAATATTTCTCATGAAATTAACTCTCAGATAGACAAAGTACATGAGCATATTTCTCAACGTGAAGATTTAATGTTTAAGAAGGTACAAAAGTTAATACAGATAGAACAGCAGAACCGCGAGGAGTCGGTGAAGATAGCACTGGACGAGCAGAGAGGGATAAACAGTGAATTTACGAGTGACATTCAAGAAGCCAAACATGAAATTTCACTGGCACAAACTAATATTAAAGAATTGGAATCTGGAATGGTTAACTTGCAGGGAGAAGTGGAAAGCTATAAAGAGACGGCCGTATATCAATGGGTAGAGCTGAATCAGCGAGTCGACAAAATTCAGAACGGGAAAGGGCACGGTGTCGGCAACAATGTAGTACAGTCAGTACAAATGAAATTGCCTGAAGTGAGTTTTGTACCTGGCGGCGAGATACATCCCTATGTTTTTGTGGAAGTGTACAGAGACGCATTTCCAAGACAGTGGCCGGATGAAGAGAAGATAAAATACGTTAAGATGATGATGAAGAATGAGGCATTGGAGTGGACGTGTGAATTGGGTGGAGGTAACAGAAGTTACGAGGATTTTTTGCAAATTTTCCTGAGGAAATATTGGTCCGATGAAAGACAGCGGCGAGTGAAACAGGAATTTAGAAACAGTGCACCCTACAAAAGGCAGCAGGGCAGTTTGAGAGATTATTGTGAGAAGTTATTGAAGAATCTTAAGTATTTGTCGTTGCCCATGGAAGAGGATGAGGTTATAGAAATATTGGAGCGGAAGATGCCGCGCCAAGTACAAGAAAAAATACTGTTGATGCAGTGGAAAAACATACATGAATTTCTAGAAGGAGTTGATAAAATCGATAGGTGGGATGCAATGAACGAGAAAGAACCAAACATGTTCAGGAACACCGAACCCGGAAAATTTCATATTGGGACAGGATACCAACAACAGGCCAATAACACATACTTCGAGAAAAGAGGAAATAGAAGCCTATATGCAAAGCAAGGTTTGGCTGATACACGACCGGTGACCGAATCAGGAAATGAAAATTCGCCTTCGCAATATGGTAACATCCAAGTAAATGGAAGTAGACGAGAAGGAACATATAATAAGGGAAATTAAGAGCGGCTTTTGAAGGGGTCCGTTCTCAAGCCGGGAAGATTAGAGGACCAGAAGCTATATGGAAACCAAACTGCATGCTAATGAAATTTAATAGAGATGAGGTAATTAAGCAAAGAAAAGTCGTTTTAGAAGAAGTTGCGACATATTTTGAAAGAGAACGGGCTGAAGAAAAAATTCAGGACAATTCGATGGAAAATATTGATAAAGACGCAAACGTGAGAAAAAGTTGCGATAACGCGGTGAACAAAGGAGCGGAAGGGGAAGTAGGAAACTGGATAAAACAAGTTAGGAAGGCCTGTAAAGAAAAACTAGAAATGGAGACTGAAGGAGACGGAACAGAAAATGACAGCGATGATAAGCGAAGGTTTAACAAGAAATTGAACCCAATGTCTGATAACAACGGACCACTGAAATGGTGGAATTGTTTAGAACAGATACAAGAGATCAACGAGTTTAATAATGTTGAGAAGAGGAAGGCAGAGCAAAATGAGATAATAGGCCTTGCAAATATGAAAGAATGGGAAAACGGTGACCAGAAAATAAACCAAGAAACCAGGAGGAAGAGTGAAATGCTTTCTACTTTCACGGATAAGGATGAGGGAAATTATGAGTCGGAAACGGAAGAAATGGACGAAATCATTGAAGATGGGGAAGATTGTAAAAATACGGAAGAAAATGAAAAAGAGACAAGCAAGGATGAAGAGAAGGCAGCCTACGAACCTTCGATAGATAGAATGGCGAGTAAGGAAGAATGTGGAGAAGAAGAGGAGGTGAAATGTTTTCTAATACGGAAGAAAGAGGACGGAAGATGTAAGGAAAAAGAAGCAACGAAGGGAAAAGTCAAAATGAAAGGGAAATGATAGTTTCACCAAGAAGTGGAAGAGGATCTTTCAGCAAAAGACATACGATCGGCGTGCACGAAAATCATAAAGTAAGTGAATTAGTATTGGTGAAGACTCATGGAAGATCCAGCAGCATTAATGCAGAAATTAAAAAAGTTCTTTGACGTGTATGAAGGACCTTATATAGTTGTAGGGAGACCACATCAGCACGCATATTACCTCCAGTATCCTAAATCAGGAAAGATGTTAGGATTAAGAAATATATGTGATCTAAAGTTATACCGGGAGTAGGTAAAGGAAATGAATGAATGTAACTATATATTGAAAATATATTGTGGTGAATGAAATTATATCACACAAAAATTTGACAAATTTTGGTGACAAATTGGCCGAGGGGATGTGTAAGAATACACAGACTCTTAGTTTTTTTAAAAAAATAATTAATAATTAATATGTGTGTGTTGCAAAAAGTGTTTTATATCGTGTTATTATTATGTCTTAAGTATTGCATCAAAGAATTTCAAGCATCGTTATTACCATGGAGGAAGGAATAATATGGAGACGACGCAAGAGACCTTTACCACGCATGGGAGTGAAGCAGGCCGGCGGAGGAGTGGGGGGGCATGGCCGGAGTGGTGGGGGCTTGACCGCTTCCCAACAAACACGGGGAATATGTACAAACACCTCAAGGGGACTCTAGGATAAACGTGACGCCGCAATCTGGTGATGAATTATTATGTAACTCGATGAGACAAATAAAAAATGAAGAATAAAATTTTTTGATATCCTGCTTAGTTTTCGAGATATTCTGTCTCAAATGTGAAATGGTTTTGGTTGAAATTCAGAAGAAAAAATTATTCAAAGTCAAATTTTATGATGAATTTTTATTTAAAAAGACGAGACAAATAAAAAATAAAGAGTAAAATTTTTCGATATTGCACCTAGTTCTCGAGATATACTGTCTCAAAAGTGAGGTGTCTTGAGTTGAAATGCAGAAGAAAAATTTCGCAAAAGTCAAATTTGATGATGGATTCTTATGTAACACGACGAAAAAACTCGACAATAAGGAATAAATGTTTTCGATATCTTGCTTAGTTTGGGGGATATACAACATCCAAATTGAGGGGTTTAGGTTTGGATGCAGGCTGGACCAAAAATTAATTCTGTCAAAGCCACAATGATTACATGGTTGACATGCAGAATGGATATTTCAGTTTTATTACTACCACTTGTGGTTAGTCTGAAATGTGTCCTAGACCAGAAAAAAAGTAAGAGGACCCACTCTAGGGATGAGCAACCCAGACATTTTGTAGGCTGGTACCAGAAATAAAATGTTTATTCAGTCACCTTAATGAACATTCTCTTGATCAAGATGTGTTGTCTAATTTCACAGCCCTACTTATTAGGACAATTGTAAAAAAATTATCTCTCAGTTAGATTTAGATACGGGGGGGGGGGGGGGGGAGAATGTTGTACAAAAAAAAGAGACTAAATTAGAAACACATTCCTCAAATTGATTTTGTTCAAAGGCCAATAACTTCTTTATTTATGAAGCCCATTTTTATTTCTGCATGAACCTGTTTCGACATAAATAGAGGAGAAAGATTTCAAAATCGGTAAAAATAGGTATAGACGTATTTACAAACAGAAACAAGTCTTATATGAAGCTTTAAAAATAACCTAAGTCAATGGCCTGAAATAGCTATTTAAAAAATTAATAAAACTCACAGCATCTCACATAACAGTTAATTTCATCATCCATTGTCAGTATAATCAGCAACGTGACGAAAGAAATCGTAATAGTAAATTCACTGAATCGCGAAGTAAAACACGCCCCTTTAAATCTCATTTTAAACACTCGTTAAAAAATAATGCTAGTCTATTATGTGCAAAATAGCAAGTTTGCTGATTTTCTACACTACACCAAGAAAAATTTGAGAACAAAGTCATCCCATTGAGAGCTATGACTAAATATTTATAGACGTGCTGCAAAGTTTGCGGTGTCTACCGCTCACTTCAACAACGATAATTACAATTCAACTTACTTATGAAATTATATTCCAGGTTCTTTCCTGTCTGGCCTATTTGTGCAACCGTACGCAACACAAGCTGGCATTTTTAAACACTTAATCACTGCATCTACCACAATGTGAACACCTTAATTGTTGGGAAGCGCCATATGGTCGCTGCCGGTGCTGCCACCATGCGGGAGAGTTTAGTGCTTGCTTCACCGATTTAAGGTCACTTCTCCTCCATATAATTCCTTCCTCCATGGTTATTACCAGATGAAAAGTACATTAAAATCTCTGGACAGTACAGGAGGAGGAAGATCTTTGTCGTAAATAGCGGAGAAAGAAGCAGAGATCGTGTGGAGTACGGAAGTTTGGATGTAATTGAGAATTGTGTTGTTAATGTAAAATAACAATAAAAGAAATGAAAGTTTAAAATAATAATAATAATTTTACAAGACGAATTAGGCCGGAAAAACGCCACACATCATTAATGGTCGTCCCCTAATGTTGTGACTGAATGCGTTTTTTCTACAGTAAATAAAGCTGTGGACCACAGAAAATTCACAATTAAGTGCTGAGACTTTGAAAGTCATGTTATATGTGAAATATAATTTATCAAACTCTTGTGAAAAATTTCACGAGCTTTTAAACAATGACAGCAATCTACTGAAAAAAATTCACTCAAATGAGATATATGCAAAAGAATAAAATAATACTATGCATAAATTTTTAATGTATTACATTTGTAAATTGTACTTGTGTTGAAATTTAAAAAACTGTATTACAATACTATTTTTGCATTCTATATAAAAAAAAAATTGCTTCATATAGACCAACTTTTTTACCAATTTTAAAATCTGGTCACTTTAGTCATGACTGCATATTACCTCTGTTTTAATGAATAAGGTGTTTTGAGCAGACTAATATTTTTTTCAACTGTAATGTTAAACAAATCCTTATCCGATTCCCGGAACTCGCCTCAGTCCCCCTACCAGGTGTTGGATAGCAGTCAATAGCGTAAAAGACGGGGAATGAAGAGTTAAGTAACAGAACAGACTCAGCACAAGTTTTAGGGATTTAGTTAGAAATCATATCAGCCATCATAACATTGAGATGTTCAATAAGATTTATTAGCTTGCAGACACTGTGGTGGGTGAGCAGTAATCGGTCTGGTCTCACATTCGGGGGGACACTGGTTCGAAATCCCCATCCAGACTTCCATATTTTGGTTTTCCAAAATCATTCCAGGTGAATGCTGGGATGGTTCCAACAACCCATGGCCAACTTCCTTCTGGTTCCTTGCCCCAGTTTTTTACCCTACCTCTATTGAGCAAAAAAGCAAAAAATCTCACTCTCCCTATTGCCATTATATTAGTATAAGTAACAAGTGGATAATAGAAGGAATTAACATAATCCAGCAAAATTTAAGCTCTCTACTTTTAGTGGTTACTCATTTTTGAAACATAAACTAAAAACCTGCACTACAGATAAATCTCATAAAAAAAGCCATGCATAGAAAGGGAGAATAATAAGACAGTGAAATTTCAAATTAAGCAGATGGTAATTGAAAGCAATTCCAGTGGTGAGAGGTAGGCATTCAGAGGAATACCAAATAATATAAATATAGGAAATAAGCATTTAGTGATCTATCATTCAATAGAATTATCAAAGATTCATCTTGCTGTTTGATGACAGCAAGAGGTAAAGACAGAGCTACAAATGTTGCCTTGATGAATCTGCTTACGTACTACATCTGGGATAGAGAAGGATAAAAAAAGAATACCAACTAGTTCAATTAACTGGGAGAATGGCCAGGCAACTAAAGATATTATTATTTCTCGCTTTCAGTATTTCAGGTACAAGTTCATCCACGAAAAGGCAGTTAAAATTCTTTATTTCATTAACAACACAGTATTGGCACAAATACACTCTACACTTGGTCATTGTCTGAGAACATTCCATGACAAGTGCCTCTCACCCTTTGTCCCCCTCGCCAGCGATTCCAGCCAACCGTTTGCCTAATGGGACACTGCTCCAAGGTCGGGCATTCTCTGCATACAAAGCCTGACACGTCTAGATCAGCCGGCAGGCTACGGTCACTCATACACTATCTCTCCGTATCAACTAGAGTTAACAAACTAGAACTGGAATAGCAACTGATGGAGAACACTTGCAGTAAATGGTGTTTCTCCTGCATCATTAAAATGAAGCCAGGAAAGGGTTCATGTACAAACTCAAAATTGATGAGGAAAAGATAATTTATTCTATACCTATGAAAGAATTATGAAGAGAAATAACAAAAAATGTGGAAACGTAACAAGTTTTTGTTTATGTAAAATTCTCTTTCGTAGGATTTATCCACTCATTAACTAGTTGCAACTCATTATTGATCCAATTTATCACTTTTTTGTTACATTTTCTCCATGATAACAAATCAGTGTATCATCTACAGGTGGGTAAATTTTACAGTTCTTTAGTGTTTCTATCAAATCATTTATATACCAAATGAATACTCCATGTTTTACTTCACTTTCCTCAGATAGAACATTATTAGATCTTTTGATACATGTTTTTTAACTTTTTATATTTTATTTTTTACAGAATTTCGCTGTTAACAGCTTCTGATGTTCACTTTAAATCTAAGAACACTGCTTTTATTCCATCTCACCTGTCAATTGCCTCCAACCGGATTGCTGTCTCCACACTGTGCTGCTCCCTAAACCCTGATCGGTGTTCATATAGATCACTCTCCTTAATAAGCTCTAGATTCAATAATTTTTTCTGTCGGTGACAAATTATTTATTTATCTATAAATTTAGAAGTACCATTCACTTAGGAATTAGGTTTTAATTCCTTTTGTAACATCTTTTTTTTTTTTAATGCATCATTAATAATATCAGTTATTAGCAATCTGTATTAGTAATAATACTAGTTACAATACAATACAATACACTAATTTTCCATTGAACCCAATATAAGAGATTGGCTCTGTGGGATGTGGATAGCTGTCAATTTACAATTTTAACAATTGCATAACAAAATAATACATACACCAGAAGAAAAATTGTACTTTAGATAGATAAATAGATTATGTCAATTACATTTATGCAAACTACTGGCAGTTATTTTGTAGTTACCTTAGTAATAAATTTCTCAAAAGCGTAGAAGAGTTGTTAATTAAAAATTCTTTTAATTTTTTCGAGAATTTAATCTTATTATTTGCTAGACATTTAATATCTGTTGCGATTTTGTTTAAGATATGTATCCCTGAATATCATACCCCTTTTTGATCAAATGCCAATGTCTTGTAATCCTTGTGAAAATCATTTTTACTCCTAGTGTATATTTTACAATTTGTTTCAAACAAAGTATAATTTATGACTACAGAGGACATTAATGTGTGTATATACTCAGCCACTAATGTTAAAATCCATAGCTTCTTGAACAGATCTCTACTGTCTCTACTGAGTAGAATTGCCCCAGAATATTACTTCATATGACATTAAAGAGTGAAAATAAGCAAAATAAACTAGTTTGCTCATATAGAGATCACCTATAGCTGAAATTTTACGAATTGCATATGTGGCTGCACCCAACTGCTTTAGTTATTCAGAAACATGTACCTTCCAATTTAAATTATTATCTATATGCAATTCTAGAAATTACTCACACTACCTGTTGAATGGACAGGTCTGCAAATTTTGTGTCTATATCTGGTGTTAATCTGTGTGATGTACTGAAGTGCATATATTGAGTTTTATCGAAGTTTAAAAGACAATAAATTAGCTGTAAACCATTTGTTAATGAGCTCAGAGACATAATTTGAAATATATCCTATGTTTGTGTCATCTGGAAAGTGGTAAAATTTTGAGTTTTTAGGTGCAATGCAGAATAGATTTATTCATTTATCATATGATTATTAACAAGGTACACAATAGGAAATGTACATATCACAAGCTTGTACAAATTCATATCCCTAGATCTAATGTTTTAATCCAGTCTACTGAACTGCTCGACGCCATTGTTCCCTTGTAGGCCCGAAGAGGACAGTCAGAAATGATGTGATTGATTGCCTGTAAGGTGGATCCACAGTCACAATTTGCAGAATCTACCCAGCCCCATTTGTGTAATAAGTAGGTGCATCTGCCTTGTCCTATTCGAATCCGATTGATGATTCTCCACTGCCGCTTGGGGAGATCAAAACCTTGTAACCTTACTGAGGGGTCCTCAACTAGTTTTTTATTGGCTACTGATGACTGCTCCCATTGAGTTGTCCCACAGCTTGTTGATGGTGAAAGAAGACTCTGTAAGATTGATTGCTGTGTGCCATGGTAATTATCTTGATTTCAAGCATTGGTAGTTTTGCTTGAATAATGTGTGAATGTATAGGCAGCTGAGGGTTTTTCAGGATATATTTTCACCTTTTTTAAGAGCGCTTCTGATCTTCTTAGTGTGGGGGTTAGATGTTGCATAGCACTGGAAGTCATATGGTGTTTGTACTGTGAATACAGCCCGTAGTTATCCTCATTGCCTGATTGAGTTGCACATCTATCTTCTTTGTATGGGCACTATTGATACAGGATGGGCAGCAGTATTCAGCAACAGAGTATGACAGAGCTAAGGCTGTGGATCTTAGAATGTGAGCACTGGCTCCCCATGAAGTAGCTTTTGGAGAATATTATTTCTCGTTTTGACTTTGGCAGCCACGTTTGAGAGATGTTGTTTGAAAGTTAGTGTTCTGTCCAGTGTTATACCCAGATATTTTGGTGTGCCGCAATATGGCAAGAGTTGGCCTCTGGATTTAACTTCTGGTTTATATTGCGCTTGTCTGTTGCATAAATGAAATGTTGAAATAACTGTTTTCTGAGGATTTAGATGGAGGCACCATTTCTTGAAGTATTCATCTAACTTTTCCAGATCAGCTGATAATGTTGTTTCTGCATCAGAAAAGTTAGGGTTCTGGTTCACCAAACGAATATCATCAGCGTAGGTAAATTTTCTTGAAAATGTTTCTGTTAAATCATGAGTGCACAAATTGAATAGGAGGTGTGCTAAAACAGATTCTTGGGGTAAACCATCATTTAGTATAAATATTCTGCTTCTGTCATTATCAGAGTATATCTGAAAGTATCTATTGCTCAACATGTTGTTAAGTAGTTCCATAAGTTTTCGGCTTAGGATAATACTCGCAGATTTAAAAAGAAGTCCTTCTCGCCAAACAGTGTCATAGGCAGCTGACAGATCCAAAAAGGCAGCCACACTTACTGATTTCTTCTCAAACCCATTTTCAATAAGAGAGTGAAAACCTGGTCATTACAACTTCTCCCTGGCCTAAACCCTGCTTGTTCTATGGGAATGTGGTTATTGATCACTTCAGAAATTCTATTGTTAGATCAGGTGCTCAAGGAGTTTGTATGTGACACTTAGAAGTGCTAATTTCTGTTTAACTCTCTGCCTAAGACTTGACCCTAATCTAAAAAAGGATATGCCCTAACACTATTAACTACAGGAATCTTTTCACCACAGACCATACTCTTATTATCTTACTGCTTATTCAATCAAATCCCATGATATTTCTTATTTCCAAACTACCATTCCATATTTTTTTCTCTGTAATTTTATGAAATTTGCTAAGGTGATGTGGTATAAGTGTGCAGGGAGAAAAAAAACAGTATGCTATGATTTGCTGATGACATTGTCCTGTTAGCAGAAAGGGCTGAGGATATTGAGAAATTACTAAATGGCATGAACAATATACTGAAGGAAGATTTTGGTCTGAATATAAATCAAAGCAAGACTAAAGTGATGAAATGTAGCAGAAATAATACAAATACTAGCAGATTAAATATAAAAATAGGATCAAATGCAATTGGAGAGGTAAGTGAATTATGTTATTTGGGAAGCAAAATTACAACCATTGGCCGAAGCAGGAATGATGTTAAAAGCAGAAAAGCTCTAGCAAAAAGGGCATGAAAAAGAGAAATCTTTTAGTTTCAAACATTGATCAAGGAATTAGAAAGAACTTTTTAAAACTATGAGTGGAGCACAGCACTTTATGGTAGTGAAACATGGACTTTAGGAATACCAGAAAGAAAGAAAATTGAAGCATTTGAAATGTGGTGTTACAGAAGAATGCTGAAAATTGATTTTTTTTTTTTTTTTTTTTTTTTTTTTTGCAACTGCTTTACGTCCCTTTTTAACATCGAGGTCTTTAGAGATGGGAAAGGATGGGGGCAAGGAATGGGAAGGAATTCGGCCATGGCCTTTTGAAGGAAGCATCCCGGCATTTGACTGGAGTGATTTGGGGAAACCATGGAAAACCCAAATCTGGATGCCTGGACGGGGATTCGAACCGCCGTCCTCCCGAATGCGAGGCAAGAACGCTAACCGTTACACTGCCCCGCTCGGTCTGAAAATTGAATGGACAGACAAAGTAAGAAATGAATGGGTTTAGGAAATGATTGTGAAAAGAAGTTTGTGGAAGAAGCTTACAGACAGAAGAGACAGGCTTGTAGGTCATATTTTGAGACATGCTGGATTGGTTAATTTGCTGGTGGAGGGAACGGTCGAAGGTAAGAACTATAGGGAAGACAGAGATTAGAATATTTGAAGCCGATAATTGAGGACGTGGGTTTTAAGGGATATGTAGAGATGAAGAGGTTAGCACAAATAGGAAAAGATGGAGGATTGCGTCAAACCAGTCGAAAGACAGCAAAGAAAAAAAAAAAAAAAAAGTGATTATAATGATGTGTTCTGTATATTGTATTAACTCTTCAATACTTTCGATATAACAGTTATTTAATTTATTTTCTATTTGTTTCAAACTAAACAAAATTATTTTCCTTTGTTTTATACAAATGTTTTAAATTTTTCCTCATGAAACTGTTGTTTACTTTCCAGCCATACCTTTACAACATTATTTCTATATTGTTTGTACTGATTCCATGCTTCATCTTTTTTTACTGTTGCTCATTCAATTTATTTTAATAAGAGAAATTTTCTACTGGCTATAGCTTATGAACACTTACTTCCTTGATTTTCTTTGAAAACCGAGGACGTGGTAAACTATTTCACCTGTAAGTGTGACCTTCTAGCATACTCTGGATTGTATATTCTCAACACTTTTTTATTGTTTATATTATAAACACTTTTGAAATGTTATTGCTCTTATCCATTTTATCTCCAATTATTTTAATTACTGTCTTATAATCAATCCTATACTTTGTGAATAGCTCGTTTATTTGATTATTATACATCTACATCCATATTCTGCAAATCTCAAATACTGTGGGTGGCAGAGGGTGCTAAGCACCAATCCTAATTCAGTGCATTCCAATCCCGAACAGAACGAGGAAAGAAGGAATACATAAATGTATCAGTACGGCATCTTATTTCTCTAATCTTATACCTCCTGTCATTGCAGCCTAAATAGATTGGCGGGAGAAGTATTTTGTTGCACTCGTAACTTAAAGATTTTGGCATATTCTCCAGCAAATTCAAATGTAAACGACGTCGTCTGTCCTCCAAACAATCCCACCCCAACCCTGTGATAATGGTTACATTACAGTCTCCTATTCTTGGTGTGTCCAATACTGTACATTTCAGATTTAAATTGTCAGCAATCATTAAACCTCACTATTATGATTGACCCTTGTTATCTAATTTACAATTGGTTTCATCCCTAGCCTTGTTACTTGTGCTACTAGCTTTTTGGTATAAAATTAGTTTTTTTTTGTTTTTTTTTTTTTTTTTTTTAGCAATCTGTATTAAGTTCCTCCCCTGTAATTTCTGACATCTCGTCCATTACCATCGAGAACCTATGCTACTAATATGTGATCTATAATTGCCTGCAATATATTATCCACCATAGATGAGAATCGATACACCGCTACCGTCCACCATTCCCTTGTTTAACATCACGAACATTCCACTATTGTCTTTACTTTCCAAGTTACACCTTATATGATTATATTCAATTGTTTCTATATCTAACTCGGACACATGGGATTACACTGGTGTGGTATTCATATGAATATGTGTTCAACCAGCTTATCACATACTTGCTAAGAAGGAAGACAAAATGATCCCAGCATACTAGAAAAAGGATTCATAATTGTTTGAGTAAGGAATTAGTAAATAGCATATTTGCAGTGGGAGTATTTCATCCCACTGTCTCCCTGCCTTAAAGTAGTGGTAAAGAACACAGGGAAGAGGTTGAGAAAATAATGGAAACACATATCTTAATTTTGCACTTAAATAATGGCAAATGGTAAAGAGTTGGTAGCAGTCTTTCTATGCTCCAATAAAGCTTTGCCGGTGTGCCGAGATATAAAATTTGGGAACGCTTAGAAAAATTGTCACTAATTATGAATTAATTACATGATAAATGTGAGAGTAGTGTGCAAGTGGCAGATGATAGATCAGAATTATTTAGAGCAAAGAAAGAAGTGCAGCAAGACTTTTCACTGACACAAATTCTTCACAGGTTTGCCACCGGATAATGTTTTCTAAGGACAAGCTTTCGGCAGCTTGCACTTCCGCCATCATCGGGTCCATTGTACCTAAGCTTGTCCTTAGAAAACATTATCCGGCTGCAAACCCGTGAAGAATTTGTGTCAAAGATACGCCGGGAAAGTCTTGTTTCTCATAAGGCTTTTCACTTTCCCCACTACTCTTCAGTTGTGGAAGTCGTTTTCCAATGAATGGAATGGTAGAGCCTAATAAGCAAATCGGTGCAATAAATGGATCTATTTTGTTATGTGAAGTGTGCAATATAATCTGGATAGGAGTGATCCATCAACAACTAAGCAGGCATTGTATTTTACTTTCTTATCATGGCTTTATGTGTAGTCAACAACATTGGAGGCAGGAAAAGACTGGGGACAAGGAACAGGAAGGAATTTAGTCATGGCCTTTTGAAGGAACTGCCCCAGAATTCGCCTGGAGTGATTTGGGAAAAACTGTGTAAAACTGAGATCTGGATGGTTGGACGGGGATTCGAACCTATGTCCTCCCCCGAATACAAGGCCAGAACATCACTGCTTACTCACCACACTTGATCACTGCTGGTAATGACATACAATTTGGAGAAAAATATATTAAACAAGTAAATGGAATTGTAATATACTAAACTTAAGTTTCTGCACTTAAAAACAAGGAAAAATTTGAAAAGAACACATAACAAGGATATGATTGTGGATCTTACAATGGTAGAAAATTACAGTGGTGCTAGATCACCTGTGTGAAAATTTTGTGAATAACATACGATGAACACGGCAGGATTCATGGTATATGGTAGGACGATAGTAGAACCAACTCATTTGAAGCAATGGTTTGTCAACTGAAATAGGTATGCAACAAACAGTAGAAAACACTTTCAGTTTACCGAACGATAAGATTAGTAGTAAAGATAATAAGATAAAAAGTGTTTGGAACATTATTAAAAGAGAAACAACTGTATCATCCCTTGAACATAAACCTATATCTGTAAGCATTAATGATAAACTTGTAAATGACCCCTCTTATGTAGGAAGTGCTTTCAATAACTACTTCTTAACAGTTGCTGAAAAAATAAAAGGAAAATATATTGGGAATATGGATGCTGTAGCAATACTTAAATCCTTGTCACCAAAAACAGCACCTATGTCTCTATTTCCCACCAGTCAAAATGAAGTTGAAAAAATTATTAAATCCCTCAAAAATAAAAAGTTATGATGAGGTTGCAACCCATGCAGTGAAACAATGTAACACCAGCATTAGTAGAGTTATTAGTCATATTTGTAATAGTTCTTTTGAAGAAGGTATCTTTCCTGACTCACTCAAGAAGTCAATAATAAAAAGGGTGATACCTCAAATATTGAAAATTACAGACCGATATCACTTCTACCAGCATTTTCAAAAATCTTTGAAAAAGCAATGTACAAAAGGGTATATGCACATCTACAAAAGAATGACCTACTCAGTAAAGTACAGTTTGGTTTTAGACAAGGCGTTTCAACAGATTCAGCAATTTTTGCTTTTGTAAACAACATACTGGAATCAATGCATAAAAAATTAAATTCCCTCGGTATATTCTGTGATCTTGCTAAGGCTTTTGACTGTGTTGATCATGAGATTCTACTAGGTAAATTAGACCACTATGGAGTTAGTGGTAAGCCAGGACTTTGGTTTAAATCATACCTGGAAAATAGAAAGCAATGTATATCACTGAAAGATGCTAATACAGGAGATGTTATAAACTCAGAATGGGGTATAGTTAAATGTGGTGTGCCTCAGGGTTCAATTCTTGGCCCTCTGCTGTTCTTAATCTATATAAATGATCTCCCACATATACTAGGTGATAATGAGTACGTGGTGCTCTTTGCAGATGATACTAGCATATCGTTGAAAAACCCATCATCACAAAACCTCGAAAACACAGCAAATGATGCTGTAAAGAAAATTAACAGTTGGTTTAATGCCAACAAACTAATACTTAATGTAGGAAAGACACAGTTACTTCAGTTTGTTACAAAAAGCAAAACAAAGGACAGCTATAATGTGATATCAGAAGGAAAAGCAATCAGTGAAAGCAGTTTCACAAAATTCCTGGGTGTATATATAGATAAAAAATTGAACTGGAAACAACATATTCAACAACTTCTTAAAAAACTAAATTCTGCAACATTTTCACTGAGGGTAATATCTAGAATAGCTAACATAGAAACCAGAAAGTTAGTATATTTTGCATATTTTCATTCCCTGCTCATTTATGGCACCTCATTCTGGGGGAAACTCGTCACAAGCACAGAGGGTATTTAAATTGCAAAAGCGTGCTATAAGCACTATTTGTGGAGCAAGCCCACAGACGTCGTGCAGAAATCTATTTAAAAACCTGGATGTACTAACAATGCCACCACAGTATGTATACCCCATACTATCATTTGTAGTGGAAAATCCTAAACACTTCAATCTTAATGCTGACATACATAGCTATAATACTAGGAATAAATATAATATTCACAAGGATTACAAATCACTGTCAGTTGTACAGAGAGGGATAACATTTACTGGAGCTTCCTTATTCAATGTCTTACCAACAGAAATGAAATGTTATCTACAAAAACCCAACTACTTTAAGTCCAAACTGAAAGAGTTTCTGCTTCAGAACCCATTTTACTCTGTGAAAAAAATTTCTTCTTGGAATTTGGTAACGTGGAATGACTGATAAAATAGTATAGACGGTGTATGGAAGGGGAAGGTGACAAAGTTGTCCACAATTACTAAAATGATATATGGTTTTTCTTTCAGTTGAAATTTTTGACAAATTAAGTAATTACACTGTTTACAAAATTTCACTCATATATACTAACTAACGTGGGATAGCATGCACTCAAAAACTGCTGTGAAAAATTATCATACTAACAGGTTTTTAAGTAATTGACTGCTTATGAATTGTTGGTAATATAATTGATATTGTTAATAGGCAACTAATATGATATAATATGTAGTCGCAAATTACAGTGAAACTTATCATGGTTACTGGTTGTAAGAAAATAACTGGTTATTGGATGCTGGTAACAAGTGAATACACTGTTCCACATAATAAGTATTAATTAACTCGGGATTGTATTTGTGGATTACAGGAGATATTGATTAAACTAATGGGTTGTAGCTAACTTGTTGACAATATATAATAATATTATCAATTATATAGTAATATTGACATTACTAATAAGTGTATGTACTGTTCCACATCTCTGAGATTATTCTCACATGGGATCAAAGTGAACATATCTATCTATCTATCTTTATTTGTGATGTTTGCTAATTCTTTAAAATGACACCTAATTTATCGTTTTTTATTAGTTACGAATAAATGGCTTTTCCCGATAAACACTTCTGAGGATACTTTGATACTTTTGCATTTTAAGGCACAAATTCTGAAAAATTCCTTTCTTAATTTATGATGTGGGGACCTTAATCATTTAAAATGATACCAAGGCTTTATCAGGAGAGGAATGTCTAAGGAAGAAGACAGGCAAACATCAGAGATCCTTTGTAGTTATCTACCTGGTAGAATTCCTCCTGATGCATTGTTGATTAACAATGAGGATGGGAGCTGAGGCAACAGTGGTGAGCGAGTCTATAGACAAAGTGCATTTTAGTGCTGGTTTCATTGTATACGGAGGGGAAAGATTTCGAATTAAAGTTATGAGCCAGAATAGGCCAATATGGCTAGTGGGTTCTTGATGAATGTGCTGTATGATATCAGTGAATGGAAATATGTCGGATCAATTTCTACTTAAAACACTGAGAACAAATGTTCTCTCAGAATAAAGCACCATTAATAGTAATCATTTTTCATGGTGGTTGGAAGATTAATGATAACAGAAGTAAATAAGAAATTTGCTGTTGTAATAATTGAAGAAGTTCCCTAATTTAATTGTGATGGAGTGCAAGCTCTGAATGCTATTTCACTACAAAACCATTTTTCCCACCTGCTTTTCTCCTCTACAAATTTCAACTTTAAATTCTGTCAGAATTTTTGGTAAATTATTCATAATTTCCCTTGGTAACTTATTCCAATCATGACCTCCTTACTTAGGAAAGAAAATCTTCCCTCACCATTGTGCCCAAAATCGAGTGCCAGCTGTGGTCATGTATAACTTTTCCCTTCCATACACCTCTCTTAATTCTTCCACCAATATCTTATACAACGTCCTACCTCCATTGTAAACTTAAACAATATATCTTAATTTTTATTTTAGTAAGTTTCTTGACCATATTTGTGTTAGGAAACTGGTTAACTGTAGATTTGTGATTTGCATTCTACTTTGTTAGCTCGTGCTATCATTACGTACATTTCTTTCTTTCACAGTTGAAATAAGGGATTTATATTGTTTTCATTACACATCAAGCAATGAAGATATACCAAAGCCAGCCGGCTGGAACTTCTTTGATATGCAGGCGGAATACCAGCGAATGAGAGTGCCTAATGACCATTGGAGCCTCACCTTGGTTAATAAAGATTATGAGGTCAGTAATTATTGTTGACGCATGCCTGTGATTAATCTGTTCATTAGAAGAACTAGATTTACTGGAAACTGGTCTACTAATAATCAGAATTCTAGTTTTGGACAGTTTATTTTTATATCGCACTCATTTATTATTACTGTGACAGTTAAGGATTGCGCAGTGTTTTCAGTCCCACGGGATTTGCACTAATTCCTCAGGGTCCAGTGGGATTGGCGCCAACAGTTTGTTAACGCATACATACTTTTTTTTACACTGACGTAATTTAAATGACTACAAGAAAAAGATGCCTGTTTGCTTTCAAAATTACTACAGGTAAATAGAGGAAGGTGGCAATTGCAAAATATTATTTACATTAAAAAGAAGTCAGTTTCTTTACTCACTATTAATGAAATAAGAAAAACTTGGAATTGATTTTGAGGTAAATTTTCCAATCCACAACATTGCATTTGGAAGTATGAAGATGTATATGACTAAAGTATTTATTAAAAAATTATTGCTATTGTCTCAGTTGTCTCTTGTGTTGGTTTTTATTTCATTTATGTCTGCAGCTGTGTGACACGTATCCACGTTACCTGTATGTTCCTTCATCGGCATCCACATCAATGCTTATGGGGAGCTCAAAATTTCGAAGTAAGGGACGTCTACCTGCACTTACCTACCTGCATCATAATAAGGTATGGTCTATCAGCTTGATGCCAAGAGTCACACTGCAAAACATGGCTATTGATAACAATAACTTATATTAGCTGTAATATCAATTTTTTGACTGTCCATATGTGGATGTGTGAAATGTATTTTATGAGTAAATTTTTGTTTCTCAGAAAAAAGCACCCAGTTGTATCTTGAAATAGAAAACATAGTTTGAACTGCTTTAAGATTTTTGTTGTTGGTTTAGATCTTTTATTTAAATACCTTGTAATAACACATTTGTGGGGTAATTAATTAAATTCACTTGGTTTTTTTATGCTTGTCATTAATCAAAATGACACATTGAATATACACCAGGACCATGTAAACACTACTGAAATATTAAATACAATTGAAGAATGCATGGCTCACATTTTTTAAATATTTATTGACCACTCAAAGTACTTTACAAAAACATAGTGACACTTGGAAAATAGATTCAGAAACAATTGAATGAATATTTAGAACAATATTTCTAGGGAGCGTTTTGGATTATTGAATTATTGCTGTGAACTTTCAATTAGCTCCAGTATTACACCAACAGCATCTGGAGTATCCAACTTGCTGTCATTTACCAGTGCAGAACATTTCAAATGGCTTCGGTGGTAAGCAGATAGGAGTGCTGAGCGTCGTCCAGTCTCAGTAGGATTAGAAAGAGCTGAGTATATTCACAATGTCAAACTACGAAGTGTCGTCTCCATTGCCTCTAAAACCAGCTCCCTTCCTGTTCTGCTTCTGAAGCTCTTTGTAAGCACCTCAGAATTTGTAAAATTCTAAACCTTGTCACTACAGGAAATGGGGGACGGGAATCATATAGAAGCCGATACTGCAGCTTATATCTGAATACAGGGAGATTTAAAATCTAAAAACTTACTGAAAATGTACTTGATACTAAAGAATATTACACCATAAACCATTTTTCGAGATAGGCCTTACTTTCAGAGCTATTCACGATAAACTTTTTTTAATTTGAATTTTTAATATGGAGGACTTTTTCTAAGTAAGGATACACTTCTGACCAGCGATGTCAAGGCTCCTACACAGTAAACAGGAGAAAATTAATTTTTATCATTGACTGTCTATTGAAGACCGTCAATGATAAAAAGTAACCTTTTAACTCGCCTAAATCATAGCAATCCTCAATAGTTCAGCTAGTAAACACTCAATTTTTGTTACGAGACCATATCGCCATTTTTCAACACTTTTCGCCACAGTAAAGAACATTTATAATAATAATTAACCTGGAGAAACAAAATTTTGCAGTAAATAACATAATATATAGGTTCAAGCCATTTAAAGTAAGAAAACACAAGTTTTTAATCAACTAGCACTTTCAAAAATTAAATACTGCACATTTAAAACATTTTGGATATTGAACAATACGGTTACTACAACGTAAATTCTTTCTGAACATGGTGTTAATCTTTTCGAGAAGTTCTGTACAGTAAATAAAGTTTGAAAGGAATATTTAAAAGTTACTGCATCTAAATTCACACGTTGCCGCCATATATAAATTTTTTACAGCCATACTATGCACAGTAAGGAGAATAAAATTATTTTCAAATGATGTACTCGATACTGATGAATATTATGCCGTAAACCATTTTTTGAGATAGGCCTTACTTTCAGAGCTATTCACAATAAACTTTTTTTTTATTTTAATTTTGAATATGGAGGATTTTTTCTAAGTAAGGATACTCTTGTGACCAGTAAACAGGAGAAAATTAATTACAGTTAAACCATTAAGTTTACGAAAAACATCCAAGGGGGGAAAGTTGATTATAATAATTGTCTATAAATAATATTCAAATCTGAAAGCCCTACTGCAAGTATCTTGGATGCACTATATTTTGGGTGCCATGTGACTTGGAAGACTTTCTCGTCCTATATATGGCCTTTTGCGCCAGTTCGAGGCAGTCTGTCTTGGAAATTCGTGCAGGCTGTGTCTGCGACACTCGGGAGCAAGAAAAAGCAGTTGCTACTCCTGCTATGACGACAGCCAACATGCTGGTTTACCGCCATTATGAAAAAGTTTCAAAGTAGTAAAATGTGGTCGGGACAATGAATAATCAACATAAAGTTTTCAGGAGTTTTTTTTACTGTCTGTCTTCTGTGATTCATAACTTGCAATCTTTGAAATTAATATCCGATCGCCGAATCAACTGTAATTGTGAACTTTTTGTTTTTTGATATCTGAATATATTAATGGTGAAACTCTACAAGTGACTTTATTTTCATAGTTTAAGCTGAACCCTTTCTCTCTGAAGGTTAAAATAGTATAGAGAGTGGTGACCATGTAATCTGCAGTTGATTTGATTTCCAAAGGTGTATTCACGATCTAACAATTTCGCACAGTTGAAACTTTGGTTTATATAATTGACAGAATTTATTTGGAAGTGCAAGTTACTAGTTAAGGAGATTGAGGCTTACTGTACCCCGGGTATAGCCTTGCCCCTTACATCTTGCTGCATCAAAATTGGTTGATATGATAAATGTTGTATAAAATATTATTTTCAAAAGTTGAAAACTGTGTGTGGCCCAGTAATTGAGGCCACTATTCACATTCCTATTTTGTTCTGTGAAATGTCTCTCTTCTCTCACATGTGAGCCCTTATGGGTTTAAGGAATCATTCAGACATCTTGGCAGGATACTAAAATCCTGCTCTTATCCTCAGCAGACATGTAGTTGCCATCACATCGGCCAACAAAATGCAGGTCTTTTCACACCTCGTTATGTGGTCGGGTGAGCCATGTACTCCCTTTGAGTCTTGGTGAGAGCACAAATATGAGTGACCATTTTTGTGCAACACTACAGATTACCCTCCTTTCCACAGATTTAAAATGTTTGGAATGGAATTTTAAAATAATGTCGCCAACTTTCAATGTTCACTTGTTCACTGAAGCTCTGAACACCCTGATTCAGTTCCATGACTCAAAGTGTTACCTTGCATTCATAATATCATTGACAAACTAAAACTGTAATTTTAATTAATAACTACATTGTGGAATCCAGGGCACAGATGAACATTGAGTTGTCAGAAATTAGGGTTGAGGTGGATAGCCAGTTTTTTGAATTAATGGCCAGTGCTGAAATCAGTCTTTTGAATTCCAAGGAAACCAGGATGATATAAAATTTCATACTTTTTGCTGGTGTCATTTTTGAAAGAATTGCACTTACTTGTCTTTTGGGGGAAGGGGAGGTTAAACTGCGTTCTTTCGCTGATATTTCCCACATTTCGGCTCCAAGCTGGGGCCTTTGACAGGGCTTCTCTTTATCTATCCACCTTGTTTATGGATACACTTGATTCATGGTATACTGTTTGTTTCACTGGCAGAGATGATTTTGTGTGTCTACCAAAGAATATTTACTATTGCTGAGAGATTTTTACGTTGTGGTGCGATCTTGCAGTTGTATATTCATTTGCCAGAACACACTTCCACATTTAGCTCAAGCCATAGCTGACATTCTTGTTGAAATTATTAGGATTTTTGTAGATTTCTATAGATTCCCTTATTTTAGGTTCTAAAAATTCCTTTGGTTTGGGAACGATTGTAGATGTTTCCCACTGAATTCTATGTCCTCCTCCTACATAATATTCTGCTACTGCTGATTTTGTGGTTTGTTCTAGTCTTGTGTGCCGAAAATGTTCTTTCACTCTTAACGAATGCCACTCGGCATATCTCAATGATGTACACTTGACCAGAATCACAGGGATTCACTGCTTGATTGTAATGGATCTTTCACTGATCTTAAAATGGTTCGAACCTTGTTTTTACTGTTGAAGATAGATTGAACATTGATTTTGGCCAGCACTTTACTTCTCTCAGTGACTATTTCTACTGCTACAAGCAAACTGTCAATCTGGCTTAGATAAGTGGATGATATGTTTGTAGTTTGGCCACATGGAGAAGCGGAGGCAAACGTTTTTCTGGATCACATCAATAGTATTCATCCAAAAATAATGTTCACTGAGGATTTGGAAACGGATGGACAGTTGGCATTCTTGGATGTGCTGGTCAAAAGAAAAGAAGAAAAATTAACACACACAGTTGATTTTATAAATTAAAATTATTAATATACGATGGTACAAATGACTTTTGTGTAGTGTATGTTCTGTTATGTTTGGGTTGTTGCAGGCAGCTATCTGTCGGTGCAGCCAGCCTCTGTCGGGATTCAGTGCACGTTGCCTGGAGGATGAGCAGCTGCTGAACTGCATTTTGCACACCAATCCTAACTCATCATTCATGTACGTGGTGGACACGCGGCCCAGGGTGAGCTCCATTCCGTGCGTCAGCTTGAGCCTGTGTGGACCGTGCGGGGTAAAGTGGTGGCATCTGTGGTGTTTTCTTCCTCTCGTCAGTGTGTTCCCCTCCCCTCACAGACTGCTAGCCCACTTCCTGACCGGAAGCGATCTTCAGTGTGTCTTCTTGAGCTAGTTGAATCACTTCATCCTTCCCCCTACCCTGTTCTGCAGTTTTTATGTTACACACATCATCTCTGCATTTACTATTACTGACATGCATTTTTAGTTACTCCTATTTGTATCTTGATCACCCACCTGTTACTGGCATCATCACTAGTAAATTTCAAAGCCATTCTTCCAGTGAACAGTTAGGTCTCTTATTCTTTTGAGGCATGAATAAATTCCTCATTTAATCTACTATTTTCTTTATTAATAGATGTCAGCTTCTGTTCCTGTAAATTTTGCATGATTGTTTTGAATGTACAAATGTATTAATTGCAAATTTATGTTTCATACAAATATATTTCCTCAGTTGTATTACAAAATGTGATAAAAATTAATCTCACTTAATGGCCATTATAGAAACTTCCAACTAAACAATCATATGAAAATAAAGGAAAAATATCATTGCATATGAGTGATGTTATATTAGCCAGGAATTGTAGTTGAAGGCACAGAAGAAAAATTTCTTCATGTATTATTAACTGAAGTTAATATTATGTGGGGCAGGAAAGAATTAATTGGATTTTTAAAAAAATCCTGCATTGCTGAATGTGGGGTGAAGTCACTATGACCCTGATGGTAGGTACTCGGGTGGTCTCGGACAGGTAAAGCCTGCAGTGTACGGTCTTTAGGTGCCGATAGCCACATCACATCATATTCGAATATCAGCGACTCAAGTTGCAACACAACAACACTTGTTCTTGAAATCATAAAAGTTATAGATAAGGACGGAGAATAAATTACTGAGGATTTGAAAAAGGCAGATTTAAAAAAAAAAAAAATGGATTAGTGAGAGCATTAGTGATAATGATTCAGGAATGGTAGCATATAAATTGTGGAATGAGCTTAACAACACAATTAGAAATTACCAGACAAAAAAATTTGAAATTCATCCTGAGGATATCATGAAGGAACTAACAGTGCTTAAAAGCCTAAAGTGGCTAATGTGACATTGGACCTTACCTTGAAATGTTATTTAAATTTATTCTTGATGCTTATCAGAGGACTGGAAAAGGGTGATAGTAGTACCAGTCTATAAAGGAGGGGTGCCAAATAGGGTTAAGAATTACAGGCCAATCAGTTTGACATCAGTATTAGGTAAATTTACAGAGAGATTGATATGCAACCACATCAGAAAAATCTGTGTGTAACATGTTTTTTGAGTCAACAATATGGCTTTAGGCAACAATATTCATGTGAATCTCACTTTTATGTAAAAGATATTCCAGATTAAATGGACATGGGAAGTTAAATTGATAGTGTAGCACTGAATCTTTCAAAGGTTTTTGACAGAATATGCCATAAAATAGGTAATAAATAAGATAAAAACTATTGGTGCAACTAATGAAAAAGGAAGCAGCTTCTAGGCGATATAAATAAGAAAAGAAAGGGAAATTAACCCACCACATACCAAAGTGGACGGATGCGATGAGAGGGAACACTTATGCTGACAAACAACTACACAATATTTCGGCATCTGCCTTTTTCACAAGTAGAAAAATGGGCCATTAGGCTCAGAACGTGTGTACACAATGAACGTTACCTAATGACTATTGGAGTAGATGAGAAAGTGATCTGCTGGGTAAAATAAATCTTAAAAGATAGAAATCAAAAAGTTATGGTAAGAAATGCAGAATCAAAATAAGTTGAAGTAAAAATGGGAGTGCCACAGTGTGACGTATTTGTACCATTGCTATTTGTTATTCTAATGAATAATTGTGTTCATGGTTTACTATCAGAAGTTAAGTTGTTTGCAGAGGACACAACAGGATCAAAATGGTAGAAGACTGGGCAGCTGCAGGGTGAGCTTGATAGGATACCTAGACCGAGCGTGGTGGTGTAACGGATAGCGTTCTGGCCTCGCATTCGGGAGGACGGCGGTTCGAATCCCCGTCCGGGCATCCAGATTTGGGTTTTCCATGGTTTCCCCAAATCACTCCAGGTGAATGCCGGGATGCTTCCTTCAAAAGGCCATGGCCGAATTCCTTCCCATTCCTTGCCCCCATCCCTTCCCGTCTCTAAAGACCACGTTGTTAAAAAGGGACGTTAAACTGTTACAAAAAACAATTAAAAAACTGTTAAAAAAAAAAAAAAAAAAAAAAAAAAGGATATCTAGCTTGGTTGGTAAACATAGAAGTAAGATAAATCCAAAGAAGAGTCAGCTTATTAGGTACATAGATAAAAAATTAAAGGTTGATTTGGATTATAAGGTGGAGAAATAATTGCTTGTTGAAGACGTATGGCAGATACGTAGCAAGTCACTTTTAGAGTCATTTTATGGGTAATAAAACACTTTAGGAGGTCAAATCCAGATATCATCATAAATAATCAAAGTTTCAAAAAGTTGAAGTCATTTTTCAGCGCCCTCCTTTCTATATTCATTTCCACATATAGAGCAGAAAATTACGATCAATTTGTGGTATAACATGGATAATAGGGAAAATTTATTTTAAAAAGTTTAAGCACGATTTCCAAGTATTGCAGAGCATGCAATAGCTGGCCAAAATTTTGTCTCATAACAAGTTTGTCCAAATGATTATGATGTCTGGAAATGAAAAAGTAAAGAAGTTCGTCTAATGATACAGCCCTTACATAGTTTCTAAGATATTGTAAAATTTGATATGTCAGTCGAATCGCAGTAAAAAGCTGTAAGTCATATGTAAAAATTGACCTGATAGTCAGACTATCAATAGATTTTTTTTGGGGGGGGGGGTGGAGAAAGTAGATATTTTCATTTTTGTTAATAATAGACATGTAAGATTAAATTAGGTTCACATTAAAGAGAAAAAAATTCACTGATTATGATTATAAAATTTGTTTTGTAATTACTACAAGATTTAAGGGTTAAAAATATTATTTTTTTCCAGTATGGCTGCTTTATGATATATGATTTAAGTGGCTGGAAAATTGTCGGTGGAAAGTTAACAATATAAATGATTAAAGGAACCACTTTAGAGATCAGGAAAAAATGCTAAGAGAGGAAAATTTTTTCTAAAGTTGTTTGATTCAAGCTACATCAGAGCAATAATTTTGGAGAAATAAATTATAGAAGATTTTAAATGAATGAACAACAGGGTTGGAAATAAGGTTTAACATGAATTTAACTTACTGCTCTACAAAACTTTGGTCAGATCATTGGTTAAATATGGTGGTGTAGTATGGGTATCAGATACAGGAGTTGGAGGAGATGCAGAGAAGGGCTGCTAGATTTGTCTCTGGAAATTACCACAAATACAATGAGTAACTGATATGGTGAAGGAGCTAGAATGGGATTTATTGGGAGACATGAATAGGGTGAAGAGAATAGTGGGGTAAGATATTGGTGGACGAATTAAGAGAGGGGCATGGAAGGGAAGAGATGACTGTGACCTTAAAGCTGACACAGTGCTGCCATTTCTACGGATTTATCCGTAGGTCTATGGATTTTTATATAAAGTTAGGATTATCTACGGATTTTTGCTATTTTTTTTACTATTTGTGGATTTTTCCTTATATTGGTGTTTTGTTAAACTTTGAGCATATAGTGGTAATGCATTACAGAATTGTCAATAATTGTTAATCGTTTCCTTGCAACCGCTCGTGTGAACCAACGATTGAAAGAAAGCTCATATTTTGTTTGATCAAAGATTGTATAGATCTTAAAAGACCACAATACAGAACTATCGGCACACTCTTTACGCCCGGTGACATGCTCATTGGCACGGCTTACAAAGCAGTGCCTTCCAAGAAGGATTAATCAATATCCAAGATTCAAAGTGTTCACAGTATTTAACATTTCCTGTTACCAAAGATACGCTAAATTTAATGTCAACAAAGAAAATTTTATATAATGTATAGTCCTCCCCCCCCCCTCCCCACAAAAAAAAAGGGAAGGCACAGCAGCAGCAGCAGAGATGAAAGTGATGATGTATGAAACATGATCGGAGATATTTCTTACTTTCAATGTAGAATTTTATTTTGTATTTCGAATTTTAAAGACCTGGAAATATAAAGTATTCTTCAATAATTATTGTTTTAGTCTTTTAGTTAGCGAGTCTCCAGATTTTTGTACCCAATATATGGAAATTTTAGTGGCCATCTACGGATGCACTGAGCTGACGCTCGATTACAGACATAAGGGTTTGGTAAGATATTATTTAATGGGTAGGTAGGTCATGGATTGGAATAAATTACCAGGAGAGATAATGAGTAATTTACCAAAAACACAAAGTTTTTAAAGTTGAAGTTTGTAGAGGACAAAAGTAGAGAAAAGGGGGAAAATGGGTGTGTAGCGAAATTGCCATAGGAACATGTGCTCCAATGCAATTAAAATTAAGTTAAAAAATTTAATAACACTTGCTGGAAAGGAAATTTTGTCCACAAGGAGACAATGCAGAGTCTGTCACCTATTGGAAATCACTGAAGTCTGGCACTGCTCTCACTACAGCAGAACTTGGTTATCCTCTGATTGGTGGCATCTCGCCATGCCCTGACAGATTGTGAAGTCACCGTACATATCTCTCAATCCGGTGCCTACAGAAGTTTTGCAGTGAGATTGTCAGTCTCTTGTTCCACTATACAGTTCTTTGAGTGGTGCAGGCTTTTTGCCTGGCGTCATGATGTGTGCTAGTTTACCTTTTAGCCTTGTAGATATTTGTAGCGTGTCTACCTACTGAAATGAGCTGGTCCTTGGTAATCAGCTTAACTGTCCTTTGCTCAAACAAATACGGGTATACATTATTTAGCTGCAAATGGTTACAAAGACCTCACACTTGGTTTTTCACATAAATATTTTTGAATGTGTGACGAAGAAATGAGTCATTACAGAATGAAGAATAATAATTGTGTCAGTAGATGAATACACAAGTAAAAATACCAATTGCAGTCATTTGCAAAAAGTATAATTAAACTTTGTCTGTTCACTCAAAACTGGTATTTATTTTAAAAAAATATTTTGCTGTTTATGGGGAGTTCAGAGAATTTCGGTAAAGGCAATGGTGGAGAATAGTGATCAGTAAAGTTTCATACAAGGAGATACTAATTCGGACCTTTTGTGATGTGACAGCTGCCAGAGGATGAACAGTTAAATTAAAGACTGCACCACACATTCAGGTTCGTTCCTTATTGAGGATATCATTTCCTTGCTGGTTTAGTCATTCTACATAACACATTAGTAGTGTGTATCAGTTTTCATAAATATAAGATATTGCATGTTTGAAAGTAAACTTATTTTCTTCTGTAGATTATTATCGATCATGAACCAATTAAGGTTGTAGGTGTAATTAGTATGTTGAGATGATGGAATTAGCTCCAAATAGTCACGTGTATATTCTTTCTTTGCTGAACTGCACGATGGATTAAAATGACACCACAGTGGAGAGTGGTAACCGGTGGGTTGAGATTGAGTGCAGCCTAGAGCGGCTCAAACCACCATGCAACTGGATCCTCCTACCCTTCCCCAAAACAGTGAAGCATGCCCTCCACACAGTGCTCAAAATGTTTCCCCAGTTCTATTCCAAATTTCAGTAACCTCGGCTCCAACGAAACCTGTCACGAGAGAGCTGTCCAACAATCAGAATATCATTATCCTTCGAGCAGATAAGGGCTCCACCAATAAGGTCACAGATTGCAGCCACTATGATGCTAAGGCCCTTAGACAACTTTCAGACACCAATAACGATTATCTACACCCCACAGAGCCCACCTCTTCCATCTGCTTTGAAATTTGCTTCTTCCTTGACATCCTGGGCTTCTCTTCACAATCCTTATCCCTCCTCACCCTCAAAATCCTTGCACACTTACCTTAAACCTTCTCCCAAAGATTCGCAAGGCTGTCAATCGGGGACAACCTATAGCAGTGGCATACGGTTATCCCACTGAATGGATTTCAGCCTCAGTGCCTCAACACGTACAACCTCTTGTGCAGAACGTTCCTACCTACATCAGACATCCCACATTTCTTGGAGCATCTTTCCTAAGTCTCCAATCTGTTACATCCAGACTCCTTCCTTGTCTCAATCAATGTAACTTACTTGTAAACTAACATTTCCTTAATGTGCGTCCCCCACACAGTCCCCGCAGGACATCCTTTCTCGCATCCGTAGCCGACTTCATTCTCTCTATAAACTACTTCTCCTTTAATTCCCATATTTATAACATGACTCTGTCGTGGGTACCTGCATGGCCCCGTCTTATGCCAAACTCTTCCAGGGCTGCCTGGAGGAAGATTTACTGAAGAACTGCTTCCTCAGCCCCCATGTATGGTTCAGATACATATATCATATATTTATGATCTGGACCGACGGAGTAGACCACCACCTAGATTTCCTCAACTCACTCAATAACAGTCACTGCTTCAGTTTCATTTGGTCATATTCCTACACCCGTAACACCTTCTTTGACGTGATTAACACCATATGACAAGGTGCCCTCCACACCTCTGTGCACATCAAGCCAATAAATTTTATGATTTTGACCCAGTGTAAAAACGATCTCACAGGCTTCCTCAATTCCCTCAAGAACAGGCATTCCGTCTACTAAAACTAGAACTACTCCCACACATGTCGCTCTCCCCTCACGTGAGTATGGCTGGGTTCAGTGGAGCCCTTCTTATTGTAACTTTGGTGTGATGTGTCCACTTCATCTTTTCCTTCCATATTAATATTACCTAGCAGCATTTCTTCCAGCTCCCTTGTTCCTTAACTTGCTATAATTATCACAAGGAAAAAGAAAGTGCTTGTAGGCAATATAAATAAAGGATATGGAAAATAACCCTACACTCACCTAAACAGAAGGCTGCAAAGAGAATACTAGACACGTGGTGAACACAAATCTACAACATTTTGGTTTAAACTCTCATTCATGTGAAGAGGATGGGGCCATTTGACAAGGAAGGTGTTTGCACGTTACATGACTGGCTCCTGCAGTAAGCTGTGGCGTGTGCACACCTCCCTACACAAGCAAGGTTTTAAACCAAAATAGTGTAGATTTTTGTTCACCTTGTGGTGGCCTTCAGCTTTAGTGAGTGATGGGTTATTTCTCCTATCTTTTGCTATTCATCTTTTAATAACATCAGTTCATCATCATATTTTGAAATGGAAAGAAGTAATGAGCAAATGCAATTAATAAACAAAAATTACATTGGTAGTGTTGTAGGTGTAGTTGCTTCTTAGGGTAATTATGTGTTTCAAATAATTAATCAAACTAAGGAAAAAGGAAACTGCTTTAGGCAATATAATTGCAAGGAAAGGGAAAATGACTCCTCACTCACCAAAGTTGAAGGCAGCGACGAGAGAAGAACATATATTATGAACACACAAATAAATAAACTCAATATTTTGGTAGTTAACCTTATTCATGACATAGAAAATGAGTCACGCGCCTCGGGAGGTGTGCACACACTGGGGGTTGTTGCACGACTGGGTGGATTATCAATATGGCGGTGGGACTGAGATATTGTATATAAATCGCAGATGGCGGTAAAACAGATAATAAACATTAAAAAAAATAATAATAATAATAAAGGGGGGGGAATTAAATACCTAAATATGGAAATATGGACGGATAAATTTTGAAAAATAAAATAATCAATAACAATAAAGTTTAATTAGCATAATATAAAATATTCTGTAGCTTGCTGTGAAAGTTGACAAACAGTTTTCCTCAAACAGTGAAACAGGTTAAACTAAAAAATTGTGCAATGTTAAAGTATGTATGCATGGACATTTACCCAGGGTACGGGACTTTATCACAATAAATAGTAACAAACTTTCGTTACAAAATAAAATAAGCTGAAGCTACATTTCATGATTATAGAAACTTTCAGTTGTTTAATGTTACATTAGGTACAAGTGGTATTGTTAACTGAATGAATTTGACTGTTTAAGATATTTACCTTATTTAAATGTGATCATTGCAAGTGTGCTACTGAAATGGAAGTAATGTATTAAATTACTACCACACTGCATTTATTACTAATTTAACATTCTGTTAAGAACCATTGCATATTTATGCATGCTTATAATAACCAGTAGGTAGTATCTGAAATAAATATGTAAACTTGACTGTATCGTACATTCAAATTGTGGGTTTTAAACCTTTGCCACATTTAAATTCATTTTTGTTTAAAAACTGTAGTATGAGACTCTCTGCAAATGTTGTTTATTATTTTTAATGTTGGTTTTTGCCACTTTCAGATAAATGCCATGGCAAACAGAGCAGCTGGAAAAGGCTATGAAAATGAGAACAACTATGAGAACATAAAATTTCATTTCTTCGGCATTGACAATATCCATGTTATGAGAAACAGTCTTTCAAAATTGATTGAAAGTGAGTATAGACTGAAATAATTTTTGCTTTTACAAAATTAATTTATATTGGAATGTCTTCATTGCTGCTATTTTATGTTATGGAGACACCTTAGCAGCATACGTCATACCCTGGAGCTTGTTGTCACTGAATGTATGCTTGATCGTATGCTATTACTAGGGTTCAAATCTTTAGGACAGGTAATATTTTTTCCATCTTCTTTTTGAGCTATAATGTTGAATTAAACACTAGTTAAATGTTTTTGATTGTATTTAAATGTATTGTATATGGCATATAAATTAATATTCAATTATTTTCCTAGTTTTGGTCATATTACGATAATATTTATGGTCATAATCCTGTCATCGTCAAATATGCGTGAATCTGTGAGCACCGCCATGAGTAAAATAAAATTTTCTGAAAGTACGAAGTTAGGAATTACATAAATGAATTTTAAGAGGAGTATTTTAGTAGAGATAACACTTCTTTTCTGTGTTATTAAAGTGACCTCAACAAAATGATTTAAAACTTAATTTCCCAATTGTGCAGCGTGTGTGCAGAAGCAAATTATGCTGTGTACATAAAAGGAACACTACTAGATAAAATAAATCGTGTATAACTATCTTTTGATGTATAGTAAATTTAATTGTTTGACCATATTTTGTTATTTTGTGGTCATATTTACCCCTTTTTAAGGTCATATCTGTATGCATACTTCTCTCTCTCTCTCTCTTTGTCATAAAGATCTGACCCTTCGTTATAACAGTCATTAAAGTTTGCATCTTGATGTATGAAGTTATCTGGTTGTGACAGGTTGTAACATTACTACTGATAACTGTTATCTAACAAAGGATGATTTCATCTTCCATCACTTCATCGAAACTTCTTGTTACTAAATATTTTCCAAGGTGCAGTTAAATAATGTTTTAAAACACTGATGAAGGAATAGTACTCAGAGTTACTCCGCAGCTTGGTATGAGTTATTTGTACAGGTATTTTACAGTGCTCTGACGGGCTGTTGTAACTTTTGTAACAGATGACCTCACTCTTATTAAGGACTCCCTTTCTTTCTGCCGCACACTCAACTGGCGGTATTATTTCAATACTACAGGCAGGGGAGACAGCCGATGTGATAAGCTGGAACCCAGCCTCCAACAATTCCTACTTTGTCTGTCAAAACTTAACATTCCAGAACATTCCCAACAATTTCAGCAATGCATGAAAGCAAAAAAATTATGATACAACATGTTTAATTTACTTTTTAATGGACTAGCAACTGTTAATCTTAATGCTATACTGAAACTTGATAATATTTTTTTGAAACCTTTCAGAAGTAATTTAAATTTATTAACTAATTCACTCCCTAAGAAATATAGGTCGTATGTAAAAAAGAAGTTAGTTGTAGCGACAACAATAAGCCAGTTCTAATAAAGGACTGTCAGGAAGTTGATGACACTCGTGACAAGGATACCGTATTTAACACCAAATTTAAAAATTAATTCACACGCGAAAATGTGGGAAACATTCCCACTTTTCCACATCATGTAGAATTAGAGATAGATCTGGGAGAAATTGATAACAGAGGTATTGTAAAGCAGTTGAAGCTCCTGAAGAGGGGTCAAGTCCCAGGTCATGATGGTATACCAGTAAGAGTATTTTTATAATTTATTTATTTTACTTATTTATACAGCTTTATCAATCCTTGTTTCAGGATGCAGCCTCTTTAAGACCTTTTCCTGTCCCTTCTCTTTGCTCGTTGCTCTTTCCATACTTCGCTGGGCGGTTTTCAGTTTTTGCTTCATGTGACTGTTGAGGGTCCTAGTCTGGCAGGCATGACGTAAAGAAAGTTATCGATGCAGGTTCACAAGTTGATGAAGTTTTTTGATTTTCAGAATGATTTTGATTCTGTACCACACAACTGACTTGCAGTGAATATTCGAACTTGTGGTATATCGGATCAGCTTTGTGAATGGATAAAGGATTTTGTAACTGGTCGGTCGCAGTATGTCATTGTTGATGGAGAAGCCTCTTCTAAGCTAGATGTTACTTTGGGCATTCCTCAAGGAAGTGTAATAGGACCAATTCTTTTTGTAATTTTTATAAACGATCTAGGTGACAATGCTAAATGCTGGTTACGATTGTTTGCTGATGATGCAGTTATGTATAGAGAAATAAGGTGTTCTGACAATTGCTTAGAAATTCAACACAATTTGGATGCTATTTCCAAATGGTGTAATAAATGGCAGTTTACACTTAACTCAAAAGTGCGAGGCAATGTGAATAAGTAACAAAAAGAATCCATTTGTTCATGAGTACGCTGTCGTCAACTGTGATAAGAGTTGGATCTTTTATATTTATATAGTAAACAATGAAATAACAGGTGCTAAATAGTAAGTAGTAATTAGTATAGGGAAATGAACCATCACTAACCTTAAATGATGTTTGTCGGGCACGAACACAAATAACAAATAATAAAATACATGCTATAGTAATTTTCAGGTCTTAGCTCTCTGTCAGCAAGAGAAGGCTAAGACCTCTTCATTTGTGTAACTTGTTAAACATCATGCAATAAATAAATAAAAGAAATTTCATAGAAATAATAATAACATTTTTTGTAAAACCTTTAAGAATGAACAAAAAATGTCGTTGGTTACTAATAACAAAATTAAATGCTACCGTTAAGACCAATTCTCATTTCACTTCTACTTCTGATGCTGTCTGACATATTTATCAAAGGGTCTTACTTTCTCTCCCACCCCTAAATTTGATCAGATTACTCTTATTAAGGACTCCCTTTCTTTCTGCCGCACACTCAACTGGCGGTATTATTTCAATACTACAGGCAGGGGAGACAGCCGATGTGATAAGCTGGAACCCAGCCTCCAACAATTCCTACCTCCATCCCAGTTAGACACACCTCCCCTCCCTCAAAACCATCCCCTACTCCTATTACAGGAATTCCTCATGTCAACCATCTCATCGCCTTCCTTCCTAAATTCAATCCCCCACTCCAACAACCTGACCCATACTGAATTGCGGGTGATGAGTGAACTTTCAAAAAATAAAGTCGTCATAATCCTCCCAGATGACAATGACTCGACCACTGTCGTCATGGATCGAAGCGACTACACAGCTGAAGCCCTCAGGAACCTCTCTGACACTTCCACTTAATTACCTCATACCACTGACCCCACTAATTCAATCTGCACAGAAATCCGCTCTTTCCTCAGTCTGCAAGGTCCCTTACAGGGTCTTTCACACCATTCCATTTGCCTTCCGACTCCTAAGACCCCCCGAACCCCCACCCTGTATCTTCTGCCCAAGATGAATAAGGCGGCAATCCTGGACATCCAATAGTTGCTGCCTTTGGGTCTCCCACAGAACGCATTTCTGCATTCGTTGACCACCACCTACAACCTTTCGTCCAGGCCATTCCATCCTATGTCAGGGACATTCCCCACTTTTTTGAACGTCTGTCAACAGTCCCTACACCCCTACCAACAGATTGCTTCCTGGTCACTATTGATGTATCATCACCCTACACCAACATCCCTCATGACCAGGTACTCACTGCCATAGAGCATTACCTCGACAGTCGTCCCCCGCACACCTTCCCTACCACTCATTTCCTCACTTCTTTGGCTCAATTCATCCTTACCAAAACTTTCTTTTCCTTCCAGTCTCAGGTTTACCACCAGATTCTAGGCACTGCAATGAGTACTCGCATGGTACCTTCTTATGCCAACGTTTTCATGGGCAGACTAAAGGAACGTTTTCTTCAAAAGGTTACCCGACAATACACCGTGTGGTTCAAGTCTATAGATGACATATTTATGATCTGGACCCACAGTGAAAACCACCTTCTTGACTTCCTGTACTCACTGAATAACTTCTCCTCCTTAAACTTCACCTGGTCCTACTCTCAGAAATCACTGTTCTGGATGTAGACATCTCTGTACAGAATGGTCACTTACACACCTCTGTCCAAATAAAATCCACTAACCTACAACAATATCTCCTTTTTGATAGCTGCCATCCATATCATACAAAACGTTCCATTCCATACAGCCTAGCCATTCGAGGCAAACGCATCTGCTCTGATTATGAGTCCTTTACTCTCTACACCAACAACCTGATGAGGCACTCATAAACCGCAATTATCCTCCAGAAACAGCTATCAAGAGTCAGGAACTGTCCCCACACTGACACAAACCATTTAAAGCCAACCAGAACCCTGTTTTTCTCACCCAGTTTTTCCCTGGCCTAGAATCGCTTAACCAAATTCTTCGTTTGGGCTATGACTTTCTTAGATCCTTTCCTGAGATGCGCCGCATTCTTCCCACTATCCTTCCCACCACACCCTGAGTCACCTTCAGCAGACCGCCTAATCTAAAAAACATTCTTGTACATAAATAAACTAAGGAAAAAGGAAACTGCTTTAGACAATATAATTACAAGGAAAGGTAAAATGATTCATCACTCGCCAAAGTTGAAGGCAGCGATGAGAGAAGAACATATATTACCAACACACAAATAAACTCAATATTTCGGTTATTAAACCTTATTCATGACGGAGAAAATGAGTCATGAGGCTCGGGAGGTGTGCACACGCCAAGGGTTGCTACATAACTAGGTGGATTATCAATATGGCGGTGGGACTGAGATATTGTATATAAATATGTAAATTGCAGATGGTGGTACAACTAATACCAGACAAAAAAAGGGGGAGAGGGGAATAAAGTAAATAAATATGGGCGGATAAATTGTGAAAAATAAAATAAGGTAATTAGTTAAATGACAATAATGCTACTACTAATCCTACTAATAATGAGTGATGCGTCAAGGAAAGGAATTTTATCTCGGCCTCAACCACGGAAGTTTTTCTTGGAATTATATCTGAGGGCCATCAGGAACATGTTTCCTGTATGTGTGCTGGTATCTTAAATCATTCAAGGTCAACTAGTTCCAGTTGACTGTATATTGAACTCATGAAAAGTGTGATCATGTGATAGTTACTGTCAAATGTAGGTGGTTTATAAGGACATTTTAATAGATGACTCATCTGTTTGACAATGGTTTCAAAGTTTTGCATAATTGGGGAGGGGGGGGGGGGAGTAAGGATAAATGGCACTTTCAAGATGATTAATGCGTAGGATATCTGTTAGTCATTACACATGACTTGAATTCAGCAGATATAATTGATTAACCCTCAATTGGAGGGGCTGGCATTCAGTGTAATTTCGGAGGGCTGGAGTACACCAGATAATTTTTACACCCTCTCCTTTACGTTTCCCCTATTTTTCATAGCTTATATGCTTACGAAACATGTTCAAAATAAATTAAGAGAAGGACTAATAAAAAACGGGCTTATTCAGCATATATTGAATAAACAAGCATGTTGCATGAAAGGGATCTAATTTTTCATCTATTGTGAGTTGGTCACTGGTGGTATAAAGTTTTTGGCAGTTTTCATTGAAAGAGTTAAAAAAAAAAAAAACTCTTACCGCAGCTAACTTATTAGTTTTTTCTGCATGGCCTTGTTTCTTTTTAGTCGAATCTGAATGCAATGTAGAAGTTTCTGAATAGTTTGAAACCCAAGAACCATTGAAAAATTTTAATTCTTATGCCAAGATTGATTTTGAACATTTTTTGTGCGCTAGTAAGTATAAAAAATGTAAAAACGCTAATACTTCTAATCTATTGCTGTTACACATGCTTCTCATATGGATGTTTTTGGGGTCATCTGTGGTTCAGTTCCGTTGTTGGTAAATGTTTGTATACTCTACGGGAACAACAATCATATTACTGTTTATAATCTTCTGGAAAGCAGAATTTTCATCAGTTACATCATTACAGTTTTTGTAAAACTGAAGAATGGTTAACAAATTTTCACAAGCCGATCTTACAGATTGGCCGATGACTGCACTTTTCTTCATATATGAATTTTACTTCTTTCAAAATCTTCCCTCTTACCTCTCAACTTTTTCATTTTTGTAAATTGTTTTTACTAAAATGTCATCATTACTGTCACTGCTCCAACTCTAACTCCAACATAGGTAGAATCGTCGTGTGTTGAAGAAACAGAGATGATGACGCTTGAGCGGAACCATGAACATCTCTGACAATTTCTGAGCAAGTTTTATGATCAGAATGTTCAGCAAACTCTGATTCATCAATATCCAATGCACTGAAGACAGATCCTGGTGCCTCACCATCAGCAAGTTCTTGATAGCGTTCAGGAGGAACATAGATGATGGGACGGCATACTGGGTTTGCACATGTGACACACTTGTGAGAAACAGTTGATTAGGAAAGTCAGAAACCAAACTGAACGGGTTGGCAAGGGGCACCATTATTGGCGATTGTTACTAGAAGGGTAGATGGAAGATGATGGCTTAGGAAGGGGTAGTAATTCACAACCTGAAATAACTCATTGGTGTACTCTGTATGCCAGCCCCTCCAATTGAGAGTTAAGAATGAATGTGTAATTAATTATTTTGGGTTGGAAACATGTGATCACACAATCACAAACATCAAATTGTATGAGTACTGGTACCAAAACTTGGCCACTTCCAGTGCATTTTCTGAGGCCACATACGGATCAGCTTCTGAGCAGGATGCTGGAAACAGTCGACACTGGAGCACGTGCTGAACAATCTGGTCTTCTCCGCAGCCGCACTTGGCATCATCTATCTCCACATAGCCCCATCTAGCCAAGTTGACTAGAATGAATGTCGTATCTCAAAGTAAAGTGTTTTCACTTGTTTCCATCCCATTCTGCATGAAATTTGTAAAGCTCATTTAAAAATATGGAGCAATTTGTGGAAGATGAGTCCCTTGCATTGTTAATGATGGTTGTGGCATTGTCGCAGTGGGGTGGACTAATTCCGAACACATGTTGCTGGGGAAAAAATTGGTTTTTCTATTGAATGCCTGATAGCAAATTTCAATCAATGGATTGGTATGATCCTCATTTAGTAGCCAAACCCAAGAAGTCCATGAAAGAACCATCTGATTGGTAACTCATGGCCAGTGTCTTCTAGGATACATACGATATTTTTCTCATAGGACGAATATGGTGGTTTTCTCATAACCAATATGGTGTTTTTCTCATTGATTTCATGCCATGAGGAACTACCACTAATGTTTATGCATATTGCGAGATTTTAAATAAATTTTGAAGGAGAATTCAAAATCGGCAGTAACTCTCGGTTGTCTGGTTGGTGCCACATTTCAGACCTCACACGACTCATTCTGAACTGTTTTAACTGGGAAGTTTTTACTACCTCCTTTGCAGCCTAGATCTGGCTGCTTCTGGTTTTCATCTTTTTTGAAATTATTAACAGAAACATATTTTCAAAGTGATCAAGACTTAAAAGAAGGAGTCACTACTTTTCTCTGTGAATTGACAATGGTGAAATATGAGGCAGGGATACGAAAACTCAGAATACACTATGGGAAGTGTTTGAATTTATATGGTGACTGTGTAAAAAGTACTATATGTCGTGTATATACAGTAGATTTAAAAATTGTTACTGGTTGTTTTTTTTAAAAATTATTAAACAGGAACTACACTGCTTGTGATTTAAAAAAAATAAAAGTCTGGTTAACTTAATTTGATAGAATATACTAATTTCAGTTTTGGGTGAAATATAAAGAATGTTGTTAAAATGTTTGGTTTTTGGATTGTAAACTTTGGAAGTAAGAAATGGTTCTTCAGTGAAGTAGCGTATATAATGATTCTGTGCTACTTATTAATTTCTTTCAAAACTGTTGGGACTTTCTCCAAACATGTTGGAAATAAATAAATTTCTGATAATATATATCGACATAGTCCTTGGGAATACTGTTTGTATTGTGTTGTGTGAAGGTGTGTGTGGAACACAGTTAACGGCTACTGTTCTCTTACGGTTTCACAGCCTGTGAACTGAAGGCGCCCTCGATGAGCAGCTTCCTCAGCGGCCTCGAGTCGAGTGGCTGGTTGAGACACGTCCGGTCCGTACTGGAGACTTCGTGGTTTATCGCGGAAGCTGTCGAGTCTGGCATCACTGTAGTGGTGCACTGTTCGGACGGTTGGGACCGAACTGCTCAAGTCTGTTCCGTAGCTGCCATCTTCCTTGACCCGTACTACCGCACGATACAGGGATTTCAGGTGAGCAATTGTGTAGTGTGGCAGATCTCAGTAGTCCTAATTATTTACATTTTTGGGGGAGAATATAAAGAATTGTTTGCATTTTTGTATTTTCGTTCCACTGCTGCCTTTAATGAGTGCAGTTTATTCTGTCTTCATGTAGTAAATTTTATACTTTCTTGTTTCTTTTATAGCCTCATAATGTTTTCATTACACTAAAAAGGATCAGGAATCAGTGGGAAAAGGAAGCAGTTGGAAAAAAATATTACTACTCCTTCTGACAGTGATTAAAAATAAACCAATCACTTAAAGAACTGAAGATGGGGATCTGTTAGAGCAGTGGTTCCCAATTAGTTTTTCTCAAGTACCACATCAAGAAAGAGCTCACTATCGCATACCCCCATTATAGCTGAAATGATAAATAATTGCATTTATCCCAGTTGAATGCTTCGCACAACAGCATTACAGAAATATAATTCACACACACAGTTTGTCTTAATATATATTTTTGGCGATTACTGTTTTCCTAATTCTTTTTTTAACTATCGGAGTGATTACCTTAGCCAAGAGATTACTGCGCGTACCCCTTGAAGCAGCCTCACTGTACCCCTGGGGGTACAGCGTACCACTAATTGGGAAACGCTGTGTTAGAGCAATCGGATACTTGAGGCAAATACCATTTTACGGTAGAGGAATGTTAACATTTGAGGGTCAAGTTCTAGTGTGTACAGAAGGCAATCTTCTATTATCAGTGATCAAATGAAATGATGCTGGCAGTGAATTAAATTCTGTAGGTGTTTTCCTTTTTAATATACCTTATTTTGTGAAAATTCTCTCTGTATAATGGCAGGGATCATGGTGATATAGAAAATTTTCTGTTTTTTGCAGTGTTGAATATAGAAGTTGAATATAGAAGAAAAGGATAACTGTGATGATGATTCGTTTGACAGGAACAGGTGACTGAATAAGGCTGTAGGAAGGGCTTAGCGGACTCAGGTGTATCAGGTGGGAAAGTGTTGGCGGCAACTACAGTTGCTGTGCTTTTGAGTGCAGTTTCATGAGATTCTGAAGATGAAAGAAAAATTAACTAAGGTCATAGACCTTGCAGAGGCTGTTGAATTGGAGGGAGATATGTATCTAATTGCAGGCTTCATTAACGGGTGTGCGCACTTTTATCTGCTGTTATTTGATAGCAGACAAATAGTTTCTGCCAAATTGTCACTTTGGTTCTGTGGCTGACCAGGCTAACTTTTATCATATTATTCGCTAAGTTTCTGCAAGTTTGAGGTTCTCAGTTTGGTCTCAGGTTTCGACCAAACTGTGTGGTCAATAGTAAGGAAATCTTTAAACATTTGAAGTGGATATTTGTACAAAATGGGCTAATAGATAATGCCAGGTATGTTACTGGGATGTTTGCGCGCCGCGCACACACACACACACAGACACACGTGTGTGTGTGTGTGGGGGGGGGATGCATGAAGCATCATTTATACATTGCAAATTCTGTGAATTGTGAATTTAATATGTATTAAATTGGTTTGTTTTTGTATAATAAACTATTGCTGACTGTTGTCAATTTCCGGGAAATCTGTGGTGGATATCTATAAATGCAAAGAGAGATAGTTTACTTACAGATTTTTTTTCCCATGATTATAGTGTGTGAAGTTGCCACTGTGGCATATGCTCCACAGCAATTGAATTAAATTATAAATGCCACTTAGTTGAAAAGTGATCTAACTTCATGATCTTTGACCTCAAAACCTTTGTAAGAAGTAGTTTTTTGATTCTATGTGATCACGATAGGGTTAAATGTCTGTGTTTATTTATTACTAGATGACCCATGCGAATATGATGAGTAGTAATGTTGGTAATTTGTAATAGGATGAAACCACCCCATTTGTAGCAATTGTCATTTGTTTAGTGTAAGAAGTACATAACAAAATACTTACAACATACCAAGCATGGTGGTGTAACGGCTAGCGTTCTGGCCTCGCATTCGGGAGGACGGTGGTTGAAATCCCCGTCCGGGCATCCAGATTTGGGTTTTCCATGGTTTTCCAAATCACTCCAGGCAAATGCTGGGATGCTTCCTTCAAAAGGCCATGGCTGAATTCCTTCCCATTCCTTGCCCCCCATCCTTTCCCGTCTCTAAAGACCTCGCTGTTAGAGAGACGTTAATCAGATAAAAAAGAAAAATTACAACATATTACGAAACAATGCGGAAAGTCTTTTGAATGTGCAAAACATGTGTGAGACACACTGTCACTGACCGTAACAGAATACTAACCTGAAGAAAATACACACGGAATATCCATATCTCTGTGATATGTTGCTGTGATCATAGCCTGTGAGAAAATTTTGCGAATAAAATGTTTGTGTGGAATTGTATTGAAAAGCAGAAATGTTTCTGTAATAGAAAAAAAAAATCCTTTGCTACTTACTGCACAAATAACATACATATCTCACTGATGTGTGGTGCCACTGTTTTGTCAGTAACACGCTAAATCCTTGTTGACGCCAGTGAAGCAGTTTATTAATATCTCCGTGGTATGTGCTGCTGCTATCTAGTGACTTGGCCATGAACTGTCATATGTGCAACTTTGAGGGTTATTACTTTTGTCCGTCAAGGGTGAAATCCCAAAAAATGTTGTTCTTAATTTATTATGTTGCCTAAGTGGAGATCTTGATCTTTAAAACGATACTTCATTTATTGATTTTGGTTAGGCATAAAGGGAAATAAATGGATCGTAACAAAAAACACATTAAGGAAATGATACTTTTGCCCTTAAAGGGTCAAATTCTAAAAAAAAAATCCTTTCTACAAGTCTGAATTACAAGGAAAGGGAAAATGACTGATCACTCACCAAAGTTGAAGGCAGCGACAGGTGAAGAACATATATGACGAACACAAAAATACACAATATTTCGGTTTTACACCTTATTCATGCTAAAGAAAATGAGTCGTGTGGTTTGGGAGGTGTGCACACACCGAAGTTACACGACTCGTCTTCTACAGCATGAATAAGGTGTAAAGCCGAAATATTGTGTGTTCTTGTGTTCGTCATATATGTTCTTCACCCGTCGCAGTCTTCAACTTTGGTGAGTGCTGTGTCATTTTTCCTTAATTTCCTTAATTGTTTAATTTCTAAAAGTAAGATATAACCAAATTGGAGACCTTAATCTTTAATTATATACAGTCAATGTTGTCATCAAAATTCCAGTGCTCATTCAGGATAACCCCTGACATTGCATTTTTGTTGATGTTAACTGGTTTTTAACTTGTTTGCACTAGCAGTCCATAATTTCAATACTATATATCTTCATATCTGTTCAATACAGCCTAATATATAGATATTAATCAGACCCTAGTTTTATAGTCAATTTTCAGTTTGATAGTTCAACACATGTTTAAATGGTCGTATTTAAACCTGTCACCTCATCACTCAGGTCTGTGGAAGGGAGCCATAGGTTCCAGCATCGTGCCAGGTGTAATTTTGTACAGTAGGTCTCATGTGTACACGTCTTTCCCCTGCCAAAAGTCTTGCCACTTGCATAATTAAGGTTGCAAACCAAAATGTTGAGAAGTGTGCTTGTTTTTTGTGCATTTTCTTGTGTTCATCTGGCCCTCCTGTCTTCATCTGTGGTAAGTGATGGGCTATTTTTCCGTAGCCTATTTTACTTTTAGTGTTTAACGGCAGTTTGTCACCATTGTCTGATTTTAATTTTTGTTATTTGAGATGTTGGCAACATTTATACAATTTTTGTTTGTTGCTACAATACATGAGGTTAGTTTGCCATTAAGTATGTAGTATAGTATTGTGCATTTCATCTCTCTTGATTGGTGATTTCATAGTGAGCAATGTTACAATATTTGTTTCCCATTCACATTTTAGTTCTGTTTCTACTAGAATTTTTCAGTACTTCAGCATTTATTTATGCTTCAACTACCACTGTTAGTACCAATACGCTACAACTATTTTAGTTCTGCTTTCACTTCCATCTCAATCACATTTTCCAGTGTTGGGATCCAGATCTCCTGGAATTGCACATACCCTCGGTCACTCTGGAAGCCAAAGTGATCTAGAAGGCCACCCATCTGGAGAATGGCCTCCTGCGACCCTGGTTTTTTCCCGGTTTGCATTTATTCAAAAGTAAGGAGTATTCAGTATCCAGCTAGTAATTTCTTAATTTTTCCACAACTACTAAATAGGTTTGAGGTTGTATGCCCCTTTAACATCTTCAACAAAAATTAGTTTATTCTGGCTGTTTACAATGTGTTGCTCAAGTGGAGCATAATATCATTGACCTGCATCCGCTGCACCATGCATATCGATATAAAAAATATATTAATTAATGGGATTGCTGTTAATGTTGATAAATGTGTATTTTAGGTATAAGCTAAACTAAACCTATCTAAAATATTTCATGCACTGAAATGACTCATTCGACATTGGAAAGAGTTTATTTATTTTTATTTTAGGTACCATTGTTTTATTTTGTAACAATTGGAAAAAGATTTTTTAAGAGGTAAAATAAGTCTTATTGGCCATTTACATTGTTATTTATTCATTTTTTGATGTTCTAGTTGATTTTATTCTACGGAATTAGCACTTAGGGACACATTCCTGAAAAGATATTTTGTGTTTATTATAAATTTTATGAATGAAATTAATTTCTTAATGGACTGTCAGATTGCATGGCATTGGAAAAGATCCAAAGAAGAGCCGCCAAATTTGTGACAGGTAGTATACAGCTGGAGGGAAAGCGTAAGTGCGATGTTGAATGAGTTAGGTTGGTAACACCTGGAACACCGAAGGCATTGCTCTCAATAGAAGATAATTGAAAGATTCATGACTGACCTACATTTTCTGTTGTGAAAGTTTTGTTAAACATATTATTCAAAATTTCTGCTTTCCCAATGCTAGATTCTGATAATTCCCCATTTGCTTAATCAGTAGCAGCATAACTTTATGAGAGCCTCTTATTACTTTGGTACATGACCGGAACTCAGATCTTCAGGTAAATTCCCGACTGAGAATTCTTTAAAAACTTCATGCATTGACTTGGGTACTTCCCTCACAACTTGAACTAGTTTAACGTGATAAGTCCTATGATTCTTTTACTGTGGCATGTAAACGCCTTTGTTTCCTGCACAAACATTTCACTTCCCAATTAAACTATGGACAGTTCTTACTATAAATTTCTTAGGCACAAATTGATTTAAACTGGTCCATATTATTTTTTTTTAACATGTTCGTCGCCTAGCGTGATTCAGCTAAGTTTCTAGTTGGGGCCCAAATCCGACCACTGGTGCACCAGAATGTAATAAGAATGATAAGCTTTCTGGATAGAGGACTGCCTACAATCTCACTGCAGTTATCCCAGATCCTTCATTTAGCCAAGAAGCATACTTCTTTTGAGACGCATGTCAGCGACTTTTTTATCCTCAAAATGTTCATTGGATGGCGTAAATGTATAATTGTAAGTGAAGATAGTTGTGATGATGAAGTAGCGAGTTTTAAAAGAAGAGAGAGAAATAGAATTTCATCGAGTTCAGACACTGAGGAAGTGTATGGAAGTACTGAGCGTGGTGGTGTAACGGTTAGCGTTCTGGCCTCGCGTTCGGGAGGACGGTGGTTCGAATCCCCGTCCAGGCATCCAGACTTGGGTTTTCCATGGTTTCCCAAATCAATCCAGGCAAATGCCGGGATGCTTCCTTCATAAGGCCATGGCCGAATTCCTTCCCATTCCTTGCCCCTCATCCTTTCCCGTCTCTAAAGACCTCGCTGTTAAGAGATAAAAAAAATATATGTATGCAAGTGAAGACCTTGACGACATGTTGGAAGAACTTGCTACGGATGAAGAAGAGGAACTGAACTCTGTTGATGATTTACTGGACAATATCCAATGGAACAAATTCGCTAACAGGCCTCAATCACTTCCATTCACCGGAAATGTTGGGCTTCGATAGATTTGCCATCTGTTATTAGCGGATGTGAAGTGCTTTCACTATTCTTCAACGAAAAAGCGATAAGCCTATTAATCACTGAGACTAATAGATATGTAGAAAAAAAACTGCATCAACATGAAACTATTGATCGTGTGCAACTGAGCTGATAGAAATCCATCACTTCTGAAGAAATTACAACATTTATTGGACTGATGATTTGGATGGATCTAGTACCTACACCGCTCTTTACAATTTTCCATTTCCGTGAAGCAGGATGTCCCATTATCTTTTTAAATGACTGTTAGCAAACTTGCATTTTGCAAATATCTAAATGATAGAAGAGAGATAAGGCTTGGAGAAGTTTTACCACTCTTAAACATATTGATTGACAATATTCGCCAGGCAAAGATATTGTAGTCAATGAGAGAATTTTTATGATTCGCGATGCAAGTCGTTGGAACTGTACAGCACAACAAAAAATTTATGCCACATTTTGTAATGTCGTACTCATTGAAGAGAGGTAAAATGATAGCACGGGAAGATGACAAGGGTATTGTGGTGCTAAAGTGGAAGGCTGTTCATGATTTTAGAATGTTATCAATAATACATGCCCCTATCATGACTCCAAGCTCGAATTGTACTCATCGCGGTCATCCTCTAAAAGAGAAACCTTTGGCGGTGCTAACATATATTAATGGAAAAACTTGGCATTGACAGAAGCGATCAGATGGTGCCATATGCCACAATGGTACGGAAAAGTATCAAGTGGTATCATAAATTAACACTACATTAACTTTTAGGAACAAGTATAGTAAATGTTCACATCGTGTACCAAAGATCCACAAATTAAAAAAAAAAATAGAAATAAGAAACTTTCAGGAACTTCTCATTACCTCGGAAAGAGCTATGCCCGACTAATAGAAATAAAACAAGGAACATGTCCCACCATTTACAGATTCATAAGAATCAGCAGGACAAGCCTATAAGAAGGATGTGCACCCTACATTACCAGAAGAAGAGGCAAACTGCCGAATACCAAGAACCGAAGAAAAATGGAAAAAAAAAAAAAAAACCTACGACCTATTGTTCCAACTGTCCAAAATCACCTGAAATGTGTTTAAAGTGTTTTAACGAACACCATGCAACATAGTATAAAGTAATATGTTATCCTAAATATAAATTAATAAAAAGAAGAGTATAATGTGTATATTTTTAGTATTTTTATGTTTTATATCATATATTTATATTTCAGTGCTTATTCCATTAAATTCCTTTTAAAAATTCAACTGTAAATCCTATTTACTTGAACATGAAGCCACCATGGAATCATACTTGTCACCCAGATACGAGTGACGCAGTGACAAACATGTTAAATTAAACCAAAGTTTCTCAAGATTTGTATTTAGCATGTATGTTTAAAAAATTTCACTAAATGAGTTGAATAGTGATGAAGCATACCTGCATCATTTGCCTTATCAAAACAATATGAGTTTATCTGTAACATGTTTCAATGTCAGACTAAATTTTAAAGTTACCACAACCACCTTGTGACCGATTATATCGTATTCTATACAGGTTGTATCTACTATATCCGGATTGCTTATAAGAAAAAGATCCAGAATGGGCAAAGTATGTTTGTTTGCACTGTATTGGCTCGTTGGCCATTTGTTCCATTGAATTTTGCATGAATGATTCTAGAAACATTTCAGTTATTAACCTATCTCTTCTGCCTGAGCCAAATGTATGTGTGTCCCACTTACCTGGTGGTAGATAAAAATCATCATTCATGATCAATGTGTGTCACTGAAATTTTTGAGAAACACTATTAAGTGACTCTAAAATATTCCACATTAGCCAATCCACAATCCAGAGGTCTATAAAATGACCCTTTTTTTTGAACTTTAAATTTCTGCCATTTTTAGCCCACATTAACTCACAAAAAAAAAAATCTGTTTCAGTTACTACTGAGCATTTAATAGTTTTAGTAATGGCCATAAACACACCTCCACGCAATGAGATAGTTGTCTTTCTGAAAAACATTAAAATGAGGGACAAATTTGTCACTAGATTCACCCTCTGGTGTCAACCAGCTTTCAATTCCTAGTACTATATCGCCAACTACAGGATGGAAATAAGCTATTTTCCCTTTAATATTCTGGCAGTTTAGGACCATTATCCTTAGGTTCTTTGCATCATTATTTCGGAACTCTAAATTCGCATTGTTCGTATCCGCATTCCGATGGGAAATGGGTGAAGTATTTAGAGCTGTATATTCAGTTTATTGGCTCCATCACTAGCATGACCAAGATCTAGATTATCAGCATAATCTCTGTTGAACTGAAGGATGCTTCGGCCTCACAGTGTTCCTAAAAAATAATTCATATCAAATAATTCTATATTTTTGCAGCCACCTTCCCACTCTCATGTGTAGTGGACACCCGACCTGTCAAATGCTTCCCAGCTCGCAGCTACCATCGGTTGAAGGTCTACGAAGCCCCAATTTCTGCAGTTCAGCTTTTGCAAATTACAATTAAGATCAAAAATCTTCCACCTTAGGGCCTACCTACGATTGATTCATAGCACGACACTAGAAACTGAAAACTGTAACAATTCTAAATTTCCTCACGCTGCTTCATACACACCCAACTTGGCCATGGATTTTACTATATCTGCAATAGAAACACAACACAAGTCATTAGTACCAAAGTGCACAAGTACTTATAAATGACAGCAGTTTGTTTTTCTTATTGCTTTTAGAATGGCTTCGAAGACAGTTGTTCCTGGAAGACAAACAGAATGAACATTAGAATGAGGTCTGCATCATTCTTCTTAGCTAGTACCCATAGCGGTTTCACCAGATGTCAGATGTTGGAGCTGCCAATGATCAGGAAACCTTTTCCAGGAGGTTGGAGTCTTGAATGTTTCTTCCCTGATGCGCTTCTGGACCATTCACACATAAATCTTCAGCCTGCTGCAAAACTTAAAATGCATTACTTAATGGAAAGATTTTCCAGGAGGTGATTTTTGAACTCTGACACCTTTCTATGATCCACACATTTCCAGGCATTTTCTGCAACAGGTACACGATAATCCACACAATGAAATATTGTCGGTTCTATTTCACTAGCCTCAGGAATTTCTGTGACGCACTGCTGCTTTTCATTTTCAATGTTCCATACCTGTGCTTTAAGAGATACCTTGGTAGTTAAAATCTCTTCGAGAGCCATACGTCCAGTGGAACACATTGCACAAGCTGTGTCACCTGAAATGGCCAAAAATGGAGCTACAAATAAATTTAATACAAAAGAGACGGCTGCTGGTAACGGTGGCGGAAACTCGACTGGCTGCTTCACTAACTGAACAAGAAATATACAGACATGAAAACGAAAGCTATCTGCCACATTTTAAATCTGACACAAAACTTGGCAAATGCTGCCAATGGCTTCAAAAGGTCAACTGGCTGCTGCACTAACTATTCAGAAAAAGAAAGTCATCCACCACTCTTTAAGTCAGACACACAAGTTGAAAATTGCTGCAGCAGCTGAGTCTGGTTGAAAGCTGTAGGTGATGAAAGATTTAATATTTCTTATATTGTAGTCTCTCCTGCTACGTGACCCCTGTTCTTGCCGTTCTTTCATCAACACTATTTTAATCTCTTGTACTTCTGAAACAAGTCTTTCTAAAATTTGTTTATTTTTTTCCTTTGCACCATAGCTAAAACTGAGCCTCTTGCCTTCTAACTTCAGCATCCTGCGGCCAAATTCCCATTGCAACCAGCAGTGCATCAGTTACTGTTATATGTACCACTTAGTCTTATTACGAGGGGGCAATCGAAAACTGAGGTTAATCGGCCGATATTCCTGGAGTGTCGTCAGTTAGAGAATTTAGTAGTGTGTTAATTCTAAGACATGTGGAGACAAAGAAATCCGCTCAGTTATTAGATTTCTGTGTGAAAAAAGTGTAACTGCTGCTGAAATTCACTGGCAGCTAGCAAAGGTTTATGGGGAGGCCGTAACACTGTGTCAGCATATCACACAGTGGTGTCAACTTAGTGGCCAGTAGAGAAAATGTCACCCTCACTACTGCCTGGACCTCACTCAAAATGATTTTCTTCTTTTTCCTCACTTGAAGGAGCATCTAGGAGGCCGACAATTCACTTCAGTCGAGGAGGTGAAACACTTCATGATAACATGGTTGAATATGCAATGGCAGGATTTTTACCAGGAGGGAATATTCAAACTCCTCCGACGAAATGACAAGTTCCTAAACCAACGTGGAGACTATATAAAAAAAAATACCTAATATTTGTGGTGTCAATTGGCTATATTGGTTGTATAAAATAAACTGTAAATGTTCCACTGCAATCTTAGTTTCTGAGCACCACTCATAGTAAGTAGTCTTCACTCTTCTCATTGCTTCGCGAGGTTTAACTTGTCTTGGGTGATGTGCTCAAATGCTCACAGCACAACCCACAATAGAGGCTAATATGCTGTACTGGTACCTCTTTATTATGGATGTAAGAAAATGAAATAGTATTTTTTTAGAACTGATAACTTTCTTCAAAGGGGGCTAATGACCTTGCTGATGATGTGCCCTTAAGCCCAGATAACAACTGTTTCTTCAACACAATTATGTCACGATTGCTCATTTCTGCTATAGTGGCAGAAGGTTGTCACTCATTAGGCATGATGCCCAGATATTTACAAGTTTATGTTCTTCTTTTTGAGATATTCTTGACTTTTATCACGGGATTCCTGTGTGCGGATAGATAGCCATAATACATGTTTACAGGACTGGGTAGGGCCATCATCAGAGGTTCCTGGGCTACTAACTCTCCTATGATCCACCCTCCGTTCCCTACAACCATAGGTGGACACAGTTAATCGAAAAGTTAATTACTATAATCGTTAATCCGCTACTTAAAAAGTTAACTTCTATAATCGTTTGCAGCGTTGCATTTTTCCAAATTTAACACCAATTAAAGTGAACTGTTTAAGTTAACCACCCAAGTGGAACTGATGTTTACGTATTGCAACAGTTATTACTGCAACCAATACCAAGTTGCTATGTTCCAAGATGTGAATCAATAATATGTCAACCCAATGTCCTTCTGGAAATTGAATTTTTACTGGAGTTCAGTGTTTTTACCAGCTTCTCAAACATATCGGAATCTTCAACACACTTATAGTGGAATCATGTTGACAGTGAAAAGGCTTGCAATACATCAGTCCACGCCAGCTTGGAATACGACAGTATCAGTAGCGACGTTGACGTAAACTTTTGTAAGCAGATGGCGATGGAAACAAATCAGTTCTTTTGCTATCTACATCACAAGAGACCACAGCACTTGAAAAAGGCTTTGAGTTGTTTTTCTTTTTTTCCCCACGAGTCGGCCCTGCTTTTACTTTTTCTTCAAACTGTTCATATGTTATTTAGGATTATTAAGGCTAGACACGTAAGCCTTGACTGTAGAAAGTTTAGGCAAACACAGTTTGCATTCATAAATGAACTGTTCTCCTATCGCATAAATGTGGCCAATGATTTTTAATATTCTCGTTGCTATTATTGCTGCTTTTACCAACGGATTGACAAGCTTCAGTTTTCATGATGTAAGCATGTAATGAATGTCAGATTAACTTATTTCACTAATGAACACCAAACCCATACCAACTAAAGAGTGATGTTTTCCTGATAGTAAAAAAAGTTAGATTACAAAAATGTCAAATCAATCATCAATCAAATTAGAAACGAGTATTGTGCACCGGTTTGCAGACGTAATATATTAATGCGCCAAAACTCTAACTTTCCTGCTCACACCCAAGCTATGCCTAGCATAACAGTTGTATATGCATCACACTCACACTTTTTATTACCTAATTCTTTCGCCATCCGACTCGCCGATAGTTAAATTTAACGGAAGTTAAGAAGACTGTTTTAAATTTTTGCAATTTTGTTAACTTCATTAATTAATTATTAACAATTTTCTGCCCAGTTGTGCTTACCACCCAACAAAACTGTCTGCCATGAAGAGGCCGGCAAAGTCTGGTGGCATTGTCCTTTCCCCCAGCACTCTTGTTTTGTGAGGTTACCCTCGTGATGTTTGAAGAGTCACTGTCGGGGTCACTTATATGAAATCCTACTACACATCTCCACACATCCCAATGTATTAGCCCAAATGCTGTTGAGTACTTATTTTTTTTTTAATTTCTAATTGTGCACAATCATTAGTAAAATTCTGATGGCAGGCCAGCAATCAATCACAAGAATTACAAACACATTTTACAATATTTCAGCTAATAACCCGTAACATACAATACATATGGCAGGGGGGAAAATGTATACACATCCGGACCTGGTGGTAGGGTCTTGAATAAGGTTATTAACCAAAATATTAGTTTTTTCTTTTTGTATGTCTGGACAGCCATCCTTCATCTGTGGTAAGTGATGAGTTATTTCCCGCTACCCAATCTTATTTTCATTGAATATTGACATATGTAAACAATAATTGAACAAGCTACGTGTCTGCTTCCTGCAACCTCTTGCCCGCTGCTTTGACCAGCTGCAAAAGAACATTCAATTACCAAGATAATTCATATGGGAAAATATTCAATGACAAACCATGAGTCAGTTTTGAAAAACTCTTTTTATCCACTCACAAACAAAACCAGAGATAACACGATTAACTGATCTATTAGACTTTTTAGTGAAAGCAGTAGCATTTTCAAGAGTTACACAGACGGAAAAAAAAATCCCAACACCAAGAAAAAATTATTGTAGAGTAATGAAATTTGGACAATGCATTTGTCAAGTTAACATGTTTAATTGATTAAATTTTCAAGATCACAGGTTAATTTAAGCTCAAGAAAATGCATTTCAAATGTGAAATACTGTTAAATTAATAGCCGGTGTAACCTCCAGAATTTTGAATGCAAGCCTGCAAACGTGAATGCATTGTGTCATACAGGTTTCGAATGTCACTTTGTGGTATGGAGTTCCATGCTTGTTGTACTTGTGCTGTCAATACTGGGACGGTCAGTGCTGGCTGTGGATGATGCTGGAGTTGTCGTCCAATGATATCCCATACGTGTTCAATTGGAGACAGATCTGGTGATCTCGCAGGCCAAGGTAACATGTCGACACTCTGTAGAGCACGTTGCGAGACAACAGCGGTATGAGGGCGAGCGTTATCCTGTTGAAAAACTCCCCCTTGAATGCTGTTCATGAATGGCAGCACTACAGGTTGAATTACCAGACTGACGTACAAATTTGCAGTCAGTGTGTTTGGTATAACCACAAGAGTGCTCCTGCTGTCATAGGAAATTGCTCCCCAGACCATGACTCCAGGTGTAGGTCCAGTGTGTCTAGGCCGCAGACAGTTTGGTTGCAGGCGTTCCCCTGGCCTCCTTCTGACCAACACTCGGCCATCACTGGCACCAAGGCAGAACCTGCTTTCATCAGAAAACACAACAGATCTCCACTCCGTCCTCCAATGAGCTCTGGCTTGACACCACTGGAGTCGCAAACGGCGATGGCTTGTAGTCAGTGGAATGCACGCTACAGGGCGCCTGGCTCGGAGCTGTCCTTGAAGTAACCGATTTCTAACAGTTCGTTGTGTCACTGTGGTACCAACTGCAGCTCGAATTTCTGCCGCAGACGCAGTACGATGCGCCACAGCTGTACGCCGAATACGGCGGTCTTCCCTCTCAGTAGTGCCACGTGGCCTCCCGGAACCCGGTCTTCTTGAGGCAGTACCATCCCTTGACCACTGCACCCAACAATCATGCACAGTGGATACATTCCGGCCAAGTCTTTCTGCAATATCGCGAAAAGAAAATCCACCTTCTCGTAGCCCTATTACGCGACCTCGTTCAAACTCGGTGAGCTGTTGATAATGGCTTCTTCGTCTTCTTAAAGGCATTCTTGGCTAACATCAACTCACTATGTCAAATCTCAGCGGTAAATAACGTTCACAAACTTTACAGCGCGTATTTAAAGCAAACCTGATTTGCAAGCTCTGAGTAGCGCTACTAGCGCCACACTTATGCGCGAAGCGCGAAATTTGAATCGATGTCATCTTTCAGATGTATAAACACGCCTACCAAATTTCGTTTATCTAACACAAGTCTTTCTTGGTGTTGGGATTTTTTTTTCCGTCTGTGTATTTGAGTAATATGGAGTATTGATTTACTATATTAATATACTGCTGATACAACAGTTGTATTAGAGCCAAAGAATTTTAATACTGGGATATATGGAAGACAGGGTGTAATTGGAAGTGAAGTAGAAGTTTTACAGAGGCTTTTAAGTAAGTGTATTGGTGAACATTCACACAATATGCATTTCTTTTGAGACACATTGTGCTGTTGTCCATTATTGTGCCACACAAAGATTTACATTTGAAAATTTAGTTATTAGTATTTTGAATTTGCAACAATGGTTCAAGTGGTAGTTCTGTTTCTGCCATTATATATATTAACTTACAGTTTTTGTTTCATGGGGGAGTGGGAGTTCTGATAGGATATTCAGGAGGTAACTGACGGATTCCCTCCCTTTCTCGTATTTATGATTTATTACATTGTTTCAGTTCTAACACCAGAATAGTCTTGAGCATTTAATTTGATAAAAGAGAGGATCATATAAGAACTAAAAATCTGTTAAAATATTAAGGTCACTCAAAATTTATTCTTGATTGTGTTTTTTAATAATGGATAGTTAATTGAGCATTTGAATTGTATTCATGACTTGCAGAACTATTAATGTTGTAGGCACTAATAACCGTGTGGAACAACGTACTGGTTGTACTCTCTCCAGTGCCACTGAATGCAGTTGGAGGCACCAAACGAAGTCGATAGCACAAATATATGCCTGCATCATTTTAATTTATCACTGTTACAGCTTGAGAGAAACTAAGTAACTAGATAAAACATAAAATTCTGAAATTGTTTATCAAGTAATTTAGTTAAATTTATTCATTTTCCTAATCTTTAGTAGAAACAGTTTTCTGCCAAATATGTTTCCATTTATTAATTTAGTACCAGTTCATGTATTAATTCATATTTCAAATTTTAGTTAAATCTGATTTATGCTGGGTGTTTTTGTGTTGATTTAGTCCTAAATCAATAAAAATTTAAAACTTTTGTTTTCACATTTTTCAGGCTCTGGTTGAGAAAGACTGGCTTGCTTTTGGATTCAAATTCAGTGACAGATGTGGTCACATTGGCTTGGACACCAAAGAAGTATCGCCAGTGTTCACCCAGCTAATTGAATGTGTGTGGCAGTTGATGCAGCAGTTCCCTTCTGCATTTCAGTTCAATGAAAGGTTTTTGTTGACACTACATGATCATGTTCAGTCTTGCCAATTTGGAACTTTTGTAGGGAATTGTGAAAAAGATCGGGTAGATCTCAGGTAAGTTTTATTCCCCCCCGACATTTATGATATGTGTTAAATAAAATATGGTTTTTGTTCTCGTTTAAAATCATTAGCTTGTCATACCTTCACTTTTCCATTTATTTATTTTTTTAAATCAAGTGATATGATAAGCAGTGAAATCTCTCTTTTGATGGAAGAGAATAAATGTATTAAAATATTATACATTTACAGAAAGTTACTGTGCTGTGAAAAATTTATAACATTGTATTCCTTGTCTGAGATAAAACCATTTGACAATGTTCAGAGGAAGTAAAGAGGAATATCATGGTAGTTTATCCATGGAAAATTATTTTAGGTTTTTTAAGTTAGCATGTTAGAATGATGAGATTAGATCAAACCTAGAGCTAAGGGAATCCATGGAAGAGAGCCTTAGGTCATCAATACGTCGGTGGTTTGGGCATGTCAAGAGAATGACTGGTACTTGACTACCAAAAACTTATTTGGAAAAAAGGATAGTGAGCAAACGACCAGTGGGAAGACCAAGAAGAAGATGGACAGATCAACTGAAGGAGGATGTAGAGAGAAGAGGCTGGAATTGGGAATACATCACGGACAGAGAAACTTTTCTGGGTAGGAGACAGTGGAAAACGATAGTCTATAACAACCAAGGCTCATAAACCACACCCGGGAAACTGGAGATGGTCCCCAACGATAATGTAATGTAAGTTAGCATGTGAGAATACATAATAGTTATGATGTGAACATGTCTTTTTCACTGTTCAGTAGAAGTTTTTTTAGCAACTATATTTGTTATTAATGTGAAGATTACTTACAACAAGTAAAGATTTTTAATGTAACAAATATTTCGTACAATACTAATGAGAGAAAAAAAAATCTTTTAGGCAATGAAAATTAGGAAGGATAGATTAATAAAACCATCACTTACTATAGATGAAGGCAGGAGAGCAGTGACGTAAACTGAAAAATAACACATTTAACAATATTTTGGTATAAAGCTTTATTCATGTATAATTAAACAAAGGAAAAAGGAAACTACCTTTAGGCAATATAATTTACAAGGAAAGGGTAAATGACTCGTCACTCACCAAAGTTGAAGGCAGTGACGGGAGAAGCACATGTATAAGGGTGATACACATTGTACGGGGATTTAGTTTTACGACACCATGTGACTGAAATGAGGGATGACCACAGTGAGCGAGGAGGAAGTGGCACTGCCAAGGATACCCACCCCACATGTGAGGCTAGATGCAGTGGAGGGAGCCAAGGGGTTTAAGCCCTGTCCCCCAAAAAGCATCTAAGTCATATCCAATGACATTGTAATTTTGGGGACCTTTTTTTTTTTTTTTTTTTTTTTTGAGCTCTTCTGTATAAGGGCTGCAATGTTGACATGATATTTAAGCCAACCCTCACCCAAGTCAGCCTCCCCCCCCCCCAAACCAAAATCATGGATCCGTCATTGCCCATGTGCCACCATCCTGTACCTGTTGCATCCTACTCAAACCCCTTGTGAGCTTCAGATAATATATTTATTATTTTTGACCTATAGTGCAAATTATATCCTAGACTTCACAGTTCCCTTAACAATAACAAGTTGCATCATCCATATGACTTACTTCCACATCCGTGTGACCTTGTATACTTCTCAAACCAAGCCACAAGTTCAAAATGCCTGTATGCTGCTGATTCCCACCTCTTTGTTATAACCTTGCCATCCATGACTGATGTCTCCATTCTAATATAGAATCACTTTTCCAGGCACTTTTAAAAACTTGAACATAGGCCCTTGTGTCCCCTATTTCCCCTGCAAAAGCAAATTTCTTGTGCTACTCCATCCAGTCACACAGAAACTCCCTTTCTCCACCTATGCAAACCAAGCATTGCCCTGTGTTTATCAGTTTGTGGTCTCAGTCCATTAATCAAAAGGAACAGTCTGTAAACTATGTGGCTCGATCTAGGAAGGGGTGGAGGAGGGTTGGGTAGAAAGCTGCACTGGGCTACGTGGAAAAGGGGGGGGGGGGGTGGGATCTAAGTCAAGTCACTCAGCTTCTAATTCATATTATTTGTCACTGTTAAAATAAAGTACAGAACACACAAAACCATGTGGATATTTATTTCAATCATTTAGTTATCTCCGAATGTATTTTAGATACTTACATACTGTTGTGCATGTAAGGTATCCCTCATTCTATTTTCAATATTGGGTTAGAATCGGGCCGAGTTTTGGGTTAACTGTAGTATCCGGTACCACACTTTAAATCAAGTTAACAGCATTTCTGGTATAATAAAGTGAATAAATAACCATAAACAATGTAAATAACACCTAAACTGCATTAAATCAACGATATTTCAGTAGGAAATAGGTTATTTCACATAAGAATAAACTTTCGATAACAGACACTAGCATTAGTTGGAGAGATATTGGGAACCGATTTAAATGAAGTAAGTGTTAAATAATTGCAAGTAAAATGCATAAATAAACCTTTTATCATGGGTAATACACGTTATTTCGGAGATAAATAAGTAATTTCAATAAAGGAAAAACCTAACCCATAAATTTTGGCATACTCCAGTTTTAGTATTCCGGAAGTGATGTCAGTACAGTAAAGACAATAAAGAACCTATATTACACAGGCCTAGATGCACCATAACCATAACTTAACATTTAAATATAGTTTAGTAGGACTTTTAAAGAAATAAACTGGATGATAAAATAACAGTCTGAAGCAGAAATGAAGATAATTCATTGTAATAAAACTTGACCATGTTAAAGCTCCTAAAAGCAGCAATAATAATCCCTGAGACAGCCTAGTAGATAAATTAATAGATTTCTGATAATTTGAAAGCATCTAATAACTATAAGAAGTAATTATATGGGATTTTTAATACTCATGTTGCTTAAACAGTTCATATACATAATTTTGGTCTTTTAAGTAGGTTCAGGACTTTAAAAGTAGAAAAACAAGCAGTAAATAAAATAATCTTTCAGTTTTTATAGGGTTTAAATAGTTTCAGTCCATAAAATATGAAATATCAGTGAGTAAATAGACGCCGGTCAATCGATTAATTTGTCCAACTTTCAGGAATATATTCCAGCACTTTAAAGCCATTTCAAGAGCACTAATGACATTTAAATACTAGCTAACACACATAATTAATTTTCTAGACACATTTAAAGACATTTCACTAACCTGTTTTATGTTAATCCAATCGTAAAGTAACTGGCTATAATCACTGCACATAGAAAATGCTACTACACCAATTGTAAACACTGCCACACAATATAAAGTTGAGAATAAATTAAAACAGACAGGAAGCGAAGTAAATTCACATAAATCTGATAGTTTCCAACACTTTAAGTAATTTTAAACAGTAAATGAACACGTAAAAATTGAACACTCAGTTTTGGCAATTTATCACTTAAAAACCTACTTTGATTCCGGGATAAAAATTAGTGTATCATAAAAATCCATTCTTTTAGCTTCCTACATAATTATTTCAAGTCATTTAAGGCCATAGCACCGACGTTATAGGTTTCGTAAGTTCACGCTGCAGAAAACACACGTGTAAATCACTAAATAATTTATGGTATCACAGGTATAGCAGCTACGAAGATAAAATAAGCACTAAAAGATGCAGTTTAAGGCAGGCTTCACTGTGATAATTTTTCCGGCGCAATAAGACTTAAACTTTCGGAGCTATAAATAAAAACATGAATAATAGCCACATTTGACTGTTAGATTTTTTCGGTTTCCCATAACTCAATAAATTTAAACGAAGTTCACATTGAGAGACAGTCTAAAATCAGGAATAATATTTTAAACATAATTTCGAGAGAATTACTAAAGCCGATTTTAAATAAGAATATAATTGAACACTGACTTAAGTGGTAGGCAAACTAACACATCCATATTTGGTAATTTGTTGAAGACCAATGTACCACGTGATCTCAAGTTAATATAAGGCAACTAAGAGGCGGGAATTTGGTCGGCAGTCTTCAGTGTCATTTGTACCGCGGTGGTTAACACACGTCGGGTGAGCTCCGTTCGGTCTGGCGGAACGGGCTGGTACTTGAACCAACCAAGGATGAAGGAACGCGAGAAACAGCAGCCATGTTGTAGTTTTGTGGTGAACATTTACTAACCAAGCAACTAGTCAGTTACATTCAGTTTTTGGGGGTTTTAAAGTCGCGTTGCTCTGGAATCGCAACTTGTAATTTTTGGAGACGATTTCAATCCGATTGCCTGTGCTAACAGTGTTTTATAACATTCATGTGAAAATTTGGAAGAATATATGACTTTTGATTTCGACTTGAGGTTTTTATTTCGTAGCATACTACCTTTCTTGCAGAAGGTGAAGCCTGCAAGTGGCGACTGTGGTCATTTGAACTGTTAGCAATATTAATTCTACACGGTTTCAGAACTTTAGAAAATCTTGGACAACATTCTGGCTCAGGTGACTTAGCCGATACCTCAACCCCAGTACTCGGCTACGCCCTGACATGGCGACCGTGACAGGACTTGGGGCATTTACCCCATTTGTGAGCAAAAGTATAAAGGACTTGGGTATGAATCCATGTTTAATAAGTGTGTGAGAAAGTAGGAATAAGAACGTTCAAGTAACAAAGGACAGAGAGAGGCAAAGCCTTAAGATTTTCTGTGAAAAAACACTATTTTTTGTAAAACACATAATTTTTCTTTTGGGCAACACATGTAACTTTTGTAAATTTTAGGTTTAAGATGTCTTCATTTGTAATTTTGTAACAATTTAGGTTTAAGAGCCATTATTTTCTGAATATTTTGTGTGAAAATTCAACTTGATATGATACATTTTGTGTTACACTTTGAACTAAAGTTCTATTCCATATGTGGAATTTTTGATAATATTTGCATGTATATGATTTTAATATGTTGACTTTTTCAATGTTTGATATTGACAATAATTTCAAGGTGTGAGTGAGGAAACATTTCAGTATTTTTGTAGTAATTTTGGTATGAATGGAGACCAGAGCAACCGCACAGGTTTGGGATAGGATTAGTTTTGGGAATTTTTCTAAATTTTTGGGAGTTTCTTAGTAATTTTTGGGATTTTTAAATTTCTTTTTGGGTTTTTCTTTCTTTTAAGATGTTCAGCCAGTTTTTGTTCCAAAAATGACTTCAATCTTCAGGGGGCATGTAAGGTATCCCTCATTCTATTTTCAATATTGGGTTAGAATCGGGCCGAGTTTTGGGTTAACTGTAGTATCCGGTACCACACTTTAAATCAAGTTAACAGCATTTCTGGTATAATAAAGTGAATAAATAACCCATAAACAATGTAAATAACACCTAAACTGCATTAAATCAACGATATTTCAGTAGGAAATAGGTTATTTCACATAAGAATAAACTTTCGATAACAGACACTAGCATTAGTTGGAGAGATATTGGGAACCGATTTAAATGAAGTAAGTGTTAAATAATTGCAAGTAAAATGCATAAATAAACCTTTTATCATGGGTAATACACGTTATTTCGGAGATAAATAAGTAATTTCAATAAAGGAAAAACCTAACCCATAAATTTTGGCATACTCCAGTTTTAGTATTCCGGAAGTGATGTCAGTACAGTAAAGACAATAAAGAACCTATATTACACAGGCCTAGATGCACCATAACCATAACTTAACATTTAAATATAGTTTAGTAGGACTTTTAAAGAAATAAACTGGATGATAAAATAACAGTCTGAAGCAGAAATGAAGATAATTCATTGTAATAAAACTTGACCATGTTAAAGCTCCTAAAAGCAGCAATAATAATCCCTGAGACAGCCTAGTAGATAAATTAATAGATTTCTGATAATTTGAAAGCATCTAATAACTATAAGAAGTAATTATATGGGATTTTTAATACTCATGTTGCTTAAACAGTTCATATACATAATTTTGGTCTTTTAAGTAGGTTCAGGACTTTAAAAGTAGAAAAACAAGCAGTAAATAAAATAATCTTTCAGTTTTTATAGGGTTTAAATAGTTTCAGTCCATAAAATATGAAATATCAGTGAGTAAATAGACGCCGGTCAATCGATTAATTTGTCCAACTTTCAGGAATATATTCCAGCACTTTAAAGCCATTTCAAGAGCACTAATGACATTTAAATACTAGCTAACACACATAATTAATTTTCTAGACACATTTAAAGACATTTCACTAACCTGTTTTATGTTAATCCAATCGTAAAGTAACTGGCTATAATCACTGCACATAGAAAATGCTACTACACCAATTGTAAACACTGCCACACAATATAAAGTTGAGAATAAATTAAAACAGACAGGAAGCGAAGTAAATTCACATAAATCTGATAGTTTCCAACACTTTAAGTAATTTTAAACAGTAAATGAACACGTAAAAATTGAACACTCAGTTTTGGCAATTTATCACTTAAAAACCTACTTTGATTCCGGGATAAAAATTAGTGTATCATAAAAATCCATTCTTTTAGCTTCCTACATAATTATTTCAAGTCATTTAAGGCCATAGCACCGACGTTATAGGTTTCGTAAGTTCACGCTGCAGAAAACACACGTGTAAATCACTAAATAATTTATGGTATCACAGGTATAGCAGCTACGAAGATAAAATAAGCACTAAAAGATGCAGTTTAAGGCAGGCTTCACTGTGATAATTTTTCCGGCGCAATAAGACTTAAACTTTCGGAGCTATAAATAAAAACATGAATAATAGCCACATTTGACTGTTAGATTTTTTCGGTTTCCCATAACTCAATAAATTTAAACGAAGTTCACATTGAGAGACAGTCTAAAATCAGGAATAATATTTTAAACATAATTTCGAGAGAATTACTAAAGCCGATTTTAAATAAGAATATAATTGAACACTGACTTAAGTGGTAGGCAAACTAACACATCCATATTTGGTAATTTGTTGAAGACCAATGTACCACGTGATCTCAAGTTAATATAAGGCAACTAAGAGGCGGGAATTTGGTCGGCAGTCTTCAGTGTCATTTGTACCGCGGTGGTTAACACACGTCGGGTGAGCTCCGTTCGGTCTGGCGGAACGGGCTGGTACTTGAACCAACCAAGGATGAAGGAACGCGAGAAACAGCAGCCATGTTGTAGTTTTGTGGTGAACATTTACTAACCAAGCAACTAGTCAGTTACATTCAGTTTTTGGGGGTTTTAAAGTCGCGTTGCTCTGGAATCGCAACTTGTAATTTTTGGAGACGATTTCAATCCGATTGCCTGTGCTAACAGTGTTTTATAACATTCATGTGAAAATTTGGAAGAATATATGACTTTTGATTTCGACTTGAGGTTTTTATTTCGTAGCATACTACCTTTCTTGCAGAAGGTGAAGCCTGCAAGTGGCGACTGTGGTCATTTGAACTGTTAGCAATATTAATTCTACACGGTTTCAGAACTTTAGAAAATCTTGGACAACATTCTGGCTCAGGTGACTTAGCCGATACCTCAACCCCAGTACTCGGCTACGCCCTGACATGCAAATCCATGTGACTTGAAATCATAGCATTGGGTTTCACATGGCCAGTGCATTTAAACTAACCAAAACATTGTGGTGCATTATGATTTAAAAAACATTACACATGCCTTACCTAGACTCAAATTCGCTTATAGATGTCACCTGGGATTTTCCAAGTTTGCATTGTCAGTTTGCATTGTTTTAATGGTTGGAAATGAAGCTTTTTCGATTAGGATCACCCAAGCGTGACCACACCAATGATTGGTAAAATAATTCTTAATTTGTTCTGCAAGTGAATTTTGCTAAACTTTAATTAGTGCTTGCTGAAGTGTTATTTCAATATCAAAATGTGGTATGAAGTGGTGCTGTGTAATAAACTTTAAAAGGCTTATCGAAAAAAAAATCCAACAAGTTTTTGCCATCCAATTACTTATAGAAATCATTTAAGGGGATCAAAGAATCATTTCCTGATGATTTAGAAAGAAAGGTCAGAAGTTCAGCAAAAGAATACATAAAAAATGCAGCTTTCCATAGTTTTTTGTATACCAGGTATGCTTTGTTCTATTATATCAATAATTCAACAGTGATGAATGAGATAAGGTGAAGAAGAAAAGGATCCTCGATTGTGCCCAAGAGTGAGCTTTCTCCCAATAATTGATCACTTTCAGGAGTGACTAGTGTCTGCATTTTATTCAAAGTATTTATAATTTTAGAAAAGTAACAACAAATCTTCTCGGGTTTGCAGCCGGATTTTATGAAACAGCAACAAGTTTTCAGCAACTAGCTCAGCAGCCATCGTCAGGTCAATTGTGTACCGGCGATCTTGCCGTTGCGAATACCAGGCATTTACTGGTGTCGCTTGGCAACCTCACGACGCTCATAGTTCCGCTTCACTGTGGTTGGTCATAGGCGGCGGTCACCGATCCGAGTGCTAACCATGCTCTGCGTTGCTTAGCTGCAGGAGCCTAAGTCATCGAGACCGTGCCCTGATTGGTCGATTGGCTCCCCTTCACTTGTCTGTCCACTCTCCACCGCCTACCCCATCTACGGGGGCTTGCAAAAACGACCGACCACATCTAGGCTCTGGCAGTTAAGCAACGCGGAGCGTAGTTAGCACTCGGAGGGGTGACCACTGCCTACGACCAATCACAGTGAGCGAGCGTCATGAGGTTGCTAAGCTACACCAGTAAACGCCTGGTATTCGTAACGGCAAGATCGCCGGTACATAATTGACCTGATGATGGCTGCTGAGCTAGATGCTGGAAGTTTGTCGCTGTTTAATAAAATCCGGCTGCAAACCTGAGAAGATTTGTTGTCATTTATTCGCCAGGAAAGCCTACACTCACATATAGAATAGTAAATAATACAAATATCAATTGTGTTCATTAATCATGCGATAATTTAAGAGAAAATATTACAAAATGTCTTTTGGAATGAATATGGTGAAAAGCTACGTAACACAGACATGAAAGTGGGGATGTGTCGAGGCAAAAGCCACGTCAGGCTACGTGGGGGAAGGGAGGAGGTGTTCAAGAGCAGCCAAAATGGAGCCACATAATTTATGGACGCTTCCAAATCTTTGCTGTGGGCATGCCTTCCTACTGTTTTCCTTCCCTAAATCCTGTACTCAGCCCTCAATTCGTGCTTCAACAGACCAATCTGAACAACATCTTGTTCCATAAATGCTTTTTCTGGTGCTCTTAAATGATTACATGGATCTGTCCCATGGAATATACATCTTGTTGCAAAACCTGCAGAAATTGTCGGGCCACCATCAGATATTCCAGTCTGAGTACGTGGGAAACGTTTCCTATTATTGGATATGCCACTTGCACAGCTAAGCACCTCGTTTACTGACTAACCTTCTTGCACTGTACATAATAGACCTCACCAAAAACCAGCAGTTCATTATCACGAACACCTACAAGCAAACAGTTTACACTGGCAATGTAGAGCATCCAGTGGCAGCCCGTGCCAGTCGGCTCAACTCTACCGTGAGGACTAACAGCCTTGCCTGCTGATACCCTTGCCTCAATCACCGGTAAGATCCAACCACAATAGTTTCACATTTATTGTGATATATGGACTATGGTTAAAACAAATTTTACTAAAAATTCTATTACAATAATAATGAATGGTAAAATGCTTTAAAGTGATAAAACTAAGGAAGAATGGGTACCAATAAAATCCAAAACTTACCTTACATGAGGGCAACTGCAAACAACAGACACACGAGAGGAATGTGCATAATGAAATATTTCGTTGTTGAATCAAATTTCAAAGATGAGACACTTTATGAGATCAGATATGATCCGCCACTATAAAACCATTAAAAGATAGTCCACAGTGTGTGATAGAGAGATTCTTTTGTTTGTGGTGAATCAATATGGAGTACAGTTCTGTGCTAGGTGGTTAGGTTAATGTATTCAGTAAAAATAAGGCTGTTAAACTGTTTAATTTCTTTAGTAAAGAATCTTATATCAACAATATTTTGAATAAGGTTGATTTAAAATTAATGAACTTATCGCTGAGCTGAGCAGAGCAGAGCAGAGCAGAGCAGACAGAAGGCATCAAAAAACTGCAGAAACTTGGTATTCTTTCTATAAAGTGGTATCAAATTATCAGTACAAATTTTTTCTTATTTAAAGCCAATGTAAACAAGAAAAGTGAAAATATTTCCTTTTTGGAGAGTGGGATATCAGTAAGCTTATCTCTCCCTCTCGCGCGCTTGTGTGTGTGTGTGTGTGTGTGTGTGTGTGTGTGTGTGTGTGTGTGTGTGTGTGTGTGTGTGTGTGTGTAGAACAGCACTGTTTTGTTAGATTGTTCCTTGTGGTTGAGGTATGATTATAAATTATAAGATCAGCGTGGAACAAAGTATCTCAGGTTGAGTTAGTAGTTGTGTGTCAGATAAATTTGGTAAAGCTTTGCCAAAAATTAGAGCTTAATCTTCAAAATCTGCATTTGAAAGTTAGAAATTCAATTCAAGAGGAAGTTTCATGATCCAACAATGGTTTGTTGTCCTTTTCGGGGCAAGTTGAATCTCGCCTGGATGAACGGATGAGAAAAACGATTAAAAATGAGGTGATTAAAGACTGATGGGTGCACTGAAATCTTTGGTGGCAAGAGTTGGGTCTACCCACTTGATTTTATAAATTGTTTCAATATTTCTCCTTCCTTAATTTAGGAAAAAAGGATGCTCCTTATTTGTAAACATCTAACATTGTGGGGTGATAGTCAGTGAGAGGAGTTCGGTGAACATTCAAGGTCCATTTCTGGCTGACCAAGAGGCAAATGGAACTGATAGATAAGATGAGAACGAGGAGAGAAACTCGCGGTACTCCCTCAGACACAGCACATTAGTCGGTCTGCAGGTAAGGACGGCCATCAGTTAGGGAAACATCTCCATCCTGCAGTACCTCATGTGGAGGCTCTGCACTCTCATCAGTTTTCTCAAGAAGTGAATAAAATAAAATCTAACTCAACAACAATAAAACAATATTTAATGCTTATCTGTTATTGAAACAGCATTACACACCACCATTTGCTACTGCATTCCATCTTTCTATTAACTATTTATTTATTTCCTTGCACTACACCCCTCATTAATGTCAAGGTCATTAGAGGAAGGACAAGGTAGTATCAAGTAATAAGGAGAATTTGACCATGGCCTTTTGAAGGAATGCTCCAAAAATTTAGTCAATTTGGAAAACCATAAAAAATACAAAGTATGGATAGATGGATGGAGATTTGAACGTGCATCCTCCCATGTAACATACCGAGCATCGCTTGCCCACTGGGCTTGCTTTTCCGTTAAAGTTGGCTTCTCTGTTGTTGTTTTTGAGTGGTTTTGAATATAAATAATCATTGCAGGATACAGATGTTTATGATCCATCTGCAGTGAAAAGGAGCAAATCAATTTAATTTTTTTCATAACTTTGTAATTCTGTGGGTAATAATGATCTAGTATAACTGAATTAACAGGGTTGGTGAGATTGAGTTCTTGGAGAAAAATACAAATTGTGTTCCATCAGGAATTCTCGGTTAAATGAAGTTGGAAGGAGATGGGAAGAAAAAGAAGTAAAGTAATTCAGAAATGAAATGATTACCTTTTTCTTCTGTTTTTTTTTTTTTTGTTTTGTTTTAAAACCAAAACTCGTGTGAGCAGTAATGCTTGAGTTTGGAATTTGAGAGGAGTGGTTTTAAATCAACATCCAGCCATTCAGATTTAAGTTTTTTTTATGTTTTCCCAAAATCACTACAGATCAATGATGGGACAGTTTGTTCAAAAGGCCCTCGCGTACCACTTTTCCATTCATTCCCCACAGTGCTTTCCCTCCTCAATGTCAACAAGTTGTATTTCAGTAAATAGCAACCAAAAAAAAAAAGATTTTTTTTGTCTAGTATCAGAAGTCATTATTACACAACTTGTGCCATTAATTTATAATTGGCTAATATTGCAGAGTAAGTGAGGAGACGTATTCATTGTGGGGTTACATGGCAAATCATATGAATGAGTACGTTAACCCACTGTACTCCCCGGACGCAGCGCCAAGCCTCCTCGTACCGAACCTGGCGCCGCAGAACTTGAGGTTCTGGAGAGGCATGTACTGTCGCTTCGAGAGCGGAGTGCACCCTCGGGAGCCTCTCGTCGATCTGCTGCTGGCGACGTGTGACCACAGTGTGTCTCTAGAGGACCACATACGACTGCTCCACAAGGTACGCTACTTTGATACGAAGCCAAGGAAATTAGTTAACTTTTTGATGTTATTAATATTTTGACTGCTTGCCAGGGTGGGTTGCCATGCCACCGCTTGATAAGTTACCAGCATCCTACGATGTCCTGAAAAAAAATTAGGCCTTACATGTGTGAAGTGTGTGGGTGTGTATTGTAATTGTGCTTCATTATTTTTTAAAAAAGAAAAAAGTTTATATTAATGAGGTCTTTGAACTATACAAGTTTTTAGACTTATAAGACCTGGTATGTGACAGACAGTTCTTTAAGAATAAGAAACTCAGTCTTACATTACAGAGTAACTGATCTATGAGAATAACTGAGATGATATAAATTGTGAAAATATCATGCACATTTTGTATGATCTTATTAAATTGTATGTCTGGAACTCCATAAAAACTGTGGGTATGTTAGTACCAAAAAATAGATTCTTTCTACTTATTAGTTGTCAAAATGTAATTTTGATGTATTCACCTTCTCAGAAGACTATATTTAAGTTGGTAAAAACATCTGTCTGTATTGAATGGTAAGAGCTTATGATTAAAATAATAATAATAAGAAAAGGATTATTAGATGACTAGAGATTGCTATCAGATCATTCGCCCCATTGCAATTAAATTCAGTTCAGTTTAAATCAACTTTAAACTAACCAGCATACTGTATATTATGTAGACTTTAAACTGACAAGAATACTGTATGTTATGTAGACTAAAAACTGTGTAACTCGTAGAACTTAGCCAGAACAACAGACAGTTGATGAAGCCAGAAATGAAAAGTTGTTTTATTCTCTCTCTCTCTCTCTCTCTCTCTCTCTCTCTCTCTCTGTGTGTGTGCTGTCGAATGACACACACTAAGAAGTGCACTGAAGGTCAGCAAGTTGGTGCGTGATCGGTGTCTACCTGTAAGGAATGAGTTCAAGCTACACAAAGGCCTAATGTGGTCCTAGTTAACCCCAATGAGCATACATACAAGGAATTGATTGACACATTAGAGAAAGTACAGAGGATAGCCGCTCGATTTGTGACTGCTGGTTACAGTCCTTATGTAAGTGTCACAGAGCTGATACGTGGGTTGGGCTGGGATTGTTTGGCAGACAGACGATGTCGTTTTTGTTTGAATTTGTTGGAGAATATGCGAAAATCTTTAATTTATGAGTGCAACAAAATACTTCTTCCACCAACCTATTTAGGTTGCAATGACAGGAGAGATAAGATTCGAGAAATAAGATGCCCTACTGATTCATTTATGTATTCCTGCTTTCCTCGTTTTGTTTAGGATTGGAATGCACAGAATTAGGATTGGTGCTTAGCACCCTCTTCCACCCACAGTATTTGTGATTTGCAGAGTATGGATGTAGCTGTAGATGTAGATTGTACATAGAAAACTGGTTTAATTCTTTATCCAGTCTACAATTCCATTTTTTCCAATAAAACTTTTCAATCTTTTTGTTACAAACATGTCCTTTAAACTAATTCACATTACTGCATACAATAACTTGTTTTTTGGTCAAATATAATCCCTTTAAAATTTTACAGATATAGTGTACATTTTACTAAAATCAATTTTGCATTTAATTAGGATGGAGTGCACTCTCCAGTGTCAATTTCTCTACCCTCTTCTGTACCCAACTACTTTTTTGCCCTCTACAAATTTCAACTTTAAATTCTTTCAGCATTTTGAGTAAATTATTATTTCTCTTGGTAACTTATTCCAATTGGCATTCTGAACTTAACATAGCCCTTGACAACTGTTGTAGATTGTCTAAATCTTTGTTTTGTTGTATGTGTTTTGTGTTACCCAATATGCTAGTTCCATCACCCTAGCCCATTGTCATTCTTAACTTTTCCAATTTTAGTTTACAGATGTTTCTAGTTATTGGTTTTATTCAATGTACTCTGTTTATCCATATGAGATCATGAGTCTTGCGTTATCTGCAATATCGTACAATTTTTCAACCAGCGAGCATGGTGGGTGAGCGATTAACACTCTGGCCTCACATACGGAAGGACGCCAGTTCGAATCCCCGTCGGAGCATGCAGATTTGTTTTTTTCCATGGTTTCCCCAAATCACTCCAAGCAAATGCCGAGATGTTTCCTACAAAATGCCATGGCCAAATTCCTTCCTGTTCCTTGTCCCCCATCCTTTCCCACTGTCCTATCTCTAATGACCTCCACATCAATGAAGCGTAAACCCATAATCTAAAAAAAAAAAAAAAAAAAAAAAAAAAAAAAAAAAAAAAAAATCAACCATTTTTTGAGCTGCTTCTTTAATTTCTGTTAGTATTGCCACATCATCACCAAAAGCAAGACATTCCATCTTAAGATCATGTTTGCTTGACCCTAAACATATCCCTTCTATTCCTTCTTCTTTTATTGTATGTTTCCATATTTTCATTATTTTTTCCATAACACTATAAATAAGATGGGAGATGGATCTACTTGCCTGATGCCTGTTCATATCTCAAAAGGATATTGATAGATCCAGTCAATGTTTGTTGAATAATCACTCTTCCTATCTATCCAAAATTCTTCCAACACTTTGAAAGGGGCCTCCTGACAATTGAATCATTATCTTTTTCAAACTCAACAAAAATGAGTGTAACATATCTTAGAATTTTACATAGCGAAATCAGTTTCCACGATAGCTAGTTAAATTGAAGTATATGGTACCACCATTTAAAAGTCATTTTTATAGTTAATTTTGGTAATAATTCCAAGTAATATATCTAACATCAGCAATAGTTAAAGTATAAACAGTAAATTCAAGAGATAAATTAATCTAAACAGCTTGTAGAAAAACTTAACCTCAGATTTGGACATGTAATATTTGACTTTCATATAACTTTGCTAAATCAGTATATTTCTATAGTTCAAAAGATGTTTAGGCGAATAAATAGCCAGAATATGATAAAGCTTGTTGCTAGAAAATCTTACTTAGAGTTTAAATATGTTTAAAAGTGGTTTGCAGGTAAAGAATTTGTCACGAAATTTTCCAATCTAAGATCGAAATATTCACTCGACAGAAAACAATTAAGAAGTCAATTGATAGATAGAAAGTAGCATAATTTCGGTTGAAACAAGATATTAAAATTTTGAAGAGTTTCATGCTATTTAAAGGTCGTTTTTAGATATATTTGGTATAGCAAGACATGAGCGTCATGAAAAAGTTAAATGTTTCAATCGTATTCGGTAATTCAGAAAAAGAAATAGTGTTCAGAGTAAAGTTTAATTAAACACAAAGGTTTCTGAATAAGCATTTAATTGTAATAAAGTGATATAGGTTTTGGCGATGGTAATGCTTTGCCAGTATAGCTCGAAATTGAAGCACATTCAGGAGGAGTAATATTTTTAAAATTGTAATAAATCAGGGAATATACTTAGAGGTTCCAAATTTTTACAGTAACCATTTTTCTATATGGAAATTTGTTTGAAGCTTTTTTCAAGTTAATATTCTGAATAATTTAAAGAGTCAGATTTTGATTCGAACTTTACTCCACTTTTAAAAATAGGAAATATACTTTATTTGATATCAGTTGATAGAAGAGCAATAGGAGAATAGAATGAAAGTTGTTTCAGCTTGATAGGAGTAATATTATGAAAGTTATTCCAATCACATCTAAAGGACTCTTTTCTGGCAAAACTATTAAAGTTACAAAAAAATTTATAACAACTTATTTGACGTTCGTAATAATATCTTGCAACTCCCAAAATTTCAGAGAGATAGGATTATTTTTGTTGTCAAGGTCAAAATTGTACGATAGATTGTCAGAAACTTATCAATTATCTGATGCAATTCGTGTGAACTATAGGAAAAGTTGGTTCCCAGGTTTGTGCAGCAGTGAAAGCATAAATACCCCCTCCAGAACCTAGCCTCGCCCCAGTCTTTCAACAACAGTCTAGTCGTGCGGTAACAGCTATGTAGAGCGCGATTACTAATTTGGACTCGTGGCGCGGTAGCTAACAAACTTGCGTGGAAATGTTTAACTTGTGAAATCATGGATGAAAGGAACTTTAAATACCTCATGTAGCTAAGTAGCTGTGGGGGCGTGAGGTTGATTGAATCTGCAAGCTTTTCTTCTGTAAACTTGTCTGATCGCCTGTGCAGTTTTTTGACTTTGTAAGATTTGAAGAATATACGAGGCACGTCCAGAAAGTAAGTTCCGTTTGGTAATAAAATGAAATTGTACACAGATACAGAAGAAATTTTTATTGCACAAAATTCTACAACTGTTAAACTACTTTTCCACATAACTGCCGAAATTTTGCAGGCATTTGTCAGAGCGTGGCACCAGGTTTTGTATACCTTCTTCATAGAAATCTGCCACCTGTGTCTTCAACCAGTTGGAAACAGTTTCTTTCAGCTCGTCTTCATTGGTGAAGTGATGACCGCCAAGGAAAGACTTGAGATGTAAGAACAGATGAAATTATTTCCAGTTCTTCTGTAACCAAAGGTGGACGCCCACTTCGTTCTTCATCGTGCACATCACTATGCCCGCCATTGAACTGTCGGACCCATCTTCTCAGCATCGAATCACTCATCGCATTTGGTCCGTAAATCGCAAATTTGCCGATAAATTTCACTTGGTTTCACTTTCCTCGCATTCAGAAACCGAATCACAGACCTGATTTCACAGGCGGCGGGATTTTCAATCAACGCCGACATTTCAAACAAGCACAACAAAGCGTACGTAACTGACAGCGAGCTCAAAATGGCGGACGTTCTTCCCCTTGATACACATCGTCTGCAGCACATGTGCGGAACTGCAATCGCAGCGCTGCAGCGGAGATAAATTGAAACGGAACTTACTTTCTGGACGTGCCTCGTAGTTATTCTAATAACAATGGACTCGTGAACATCATTTTTAACTTTCACCTTTCCTTAGCTTTTGGTGGAAAATAAGTGGTGGCCTGGTTAATATTATAAAGTCAGAACTGTAAAATCCAGGGCTACACATAGTTAAAATTGAGACAAGGTGTTTACCTAACCCTCCCAAGGTAAAGCTTGTTCCTCACAAGTTGTATTTTTACCTCTTATTGTCAGAATACTTTTAAGGTTAAAGATTTTTTTCACACAAGACCTTCCCTTTCAGACACCTCCTTAATATCCTCCTATTTGGTGGCCCACTTGATTTTACACTTTTTTTTTTTTTTCAAGGCCTTGAAAAGTATTTTGTAGGAGATAATTAATAAAGATATCCCTCTGTAATTGTTCGTGTCAGTTTGGTCTCTCTTTTTATGAAGTTCATAGATGAGGGCAAATTCCCAGTATCTAGGATCACTTCTTTATCGGAGACCTCACACATTGATCAGTCTAAATCTTCTGTTTCTTTTTCCACTCCAGTTTTCCAGATTTCTGCTACCATTTCATCTTCTGTTGTCTTGTTGTTCTTGAAATCATTAATGATTTATTTCATCAAAGCTTGGGGATTTTGACTTAATTTAGTTTAGGTGGTTGTTTGAATCTCCAGCAGTTCCTCACTGTGTCGGAGCATTTTAAAATAGCTGGACCATGGTTGGCAATTCTCCTTATTATTCAAGTCTAGTGCTCTAGCCTCTTGGGAAAGTGTGGGTCAAATGGCATGCACTTGTTTCTCTACTCTAATGACCTAAGTAGGTGAGGCAGCAGATGCGTGACTGTTAGTGGACTCTCCTATACTGTGCCACATATCTGCACATGTTACTAATGCTGTCATTCAGTTGCCATCGAAAATACTTTAGAATGCATTGCAGTCTGGATTTAAAATCTTGAATAACACTTTATTACTGTGAGGCAAAGTAACCTCAGAATAAAAATGTTTGCTAATTTTCCTCACAACTTATTGAGTACATTGAATGTGGTTTTAGTATTTTTCACTTTAATATAGAACACAAAATTTCACCCTTTTTGTGCTTATCATTCTTTTTATGTTTTGCACTGCTTTTTTCTTTCTGGTGATGCCAGCATTTCAGTCTCAGGTTGGGACCAAAACGCTGTCATCACAGCAAGAAAATAGCAGTGTAAAATGCGAAAAAAGATGCAATGTACAATATTGCAGACATTGAGGTGAAATTCCTAGGTGACAGCATTTTTACGATATACCTAGTTACATAAATGGTACATAATTAACAACTTTGTGTGCCACTGATGTCTTTGTTTGCTTTTGTCTTACAGCAAGAAATAAATTAGTCTTCTTCATTGATGTCTTTAGTTCTGTTTGGTATCTACTTATTTCACACTTTTTTAGATTGAAATATTATTATGTCAGGTTATTATGAAGTATGAATTCCTCATCCTTTACTGATCTAATCTGTTTTATCCATTAAAACTGTTGTGTGGTGATCTCTGTTTTTAATTGTTTTCTGATAAACAGAGTGATTTTTTTTTAGTCATCTACATTTCACTGTTGCATTTCAGAGAATCAGTGCATTAAAGGAGCTGATAGCAGAATCCAAAGCAAAGACTCTTGACTCCGGAGGAGTACTCGATAACAAGTTGTTGTATGAGGCGTGTGAGGATCAAGACACACACAAGGTTGCAGCCAGTAATGGTATTTACTTAGTTGACACAATTTTTGTCTGTAAGCTTTCTATAGTTTATGTGATAAAACTTAATTTCATCCTAACGTTGATTAAATATGTGTCGCCGTATTGTTTGATCTTAGGTGTTTCTTCTTTGTTTTCCGGATGATCATGCTGTTTCTATTACAGATTTTCTGCAATTTTCTTCAAACTTTCAGATCTGTTTTTTCCTATTACTCCCCACATGCACACTTATATACTCTATTGTCATTGTGTAGCCCAACATAGTTTCAGCTGCGACACCTCACTCCCACGCCCAATCCTTGTGGAACGTAGCTTTTCCCTATTAATTTCTGAAGTCATTTTGTATTGTTTTCTGTTGCATTTTGTTTCTCCTTTCCCCGTGCAGACCTGTCACTTTTCTTTCTACGTTACCAGGTGTCACAATATTTAATTTAGTAACCTTAGTCATTTTGGAGGTGTGTTTTGTTGTGTTTTTTTACATGTTCATCTCACCCTCCTGGCTTCATCTGTGGTAAGTGGTGGGTTATTTTTCCCTATCCTATCTTATTTTCAGTGTTTAATGGCAGTTTCAATGTTTCCAATATAACATTTCAGTGAGAACTACAATTAAATATATACTGAAATTTTTTAGTCTGAGGGAGGAAGACCCGAAACTGGGATTAGTTACGGGCAGCCCAATTAAATTCAGCAACTTACGTTAGGAGTAGAATAAATCAATCTTGACCATTAAAAGTACTCGTTATTAAATTTAGAAGTGTTTGTAATAAGCAGTCTGAGCTTGAAAGCATTATTAGTAGCACAGAAGCAGTTATTGCAGGTATTAGGTAATGAAAGCTGGTTAAAACCAGATATAAATTCAGCAGAAATTTTTAACAGTAGCATGAATGTTTTCCGTAAGGATAGGTTACATTCAAATGGAGATGGTGTATTTATAGCTGTTAGTAAACACCTGTTGTGTGACAAAATAAATATCGATACGGTATGTGAAATCCTATGGATTAGACTAAAAGTAGCTAGGACAAAACTTGTAATAGGGTCTTTCTATCGTCCACCAGATGCAGATTTAGCTGTTACTGAGGCCTTAAGAAATAATGTAAGTGATATAGCTCGTCAATTTCCAAATCATGGAATAATACCAGGAGGTGACTTCAACTTTCCGTATATCGACTGGACTAATTATGTCCACGTTACTGGTGGCAGGGATAAAATATCCTGTGAGATTATTCTTGACCTTTTCTCAGATCTTAATCTTGTGCAACTCGTCACTCAACCAACACGGTGCCACAATGATAATGAAAACATTTTAGATATTCTCGTTACAAATAGATCTGAATTACTCACGGACATTTCTACCACCACGGGAATAAGTGATCATAAAACTGTAATTGCTACAGTAAAATTAACAGCTGCGTGTAAAAAGAAAAAAGAAAGGGTCCTTTACAGGTTCGAAACGGCCACAGAGGAGAGTTTAAGAACGTTTTTGAGGGATAATTACATTACCTTTATAGAAGGAACAGGCTCAGTTGAAGAGATGTGGCTTCGATTCATGAATATAGTCAGGGAAGGTATGGACTTACATATACCAAAAAGGACAATCAGGGATGGGAACGATCCCCCGTGGTATACACGTGAAGTTAAAAGGTTACTTAAAAAGCAAAGAAAGATACATGCATGCTCAAAAAGGATGACGTATAAGAATGATTTAGAAAAGTTAGCTGTTACAAGAGGACATGTCAAGAATGCGATGCGTGAGGCCTTTAATGACTTTCATTGCAACTCACTTTCCAAGAGCCGCATAGAAAAACCAAAGAAATTTTGGTCGTATATAAAAAAAGTAAGTGGTTGTGACAACAATATGCCAGTTCTACTACAAGACGGTCGGGAAGTTGATGACGGCCGCGACAAGGCTACCATATTTAACACCAAATTTAAAAATTCTTTCACCGACAAAAACATGGAAAACTTTCCCGTTTTTCCACAGCGTGTAGAATTTGAGATGGATCCAGTACAAATTGATAGTGTAGGTATCAAAAAACAATTAAAGCTCCTGAACTAGGGAAAGCGCCGGTTCCCGATGGTATACCAGTCCGAGTATTTTCCGAATACACGGAAGAAATAGAACCATTTCTGTCATAAATATTTTGTAAATCTTTAGAAAAGTAACTTCTGACTGGAAAATAGCGCAGGTGATTCCCGTTTACAAGGAAGGAGATCGGAGAGATCCTAGTAATTATCGACCCATATCTCTAACATCTGTTTGCAGTAGAATTCTGGAGCATGTCATATGCTCTAACGTTATGAAGTTTCTAGATGAAAACGAGTTACTTACAGCAAACCAACGTGGATTTCGGAAGAACCGATCGTGTGAAATGCAACTGGCTCTATTTTCGCATGACGTAATGAAAGTTATTGAAGCAGGATCACAGGTTGATGCTATTTTCTTGGATTTTCAGAAAGCTTTTGACTCTGTGCCACACAACCAACTTTTAGCGAAGATTCGAGCATATGGTACATCTGATCAGATTTGAGAATGGATACACAATTTTCGAACTGGTCGGTCACAGTATGTCGTTGTTGACGTGGAAGCCTCTTCTAAGCTAGATGTTACTTCGGGCGTTACTCAAGGAAGTGTAATAGGACCACTTCTTTTCTTAATTTTTATAAACGATCTCGATTACAATGTTAATTACAGGATGCGATTTTTTGCTGATGATGCACTTATTTACAGGGAAGTGAGGTGCTCTGACGATTCCTTAAAAATTCAGCGTGATCTAGATGTAATTTCGGAATGGTGCCGTCAATGGCAGCTCGCACTAAACTGCAAAAAGTGCAAGGCAATACAAATAAGTAATAAAAAGACCCCGTTTGCTCACGAGTACAAAGTTAACAATACAGTTGTTGACACTGTGGATTCCCTGAAGTTTCTAGGCATTACAGTACAAAGCAGCATGAAATGGGACTTGCACATAACTTCCGTCGTAGGCAAAGCTAATTCTAAACTACGATTTATAGGTCGTATTTTTTGAAGTTCTAATGCTCATACAAAGGAAATAGCATACAAAACACTAGTGCGTCCACATTTGGAATACTGTTGTGGAATTTAGGATCTGTATCGCAAGGGATTGATTGACATGTTAGAGAATGTACAGAGGAGAGCCGCTCGATTGGTGACTGCTAGTTACAGTCCTTACGTAAGTGTCACAGAGTTGATACATGGGTTGGGCTGGGATTGTTTGGCGGACAGACAACGTCGTTTTTGTTTGAATTTGTTGGAGAATATGCAAAAATCTTTAATTTAAGAGTGCAACGAAATACTTCTTCCGCCAACCTATTTAGTTTGCAATGACAGGTGGGATAAGATTCGAGAAATAAGATGCTGTACTGATACATTTATGTATTCCTTCTTTCCTCGTTCTGTTCGGGATTGGAATGCACTGAATTAGGATTGGTACTTAGCACCCTCTGCCACCCACAGTATTTGTGATTCGCAGAGTATAGATGTCGATGTAGACTTTACATAGCAATATTAAAATTGTTTTATCAAAGAACAGTGTGGTTACATGCACACAGTCCAAATCAAAACCGATTTTTTTTCAAAACATCAAAACAATATGCAATTGTAAGTTTTTCCGGTGGTCTGTTGATTGTAGATTTCTCGGGCGTGCAGCCGGGTCAATTGATCGCAGATGTACGAATTTTCGATGGTGTAACATGCCATCATCTTCAGGTGACGCGACTGTTGGTCTGCTCCGCGGGCATCGATATTTATATCCTCCAACCCGGCCCCCTCCCCCTCACTACCGCCTCGGCGCTCCGAAAGTGGTGGTGGGGGTGCTGCATTAGTGACCATCAGTTTGTACGCCACCTCTGTCGCGCACAGCGCCTCGGCTCTGCTCTTCATGGAGCCGCTTCAATGCTGGGTCCCAAGCTTGGCTTAGTTGGAACCAGTTGTCTTTGTTTATGAGGTTACTCCGTAGCCGGATCTCCATGGCTTCCTTAAACACAGTCCCAGAAGTGATATGTGTTTCTCAGAACTTCGGTGTCCTCATATTTAATAGTATGCCGTGTCTCGAGACAATGTTCAGCAACTGCGGATTTTGACGGCTGTTGCAGCTAGGTGTGGCATTTATGTTCTTTACACCGTTCTTCGATCGTGCGAATTGTCTGCCCAACGTATGCTTTACCGCACTGGCACGGTATGTGATATACGCCAGGCTTCCTGAGACCCAAATCATCTTTAACCAAGCCAAGTAGGGCCTTAATCTTTGCTGGCGGGCTGTAGACGCACTTGATGTTTTGTCGGCATAGAATTCTGCCAATCTTGCTTGATACATTGCCGGCGTACGGGATGAAGGCTGTGGCTCTTGGCTTGTCCTCTTCCTCAGTTGGTTCTTGAGTGGTCTTCTGCCTGAAGGGGCGCTGAATTTGGCGGTTGTCATAGCCATTACTCTGGAACATGTTCTTGAGGTGTGTTTGTTCAGTAGACTGTCTTTGTCAGAAATCACATGTGCTCTGTGAACCAGTGTATTTAGCACTCCTTCCCTCTGTGATGGGTGGTGGCAGCTGGTGGCATGTAAATACTGGTCCGTGTGAGTAGCCTTCCGGTAAACCGTGCCAGTGCGGTAAAGCATACGTCGGGCAGAGAATTCGCACGATCGAAGAATGATGTAAAGAACATAAACGCCACACCGAGCTACAGCAGCTGTCAAAATCCGGAGTTGCTGAACATTGTCTCGAGACACGGTATACTATTAAATACGAGGACACCGAGAAACACATATCACTTCTGGGACTGTGTGTATAAGGAAGCCATTGAGATCCGGCTACGGGGTAACCTCATAAACAAAGACAACGGGTTCCAATTAAGCCAAGCTTGTAACCCAGAACTGAAGCGGCACCGCAAAGACCAGAGCCAAGGCACTGTGCGTGACAGAGGTGGCATACAAAGTGATGGTCACTGCCCGACGTGCCTCAACGCATCACCCCCACCACTGCTATCGGAGCGCCGAGGCAGGAGTGGGAGGGCGGGGTCGGAGGCTATAAATATCGATGCCTGCGGAGCAGACCAGCAGTCGCGTCCTGTACTGCGCTCCTCACGCCGACCTGTGGATGCTACCTGAAGATGATGGCATGTTACGCAATCGAAAATTTGTACATCCTTGATCAATTGACCCGGCTGCTTGCCCGAGAAATCTACAATCATCAAAACAATACTATTTGTCACTGGTGTGGAAAATGCCATGTAACTTCTGTAAGCGAATTTAAGTCTAGGTACCATGTGCTAATGTTTATCTATGCGTAATGCACCGTTGCGTGTCAGTTCGTTCACATGTGCTGGCCTTGTGTGATCCAAAAACTATGAAAGTTACACGCATGAGTGGCACTGTATTTACATACTGAATAACGAGATCACTATATGATGTAAATAAATGTTCACATACTGTCCTGTATTCTGTACCTTATTTTAACTGTGAGAAATAAAATAAATTAGTAGACTGGCTCGGAACTCCCGCCTCCCTCTGTTGCTCAGTGTTGCTTTCTACTCAGCCGTCTTGTCTGAGAGATGTAGGTTAGCTGACCATGCTTGTCCACCTCTTCCTTCTCAGTGCATTCTTGGTTTTGTAATTTGTCATTATACACCCTGTGTTAACCAGGACTTGCAGATTTAGCATGTAATTGAACTTGAGTATTATATTAATACTTCTAGGTGAATAAAATTTCAAATTACATTTTTAATGACGAGCTGTAAGAGCCAAAGCTGACACCGGGGTTATAGTATCGCTTCAGTGCCTTAACCAATAGTTCACATGGATTCAAAGTTCTGTGGAAATTTTACAAAATAATTCTAATTTGACCATGTAGCCCTTTTGGACCTCAACTGAAATGCTTAGAGGTCGCCACTAAATTTGTTCCCACCACAAACTTAGAAAAGGTTTATAGTCTACTATAAAATCACAAGTCCACTTTATTCAGAAAATTTGGAGTATATTAAAAAAAAATCACAAGTTAAAAATTATCATTATACAATTGAGTAGGCAAACGAACAAACGTTTCCAAAACATTGCAGATTGTGGAGAGAAAATTTACCGAACACCCCTTTGAAAATTTAAAGTTCTAAGTAGGCTTCATACTCGCAGAGTAATACACTGATGTTCCAACATGGCTGCCTGTACGCACCAACTTTCAACTGGCTAACCACTACTCCGACACGAACTGACCCATATTTACTCATATAGCGCTCCCAGGATACAGATAAGACGAAATCAAATGAAAGACAAAAGCATGATGGCGGCGGGGTCCTTATATAGTGATGACCAAAATCAGTGACGTAAACAGCTGTATCACATCTTCTCGCTTCCGCGAGACCAAAAGTGTGTGTAATTTATTTGACGATCCAGATTATTAAAAATGTTTAAACTTTGACAATGTCTAGACTTATCTACTGGAAGTCCAACGGCAGTTTAGTGAGAAATCTAGAGTAATTAGTTTTAAAGTTTTATTTAATTCCGCGTGGTGATACAAATCTCTGAAGTAGGGGATTAACCCAAACGTTTGAATTTTTACAGCGACAATCTATTTTTCAAAATTTAATTACCAGACAAATGCTTAAACTTTTTACTGAAACCATTATATATTCAGAATCGTCTTAATTAGGGCTGTCTACTGATATAAATTTCAAATTAATATTCCTTTTAATTAAAAAGCTCATTATTTTCTCTTAATTAAAATCACTAATTAAACCTTGCCAAATCACTTAATTTTACTGCCAAAATGTTGGGAACAATGCTGACTATAGCTGGTGATAAAAGATCAGTTGTAGCTTTACTCAATTTGAAGATATTTCAAATCTTAGATTTTTACTTTTATGATCGCGTGTTTCAAAACTTGAGCAAAGCAGAATATCTCTTAAAATAAACATTTCTCGATATGATAAATACACTTTAAAATGATGTTTATGGTGAATTGTCACTATGGGGAAGATTACAGGAAAATTCCTTAAAGTTGAAAACTACTCTTCTTGAAATTTATAAGTTCAACATAAGCAACTTTACGATCGATCTATATGTTTTCTGTGAATTTACTTCCTCCCTTATACCTAAGCTAAGGAGCTAGAATTTACCAAAATTCTAAGGTGCTTACAGAGCCTCTAGTCGGGTCAGCTGGGAGCACAACATCTTCTGTGCCCTCACCATTTCTTCTCTTCCTATGTCTCTTGCACACTTTTCTATTACCTTAATTCATCTGTCCTTTGGCCTTCTCTTTAGCTTGCTTCTATTCTGTAGACTTGAAACCTTTATCACATATGACTTTCTTCACTGGATTTTATCTTCCAGTCCAGATCACTCTGCCAGAATGTCGTATTACTTGGACACGTCTGTTTCGATTCTTGGGTCCTCCCCCTCTAGGTTCTCCAGAGGAAAGATGCCAGGATATATGCACATATGACAGGTGACTGCCATTTCCTCCTTCACCCTTGCCACCATGTTATTAGTAATTTTTGTAACACAAATTCCATAAAAAAAAACACTTACTTGTCTGCTTTCTTCTCAGTCCCCAGAAATACAAAGTCCAGGCCTAAACTTCAGCTATATCAAAATTTATTCTGCAACAGTTTTCCACTTCATGTTCAGCTAATGTGGAATTATCGAACTGTAGTAAGTGCAAGTGATGCAAAGCTGGTTTATAGTTCTGGTGATTTGGTTGATGTTTACTTTGAATATTCACGAGTTCCAATAAACCCCAGGAATTCTTAGGCAGTGACATCCTTCACCAAAGGCAGTATATCAGAATCTGGGCAGGAGGAACAATTTTCCTGGAAAAATAGGAAGAATTCTGGCTCATCGTGGTTTAAAGAACAACTTCAGGTCTCGAGATACAAGTATACTGTGATTGGTGAAGGACAACCTTGACTTAAGAATATCTGGAGTTTATTTGATATTGTGTGAATGTGGGAACTAAGAGTGCTGCACCAAGCACCTACACTGTTTGGTCTTGTTACTCCTCAACAAGTCCACATTAGCCAAACATGCGAACATAATAAATTTCAGTAGAACTGAAGTTTCAGCTTTCTCCGGCCTTCTTTCCTCATAAACCCTCTTCTTTTGTTATGCCATAAGTATTATCTCCAAATGTGCGAGTGCCCCAATATTATGATAGGATGATTGCATACAAAACCTTCCTTTTTTTCACTACATGTGTACAGTGCTAGCTCTGCATTAACCATTTCTTGCTCAAAATTATTGGCCCAGGTTCTAAATTTTCAATTTTGCTCATCTTCACCACTACTAATGTCATTAAGCACTTCTACGTTGTATATCAATTCTCTTTTGCAGATAGTTCTTCCTCGATTTTACTTTCATGTGAATCGGTATCAAAGTTTTCCGTTTTATTTTCGGACATTTTATTACTTTCTTACATTTCATTGTACTTCTTATCGTCAGGTAATACTTTAAGCTTTTTTCGAAATCCTCTCCTGCCCTTCTGCAATCATTTCATCGCATCTTCCAAACTCTTATTCTCAGTACTCCTCCCTCTTCTTCCATGAGACCAGTTCTTTACTCTATCCCTACTCTTTCCTATAGGAATGCCCAAAGGTATAGGTTTCAAAACTGAGGGGTGTGAAGACATATAAGGGAAAGCGATATGCGAGGAACCTTTGCTGCCCATGTGGATGATACCCTTCCTCTACACCATCAAATGTACTATGTCTCATTCATCGTCTCTTAAAGTTGAAAAAATCTCTATTCTAACATCACATAGGTAGTGAGTGTCCTCCGAAATGTCATTGTTAGTACTGAGAAATAGGAACTTACCTTTTTAATAATGAAATTTTGGTGGGAAAAGGTGTGGGAACGTTTTTTTAAGAGGAGGGGGTTGGGGTGGGGTTGGGGGGGCATAGTAAGAAAAAGTTTGGAAACCCTTACTCTCAGGGAAATGGCTTCTTCTTCTAGGCACTTCAGAAGTGAAAGAAGTCTCTGTTGCATGGCTTTGAGTTGATATATCATTTCTTTCTGTGACCTGCTGCACTGAGCTGTTAACTTCCTCCTTGTCCTTGTGTATGTATCAGTGCCGTCTCTAATTTCACATTTACTGATTATTGGTTTTAAGGGATGAGCCGCATTTTTTTACAATCTGAGCTTTTGGCTGCCTTTGTCAGAGATACATTGTTTTTTATATAGCAAAGAGCGCCAAGCATTACAGAGTAACAGACTGCAGTCCTTGTTAAAATTGTTACTTTTATTTAAAATTTCTGCTGCTTCCTTCACTCGCCGAGGTCACCACTGGTCTTCTCCCCAAATCAGTCTCGTCTCTTCAAATTTTATTTTGTGCGCAGTGTTAATGTCTTGGTGAACCACGGTGAATTTGTTGCCGTTATTATGTTTATAGTGGTGGATATGCTCTTTAAGTCCGTCCGCCACAGTGAGATCTGTCTCACCAATGTAGACACCGCCACAGTTGCAGGGATTACATAAACACACTACAGTTTGTCTTGTTGTAAACTGTCTTTCACCCTGGTTAATGAGGGGCCAAGCTTGCACTGAACCATGTAAACTGTTTGTAACTCTACCCATTGTAACAATTTTTCTTTGTGGCCTGTGATGCCTGGTACTTATGGGAGACAGGCGAAATTTCTTGGTACATTACTATCGTGGGCTAAGATGTCTTCCATGGGTTTTTTTACTTCTTCAAACCATTCTGATGTCTGATTCACAATAGGCGTTGGCCCATAATATTCTTTAAGAGCCTCTATTTCTTCAACCAGACTTTGTCACACACTGTTCTGGCTCTTAGGTTCAGAAATGTTAGTATGCCTTTCTTTGTTGCCGGATAATGGTATGCAGATGTCAGTGTGGGCCCTCTTGTGGTACACAATATGATTCAAATGTCCATCATCATGTTTATAAACCAGGATACTGAGAAATGGTATGTGTCCATTTTCTTCTACTTCCATGGTAAATTGGAAAAATCAGTGATATGATAGCCAAAACTGAAGAGGGAAATTCGTACAATTATAAAAAGCCACAGATTTCTAACTTGAAGAAATTTTCAGAGAATGTTTCAGCAAATGGAAGGAAGGCACAAGTACAGTAGAGTCAAGGTATGGAGAGTTCAAGGAGATAATAAGAAAGGGGGAGGAATATTTATTCCAAAACAGAAAATAAAAGGAAGTAGAGAACCTGTGTACTATAATAGGGAGGTGAGGAGGTTAAAGAGGTTGGTAAGAAGAGAATATAAGTGTTAAGAGACAGCAGGGTAGTAGGGAATATTTAAAACAAATAAACAAGGACTTAAAAGAAGGTGGCTAAGTATGGGTTTACGAAGAGTTTTATAAGTGCAGGAGAACCATTGACGATGTATCTAGAAATTTCTATGGCTATGTTAAAAAACTGAGGGGGAAGGGGATGGTGTTGAGATGCTTATAGACAAGGATGGAGAAGAAGTTACTGAGGATTTGAAAAAGGCAGGTTTAGTGAGAGCTTTAGAGACAATGAATCGGAAACGGGAGGGTCTATATAGGATATCAAGCTTAACAACACAGTTAGAAATGAAGAGATCAAAAAACTTCAAATTCATCCTGAGAATATCATGAAGAAACTAAGAAAGCTGAAAAAAAAAAAACATATCGGGGCTGGTGTAGATAATGTAACTACAGATGCCTTAAATATAGCAGGATGTGACATTGAATCTTATCTTGAAATGTTATTTAAATTGAGTCTGGATACTTGTTGGTTACCAGAGGACTGGAAAAGTTCAATAAAGGAGGTGTGAGAAATAGTTGAAAATTGTAGGCCAATCAGTTTATCAGTGGTAGTATATGTGTACTGCCCATTTGGGTTGTTATCAAATTTAATATACATTACAATATATTTACGTTTCAAGAAACTCTTTCCCCATCTTATTATCATAATTAACCTCTAGTTTTTTATCTGTGTATCTAATAATCTGACTCTTCTTTGCATTTATCTTTATTCCGTGTTCACCAAACCAATTACAGGTAGATATCCTGTCCAGATCACCCTGTAGCTGTTTACAGACCTCTAGTATTTTGATCCTTTGATATAGCATTTAGTAATCTGCAAACACACTAATTTCTGATAGTAAATGGTCAACACAATTATTCACTAGAATAATGAATAGCAATGGTCCCAATTCACTACTCTGTGGCACTCCCATTTTTACTTCCACTTCTTTTGATACCACATTTCCTACCCCAACTTTCTGTTTTCTACCTTTTAAAAATTCTTGTACCCAGCAAATCACTTTCTCATCCACTCCAATAGTTTTTACCTTATCTACTACCATTTTGTGGCTTACTCTGTCAAATGCCTTTGAAAGATCTAGTGCTACACTATCAATTTGGCCTCCCTTGTCCATTTCATCTGAAATATCTTGCATATATCCCACCAACTGAGATTCGCATGAATATCCTTGCCTGAACCCATGTTACCTACTTGAAAACCACTTACGTTCCTCACATAGATTTCTGATGTGGTTGCATATCAGTCTTTCCATTAATTTACCTACCACTGAAGTCAAACTAATTGGCCTATAATTTTCGACTCTATTTCTCACCCCCTCCTTTATGTACCGGTACTACTATCGCAATTTTCCAGTCTTGTGGTAAGCAGCAAGTATCCAGACTCAATTTAAATAATATTTCAAGATAAGGTATAATGTCATGTCACATCCTGCTCTATTTAAGACATCTGTAGTCATGTTTGAAGATCTCTCGGGCGTGCAGCCAGGTCATTTGGTCGTAAATGTACGAATTTTCGATGGCGTACCGTGCCATCATCTTCAGGTAGCGTCCAGTGGTCGGCGTGAGGAACGCAGTCCAGGACGCGACTGCTGGACTGCTCCGCGCGCATCGATATTTATACCCTCCGACCCCGCCCTCCCACTCCCACCGTGTCGCTCCGATGGCGGTGGTGGGGGCGGTGCGTTACAGTGCGTCGAGCAGTGTCCATCAGTCTCTACGCCACCTCCGTCGCGCACAGTGCCTCAGCTCTGGTGTTTGCGGAGCCGATTCAGTGCTGGGTTCCAAGCCTGGCTTAGTTGGAACCCGTTGTCTTTGTTTATGAGGTTACTCCGTAGCCGGATCTCGATGGCTTCCTTGTACACACAGTCCCAGAAGTGAGATGTGTTTCTCAGAACTTCGGTGTCCTCATATTTAATATTATGCCGTGTCTCAAGACAGTGTTCAGCAACTGCGTCAAAATCCGCAAAACTTACGACATAATTTTGAATTGACCATGTAGCCTGGATAGTTCAACTTGAATGCTTCAGGTCGCCACAATATTTGTTGACCCACAAATATTGAAAAGGTTATCAGTTAACTACGAAATAACAACAGTTCACTTTTGAAAATTCTTCAAATTTATTCAAACGAAAACCAAAAGTTCAAAATAGCATTCTAAAAGTTGATTTGGCAGATCGAACATACTTTTCCAAGAGTTGCAGATTGTGGAGAGAAATCTAACCGACCAAACCCCTTTAGTAAATTTAAAAATTCTTAACAGTCATTAAAGTTACGATATAACACGACACGAAAGTTTCATCATGCTCGAACTAGCCAGCATGGCAAGTTGCAACCGACGCAAGCCAGAAAGACTTATCGAGACGACATACTGGAACAGACGACCGGCAGGAAACAGACCACAGGCAGGAACAGACAAACCATAATGGCGGCGGGGTCTTTTTTATAGAAACGGCTAGAACCAGTGATGTCAGCAACTGTATCACATCTTTTTGCTTCCGCGTAGCTCAAAGAGTGCATAAATTTATTTGACGATCCAGACTATTAAAAATGTTTGAACTTTGTCAGTATCTGGACTTATCTACTAGAAGTCCAACGGCAGTCTCTTGAGAAATTTAGAGTAATTAATTTTAAAGTTTTAGCTGTTTAAGACTCCGCGTAGTGATACATTCAAATTCAGGTAAAATCCCCAAGTGTTCTAGAATTTTACGCGCGTGCACAACAATCCACGACAATCTATTTTACAAAAACTTAATTTCCGGACAAATGCTTAAACTTTTTATGAAAACCCATATATGTATGAAATCATCTTAATTAGGGCTATCTGCTGATGTAATTTTTATTTTAATATCTCTTTTAATAAAAAAGCTTATTTTTTTTAATTAAAGCTACTAATTAAACTTGGCCGAATTGCTTAATTTTACTGCCAAAATATCGGGGATGGTGCTGACTACAGCTAGTGATAAAAGATCGGTTGTAGCTTTACGCGATTTAAAGATATTACGAATCTTAGAATTTCAACTTTTACGATCGCGTGTTTCAAAACTCGAACAAACGGGAATATCTCCTAAACCAAACGTTTCCCGATATGATAAATACACTTTAAAATTATTTTTATAACGAATTGTTACTGTGGGGAAGATGACAGGGAAATTCCTTTTAGTTGAAAACTATACTTCTCGAAATTTCTAAGTCCCGCTTAAGCAAAAGTAGAATTTGCCAAAATTCTAAGGTGCTTACACGTTGTATGATGCCTCTTTTTCTTTTTTTTCTTTTTTGGCAGTGATGGACTATACAAAGTTTGCAATGTTTGATGTATTGACATTTATGCTTTGTATAATCTGTGCATCCTCAACTACTTTATCCATTTCCCATTCCTCAGTTTCCAAACTGACCAAGTCCATGCAGATATAGATCCATTGTGTAATTTGCATATCATTTCATTAATATAGCCTAATACAAAAGGGGTAATGCAGGTGCGCCAGGATAGATAAATTATTGTTCATCCCACACCTGTTCACTTCCTAAGCACATTGCTGACCTTAAAATATATATATATATATTTTTAATGGAACCTTATCACTCGTGCATTAAAGCTAAGCTCCTTATTTCCGGTAGTGACACGACTTCCTTCTACTGTCTTCTGAAGTTGTCTGAGAAGTGTGTGCAGAGCTTGCATTATTAGGTAACTCCTGCTCTGTTACCACAGCTGTGGGAGATCTATAGTTGGGACTCGTGGAGCAGGCAAAGTGAGGTGCAGCTAGAAATCAACCTTATTGGATTTACAAAACTCTTTATTTCTGAACTTAAACATTTAAACCCTAAATCCGTCCAATATACACCAGTATGGAGTATAGCAGCATTCTGATGCAATATAATCTTCTCAGGTGTCTGGCCAGATGGTGTTGTACGAACACAGCATTTTGACAGCTGTCTCTGCTAGTTTCATAAGGTGTCAGATAGCTTATAGAGGTTGCAAGCTGGCTGTGACTGCCTGGAATCACTTAGCACCACATCATAATTCCTTACATACCCTCAGAAAAGAGGACCTCTATGACGCTCGCTCCCCGACCGCTCGGATGTGCTCATGGTCGACGCTGCTACTTTTGAAAAGTCAGATCCTAATGATACAGGTCTTTAGAAAGTGACGGAATTGCATTATCTGGCGATGTTTCAGAAACCACTGCTCGACATCAACTGAAGTCAGTCTGCTTATAGGTGTGGGTCACCTCTCTCCTGGCGACATCAGTTGTGGTCTTATTGCTGGTTTCCATGTTTGACTTTAGCTGATCTCAATTTATAAAATTCCCATCAAGTATTTTCTTAATTTTAAAATAAGACTGGTTCCATTCACTTTTATGGTGTAGCGATTAGTTTTCACTTAAAATGTTCTGCATTTCTATTTATAATCATCTAAATTGATTTAATTTGTTTGACTATCTGTGGATATGTTTCTTTCTTCTTAATAATATTGATTCTCTGAGAATTTGTGTATGTATGTTTTAAGAGTGATTCTAAATTTGAAACTTGCTTTGTTAATTTATTTAAAATTCTAAGATTTAATGTTCTGGATGATCCATGTGACCTTTTTAATGGAAATCCAATTCATATTTCACCTTATAATACTTTAACTTATTGATACTTTATGGATCTCTCCCTTTATATTTTTAAGCATATAGTTAAAACTCCTAATTCTCCAAATGCACTCATCATTAATGGATCAGTTCTGTGTAAGTTTTTTACTGATCCTCCACTATCATAGTTGCATCTGAATTTTCTGAACAGGAAAAATGTTACCATATTTATCCACTATACAATAAATGGAAAATTTATATCATCTTGACTGTAATGTAATATGTATATGGAAAGACAGATGACTTTCCATATAAATATTGCCTCACAGCATTTCTTTCCTTTCGTTGTTACCTGACTGTAATGTAAACTACTTCTGATTTTTATGTCATCTTTATTTATAAAGCCTTTAATCAGACTGCAACAATAACTTCCCCTTTCTGTGCACAGGTGTTTTGACAGCCACAAAATCTAAAGAAGGTGTGATGATGGAGCAACTGACGGAGGAGCTGAGTTCCGTCGCTCTTGACTGGAAGACTCTTCGCAACATCCGGGAATGTGTGTGTTCTACACCCTTTGACCATTTCAGTAGAAAGGTAACGTCTCCTGAATGTTCTAATATCTAATCAACACTTTTTTAATAGAACGAAAGTGTAATAAGGATTCAGAATTGAAGATTGTGAAAATAGCCTTAATAAAGATAACTGGCTATTTGCAATGAAAACATGCTCCGGCTAGACATATAAACCAATGTTTGGACTAGGATCACATGACAAAATCAGATTTTTGTTTCTCCCTCCGACATGTGGTAATTCCCTGCATGTGTTGACTTTCTTTTCTGAAATATTATTACGATCACATTATTAATGTTTGAACTAAATATACCAGTGTAAAAGTAAAGACTGTTGAACCAAGATTGCATAAATGAAAGGGTAAGGACAGCAGTGACAAAAAAAAACTCCACTAAACACAGTATTTCAGTCTGTGATATTCTTCATTAAATTAGAAACACATGACTTGAGTTCGCACAACACCCACAGTCAATAGACCCACAGTCAATAGACCCACATTCAATAGACCCACATTGTCAGGGATCTCGTTAGGTAGTCCTATCAAATAATACTGATAGCAACTTCATTAATTGTTCCAGGGATTAAACTTCAGCAAACAAATCTGCTTGACAACTCAAAAACAACTACCAGTACTTCTGAGAATAACTGTTTCGGGTTGCCCTTGCCGTGAGCTTAAATAGGTGCCAGAGAAACATTGATAAAAGGAATAAAGGCACTGCTTGACGCTTCTCGAGCACTAACAGTTATGTTAGAAATCAAATACGCACAAAAATGTTATATATAAAAATAGACGTTTGTTTTCATATATTTCACTTTTCAGCCACCACTACCAAGCACAGATCACTGGTCTTTGAGTATGGAAGAAGCATGGAAATTCCTGTCGTGCACAACGTTGGCCGCATGTCGATAGCTGTGGGGATGTGGGAGATATGATGATTAAAGTTGGCCAATGCAGGGCGTTTTCATATTTCGACCAAAAATTTGTGTCTTCGTATACTTCTTTCCTGCCACAACTACATAGCATAGACCATTGGTGTTTGTGTGTGGTAGTAGAATTGTATCTCCTGTCATCACTATGGTTGTTAGATGTCGGTAGCTAAAGGGGTGTGGGAGATATGGGGGTTGAAAGTGGTCGACCTGTGGCAATTTCATATTTCTGCCAAAGACGCATGTGGCATGGTGTATCACTTTTCAGTGAAAACTATCCATCGCAGATCACTGGCGTTTGTGTGTGGTAGTAACACAGTCACCTTTCGATCACAACATCAGCCGAATTTCGGTGAGTGTGGGAGATATGGTGGTTGAAAGTGGTAGATCAAGGATATTTTCGTATTTTATCCAAAACGTGTGGTAATAACATCGCATCTCCCATCGTGCACTATGGTTGTTAGATGTTGGTAGCTGTCAATACAAATTGTTTACATACACGAACGAAGTCGTGGGTACCAGCTAGTAATTACAAATTGTACAGAATCGCTTACAATCACTAGAATGTTTTCAGTGCTACAACTTCCTTCATAGAATGACTGGACGAACTGGACATCAGTTTGTGAATGCTATCAATATTCTTGTCATTGTATATATTTATATGTATTATATTAGTTGCTTAGCCATACAACAAATAAATACTAGGAAACACCTTAAAATGGAAATTAAAACTATTTATATACATTTAAACATTAAACTGATTGCATCAACAATCCAGATAGCTGAAAATCATCCTCAAAACACCATGGTTTATATCAGCATTGATAATTACTAGCTTTCAATTAATATTTCAACATTCATACTACTTCTGGTCATATTATACATTATTTATACTGTCTCTTTTCATAAAGGCGATATTCATTCAGATTAAAAATATACACATTCATATTTAATGACTTCCATATCTTTACACTTAATTCCTAAGATTAAATTTCTTAAAAAGCTTGGTCTGAGGACTATTACAACATGAATGGTGAATTCAACTGTTACAGCATTACTTCCTGCTTTGTTGTTGCCCCCAAGCATGCTAGTTGATCGGCAGATGCTGAGGCCTCTCATTCGGGAATACATGAGTTCAAATCTCCTATTTCCCATCAAGATTTCAGATTTCCATGGTTTCCCAAAATCACTTCAGGCAGCTGCAGTGATGGCTTTTTCAAATTGCCATGGGGGGAAAAAATCATTGCAAAGTTTGCAAAATATACTATATAGTACATCTTTTAAACAATCAAAATCTCTTGATAGTTTGCAATAATGATAGAATGTTTCAAAATTATTGATTTTTTGATACTGTATTTAGGACCTAATACATTACTAACTTTGATTGGGTAGGTTAAGGGAAGCTTTTGCTGAAGGGAAACTCTGTGGTGATTAAACCACTAGCAGTAGAGATTACTGTTACTATGGGAGATTGAGTTTAGTAATTTTACTTTTAATTTCTTAATTTTCCCTTAACAATATCCAGTTATGTTTTCATTTGGTTGCTAGACAATTTGACCTGTTGGTGCTTTTCTATGCATTTCTAAATGCATTGAAATAGTCATAGCGTTGTAACTCTTTTGGAAGCATTTCATATTAGATTATCCACTGCTGATGCATAAGACGAAATATTAACCAAGAAGAAAATAGGATAGGGAAAATAAACAGATACCCGTCACTTACCACAGATGAAGGCAGGAGGGCGAGACGAACACGTAAAAACACAAAAACAAACAAATAATATTTCGACAATATTGCGACATAAGTCTTAGTCATGTGGGAGGCGAGACATATGGCAGGGGGAAAGATGTGGTCACACCCCAACCCACCACATGAATTCATCTCCCATCGTGTACTATGGTGGTTGATAGTGGTTGCCTTGGGGCACTTTCATATTTCGACCAAAGACGTACGTGTCCTTATGTCTCACTTACTTACTTCCTCTTCATGGATAGGTCAAAAGCCTGTTCCAACCTCATTCTTCCGACCATCTCTTTCTAGCTCTGCCATTGTCCCTTCTGCCTGTGGGATGGTACTCCAGGGCAAGCTTAGGAAATCTGTCATTTCGCATCCATAGAATGTGGTTCTTCGAGTTATCCCCTTTTTGGGTAATTCTATCATTTAGTGGGAAGGTATTCAGTTGTTCCCTTATTTCCTCATTCCTCCTCCTATCATTTATGGAATATCCTTTTACTGACCTTAAAAACATTTCTTTTTTGATGACTGAATTTTGTTTTTGTATTGTGTTTTATTTACCCATATTTCACTTCCATATAGCAGAGGCGGTACTGCCTCCAATAGAACAAGTCTCCAGCTTTACTTATCTCAGATGTGAATTAACTTTTAATGAAGATAACGAGGTGAAGAAGAAACTTCACGATTTCAGTATATATGTGAAACAATTCGAAGAACACTGAAATGTAAAGCACTTGAGTTACATCTCCTCTCGTGCTTTACATTTCAGTGTTCTTCGAATTGTTTCACACATATACTGAAATCGTGAAGTTTCTTCTTCACCTCGTTATCCTCATTAAAAGATAATTCACATCCGAGATAAGTAAAGCTGGAGACTTGTTCTATTGGCTGATTGTCTACCACTATTTTAACTCTGATAGGATATTTCCTATGCCACGCCATAACTTTCATTTTTGCACAAGACAACTGCAGATTGTAAGCTTTGCTGATAATGTTTAGTATATGAATTGCTTTTTGAAGTCCATCTTCATTTTCCTGGAGGATAAATTGGTCTTCTGCAAACAACATAGTGTTTATATAAGTGTAGTTGCTTATTTTTATACCAGGATGGACATTTTCTTTCCATTTCCTAAGTCATATTTAAGAGTGTTGGAGACAGGGTACAACCTTGCAGCACTCCTTGGTTAATCGCTATTTCTTCTGTAAATTTATGTCCTAGATCTAATACAATTTGTGTCCTTCTATACATATCTATACCTAGGTGCCTGTACACCTGGAGATCTCCCAGAGATTCACCGGAAAACACCATCAGAAATCAGATTGATTACATCCTAGTCAACAAAAGATACAGGAACAGCTGTACTTCAGTGAAAACCTACCCCAGAGCTGACATTCACTCTTATCACAATCCATTAGTCAGTGTCTTCAAAGTTAGGATGAAGAAAGTTTAAAAAAAAAGACGGTTATTAATACTGGTATTCAAAAATTAAGAGAGCCCTCCATAAGAAGACAGGTTGAGGAACGTCTCAATAATGAACTGAAAAACATGTTTGGCAACTTACAAACAGAAGAAAAAATTGAAAAACTGTATTCAATAGTATTATCTATTAAAGACGAAAACCTGAAATCAGATTTGGCCAGAAGGAACACATGGATGACAGGTGAAATTTTGGACATGATGGAGAGGAGGAGGATTGTAGAAAGTAATACTGATGAGTATAAAAACATCAATAAGATGATAAGAAATAAAATAAGAGAAGCTAAAGAAAAGGAAATACAGATGAAATTTGTTGAAATAGAGGCTCTACTGTCAAAATATGACAATTTCAATATTCACAGAAAAGTTAGAGAGTTAACAAGCAGATGTAGACCTAATACAGCGATTAAACTAGTGGACAGTGAGGGGAAACGTCATTGTTGATACTCAAGATATCAGAGAAGCATGAAAGAGACACGTACAACTGTTCTCCGATAGCCGCCTGGAACCTCCACAGTTTGAATGTGAAACAGGTCCAAGCATTTTACTGACTGAAATACAAGCTGCAATAAAAGGAATGAAAGATGATAAATCCCCAGGCCCTGACAAGATAAATGCACAATTTTTTAAACTGCTCGTTGAAGATAGTACAAAGTGGTTGACCTCAGTGTTCAATGACATCTACAACTCTGGCAGAATTCCTTAAGATTGGCTCATATCAGAGTTTATTAAACTACAAAAAAAAAAAAAAAAAAAAAAAAAAAAAAAAAAACCCGAGCTAAGTCATGTGGTGACTACAGAACGATCAGCCTTATGAGCCACACATTAAAACTTTTTCTCAAGGTTATTCATCGAAGGATATGTAAGCTCTGTGATGAATATGTACACAGTTTGGATTCAGAAATGCAGTTGGAACACGAGAAGCTCTGTTTAGCATCCAAAACTATTTCAATGCTGCAGAGATATAAATTGTGATGTCTATGCTTGTTTTATAGATTATCAGAAGGCCTGTGACAGGGTAAAGCATCAGAAAATGATAGAAATTTTAAAAAGTATTGGCTTGGATGATAAAGACCTCAGAATTATTGTTAACCTGTACTGGAACCAGTCTGCTCATGTGAGACTGAAGGGAGAAAATACGGATGAAGTAAAAATTCTTCATGGTGTAAGACAAGGTTGTATCCTGTCCCCCTTATTATTTAATATCTATTCAGAATATATCTTTAGGGAATCGTTGGAGATTGGAATGATGTTGAATGGAAACTGGATAAACAACATTCGCTACGCAGATGACAGTCATTTTTGCTGACAGTCAAGAAAGCTTACAATATCTCATAGATAGAGTATCAAAATGCAGCCACAAATACGGACTTGACATTAATATAAATAAGACAAAAGTAATGGTCATTGGCAAAAACAACAACTCCCAATGCCATATTATGATTAACCAGAAGATCATTGAATGTGTATCAATGTATATGTATTTTGTCACCACAGTAAACAGCCAATGGGATCCATCTGATGAAATAAAGTCATGTATTGGTAAAGCCAGGGCTACTTTCAATAAATGAATAACCTTTTTAAAAGTCGTAATTTATCAATTACCATGAATATGAGACTCCTGCACTGCTATGTGTTCTCTGTCCTCTTGTATGGCATTGAAACATGGACATTAACAGAAACTATCAGTAAAAGGTTACAAGCTTTTGAAATGTGGCTGTATCGAAGAATGTCGAGAATATCATGGACAGACCACATGACAAATGCTGAAGTGCTCCGCAAAATGAAAAAAGACATGGAAATACTGACCACCGTAAAAACGCAAAAGCTTCAGTACCTTGGCCACATCATGAGGAATAATAGCTGCTATAAACTCCTGCAATCTGTTCTCCAGGGGAAAATACCAGGAAAGAGAAGTTCTGGTAGAAGAGGAACTTCCTGGTTAAAAAATCTAAGAATATGGACCTCCAAAACAACTACGGAGTTAATCCGAGCATCAACCAGTAGGGATAAGACATCCAAGATGGTTGCTAACATCCGGAACGGATAGGGACCAGAAGAAGAAGAAGAATACATATCTTGAATAATTTGTTTGAAATGTTCTGAATATCCATTTCTTTGCATTATTTCCCATAGTTTTTGTCTATTTACTTTATTGAACGTCTTTTCATAATCTATAAAAGCAATGAAAGTCTTTAAATTAAATTCTCTTCTCTTTTCCAGTAGTTGTTTAAGGCAAAATATATTATCTATGCAGGATCTTCCTTTCCTAAACCCACATTGTTCTTCTGATAAGAGAGCATCTTCTATTACTTTGTCCTGTTATTTATTATTTTTGCATATATTTTGTTGCCCATATTTAATAAATTAATTCCTCGATAGTTATCACATGAATTCCTATCTCCTTTCTTAAACAGTGAAATAACTTTGGCCTTCCTCCAGTCTTCTGGAATGATTCTCTTTCTCCAACACAATTAATTAAGTGTAAATATCTAAATTTCAAAATCATTCCCCCATACTTTATCAATTTTAAATTAATTTTATCTAGTCCAGGAGCTTTTCTGTGTTTAAATGACCTTAGTGCTGCATCAACCTCCTCTATGTCTATAAGATCTATTTCTTTAGTATCCACATGGTCAATTCTTCTTTTCTTTTCTTCCTCTTTATAATTACTATTGTACCATAATTTATTGTAGGGCTTTATCCATGCCTCTTCTTCAATTACATTTATGTTAGCACTTTCCTTTTCATCTTTGTTAAGACGTTTTGTAAGTTTATAAGCCATCTCTTGTCTACCATGGGCATCATCTTCTATTGAACTGATTAATCTATCCCATGACTCTTATTTCAACTTTAATTGTCTTAACAATATTTCTTCTTCTTTTATATTCATTTTCATTGTCTAGGGTTTGATCCTGTATCATTTTTAGATAAGACTTTTGATTTTGTTTGACAGCTTCTGCAATTTCTTCATTCCACATTTTAAGTCTAGTTTTTCTTCTAAATTTCTTTTTCTTACAAATGGCTTCATATGCTGCTTTCAGTATTGATAAAACTATAGTTTCCCATTCTTTATTGATATCATTATTTGTTGGATTTTCCAGTAAGCGCTGTTGTAATCAGCTTTAATATAGATGTCTTATTCCTTCCTCTTTTAAAAGGTAGGTCTTAAAAACTTCTTGATCTTTTTGTAACTTTTTATTCATTCTTTTCCTCCAATTAGCAAGTATTCTTATTTTTGATATGACGAGATAGTTATCTGTATATATATATCTCTACCTCTATGTACAATGGTGTCTACTACATCTAGACCTAATTTTTTATTAACCATTACGTAGTCAATGAAAGACCTTTTTTTCTCTTGCCGGCCATGTAAATATATGGATATCTTTTTTTGTAAAGAATGAATTTGTAATCTTTAACTGGTTGAAGGATGCAAATTCTCTCAGTAGTTTCCCATTTTCATTTAATATGTATTCGCCTTTATTCCCCATTACCTGTGGAATTGGGCTATTTCCTAGGTGAGTATTAAAATCGCCAGCAAGTATTAGGAAATCACTTTTAATAATTTTGTCTATCACCACTTGAAGCTGTTCATAAAATTGTTCAGATTCTTCTTGTTTGTTTTCTTCTGGGGCATATATGGCAATCAAGGTTAGGTTGCCTCTCTCTACTTTCAATCTTAGAGTGAGAATCCTTTCACTTATCATAGCATAACTGACAGTTTTATTTTTCCATTTCCTGTCCACTAATATTGCCACTTCTGCTGCAGCTCCTTTGTCTCGTGCCACTCAACTGTAGATCATTGTATATTTATCTATTTCTTCTGTTCCCTTCAATTTCTTTTTTGTTTCTGTAATTACAGCAACATTGATCCCTATTCTAGTTAACTCCCTGTCCAGATTATATTCTTTATTATTTATACCTCTCGCATTCCACATTCCTATTTTCAAATTATCTTTGATTCCAAATAGTTTGTCCTTTGACCTTGCCTTTGTTGTCCTCATAAGATCGCTCCAGCTTTCCTTTCTTTGAGATTTGTGAGTAATCTATGTTTTCATGTGGAAGGGTTACCAGCCCTTCGCACAACCCCCATCCTGGAGGACCAGGGTTTTATTTCAGGGTTTTCCCTTCCTTAGCCAGAGTGCTCCAGTTTTAAGGCGCCGGGGGCTCGCCTTCCATCCTCTCCCATTAGCTACATTCGAGCTGTATATTTCACTTTGCTGCCACAACTACATAGCACAGATCAATGGTGTTTGTATGTGGCAGTAGCGTCAAGTCTCCCATTATGTACTATGGTGGTTAGATGTCGGTAGCTATGGGGGTGTGGGAGATATGGTGGTTGATAGTGGTCACCCTGGGACACTTTCATATTTTTTGACCAAAGACGAATGTGTCCCTATGTCTCACTATCTAGCGCAGATAACTGGTGCTTGCACGTAGTAGTAGCATACATTCATATATCGTACACAACATTGGCCAAATTTAGGTAGCTGTGGGAGTGTGAGAGATATGGTGGTTGATATTGGTCGATGTAAGACATTTTCCTTCTTCTACCAAAGATATGTGTGTCCCTATATTTCAACATGCAGTTAGAACTACCAAGTGCAGACTATGGGCATTTGCGTGTGGTATTAGCCTGGAGTTTTCACTGTGTACTATGGTGACTGCATGTTGGTTGCTATGGGGATGAAGTAGATATGGTGGTTGAAAATACTTTATACAAAATTAGACATGTGTTCCTACATTTCACCCCAAAGTCAAAACTATGGTACCTAGTGCAGTCCACTGGTGATTGTGTGTGGAATTAACCACAAGTCTCCCAACGTGCACCTTGGTGGTGTCATGTTCGTAGCTTAGGGGTGTGGGTGGACAGTCTCAATCTCACCGTACTATACGTGTCATGGCGCGAGTGAAAAAATTAAAACATTATTACCTTGGAATAACACTAACACTTATTTCAGAAAGGAAAACTTTATTTTAAACTCAGTGGTAGGAACTATTCTTATGATGTGTTAAGAAGTCAAAAATAGCTGTGTTTAAACAGTTCAACAAGCTTGCTCTAATTTGGGGTGCAAATCAAAGTGTGTTTGCAAGAGTGAATGCTTTTAACCGGTGTTGTGACTTGAAGGATAACCTGTAATTTTCATAATTATATGACTTCGAAATTCTGATTCAGCCTTCAACAATATTTCTAACGTGTGATCTGATACCAGTAATAAACTCATTAACTTTCAAAGAATATAGAGAGTAATTATGAAGTAGTGACTTTTTATTTGGGTGTGTAATCTCTTCACCAGTATCTGTTGTGGTAATAATAGTAAACTGATTGGCAACCAGAACATAGTGTATGATTCAAGCAGCTTCTTCAGGGAAGGAATCAGAAATATCGCATAACTGACATCACAATCAAGTTAATGAACAAATGTTGCATGACCCTAAGCAACATTATACAGGGCGACTTGCAGGAACCGGACGAATTTGGATCAGCTGTTGCATTGTTGTTACACGTGATGGTGAGATTGAGGTTATGTCATTCTTTTGAGTGTGTCCTACCATTTTAGTCATAATGGATCAGTGGTCAGTACAGCATCATGTTTTTGCATACGACACTTTTTTAAAAATGGTGACTCTATTATCAAAACACAATGTGTCTTTCGATGCCACTTTAATATCGGTCGAAATGACACAGTTCCAAGCCAAAACACATTGTTAAGGTGGGTTCACGCGTACGGAACAACAGGAACAGTAACAAAGAAAAAGCCACCCGGTCCTGGAAGAACAGTGAGAACGCCCAATAACATCGCCATAGTGAGAACTGCTTTAATCAGGAGTCCGAGTCGATCTGCACGCAGACATGCACGAGAGCTAAACATGAGCCGCGATTCTTGAGGAAGATTTTAGGATTCAATCTGAATTTTCATCCCTTCAAAATTCAGGTGTTGCAGCAACTCAAAGAGAGGGACTATGAACAAAGAGAAGACTTTGCAGTGAGTATGCAAGTGTTGCTTAGTGATAATCCTAATGCAATACTCTTAATGCGCAACGAAGCTCATTTCCACTTAAACGACTCAGTTAACAAACAAAACTTCCAATATTGGGCTACTGAAAATCCATGTAACAGTCATCAAGAACTTCTCCACTCTCCAAAGGTAACAGTTTGGTGTGGGGTAGCCCGCTTTGGAATAATTGAGCTGTACTTTTTCGAGGAAAATGGCGTCACAGTGACAGTAAAGTCTGAACGCTATGTTCGCATGTTGGAAACATTTCTCAGACCAGAACTTTGGAGGCGAGGAATAAGCAAGAAAAATGTTTACTTCCAACATGATGGGGCCACAGCGCATACTTCCCGCTTATCAATACAAGTTGTGAAGATGATGTTCCCTGGCACGCTAATTTCGCATTTTGGTAACGTGCCGTGGCCACCAAGGCTACCGGATTTGTCTCCCTGTGACTATTTCCCATGGGGATATTTGAAAACTCGTGTCTACACTTACAAACCACGTACTTTATTATAGCTGAAAGATGCAATTACAGGAGAGATGAATCTGATTGGAGAAGTTATGTTGACCCGAGTTTTTGAGGATTTTCTACAGAGGATGGAAATCTGCATTCAAGTGGATGGCCAGCACATGCACGACACCATATTCAATAAATTAACCCAATGAACACACTTAATGTTTCATGCAACATATGTTTTATGAAATGGTATGCTTTCACCATTATATCTATAACAATTAAATAATGTTGCTAAGTAAGTTAACTTTGTACTGCTCATTTGAAAAACATCCGGTTCCCGCAAGTCACCCTGTATCATTACACATGCAGAAATTTTTGGGACAGTATGATCTCAGAAGCTGTTGAAATTAGAACATCTGATTTTTTAGTCAACAGGGACACTAGATACCAGCTTAGTGTGTTCTGTAATCTGGTGATAAATATAAGCAACAACACATGGCAAAAGGGCACAAGATTGGCGGATGTCATCACCTGGGTTCGGCATCACCAAAACAAACAGTTTACACCTATGTGTTTACAATTTATTGAAAATGAGATCAGAGATGGATTTCCTTGAAACATGCCATGAAAGTGAAATGTATGTGCAGCTGGAAGCCAGGAGTATTTTATTTTATGAGTGAGGTTTCCATTAATTAGGTGTGGTGAAATGGGGGGAGGGGTTCTGTCGGATTCTCACCGAGAGGGGGGGGGGGGGTCTACGGAAATATCACCGCTCTCAGAAGCAGGAGAGGTCTCAAAAAACTGCAATGTTGATTAATTGGGGGGGGGGGGGGAATCTGACCAGATCTCACATAGTTAATGGAGGCCCCCCTAGAATATTGTAAAGTGTTTTTATATTTCTTCTGGTCCTCCTATGCTGTTCTGTGGTATGTGACAGGTTGTTTCCCTACATTTTTGCCTAAAAGAAGTTTCTTTGTCACCATTATCAAGTCAAGTCTTACGGTGTGAGAAAATGTTTATGTGCAACTGCATATGTTCCAGTACCATTGCTGGAGGTGTGGAGAAGTGTTCTGCACTCGCTGTATTGACAAGCACACCTCTCTCCCCGGACACGTGTCGCAGCGTGCCGTGCCAGTGTGCAAGCCGTGCTACCGCCAGCTGCGTCGGTCGTCCTCGGTGGAGTCTCCCTGATACCGTGGGGCGGTGGCGGTTGCAGTGGGACACCTTGCTTTGGCCTGCTCTTATTCGTGCACAGTGCTCTGTCAGCCTATTTTAGGTTGCAGTTGAATGTGATATGCGTGCCAAGCGTTCTGCACAGCCAGATTGCAATTTCAAAAGTGTTGGGGAATCTTTGGTATGCCTATGTTGAGCAATACATTTGTCTCGTTGGGAAGCTTCTGAAAATGAGTATTAGATTTTAGTTTCTTGTAACTTGAATGATTTAAAAAGCTAGTAAAGTGGGTAAACACAGTAGAATTTCTGTTGTCTGCCTTCTCATTCAGTACAGAAATGAGGATTTTAGCTTATAGATCTTGGACTTCATTAAATGCTATTGTAAAGTAATTGTACTTCCGTTTAAGTGATTGTCAGTGTAGGCTAGTGATATCTAAGATCTCCTTTCAAACGCTTTGTTTTTGTTCCTCTATCATGCTGTGATATTTTGGTCCATCAGGTTTGTTTTTACAGTGAAAAAAAACATGTAATTTTTCTGAAACTGCCATACTTTTGTTTTGTGTGGGAAATGCAAAAAAATTGGCATATGAAACAATTTGATTATTTAACATTCTGTTTTGATGCCATTTTTTTAATATTATTCTATTACAAAAAAAACAAAAAAAAAAAAAAAAAAGCCATTTCACTTAATTCCATCCTTTTCCTGAAACAATAACAATCCAGTATAGTTGTTTCTTTTTTATATAAAAAAAAGGAACTAAAATCCTTTTTAAATTCTTAGAAGCTGATGTAATAGATCGATGAACTTAAATCATTGAAATTATTTATGTAAATTCAAACAATCCTTGTCTAAATTCATATTTTCATAAAGCATTTCTGTGATCTGTTGTCTCAATGTTTTATAAAATTTATTTTCATTATTTGATGGTTTTAAAGTTGCCCTGTTCATTTCTTTGTTTTTAATAATGAAACATTTACTTTGAGATGAAGTATTGACAATGCCATTATGTGATTATCCTTGTTAGTGATAAAGTATTTCTTATTTGATGGTTTTATTGTTTACTAATTTTAGAAATTTCCTCATGTTACGTTCAGTTACCAGTTTTTCAACTTATGTAGCATGGTCTCTGTATTAGCTACAGGATCATGTATAATTTTTTATATAATCTCATATAAAATTACTATGTCATGTCACAAGAATCTCTTGAACATATTTGGTTGTTATGATTGAAACTCTACCAGCAAATGACTGAAGGTGTCATAGAATGTGATTCTGAATACTCTCACTGAATATACTTTGTTTTACTTGGCGTATCCTGTTTTGACTGATACAGAATGAAAGTTGATAACTGGCACATGATATTGTATTATGACAATGAAAAATAAAATCCGCTTATTGTAGTAGTCAGAAGGCTAATAATCAATGTGAGGATATGTTGATATAAATTATGCCTTAAATTAATGAAACATTTTGTAGTAGCATGTTTTGATTTGATTTGTTATTGGAAAGCAGGATATATTCTGTATAGAGCTGTAAAAGTAATGGGAAATTCTGTACCTGTATGTATTCATTACTAAACCAATCGGTACTTGTCATATCCAATCGTTACTCATTACTTTTGATACAATCAAGCACTAGGCTGAAGCATCACATTGAGTCATTTCACGCACTGGATTACTTCGTTACTATCCTATCGTTTCATTACTTGTTGCTTATGATACAATCAAGCGCTAGCATGAACCATCACATTGAGTCGTGTCATGTACTGTACAATTTCGTTTTTACTATCTAAAGTTTAAGTAAATTGTTCATTTAGAAAAATAAGCTTAGGTAAATTGTTCGTTTGGATAAAATTTAAATTAAAGTAACTAGCACATGGATCTTATGAAAAACCTCTGAATGTACACTTGATTTACTGTAATGAATATTATATACAAAAGAATACTCTAATTTCAAAACAAACTCCTATTTGCTTTAAAAAAAATAAATAACACTTAACATTTCACCTGACATATCTAATGACACTGATAACTGACAGTTATTTTTTTAACCAACCTGCTTTAAGCCCTACCTGCAAGCCTGATTTGATAATGCAACATGTACTTGTAAAATATTCTAATCTCATCAAAGTATTTCGTTTTTAAATAGTATGTGATTATTTCATTCATTTGAAAGTTTGAGTTACAACTTTAACACACAGAATAGATAAGAATTAATAGGTGGATACTTATTTCACTCGTATTGATACCGATTTTTATAGTGACTGATTGACTGAAATTAAGAAAATAAAATCTATTTTTTTCATGTTTGCAGTCGGTAATTTTAACAATTGTTTTATTATAACCAACATACAGGGTGATTCAAAATGATTGTCAGGGTTTCAAAAAATTCCTAAATTAAATACAATTGAGATACGAATTTGAATCTCATTTTGATGTGTAAAGAAACTCGTCAAGTTTTTTTACATCCATTAAAAATGTTCGATATGTGTGCTCTGTGTCACTCTGCACACATCTATGCGATAGTCCATTTCATCCCACACGCATGTAGCATGTCATCAGAAATGTTTAGAAAGGCGGCCATGATCTGTTCTCTCGGTTGTGGGGTAGTCGCTGGTAGAGGAGGAAGATAAACTTGATCCTTGACGTAACCCCACAGAAAAAAATCACATGGGGTTAAATCTGGTGAACGAGGTGGCCAAGCCATGAGCATTTGGTCACTGTCGGCTCCGCGTCCTTGCTATCGCTGCGGCAATTGTTCGTTGAGAAATGTTCTGACCTCCCGATGGAAATGAGGTGGAGCACCGTCTTGTTGGAATATGAAATCATCCACCTCTTTCAGCTGATTCAGCAACCACTCGGAAGCCATGTCGAGGTAAGTTAGTCCTGTTACTGTCTGTTCATTGAAGAAGAACGGGCCGTACACTTTCGCCTTGGAAACAGCAGTGAAGAGAGACACTTTTGGAGAATCACAATGGTGTTCAATAAAAGCACTGGGATTTTCTGTCCCCCAAATCCGCACATTATGCTTGTTAACTTTCCTGCACAAGTGAAAGTTCGCTTCATCACTAAAAATGAGTTTTTTTACAAAACCTATCTTCTTCCATTTTTTCTTGCATAATGTTGCAAAACATGAGACGTTTGCGATGGTCGTCAGGTGTTAAAGCCTGAAGCAGGTGATAGGCTTTCATTTTTAGGCGTTTTCGTAGCGCGCGCCAAACTGTGGTTTGTGGGATGTTCTGTTCTCTGCTGCCTCTTCTTGTTGATTTCCGTGGGCTACATTGATAAGCTTCTCTGACGCGGTTCACGTTGACTTCCGACACAGAAGGACGCCCACTGCTTTTCCCTTTGCATAAGCAGCCCTTCTCCATGAACTGCACATACCAGCTCTGAATGGAATTGTCTGAAGGTGTATCCTTAATAAAAAATTTTCGAAAGTGCCGTTGGGCAATGGTAACTGACTGACACACATGAAAATCTATAGTGCAAAAAGCCTTCTCTATAGCGTTAGCTGCCATATTGCAAACACTAACATCTGGCGGAACAAATCGTAACTACAAGATTAGTGGCTGCTACAAAACAAAACTTTGAGAGTTTGTCTATTCATCCATGTAAAGATAATACTTGTATGTTTAGTACACAGCCGGTAAAAAATTCATAAAACCCCGACAATCATTTTGATTCACCCTGTACAAGAACATATTGAAAGTAATTTATTGACATTAAAAATTAAGACAATAATAGGAAACAAAATAATAAAACATTCTGTAGTAAAACTATAAAATCGAACATCTGAGAAAAACAATAGTTCAATGAAGGATTCTCTGGTTCATATTTAAAAATAAAAATTTCCATTCATTTTGGTTGCATGAAACTACACATCTCACTCAATATTTGGCCTGACTTAGTAAAGTTCTTTAGGATAATATAAAGGTAGCGGTCACCTATAAATATTTTTCTGCCAGATTTGGAAGTTCAGCCTCATGGTGATTAAACTGGGGACAATGGATTTGGAGGCATAGTTTGATGTTACCATAGGATCAAAGTCTTTCGAATCTGAGCCCTCACTAGTGTCGGTGGCCATTGCTAATGTGGATTCGTTTACCTCCACTGACTGCTCCTTATCAAAATTAAAATCTTTTCAAGTTCAGTTTTCAGTGATATTTGGCAGACTCATAACTTTATTCATCAAATCTAAATGCCAGCTTCTTGAAACGCGGGTCTGACAGTGCTGCTTTAACACTGGGTGCCTATAACAATTCTTGAATCTAATTTTAAATTCTGTTATTATTTTATTTGATAGTGTTTTCCTGTATCTTTAATAATATTTGTATTTAAATTATCAAAAAATCTAATAATGCTTTCAGTCGTAGCTAAGACAACTGAGACTTTGTTTCCTTTACAATCAATAAATGACACTGATGAATTTCAATGAAAAAAAAAATAACCATCTCAAATTATCCATCCAAATTTTCTATTTTCAAATTACTCACTGCAAATTTTAATGGTAAACTAAGCAAAATAACTCTTTACGGTGTCAGAATTACTTACCTCATTAAAATATCAACACTTAACAGTAAGTACCTGCTTAGGCCTGAAACCAACAGGTCTTGAGTGGACGGGGGAATTAAAAAAAATCCTCATGACATTTATTGTACAATTAATAAAATTCTCTATCAAATTATATTCTGATGAAGTGTCAAATTTGTTAAATTACTCATTTAATTATTCTGGAAAACCCATAAACTCTGGAAAGGTAACTATTGCAAGAATTTTGTGATCACAGAGTTGAGAATGATCACAGAGTTGAGAATGATCACAGAGTTGAGAATGATCACAGAGTTGAGAATGATCACAGAGTTGAGAAATTAAGGGGAAAGTGATCATTAAAGAGTTAAAAGCTTATATCAATCATGGGATAAAAAGAAAAATCCAAACATTTTGAGACAATTGGTTGCAAGCTCTCATTTGATATGAATAAACATCATTAAAAGAAATGTTTTTATTCAGCTCCCCACTAAACCCTGTTATTACTTCCATTCCATTAATTTGTCACATTTTTGTTATAATCATATAAAAGATAGAACTAAATCAATGTGCAGTTACAATTGGCTAACTTCCGTTAAATCGCTGTGCAAATTACTTTAGTGATGCGTCGTATTCATTCGTTTATCGAATCAAACTGGCATCTATGCGATAAACACGAGTAATTAAATGAATTTGTGAGTAACGTTCTGGTACTTCAAGTCCGAGATTTACTCGGTAACAAATATATATGGTTTGATACAGCTCTAATTCTGTATAATGCCCCCTACTATTAGTAAGTGGTAGTTTTATTTTCTGGTATTTAATAAAAATGTTAGTTATTTTAAAATAATGGTTATAATGATGATTCATCCCCTTCCAATTACAATGTCTTTGTACTCCCAATCAGTGGCGGCCCTAGCAAGTTTTTCAGGTGGTGCGAGATCTCATTGTGGCGCCCCAAATGAGCAATCACTTATTCCTGATTAAGGTGTCGACACAAACAGACTGAAAATAACTTACATTTTTTTACATCCTACTAATATTATAAATGTAGAAGTTTGTCACTGTTTCACGTCGAAACACAGAACGGCTTAGGTCTAAAATTTGGAATAATGTATTGGCTCTCTAATTTTATTCCGATCGAAAAATTTGTTCCCGTGAGGTTCGAATACGAATACCTGTATGAATGCGTTATGAAATTCATTCGAGCAAAGCCGCGGGCAGAAGATAGTCTTTATATATTAATAATAACTCAAACATCAGATAGATTAGTATAGGATAGCAGCGGTATGAATGAGAAATAACAGTAAAAAGAAACATTATATGTTTGAAAGGTTTACTTAAGGTACTATGGAGTACACAATGCTCACATCACGTATACGTCAAATTAGTTTTTAATAAGTTGTTTTTAATAAGTTGTTTTTAAAATAAACAAATGAGGAAATAAAGTCATAAATACAAGTCCTAGATCACCACCTTCCTCGCTTTTGCTCTTAGGCAATATTATTTTCTATTGATAAAATTGCGAGATCTGACAGTCTATCATGAGTCTAAGTTTACTGTAAATATGTTTTGATAAGTTATCATTTACTTCTCCTTTAGCGACAGTTACAGATATAGACTATGGTTAGAAAAATTCGAAGTTCTGTCCACACATTCGGGAACATATCCTGCCAACCATTTTCTTTCATAAGTTGAACTTTTATTGGTTCTCCTGATTCAGGCCTCATCAACATTAGTTTCAGTTAGAAAGTTTCTCAACCAACTCACATTATTCACCCTGAGTTAAACTTATTTTAAATCTGCACAGCACTTTTCAGGAATTGTTTTGATAATGTGTAAGAGCGATACTGTATCATTAAATTTGCACAGTTGTTTAGAATTAGTGACCAACGCAGTCATAATTTTATCAATCATATGCTGAAACACGTTCATTGTAAACAATTCTTCTGGATCTGTTGCTATCTCATCTACGGCCCCCTAGTAAAAAAAATCTTTATTTTCTTGGGGATCTGATAGGATATGTCCCAGTCTGAGAAGCACTTACTTTAGCTGTTATGAGAACGGAAGAATAAATCCGGCACTCTTCATCAAATTCCGAGCTGTTTTCCAGCAATTGTGAAGCATTTCATAAATCAACTTTCAGTCTGCGTAACCTTGCTTACGATATTTACTTAAAACAATGTATTAAACCAACTCACCATTGTAACTATGAACACAAATTGCTACGTGATCTTGCCCAGAGAAAAGCTTCTGTTGCTTCAACTGAATAATTCGTTTTCAGAAGGGCGTCACGAACTGAAGAGTGTGTTAACGAACTGCAGCGAGGCTAGAAACTCTAGTTTCCAAACGAATTTCGCAAATGTTTTTTGGTGATTTTCTTCCAAGTGCTTGGATACCACTTCCCATCGCTATGTTGATCGAGAGAATAGAACAAATATTCTTTAAAGAAATCCGGACAAGTAAACCGATTTAACTGATGTTTCGACGGCACCTGCTATTACCTAATTTAATGACAGCTAAAATGCTCGAAGATATCGATAAATAGGTCAGTGAGTCCAGTTACCAGCTCTCAAAAAGTCACTTACTGGCTTGCAAACATCAAAACACTCGTGCACTTGGACTTCGTCTACATTAGTGTCAACAAAAGTGATGTTTAATATAATTGTTCGTCGTAACAGACATTAGGAGTTCAATTCAGTATGATGGAAAAGTATTTAGATGACTTAACCACAGTCAAAATTTTATTATGAACTTTATTCGTTTTGAATACATTTGCCAAAATAATAGACATTACTCTCATTAGTAATACGGCGGAGATGCTCCACCATTACAGGGTAATATACCCAGGAAGTTACCATTATTAGAAGTATTTAGTGTTTTAGATACAAAGCTTCCTCTGAACAAAAAATTATTGCATGTTAAAAAGAATACTTTGGGCATCATTCATTCGAGGATAGCAAACCACTGTGATTTTTTTTTGCAAATGTTTGTATGATACACTCATTTTTTTTAATCTAATCAATGCTGCAGTTTCGTGAGTTTTGAGACGCTCTGACAAGTAGCTCCATTCATCAAATCCTCCTTTTTCCCAAATAAGAGTGAGACCTTCTGTTGAATAAACAACAGTAAAAACTAATTACTTTATTTGCAGATTTAGAGTAAACAAGCCATCTTCTTTTATAAGTTTCTCCATTTGGCATTACTCTTTAAAAATGCGTATTCGAAAAATGTCGTCGATGATTTGTTTCTTGGATTTTTCCATTGAGCTGATAAATATTTCATCTCTAGCCGCAGAGTCAAAGAGTGACCATTTTGAAATATCATCATAATTTGTACTTTGAAAAGGCGACAGTGGTGGTATGTCTTTGACACCCCATTCTGTAAAATTTTGAACTGCAGACGACGCTCAAACCATTGCTAAATACCATGGAGGAAGGAATAATATGGAGACGACGCAAGAGACCTTTACCACGCATGGGAGTTAAGCAGGCCGGCGGAGGAGTGGGGGGGCATGGCCGGAGTGGTGGGGGCTTGACCGCTTCCCAACAAACACGGGGAATATGTACAAAAACCTCAAGGGGACTCTAGGATAAACGTGACGCCGCAATCTGGTGATGGATTATTATGTAACTCGATTAGACAAATAAAAAATGAAGAATAATTTTTTTTGATATCCTGCTTAGTTTTCGAGATATTCTGTCTCAAATGTGAAATGGTTTTGGTTGAAATTCAGAAGAAAAAATTATTCAAAGTCAAATTTTATGATGAATTTTTATTTAAAAAGACGAAACAAATAAAAAATAAAGAGTAAAATTTTTCGATATTTCACCTAGTTCTCGAGATATACTTTCTCAAAAGTGAGGTGTCTTGAGTTGAAATGCAGAAGAAAAATTTCGCAAAAGTCAAATTTAATGATGGATTCTTATGTAACACGACGAAAAAACTCGATAATAAGGAATAAATGTTTTCGATATCTTGCTTAGTTTGGGGGATATACAACATCCAAATTGAGGGGTTTAGGTTTGGATGCAGGCTGGACCAAAAATTAATTCTGTCAAAGACACAATGATTACATGGTTGACATGCAGAATGGATATTTCAGTTTTATTACTACCACTTGTGGTTAGTCTGAAATGTGTCCTAGACCAGAAAAAAAGTAAGAGGACCCACTCTAGGGATGAGCAACCCAGACATTTTGTAGGCTGGTACCAGAAATAAAATGTTTATTCAGTCACCTTAATGAACATTCTCTTGATCAAGATGTGTTGTCTAATTTCACAGCCCTACTTATTAGGACAATTGTAAAAAAATTATGTACAAAAAAAAAAGAGACTAAATTAGAAACACATTCCCCAAATTGATTTTGTTCAAAGGCCAATAACTTCTTTATTTATGAAGCCCATTTTTATTTCTGCATGAACCTGTTTCGACATAAATAGATGAGAAAGATTTCAAAATCGGTAAAAATAGGTATAGACGTATTTACAAACAGAAACAAGTCTTATATGAAGCTTTAAAAATAACCTAAGTCAATGGCCTGAAATAGCTATTTAAAAAATTAATAAAACTCACAGCTTCTCACATAACAGTTAATTTCATCATCCATTGTCAGTATAATCAGCAACGTGACGAAAGAAATCGTAATAGTAAATTCACTGAATCGCGAAGTAAAACACGCCCCTTTAAATCTCATATTAAACACTCGTTAAAAAATAGTGCTAGTCTATTATGTGCAAAATAGCAAGTTTGCTGATTTTCTACACTACACCAAGAAAAATTTGAGAACAAAGTCATCCCATTGAGAGCTATGACTAAATATTTATAGACGTGCTGCAAAGTTTGCGGTGTCTACCGCTCACTTCAACAACGATAATTACAATTCAACTTACTTATGAAATGATATTCCAGGTTCTTTCCTGTCTGGCCTATTTGTGCAACCGTACGCAACACAAGCTGGCATTTTTAAACACTTATACACAATACTAAATGAAATAATCACTGCATCTACCACAATGTGAACACCTTAATTGTTGGGAAGCGCCATATGGTCGCTGCCGGTGCTGCCACCATGCGGGAGCAGGGCTGCCAGATTGTATAATTGGATACAAAACTTGTATAATTTGGTTACCTCTTGTATCCTGTTTGTATAACAGATTGCCTTGTATAATTGGATACAAAAATGAGCACTTAAAAGTAAAGTACATTCCAGCACCTTTTTGAAAGTGTTTGCCCTTTGTTTCATTGAGTTGGCAACCCTTCCTGCATATCTATTTCCTTTTTGCTATTCAAAATTTATCAATGTATACATTGTTTACTTTTCGTGGACTTTTTTTGCTCTCAGCACTTTCACTCACTATGTAATCAATGGATGACGACCCCTTTGTATAATTGGGTTTCATTCTGTATAATTTCAAAGAGACAGCGGTATAATATAAGTTGGCTGTACTGGCAGCGCTGTGCGGGAGAGTTTAGTGCTTGCTTCACCGATTTAACGTCACTTCTCCTCCATATAATTCCTTCCTCCATGCTAAATACATGCTGCTCTTTATCATCATGGGCCTCGCCTAAAGAACTTTTATTAAATAAGTTGTCTTCCGTCGCGTGTTGAGGTAGTCCCGGGGTCGACGATTCAGATGACTTCTAAACTCTAAACAATTTTGAAGCCTTCTCAGCTTCGCATTGGTTTTATTTTCTTTTTATGTATTGTGCATCAGGCAGGTTTTCTTATAGGTAGCGACTTGTCTGTAAACGACACATTATGCTTTGTAAATATTTATGATACCAGCATTAATTGCAATCACCTAAGGTCCAACATGGCAGAAATGGATTAGTAGGTTGAATTTTGCCCCAGGCACATGCACCCACACGAGAACTCCAAGAGTAGAGACGAAAAGACAGGAAACAGATGCGGGAGGCGCGGCGCGGCACCGGAGAGAGTAATTATGGGACGAGTTGTCATTTTCTTGATTAGAGTAACTCGAGTTGACTCGAATTCTATGAGGACATATGACTAAGCATTAAGCTGAAACTCTTGCGTTTATAAACTCTTCTGGATGATTAGTATGTTAATATAATATGTGAACAGAAAACTGGGTTATTATAGAATTTCTTTTTCACTGTTTGCGCAGACGATCCCTCGCTGCATTTTCGGCGCCCCCCCATATGACGGCGCCCGGTGCGGTCGCACCGCTCGCACCGCCCTAGGGCCGCCCCTGCTCCCAATTGGGGATTAATCACAAATGTACTCATTTGCTTTTTCAATTTAGAAGTGCTATCATTTACACAGACGGAAAAAAAAATCCCAACACCAAGAAAAAATTATTGTAGAGTAATGAAATTTGGACAATGCATTTGTCAAGTTAACATGTTTAATTGATTAAATTTTCAAGATCACAGGTTAATTTAAGCTCAAGAAAATGCATTTCAAATGTGAAATACTGTTAAATTAATAGCCGGTGTAACCTCCAGAATTTTGAATGCAAGCCTGCAAACGTGAATGCATTGTGTCATACAGGTTTCGAATGTCACTTTGTGGTATGGAGTTCCATGCTTGTTGTACTTGTGCTGTCAATACTGGGACGGTCAGTGCTGGCTGTGGATGATGCTGGAGTTGTCGTCCAATGATATCCCATACGTGTTCAATTGGAGACAGATCTGGTGATCTCGCAGGCCAAGGTAACATGTCGACACTCTGTAGAGCACGTTGCGAGACAACAGCGGTATGAGGGCGAGCGTTATCCTGTTGAAAAACTCCCCCTTGAATGCTGTTCATGAATGGCAGCACTACAGGTTGAATTACCAGACTGACGTACAAATTTGCAGTCAGTGTGTTTGGTATAACCACAAGAGTGCTCCTGCTGTCATAGGAAATTGCTCCCCAGACCATGACTCCAGGTGTAGGTCCAGTGTGTCTAGGCCGCAGACAGTTTGGTTGCAGGCGTTCCCCTGGCCTCCTTCTGACCAACACTGGAGATCTGTTGTGTTTTCTGATGAAAGCAGGTTCTGCCTTGGTGCCAGTGATGGCCGAGTGTTGGTCAGAAGGAGGCCAGGGGAACGCCTGCAACCAAACTGTCTGCGGCCTAGACACACTGGACCTACACCTGGAGTCATGGTCTGGGGAGCAATTTCCTATGACAGCAGGAGCACTCTTGTGGTTATACCAAACACACTGACTGCAAATTTGTACGTCAGTCTGGTAATTCAACCTGTAGTGCTGCCATTCATGAACAGCATTCAAGGGGGAGTTTTTCAACAGGATAACGCTCGCCCTCATACCGCTGTTGTCTCGCAACGTGCTCTACAGAGTGTCGACATGTTACCTTGGCCTGCGAGATCACCAGATCTGTCTCCAATTGAACACGTATGGGATATCATTGGACGACAACTCCAGCATCATCCACAGCCAGCACTGACCGTCCCAGTATTGACAGCACAAGTACAACAAGCATGGAACTCCATACCACAAAGTGACATTCGAAACCTGTATGACACAATGCATTCACGTTTGCAGGCTTGCATTCAAAATTCTGGAGGTTACACCGGCTATTAATTTAACAGTATTTCACATTTGAAATGCATTTTCTTGAGCTTAAATTAACCTGTGATCTTGAAAATTTAATCAATTAAACATGTTAACTTGACAAATGCATTGTCCAAATTTCATTACTCTACAATAATTTTTTCTTGGTGTTGGGATTTTTTTTTCCGTCTGTGTAGCTAAGCAGTGCAACAAACATATGCGACCTTCCCTTGAAAAAATGATGACAAGAAGATAACACTTCATAATGTTACAGTATTTATTTCCCAATTGTTATTGTGGAAATTCGTTGATACTAGTATAATAAATTTCTTTTAGCCACAAATACTATAATGATCTTTTAACCTAAATTACGTCAATAACACTTAAAACAAATAATATAACTAGTTCCGGGCTTCCACATATTTTTACTTCTCGAAAAATATAATACAATATTCTAATTTGTACTAAAAATGTACAAAGGGTTCCTAACAAATCTTAAAAAATTATTTGAGTTTCTTTGTGAAAACAATTATTCAGGATGGTGGGTGTGAAATTTAAGTATCTCTTTATTGTTCACCATACTTTACTATTATGTAAAACTTCATGTGTTACATAGTGGCTTAGAGCGATTCATCAAGGTGCTAAGTTTTAATCTGATCAAACATATTGGTGGGCATACCTCATTGGATGTAAGTTGTCTGATTTCTGTTCAACTTGTTCAATGTTTGGCAAGGCATATTATTTCTAAATTTGTGCTAGCATCCTTTCAGCACTTGTTCAGATTATTAACATCACTCAATACAGTATTTAGGTGCCTCAATTTTGGTATGTAATGAAACAAGTTTTATTATTATTTTAGTTTTTAAATGTGTGTTTAAAATACCAGTGCCAGGACATGCTAGTGACAATGCACAATTGAAGAGTTATGGCCATATCGAAGTAAACAGCAATAATTGTATCATGGCATTTATGTTTGTATCAGCGTATTAACAGGGAAAGTGAAGAAATAATGCAAATAAAATGTTTAATTTGGTATTGGAAGGAAACTTCCCTTGAGTACAAGCAATTGCAGTTGACTGAAGGAAGAATGAGAAAGTTTGCAGCACACAAAAGGTTAACGGTACAGTGGTGGAAGAGGAGAAAAGTTTGAAGCGTAAGACATTATCAGTACATGTAAACTCTTTAACATGACGAAAATGCCTAGTGTGTTACTATTTCTTCAAAATTATTAAGTCTTTCTATCCTAAGTGGCTGTTATTTATTTAATAATGTTCCATAATTGGCAAAGTATTGAAACATGAAGTTTACCAGTTTTTTAAATTTATATCAACAATAAAGGCAATCTCTATGTGTATGATTATAAATTTTTCAGTTATTCAGAAACTGTTAAACTGTCCCCTTCCCACCTTCCTCTAATAATTAAAAATCTTACTGGAACAAATATCTGTAGAATGGGATTGGTTATGAGAAGATGCACGATAGCTGTTACCAATTTTATGTTTTTATTTTTAATAAGTCTTCATTAAACTAACTAAATATACTGGTGGTGTAGTCATTAATGGTGATAACTGTATTCCATTTAAAAAGGTTTGTATCTAAATGCTGTGCGACACCTGGCATCTACAGACCAGCATTCCCATTGTCCATAATGGTGGGTGACTGAAATGTCGTGGCACTACATGGAAATAACAGCAACATTTTGGCAAATTTTAATTGGTGAGAAATGAATTTGTAAGAATTTTCAAAAAAATAAAACTGACCCTAGTGGATTCACTATTTATGAATTGTGTAAGAATAATATACACCTGAAAGCTTACAGAGGGAATGTATATAAATCGGCTACATTGTTATTGCTAAACAAAGATTTAGAAACCAACTTTTAGACTGTTCGCCGGTTGAGAAGGTGTGTGATGTAATTTCAGTGACTACGTAATTGAGTAAAATTTACGAAGTACCTGGCAGTATGGGCACACATCAGTTTGACGTTGCACCCCCTGTCCTGGGGGCGCGCACTGTATCCTCTCCTGAGGCCAGCTGGGCCACAGCTGTTGTAACTGGATACTGACAGTAGCAAGAAGAACTAGTCTCACACATGCTCTATTGGGGATCTTGCAGGCCACGGGCGTACTTCAACATGACGCAAACAGACGTGCCGTGTGTGGATAAGCATTATCTTGTTGAAAAAGGGCCCCACGCACAAGAGAGTGGCCGTGCGTACCGTCAGAGTTCCGGCAACCACTACAAGTTGTGACCTGAGATGGTGGTTTCTCACACCATGACACTAGGAGATTCTAAAAATTGGCAGAGTGGGACTCGCTGACGATGGTCATTGCCGATCAGCACGCCATAGTGTTGGGAGCCATTGTGTACGACAGATCACGGTTGGTGGATGTAAGAGTCATTGTGAGCTTTAATATAATTCTAGATAAACATTAAAAATATTTGGTAGATTGGCGTGAATCTAGCTAACGCACAGTTGAGGGGTGCCCTCCTAGAGAGCCGCGGGGAGCCCTGCATAGGCTAGTGACCACTCACTTCGTCACCAGCCACTGGGGGAGCAACGTCAAGAAGCGTCCCACCTCAGGCAGTCTTAACTTCCAGCCAGCAGTAATGACTGACTTCCATACAGTATCAGCTATTCAGTTGTATTTTCTGCAGTATTTGTCTTTAAACAGTTCATCCACACATTGTGCAGCTACCAAACATGGTGGGTGAACAGTTAACGATGTGGGCTCGCATCCGGGAAGATGCAGGTTCTAATACCCGACCGGGCATCCAGATTTGGGTTTTCCATGGTTTCCCGAAATCATTCCAGGTGGATGCTTCCTTCAAAAATCCATGTCCGAATTCCTTCCTGTTTCTTGTCTCCAGTCCCATCCCACCTCTAATGACCTTGGATGTTGACGAGGCGTAAAGCAATAAGTTAAAAAAAAATCCTGCAGCTCATCCACATGTGTTAATTATTACGATAATTAGTAGTCCTACAATCACAGGAACATGACCATACCACAAGGTATCAGAACAATTGTGTATCCTCGTTGAATAATAACTTAGTCCACAACTTGAAGGTTGGTTTGATTCCCTCAGGACAGCCAGTTCCCATCCTCTAATACACACAATTTAACATGAATTCGGAACCACGGATCATCCTGGTGTAGCTCATATGATCAAACACAACACTTAAAATCGCTGTATCCACTGGGATTTGAACTAGGGACCGGACCTCGAACATTTCAAAGCATATGCCTCAACAGCTGAGCTTCCAGATGTCTCGCTTGCAGCAAAACTCGACAGGAGGCCACAAAGAAGAGTGCCAGCAGGTAAATTGGTGAGGTCAGTCCAAGTGGCCGCATTCCTACTTGTGGACTGCCTGAGTGACGCTGCGGGACCTCACGCGGTAGAATCGGAGACAATGCTCGTATCTCTATGAAATGTTGAGTTACTCCTGTAGATACCAAGATCCTCCCGAGGCCAGTATCCAGGACATCGAGGATCAGTTACAGCAGTTGTGGGCCAACTGACCTCAGGAGGGGATAAAATGCTTTACGATAACTTTCCCAACAGAATCGGTGCGTGCGTCCAGGCCAGAGAGGGTGGACCAGTGGCGGATCCAGGATTTTGGTTTGGTGGAAGGGGCATGGGTTGGGTTGGGTAAGGGTTAGGCTTTATAGTTATCCCGCCCTTAAAAGAGCAACATCAGTAGAGCTAAAAGAAAGTCTCCAAATCTCAAGAATTCTGTTGTTGGGGGTGGACATTAAATACTTTTGAGGGGGAGGGGCTTGAGCTCCCTCCCGGATCCGCCACTGGGGTGGACCATCATAAGGGAGCTCCGCCCCAGCTCGTTATTAATTTGAATCTTATTTATTAAGTACATTGGTGTTAGAGAGAGATAAACAATGATTAATAGCAAATGTGTACTTTTTTCATGTGAATGATTATTGTTTTGATGGATGAAAATTAGATAATGTGTGCCGAGCGTGGTGGGTGAGTGGTTAACGCTATGGCTTCGGAAGGAAGCCGGTTCGAATACCCGTCCGGGCATACAGCCAGGGCCGGCGCTAGGAATTTCGGGCCCTGGGTAAAGTGGGCGACTTTTTTTTTTTTTTTTTTAGCTCTACAAATAGGTGGATTCTTGGCTTCGAGGCCTGGGGCCCCTGCAGCCGGGATCGGGGCCCCCCAACAGCCGGTGGGCCCGGGTACATTTGACCCGCTTACCACCCCCTAACGCCGGTTCTGCATACAGCTTTGGATTTTCCATCGTTTCCCCAAATCACTCTAGGCGAATGCTGGGATGCTTCCTTCAAAGGGCCATGGCCGAATTCCTTCCCATTCCTTGTCCCCAATCCCGTCCTGAATCTAACTACGTAGATGAGGCGTAAAACCATAAGTAAAAAAAATGTGTAGTGTGATCAAAAGCAGTATGATGTTTGAAATGTAGTTAAAATGCTGTAATTATGAATATTGTGTGACCATACTGTTTTGAATATTTATAGGCTAAGAACTATACAGAATTGTTTGTACAGGTTCTTACCGTTTGAAGGGCTGGACGGCACTTCGTGTAGCGCCTGTTTAAGCTCGCGAGCGGTGGAGATCGCTTGGCACGATGCTGCCAGCACGCTCTCTCTGCGGTGTTGTTAATGTGTTTTACAGTCTTTGCAAGGAGCTAATGCTTTATCCATGTATGTGTTTATGAGGATTTCGGTGGAATAAAAACTGAAATAAAGCCCGTATCGACGGTGTTATAATTATCACTTTGCCGAATAAACCAGCTTGTGACCTAACTAAAAATCACCAAGTTATAACGGAGGTGTTTATTAGGGTTATACCGCCGAGGTTTTTGTAAATTTGACTCTGTTTTGCAATCGGATACCCTCTGAATCCGTGAAAAGTCGTTGTTTAAACTTGAAAATAATTAATGTTGAAATATAATAAATATATGGAAACTCCATGCAGGAGTCATGAAAACAGTTTGTTGTCGACCGCGGAGTGCGCCGAGACGCCGCACACTGGTTATGACCCAGGCCAGCCACCTCTCTCAAACTAAAAACACGCGCATGGTTTCCACGCGTAGACTCGGCCGACTCAAGAAAACGAATCAGAAATTGAGATTTTTTCCTTTTCATATCATTACACTTTAGTGTTCAAATGTGAAACATTTAATACTCAATTACTTCAAATAAATAATGAAAACTCAGCTTTTTATTTTTTGCTTGTCTTTTAATTATTTGCCGATTTCATATTATTTTAATAGTTCACTTTTTAGACTTTGGAATTTAATCTATACTTTGAACCATAATAGTGTCCGATTGGTTCCAAGGAATGTAGCTATCAAATTTTCTGCGACTAACATTCTCATATTTTTCATTTTACTATGGAAAAATGAATTAAATTGATTCGGAAGCACTGATGTCGGCGGTTTACATTCTCCTGTTCCGCCTTCGGTACAGTAACCACAGATGCAATAAATTCAGCAGTATCCATTGTTTTACACAGGACTGAGCTATAAGCGCCAAATCGACGGTCATCGTGCCCGAGTGTGTCTCAACGGCTTGTTTGTGTAAAAAGTTCCGTTGCCGGGGCAACTCTACTTAATGAGTCTCTCTGTAAAGGATAGGTTAGTTTAGGGACACTTTTTAGTACTCATTGAGGGGAAAACATGACTGGTTCGTCAGAGACGACCTTATGCGGAAAACCCCTACAGTTTTCTTACAGTCATATCAGTTCTATTCAGGCTGATATTTGATGCTTAGTGGTACTTTGTATGAGTCCCAGTGCCTTGGTTTTGTTGTGCCAAGGATATGGAGCCTTTCATCATTTTCTCTGTGTTGTTCTGGCGGCTTTTGGCTTAGAACCTAAGCTAAAAACTGAACACGCAACGATGATAAAAACTCATCAAAGGCCGCCGACCATTAATGTTGGGAAGAGTTGGCAGAGCAGAAGAAGCCCGGTAGGATTGTTTGGTGACAGCAACAGCAAGGAAAGTGGCTAAAGGTGGGTTTATGAAGAGTATTGCAGTGCAAGAGGACCACTGACTGATGCATCTTGAAATTTCTATGGCTATATCAAGAAACTGAGGTAAAGGGAGGGTGTAGAGACGCTTATAGATAAAGATTGAGAAGTAGTTACTGAGGATTTGAAAAAGGCAGAGATTTTAAGTAACTGGTTTAGTGAGCGCATTAGGGACAATGAATCAGAAACGGGAAGGTCTAATTCGGAGACCGAGCTTAACAATACAATTAGAAATGAAGATACTAAAAAATTTGAAATTCATCCTGAAGAAATCGTGAAGGAAATAAGCAAGATGAAAAAACATAAGGGGGCTGGTACAGATAATATTACCACAGATATCTTAAAGATAGCCGGATGTGACATTGTACCTTATCTTGAAATATTATTTAAATTGAGTCTGGATACTTGCTGCTTACCACAAGACAGGAAAAGTGCGATAGTAGTACCGGTAGGGGTGAAAAATAGAGTCGAAAATTACAGGACAATCAGTTTGACTTCGGCGGTAGGTAAATTAATGGAAAGATTGATATGCAACCACATCAGAAATGTATGTGAGGAACGTAAGTGGTTTTCAAGTAGGCAACATGGGTTCAGGCCAGAATATTCATGCGAATCTCAGTTGGTGCGATATATGCAAGATATTTCAGATGAAATGGACAAGGGAGGCCAAATTGATAGTGTAGCACTAGATCTTTCAAAGGCGTTTGACAGAGCAAGCCACAAAATGGTAGTAAATAAGGTAAAAACTATTGGAGTGGATGAGAAAGTGATTTGCTGGGTAGAAGAATTTTTAAGAGGTAGAAAACAGTAAGTTAGGGTAGGAAATGTAGTATCAAAAGAAGTGGAAGTAAAAATGGGTGTGCCACAGGGTAGCGTATTGCGACCATTGCTATTCATTATTCTAATGAATAATTGTGTTGATTGTTTACTATCTGAAATTAGATTGTTTGCAGATGACATAATGCTGTATAAAAGAATCAAAACTATAGAGGACTGTAAACAGTTGCAGGGTGATCTAGACAGGATATCTAGTTGGGTTGGTAAACATGGGATGAAGATAAATGCAAAGAAGAGTCAGCTTATTAGATACACAAATAAAAACAAAAGGTTAATTATGAATATAAGGCGGTGAAAAAATTGCTTGGTGAAGACTTGAAATGTAAATATCTTGGTATTACTTTTGATAACAAGCTTAACTGGGCAGGACGCATAGGACAGGTGGTAGGAAAAGGTTTTACAAAATTCTGCACTTGTTGAAGAGAGTGATGAGGGGATGTACGAGAGAAGTGAGGGAATTGGGTTACACAACTTTGGTCAGACCATTGCTCGAATATGGTAGTGTAGTATTGGACCCTCGTTTTACGTATCAAATGCAGGAGTTGGAGAGGGTGCAGAAAAAGGGCTGCAATATTTGTTTCTGGAAATTATCGCAGAATGCAATCAGTGACAGATATGATAAAGGAGCTGGAACGGGATTCATTGCAAGACAGGAGGAGGATGAGGAGGGTCATGGGAGTGTACAGGGCATATACTGGCGATGAGGCATGGAAAGATATTGCAGTAGGTATGAAAAGTAGTTCATGGAAGGGAAAAGATGACCATTACCACAAGCTGGCACTCGATATAAGGCAAGGATGTGGAAAGATTTTCTTTTTTAGGTAAGGGAGTCAGGGATTGGAATGAGTTACCAAGGGGAATGATGAATAACTTACCGAAAATGTTGAAAGAATTTAATAATAAAATTTGTAGATGGCAAATGTAGGTGGCTGCAGAATAGGGGGAAGATGGGTGTGTAGTGAAATTGCCACCGGAGCCTTTGCTCCATTGCAATTAAATAAATTAAATTTCAGTTTATTGCGCCTCGTTTAATTTCAGGTACCACAATTTTTTTGCTAAATCCACGAATCCAGCCGAGGTCCTTTGAACTACTGGGTCACAATACCAAGTCTGTGGATGTTTTGCAAGTTCCTCAACGAAATAGTGTTGCTACTAATTTAAATATATCTCACAACGAATCCATCACGAATTTAGCATTATCTGAAAAATCGAAGCACGTGAAGAACTTCAATTTTGTGATCGTTGAATCTAAGGTGTGCTCAAGGTTATTCTGTAACATTGTAATACGGTGCATATTCTTAAAAGTTGTGATTGTTGTACATGTTATTTGTGCAATGAGCATTGCAAGCGTATGTTCAGTGGTGAATCAAGGAATTTTCGTGACCGGGACAAAAACTGAAATTGCCGCCCCCCTTATTGCCACGACCGCCAGCCCGATTGTCGTCCCGACTTCTCCCCCTCCCCCCTCCTAGATCTGGCACTGCGAATTTTCTTCAGTTGCCACTATCCTAATGCTTTTAAACCAATATCTGAATAATTTCCAACTTCAATATTTTTTGTGAGTGTATTAAAAAAAAAAAAGAAGCAAGCTTGTGTTTGAAGCTCGATTAATGGCGGCGACTCTGCAGAATATTTATCCAGCTAGGGATAATCAAACAAAAAGTCCCTTTTTTTCAAATGTTTTAATTTTTATATTTTGTTTCCTGTAGAATTTTATTTTTACGTATGAGCGATGTGTACGTTCAGATAATTAAATGATAAGATGAAATTAATTCTTGCTACGCGCGGGGTTTAGAAAACGGGAATGGTAAGACCCCGCAACCGATTCGCTCGTGTTGCTCGCCCAATATTTAAACCTAGAAATTCAGAACTAATTTCACTGAACCTGCCTTTCCGTATTAATATTCGGCTCTAAACTTGGGGGCGTCCATTAATTACGCGGGGTGCTTTTTTCGGAAATCCGGATCCCCCGCTACCCCCCGTGGTGAGATCTGGTCGGACTTCCCTCCCCTCTCCCCCGTTAAGCTACATCCACACCAAAAGGAACACAGAGGAACATGCTGTTGATGTTGCTAGTTCCAGCAACTTGTTCCCTCATATTACCCAATGTTCCTCAATATTTCTCAATGTTTATGTCAACAGAAACACAAGTTCCTTGAAGTTGACTGTTTCCAGAAGTAGCGGTAAAGATGAAAGGAAACAAAGGAAAATTGGTAAACATTATCGTGTTTAAAACTGTTGTTAGTTTGGTGTGGACAGCTTGTTTCGTGTTGTTGTTACCTCAGTTGTTGAACTCCCACAAAAATGTTCGAGCGATTTAATAAATTTAATTGAATTATATGGAAATGCAGAGTGTTTGTAGAGTCCATGTGATTCAAGCTATACAAATCGGCAAAAGAAACACGATTCGTGGATGATAAGTAAAACAACTGGTGCAGACATAAGTGGCACATTTTTTCATAGAGAAAGAGAGAAAAAAATATTTGGAACTAAAATAATCTGGTGCTGCAGCAACTTTGGCTTACAAATATTTGGAATTTCTTGCGGATTGAAATAAAGTGCGTCATTGTTCAGAAAAAGGATTTAGTGATATACAAGTAAATTCAAACTAAGTTTTATTATTTCTATAGAAGTAGGTGTATCTCTGTTTAGTTTTTACTACACATTTTTAACATTACCATAATTTTAATATTATTTAAATAACAGGTTGCCACGGAACCATTCCTCCTGATACTCAAAATAGTTACCAAATTCCTGTGGAATAATGTTTGCTTCAGTGGACGAATTACGTCCCCGTTTCTGTAATGGGAATATTACCATACTGTGCCTGCGTTTACGTCTTTCCTCCAAATACCTGGTATTAATTCACCATTATCTTTGTCTTCACCATGTAAAGGGCGGCGTAGAATTTTCTTGATGGAAATTGTGTATACATATAGCTATAGTTACAATTTTTTCTACATTTTTAGGAGAGGGTAGTAATGGTTTTCTTAATACTCTGAATCGAGTTCACAGCATTCTCAGTACATTTTCTGGCCCTAGAAAACCTATAGTTATATATTTTTTTCAATGATCCTTTTTCTTGGTGTCCGGGATAAGGTTTCAACAGATTAGGAGATAATGGAAAAGCATCATCGCCCAAAAATATATAAGGCTTTGATTCCGTTCGACCAGGAAGAGGACAATCAGGTGGTAAATTAAGTTGATACTTCATCAGCATCTTCCTGAAACGTGTATTTGCAAATACACCTCCATCATCCATATCCATACACTAATACACAAAATGCAGAGGAATTTTCACCAGTGTATGCACACTATAGACCTCCCCCCCCCCCTCCTCTCGTCTTCACTGTCATATAAACGTTATCTTACTTCGTTCCCTCCTTCAATTGACATTTGTACAAGTAAAGAAATGGCACAATACGCTCAACATGCATCTACCAGTCCACATAATATTAATTACGAAGATATGGCAAATGATTTTTTGTACTGTTAAAACGAAATGTATTTCAGCATTTTTACAATTTTCATGTACCATTGGTATTTTTTAGAAGGAAATACAATTAAAATTACAAAATAATTCATGAATTAGAATCAGTTATTAACAGTTACGATTGATTTTACCTGTGATTCTTGGCTGTCCGGCTGGCGCAGCGTCATATTTCTTGTGGTCCCCTGGAAGAAGACCACAGAATGATGGTCGAAACGTCGGCTACAAGAAATATGACGCGGCACCCCCCGGACAACCAAGAATCAACTGACTTTGGCCTGGGAAGCCTACGATTACATTTGAATTTACCTGTATTTGATCATGGAGAACTGAAATAATAGCATCACAAACTTCTCGCGCAATTTTGGTTATAGATTGTTTCGAGATTCGAAATAAGTACAGCAAATATGTTTAGGAATCTCCAGTAGCTAGAAATATTAAAGTCAACAGCAAACGTTCCATTGGAGATATTGCGGCCCTGTGGTTTGTATTTTGTTTTCGAATAAACTGTTCAGGTTTAGAAAGTAACCATTCTAAATCAGTGCTGCTCATTCGAATAAAGTTTTTGATGTGTCCGTCCTCAATATGTCCTGATAACAGATCGTCTTTCTAAAAAAAAATAAAAAAAAATAAAATAAAAAAAAATCTATGAGGCGTTCAACTCCATGTTAATTTCTCCCCAAAAGATTTGATCTCGTCCAGCATTTGCGGTTTATTTTTTTCTTTTGATTCGAAATAATATAAATTGCAGCAGGTGCTGACGAAACTTCACTGTCGCACCACATCATCGTATACTAACTGAATTATAATTGTGACAGAGTGTTTTTATTTCGCACAGAAAAATAAATATTGTTGCTCTTGGTGTAGACGGGTAACAACTGTAAACAGTAACACAAGTAAACTGTTCCTAAATTAGGTTTTTTGGTGTGGACAGAATGTTTATGAAAGTTGCGATCTGTTTCTGTTTCTAGAAACAGACCGTAACTGTTTAGCAACAAGAATTTCCTCTGTGTTCCTCTGGTGTGGACGCGCCTTTACGGTGAAGTGAGATCTCGAGGGACGATTTCGTAGGTTTTCGAGACCCTCTCTTTTAGCTCTCCAGTTTTCAAGGGCTAACCTTTTGATTGGCGTATATTGTAGACCTGTTGCTCTACTTTTCTTCAACGAATTAAAAAGATGACGTGAGATTTCTGTCTACCTCCCCCACTTATTGAGACCCCCCTCCCCCTTCCCATGTCACCCCACGTAATTAATGGACGCCCGCTTACCATCCACTCCATGCAAAACATTATAATTTACACGAAATGTAATATTCAGGGGCGCCGGGGGCTCTGGCACCCACCAGAGGTAAATAGTGGGTGGGAAGCACCCATGAGCATAGACGTCAACTGTAATCAGTAATGGACTTCGAGCGACACCTGTGTTACCTAATGACGTAATGAAAGTTATCGATGCAGGGTCGCAAGTTGATACAGTTTTCTTGGATTTTCAGAAAGCTTTTGATTCTGTACCACACAACCGACTTTTAGCGAAGATTCGAGCTTACGGTATTTCGACTCAGATTTGCGAGTGGATACGTGATTTTCTAACTGGTCGATCACAGTTTGTCGTTGTTGACGGGGAAGCCTATTCTAAGATAAATGTTACTTCGGGCGTTCCTCAAGGAAGTGTAATAGGACCACTTCTTTCCTTAATATTTATAAAAGACCTAGGTGATAACGTCAAAAGCTGGTTGCCATTGTTTGCCGACGATGCAGTTATCTATAGGGAAATAAGGTGCTCCGACGATTGCTTAGAAATTCAGCGTGATTTGGATGCCATTTTCGATTGGTGCCGTAAATGCCAGCTTACACTTAATTGCAAAAAGTGCAAGGCAATGCGGATAAGTAACAAAAATAATCAGTTTGTTCACGAGTACAGAATAAACAATTCAGCTGTTGACACGGTTGATTCCGTGAAGTATCTGGGGGTGATAGTACAAAGCAACATGAAATGGGACAAGCACATAACTTCCGTCGTAGGCAAGGCGAATTCTAAATTGCGATTCATAGGTCGTATTTTGAGGAATTGTAATGCTCATACAAAGGAGATAGCGTATAAAACACTAGTGCGTCCGCATCTGGATTACTGTTGTGGAGTTTGGGATCCATATCGCAAGGTTCTGATTGACTCAGTGGAGAGGGTAGAGGAGAGCCGCTAGATTCGTGACTGGTTGCTACGGCCCTTATGAAAGCGTCACAGAATTGATACATAGATTGGGCTGGAATCGTTTGGAAGACAGAAGACGTAGCTTGCGTTCGAATTTATTGGAGAATATGCCAAAAAATTTAAATTTCGAGTGCAATGAAATACTTCTTTCGCCAACCTATTTAGGTCGTAATGACCGGAGGGATAAGATTAGGGAAATAAGATGCCGTACGGATGCTTTTATGTATTCCTTCTTTCCTCGCGCTATTCGGGATTGGAACGCACGGGTTTAGGATTGGTGCTTAGCACACTCTGCCGCCCACAATGTTTGTGACTTGCAGAGTATGGATGTAGATGTAGACCTACGTCACGTGTCGCCTGGCGAGGCCAGATCGCACTTGCTTACGATGTGAGTGTGCGCGTCATAACCAAGGAGAATATAAACACTATGTCAGGTCATGCCTTACACTATCTACTGTGTGGTTAGTGTAATAAGTTTGATTCGTAAAACAAAACGCACACAAGCAAATCGAGCAACTCGACCCCGCGCTACCCGCTACCGCGCGCAAATCCTAGCCCGCCATCTGTCGCTCTTCACCCGTCCGCGACGCAGCCAGCGCTAACGCAGCTGCGGCTCGCAGGCTGTCTCAGGTGTCTCACTCGATCTTAGTCGAGCTGGTAAACAAAACATGTGCTTTAAGAGCACGCTGTGATGATGTTATCGTGTTTCTTTCTAAAAATTATTAGTTTCGATAGATAAATTCGTCCTTGAAATCGTAACCAGAAGAACCCTCCACTAGTAGCTCTTCTGAGCTTAGCACAGCTCAGCAAATCCAACCACAAGATATTATTTCTGCAAATTCAATTGAACAGAAGTAAAGGCACAATTTTCAAAGTGGCAGACAATTATTTCGTGGCTGCTAAAAGGATGAAGATATAGATAAGGGGTTTACAAACCTATAAAGAAACCATGTCTAGTGGCGTTTCTGCGCCAAAAACATCATCAAGACGAGATGAGTACATTAAGGCACCCACTCAAGATGGTTTTTCATCATGAAATAAAGCTTTAAAAAGCATGAAAAGCCTGAAGTTCACTGTTATTGCGTATTGCATAAAGCCAAATTAGAACGCGGCGTCAATGTACACTGAATGCTATCAAAAAGTAAACTATATGATTTGAATTCAAATCGTTGTTTAGTGACCAGGAACCTAGCCGTAAGATACCACGAGGACGAATATTTAAATTGTATTCGATGTTGAAGCTGTGATCACAGAATATTTTCTACTTAAACACGTGACGACAAATATGGGCGGTTGTCATACGATGTCACTAACGAAGTGTGTGCAATTTTGAGTGACGGAATACTGCATAAAATAATAAAATCAGTGCAAACTGCGGTCTGCTATTCAGTTATGGTTGGTAAAACTAGCGATATTTCCAGTAATGATTAAGTCACACTCTTCTTTCGTTACGTGGACGCAAAGTGTAATATAAACGAAACTTTTATCGGCCCCAGTGAAATGATATCAACAATATCCGACAAAATTTGTTTGAAATTTTGAATGACTACAGTACTAACAAGATTCGACATAAATATCAAGATGTTTAGGGGTCTTTATACAGATGGTGCTTCTGATGTTGAAGCGCATACTGACCTTCAATTGTGGATTAAAGTTATCGAAGCAAGGGCAATTCATGTGCATTCCACCGCTCACTCGTTAAACCTGGTTGTTCAAGAGACCATTGATGATTTTTGAGCGTGTTGTTTTCGTGCGTGGATAATCGAAACACCAGGCTTGTTTTGAATCACTACAGCCTCAGCTGGCGATGACCTCTCTTTGAGACCTTTTCGACCAACAAGATAGTGTTGTCGTATATCTTCCTTAAAAACTATACAAAACAATTATAGTGTGCTGCTATGTTTTTTGAACAACACAAAAAGTCAGGAAGATAATACCTGCGTGAAAGCAAAATGATTTTTAAAAGTCTTCAGTCTTTTGAATCTCTTTTTACTATCATTTCCGATATAAATTCTCGTTCGTTTCGAAGCTTTAAACGCAAATTTACATAAGATTTCTTTCCATCTGCAAAAATCTGTAGATAATACTCTCAAGCACGTCGTATCATCCCAACGAACTGGCGAAAAATTTCAAAATGTAACATACCTTAGAATTTCGTAATTTTGCAAAACGAAATTGGTTTACAGAATTAGTTGTAGCTTTAAAGTCATTTTTGACTTTTGTAGATAATTCAGGAGATAATGCAAATGAGATAGCTAATGTAGGCAGGAATCTAAGTTTAAATAGTAAATTCAAGTTATAAATCTATCTAAACAGCTATGGGAGAAATTAACCTGAAATCTGGATATGAAATATTTGGTTCTGATATAATTTCACCAAAATCATTATTTTTCCGACATTTTAAAATATATTCGGAATAATTAACAGTCAAAAGACAATAAATCCTGTAGCTAGAGAATCCTACTATAAAGTTTGAGTACATTAAAAGTAAAATGCTGGTATAAAAATTTATCATGTAATTTTACACATTAAAATTCGGAAAGTCAGATATTAAGAAATAACTTGTAGAAAGAAAGTAATGTCATTTGTGCTGAAACAACATAATAAAATTTTGGAAAGCTTAGTGTAGTCTAAAGACTTTTAATATATATATATATATTATGGTAAAGGCACATGCTTAAAGAAAAGTTAATCATTTCAGTCATTTACCTAAATTATAGGAAAGGAATTGTATTTAAAATAAAGCTTAATTAAATACAAAGGATTCAAATAAGTTTTATTTGAATTCGCGAAGTTATTGGATTGAGATAGAAGAAAATAAATTTTGGCCCCAACGAAACTTGGTTAAAATGGCAAGATTGGTTGAGACGGCCAGAAAACATTCGCCTGGAGTAGTATACAAGAAAAATTAATAATAATTCGAAGAAAGCAGTTAGAATTTATTCAGGAATTATTTTTGGATTCATAGATTTGTTTAAAGCTACTTTCAGATTGATAACTTTAAGAATTTAGAGAATATTTTACCCTTTTGAAAATAGTAAACAAGCCTTGTTTGATGTCAGATGAAAGAGAATTTTATTAGGAATATAATAAAAGTTATTTAGAGTTCATAACTACAAAATGGTAAAAGTAATTAAGAGGTTTAGGGAATAATAGCTATAAAATGATTTTGTACGGCTAAACTATTAAACCTACAAAATTTTTCATAAAGATTAAAATCAACGCGTGTTAGAAGATCTAGCTACTATCAAAATTTCTGACCGATAGGAATACTTTTAGTCATCAAGGTCAAGAAATCTGATTAAAATCTCAAGCTTGGGAACTGATATCTGATCAGTTAATCGACCATTCCCATAGAAAAACCGGAAGTCTGACGTTACCACGGATCTTTATATATAAAGATGAATGTATGTTTGTTTGTTTGTTTGTTTGTTCTTCATACAAATCCACAGTTTTCATCCGATCTCGATGAAACTTTGAACACTTATCCTTTAAAACAAGGAGAAAAATACTGTCTACATTTGGTTGAAAAATTATCTGTATAAATAACACATGTTGTCTCATAACTTTGAAATACGGCGATAGACAGACACGTTGGATATGCACGTCTCCGTACCGTGTTTCCGTGTAGTGGACTGGCAGCTCAGTGGTTAAAGCGCTTGCTTATGAACGTTGTGGTCTCCGGTTCAAATCTCCGTGGAGGCTAAGGATTTAAAAAAATTGTTTTTCATCGTAAGAGTCAGGCCTGGGCCGTAGGTTATTCGGATTGAATGTTAAACTGTAGATATTAGAAAGTTAGGGGTGCAATGCGAGGCAAATCGTAGGTAGTCTTGCAATGTTGTAGGTGTACACTTTTTTTACGTTATAATGATCCCTCAGGTGTTGGCAGTCAGTGTGTGAGTGTGAACCACAGTAATATTATTATAAATACGGAAGTAAGTCTCTGTCTTTTTGTTACGTTTTGACAACTAAATGGCTATATCGTTGTGATGGAATTTTATAAGGAAATCTGTATGAAGGACACTGGATATTTTTTCCAGTATGATTAACAGTTGTAGTCACGAAATTTTGAGACCTTATCGAATGGTGACAGAAATATGTTGGAAATTGATTCTCTGCAAGAGACAGGTTCGACAGTACAATGATATAGTGATAGCTTTCCTGTCATATTATTCCGACTCGATATTGTTTGGGACCAATCCTTCGTTACCAACAACTTTCTATATTTAATTTTGGCAAAAAAATTCTTAATCCACGTGTTCGAAGTCGCGGGTACGAGCTAGTATTTCTATAAATACCAGTCCAGATTTTTCCTCCCCCCAGTCTTCAAGATCCAGTTAAAGCACTACTACGCATTTCTGTGGTGCAAATTAGACGCGTAGTGGGGCAGATGCTGATCGCAGGCAAGCATGTGTAACTTTGAGGCGAGCGTGTGGCGAAAATAGAACACCTCATGTAGCTATAAAATCAGCTAGGGGTCGTGAGGTTGGTCTGTCTCAAATGTGTTAGTCGAATTTGGAATTTTGCCTTTGGAAACACTGTCTGATACCAATTTTAGTTTTGTGACTTTGCTGACTATCTACCACAATAGACTTGTAACTTTTATTATCTTCTACCTTTCTTACTTTGGGTATTTATCACGCTAAGTGGCGACCTCATTTAAGTAGCAAAACACAAACTGAAGTAATCCTAGGCACGATCAGGGTTAAAGCTGAGACTGAAGGTTTGCACTTACCCCAATGCAGATTTATGTCTTACAAAAACGATTGGAAATCGACTGTTGACTCAGTTGTTATATTGGATGATCAACAAGTCAACATTAATAACTCCAATAAAAATGAGGATATAGACATATAGATGATTCATCAAGTGAACCGCATTAATTTTCCTCGCGCGCTGACTGACAAATATATATATATATCTTGTAGTTTTAGATAAATTCGTTGGCCGTATCGACCAGCACTTTACTAAAAATGCAATGACACATTTGAGAAAGGTGGAACTATTTCTTACTGATTAAAATGATTCAAGCAGCAGTTACGTGAAAGAGTTCCACGAAGGTCTCATTGATGTATATTGTTTGGTTCTTCATCGTGCTACTAGCAATTGCATGAACAAAAAATGTCAGACTGAACAATGTAAAAAACGGTAATATATACATAATTTGGTATTGAGAATATACCCAAGATATGATGCCTGAAATCATTAAATTGTTAAAAATAGTTTCAACTATTCCAGTATCGGCATGTACCGCAGGATGATCATTTTCAGCATTATAGAGAAGAAAACTTATTAGAGGAGTACTATGACTCAGCAAAGATTGAATGCTCGTATGGTAGTGCACGTAGACCGAGAAATAGCGGATGATGTGGACCTGCAAAATTTTTCTGATACATTTATAAATACAGCTGTAGTTTGACAAAATAAGTTTGCATTGAAAAACAATGATATTTTATAAATTAAAAATGTAACTTCTTAAAAAGGTTTATTAATGTTGATTTGTTGATCATACAATTCTTAGTAGAACTGTGTACATGAACTATATGCTAATACATATATCCAGCTAATAAAAATTATGCTACACACTGTTAACATAATGATTTCATTATTATTATTATTATGATAGGTATCCGTTCCTTATTGTTCAATATAGTATTTTCTACGCATCTTTTTTTTCGATCTCCTCTGTATATTAATAACTAGCTTCATTCACGTAGTGATCCTTGCGGACACAAATCATATGCAAAAATAAATCCTGATTTCTAATAGGATGACACAAATTGTTGGATATCTGTCTATTACTATTATACAGTTGAAAATCTATAACTTTGTAACTCAATCACGTTAAAAAGACCGAACCCATTTTAACGAAATTTAGTGTATTTTTTGGCGTAGAACAGAATTTATAAAATGCAAAATCTTTCTTGTCTACTCTGCCTGTCTGTTCCCTTATTACCTGAAATCTACTGGATGGATTTAGATGCGATTTTCACTATTAATATTATTTGGTGCCTGCGACTTCGTTCATGTTTGTCAAGGATTTGAAGTTTTTATTTAATTTGCATGAAACCCTAAATGTTTTATGGATAAAAGTAGCGTACATTATTTCATGCAAAATCAGCAACCTGCCAGTGATAGTCTCGTCGATACTAGTTCACACTCTTTGCCGGTTCAAAGAAGAAGAAAAAAAGTGACATCAATTTGGCATGAGCACCCACGAGGTTTTCTAAAACTCGGCGCCCCTGGTAATATTAACGAAAAACAATATTCAAAACAAGATATCAATGAATATCGTTCTATTTTTATGCCGTCTGTACGCATTAACCAAACTGTGTGCTTATAAAGAAATACAAAGCGGTTTCGAGGTCAAGACCCGACTCTCTTCCACAATACTACGGAAAACGTTGCAGCACTCTCAACATTTTGCAATATAAACGAAAATCTATTAGCTTGTGGACCATATACATAATTATAAAAATTACTCACCTATGACTAAGATTATTTCTTAAACTAAGGAATTTTGACCTAAATTGCTTTACGGCAAGGGCGGATCCAGGATTTCGGTTTGGGAGGGGCTTGAGCGATTTTTTTTTTTGGGGGGGGGGGAGGGTTTGAGTGGACTTTGTTTTGGGGGGAGGGAGCTTGAGTCAGGCAAGGGTAGTAGTCTTTATAGTCTCCTCAGATTGCTGTCCCCTTAAAATATCAGGAGAGCAAAAAAAAAAAAAAAACTCCAAAATAACGATGTCGGGGGAGGCTTTAACCCCCTAGCCCCCCCCCCCCCCCCGATCAGTCCTTGCTTTACGGAAATCGGTTTTGAGTGTTTCTCAATTTATAGTTCCTTATAATTGATGGTCAAAACGAGAATGATTTCAGAAACAACTAGTTTCAAATATGAAACCTCTTAGTATTAAACAGTGATCCAACATTGTCTCTCACGAAAAGAAAACCCAGATATTGTTCACATTCTAGGTACTCCTGCATTTGTCAACTTGTTAGTAGAAGTAGTGGTTTAAGGGAAGCATGACAAAAGCAGACTTAAGAGTGATTTTTTATTTATACGATTTTTTTATTTTTTGTCCTTTACGCAGCTGTCACCAGTTATTGCTTGTCTCTCTTTGAATCTTTTAGGTGACTGCTTTAGTAATAAACGCGTAGCTGTACCTGCATGAGATATTTTGAGTAGTATTTGCTGCTGTTAGTGATCTCATTATCAAAAAACTGCATGCGAAATACAACCTCAAATTGAATATACAATTTCATTATCTATAGCCTACAGTAGGCGGGCAGCTATACGCCAGTAAAGATTGTAATACCATAATTTGCTGGATTTCTTTGTGCTGTATGTAGCTTTAGGTATGGTATTTAATTGCTCCAATTTTCACAGCGTTTGGTTAATAGTGCAGAATTAAAATGGGTTATTTTCGTCAAATATTATAAGTATTACCTATCATTTGTGTAGAAACTCCACAATTTGCATACAACAGCGCAACGTGGAAACTTCTTAAAAACAAGTGAAGAGGCGCGTTTTACTAAAATAATGTTTAACTGTCGTTTCCAATAAACAATGTTAAAAATTTTCTCGATTCCGAGTACCTGACAGTCCCGTTGTCATGTGTGAGAATATGGAACGTGTTAGTAGTCAATGTAAAACGCCAAACCAATTAAAAATAATGACCATCGTGAGCCCATCGTTTGCTGTATGTTTCTATATTCTACACCTGAAGAAACGCCGTGCCATGGGGACAAACCGACTGAAGTGTTTGGTGAATAAATTCGCGTAGTTGTGGGAGCCAGGGAGATAAGTGATAAGTACAAAAACACTAAAAGAATTGAAAAACAAAATTCGTAAAGGGTAAAAGTAGATAGGTGAGGAAATTACACTTACGGAATTTAAGATGCAATAATAATAATAAATAAACAAAAATGGGAAAATGTGTATCTAGAGAAATTACCGTCTGAACATACGCTCTATCGCAACTGAATCACATTAATTAATCAATAATGGGGAACTGAGAGTGCCATATTTCGGCGAGCCTCTCAATTTACAGTTCTGTAGGATTCTGTCTGGGAATTGGGGTGATTGCGTCAGTAGTTTTTCAAAATTGCACATCACAACTTCGTTATACGTGAAAATTTAAAGAAATAGAAGTCACGTGAAATAGGCATACGGTAAATGTGGGTTATTTGTGTCATTCAAATATTACATAGATCTGCATGAGAATTATTTAACTAATATAATTAGAAAAAATAGGGACAAAGTTGTTTAGGAATTAGACAGGACGGTGGCTTCTACCTAATTAGTTTAGACGATTTTAATTTCTTATTGGAGAAAGGATATGAAGAAAAATTTGAATGAGTGAACGGATGAACGAAAAGTTACTACAAACATTTATACACTAGACCGGCAAAAACAAATATCAAACGTTACAATCTAAAAATGTTCTAAAAAGTGACAGAAAGTTAAAAATAAATTACTTAGGATGCAAAAAAAAAAAAAAAAAATTAAAAAAAAATTCTGATCATAGTCGGATGTAGGGGGTTTCAGTAATGCTTATTAATTAATAAGGATAAAAGCAGATACCTGCAGAATACATCCTGCGGAATCGCCTGCAAAATCAAGGAGACTGGATTAAGGATGCAAATACGAAATAAACAAGCTTTGGAAACTGATTTGTAGAAAGGAGTTTTTGTAGGGATTGTTCGAGAAGTGAAGGATGCAGCGTTGATTAATTTGGCATTATGCGGTACGTTGATGTGGCCGTTAGCGTTGAGGGGTGGAGGTGTGGACTGTCGCCTCCAGTCGACGCACGGGGGCGGCGCAAGCAGCACGCAAGGCGCTACAAGGTCCGCGCACAACATAACGTGTGAGAAGTCGCCATCACTTCACAAATTATGCACGCTCAAAGTTCACAAAACTGTTTTTTCACGAATCCTATTGGTCGGACAACAATTATAATTACTACGGAAATTGTTAGTCGAAAAATTCTCTACAAATAAGGGCATACACAAATTTTACCTGTAAGCAAAATCAAAATTTCGGAGTAAGGCGCATACTCCACTATATATGTTAAGTCAACTAAAGTATTTTTTCATACTCTATTAAATTCATATTAAGTACAAATCAGGTATGTATATGTACATTATATTATTTATATATGCATAAATAATGTGTTTGCAGTATAATAGTGTTTCACTAAAGACAATAGCGAAGCCATTCTTTTAACGCGCAGGTTTGTTCATAATAAACTCAGCATGAAATGTACTTTCTCATCTCTTTGTGTAAATGCAAATGATATTAAATGAATTTTGATTCTACTTTATCCTTGCGTATAAAATGCGATTAAGCATTAAAATTTAACAGCGATATCGGTGGTTTTAAGTAGGAAAAAAAATAACCGGTTTATTTGTAATAATTGATTATTAGTCAATTTTCGCATGAAGCATAATACAAAACAGTGGCAGGGTCAGAATAAAATAGCGCGGAGCCCTTTATATAATATTCTAGGTGAGAATATGATCATCTGCAACTTTTTGACTAAACTTATCCTCAAAAAAAGTGTGAAAAGTGTCATACTCCGTGCGAAGATGAGGGTCAGCTTTGTTATTTATTTATTGTCATCACAAATGAAAGCTTGATGGGGAATTGTTTCCTTGACATTTTCAAGGGTGATGTTGGATCGGATGGTAACCCGGTGTACGATAGCGGTTTTAGTCGAGTCCTCTAAATGAGTGACAACCAACATTGGTAAGGTAAAGTTCTTGTTTTGCGTCGAGATGTCAGATTAACATAATACCTAGTCGTATATTTTTTTAAACCAGTTTATGCGGTGCGACCGTAAAGCTTTAGGCAGGGCCCGCGCTAGGATTCTTGGGCCCCGAGTAAGCGTTCTTAGCAGTGACATAATCAGTAGGGTCCGTCGGGCCCCGCTTACATCCCCCCCCTCCCCCCACTTAGCGCCGGCCCTGGATTTAGTAAACTGAGAAACAATTGAGTTTGTTGAATTCGCAGAATCTGGCGTGGATAAACTGTGATGATGCTTGGCAACTAATTAGAAATGACTGAATCATTAGTGGTCACAAGTGGTGTTATGCGTCATGGTGCTGACAATGTTTTGACGAAAAAAGGCTGTTTGGGCGCTATGTGCAGCGATTTTGTTTTAAACCCTTTTTTAACTATCCTGTGTCAGAGAGAATTTTTTAAAAAGTTAAATGTATTAAAATAATAATGAGCCAAGTCTACACTTTCCAGTGTCCAGGGCCCGCTCTAGGGGGGGGGGGGGCAAACCGGGCATTTGCCCGGGGCGCTAAAATTTAGGGGCGCCATTTCGGCTGTAAGTGTGGGGAAAATATTAATAATATTAATGGGTTAAATTCCCAATTAATAAAAAAAAAATCCACATACCGATTTTTTTTCGTTCGTTAAAAACTTACAGTTCTTAGCTATTTGGGTGCGCCCCTAAAGACTTCGAAGAGTCGGGGCGCGGACCTCAAAGGGGCGCGCCGTTGCCCCGCCGCCTCTTTGTGAATTCCGCCCTAGGAGCAACTTCAAAATGCGCCGCGTCCGCGCCACGTCTCAGCCCGAAGTCCGCGCCACGTCTCTTCTATGTGAATTGGGCCTTAGCACGCGAGCTTATTATTGCTAATTACAAAAGTGGTTTCATTACACAACAGCATTAGTCTTACTATTACGTTATTAGTGATAAGTGGAACTTCATAAAATTTACTTCAGGATTTCATAATTTCTAAAGGTAAGTACTTCTATGATTAAACTGTTATTTAGTTGGATATACGACATAGGCGCACAACGACAAAAGAACACAACAGAAGCCCAGTAGGTGGGGGCTGTTACACCTGCCCTCGGCTACCTGCACTGATTCCGATGTTATACTGCCCACAAGTTACTAGACGCGGTGAAAAGGAGGGTTTTTCGCAATTGCAGCTAGGCTCTAATACATGGAATCGATAGTGCTTGACGGGAGATGCTGAGTATTTATTTTATTGAATCGATGAACCAAATCAATATGGATCTTAATTATTGGAGATCGAAGGGGAATAATTTGCATAATAATTTCTTCTCGTAATCCGAGCCTCACAGATTTGTTGTAAAAATTAGACACAGGCATTGTAAGTGTTTTGGTTGGGTTAAATTACATACGCTATCTTTGATCGCTTGTGAAAATACTGTAGTTTAGTGGGTGTGGGACAGTACTTACAATCATTAATAAATAAATAATATTACCAGCTGCTGATTACCGATTAGTAACTTCACATACCATTAGCATATTTAATTTCCAATGCTAACTGCTAATATATAATAATCCATGATGTTTATTATATATACGAATGCGGTTTACAGATACTCTAATTGCTGCATTTGTAAATCGTCTCAACAACTATTCATTAACTATTTTAGTGAATGTGAATAACTTTGTCAGTTGGTTTAATAAGTGTATTGCGCGATAATCACTCCACAACATCATTTTTTTGTTTGTGAACTTAGAACCTATTCTGTTTAAGCCTATAGAAATTGCCATTCTGTATACACGGTTTCTGTATTTGCAGCAAATTTACGGATAGTATCCTCCGTGAATAAGCTTTGACTGTGTAGTAACACTAGACTTTCTTTATGTTCACAGGGTATGGAAAATATTTGGTGTTGTGCATAAAATTTTTTATATCGACTGAAAATAATTTATCTTAGTTATGGTTTTAGCTTATTAAGAGCAAGGATAAATATTTAATTTTTATATTATTTTATAGTGTACATTGTTTGAGTTACGTGCATGACTCTTTCAAAATGTCTGACGGTCAAAGAAAACTATCTGGTAACCAGTAAAAAAAAAAGAAGGTTGGGAAAGGAAGCGTAAAGGCAGAATCAATCTGGCGCGTTAAAAAAATATACTGTATTCAGGGTTTACCAAAACAAATCTTAGAATCCAATATCAGGTCGGGATACAAAAGAACTATAGAATCACCGAGCGGGGCGGTGTAACGGTTAGCGTTCTCGCCTCGCTTTCGGGAGGACGGCGGTTCGAATCCCCGTCCGGGCATCCAGATTTGGGTTTTCCATGGTTTCCCCAAATCACTCCAGGCAAATGCCGGGATGCTTCCTTCAAAAAGGCCATGGCCGAATTCCTTCCCATTCCTTGCCCCCATCCTTTCCCGTCTCTAAGGACTCGATGTTAAAAAGAGACGTAAAGCAGTTAAAAAAAAAAAAAAAACTATGGAATCGTCAGAGAATAATAGCAGACAAATAAACGAAGTTTGTAAACCAACTGGATTTGACGCCAACGTGAGACTCACAGAAGGCGTTCTAAAACTTTGTGGCCAAGAATTTTATGAGACGCCGTAAAATTCCTTCCAATGACACAGATCGACGTTTTAGTGCAAAATATCATGCACGAATTTTCAGCAACGGAGAGCAAATATTGCGAGATTAGCTACTGCGTTTACTGTTTCTGTTGCAAAATTTTCAGTTGTTTAGTTAGTTCTCTCTCAAAGGAGGTTTTTAAAATTGGAAGCACCTCGACGAATCTTTAAAAGAGCATGAAATTTCGAAAAATCATATTCAGGCAAAAAAGATTAAATTGTTGTGAAACTGTAGATGCTGCCACTCAAAGAGTTATTAATGCCGAAATAAATCATTGGAATGAGGTGCTTTTAAGAATCGTTGTAATTACCAAAATGCTTTTTAAAAGTTGACTGGTTTTTCAAGGTACAAGCGACAAGTTGTTTGAGCATAATACCGGTAATTTCTTCAAAATAGTTGAGTTACTGTCTGAATACGATTCCATTATGGAAGAGCACGTTCGTTGAGTGCCCTAAAAGGTAGAGACTAAAGCTCAATATCTTGGGATAAATATACAAACCGGGATAGTAGATCTGCTGCATCAAAGTGTAAAGTCTCATGTTATTAATGAAATAAAAAAATTCAAATATTTTTCCATAATTTGAAACTGTACTCCTGACTTTAGTAAGATACAGCAAATTACTTTTGTAATCAGATAGATTTCAACCAATAAATTTTATCCTGATGTTGAAATTAAAATTAATGAAAGCTTTTAAGGCTTCTTAGCAGTCGAAAGATCCACAGGAAAACTAATGTCTGATATTATAGTTGGAGAACTTAATGACTTGTGTTTAGATTTGCAGGATATCAGAGGACAGGGACTGACAACGAGTCCAATATGAGGGGCAATAAAGCAGGAGTGCAATTTAGAATTAAACAATATAATTCGGGAGCATTCAATGTTCCGTGTAGTAGCCATTCTCTCAGTCTTGTTATTAATGGCAAAAGCATCCTTGGAAGCCGCTAATTTCTTCAACATGGTAAAAAAATATATATATTTTTTTGGCATCTACTTTTCGATGGGCAATATTTTTAAAGCATGTTCAGGGTTCATGGAGTGACACTAGATGGGAGAATAGGATAGAGAGTATAGAGGCATTAAAACCTTTAAAATTTCATTTGCGAAATGTATACGACGCCTTGCTAAGCATTTACGAAAACCCAGAAATTGATAATTTAATGATTTAGCCATTTTGGCAATTGAGTATGAAATTGCTGATGAAGTAAATTTTAAGATGTAATAAAAAATTCGCAACCTGAAAGTAAGAAAGTTTTTTTGTGATTTTAGCGTATTTGATGTAATCTCGTTTTATTTTCAAAATAATGGCATTTAGATTGTTTGTGTGGTAATATCCATCTGTAATAGCATTTAAAAACGTAAAACTATGGTTAATTTGTGGCTATGTACAGATATTTCATAATTAATTTCTCTATTTTGAGCCGCTAGATCAAAATTCAATAAGTTTATGTATGAATATATGATTTTATTAAAATTAAATATTTTATTCGATTAAAAATTAATTTTTTTAAATATATAATTCTACATAATCTTAAGGGGCGGCAATTTGTCTATTTGTCCGGGGCGGCAAAACCGCTAGAGCGGGCCCTGCAGTGTCTATCCACACAACTTTCTGAAAAAGAAATTAATAGAATTTTAAAAAATCCTCATGACTTGTCCATTATACATGCCATGTTTAAGTATACCTATGTCTTTCTCTCCACCACCTTTTTTCAATGTTACGGGTTGGCTGCCTGCATGAGTTTCCTACACAGTTCCCAATCTACAATGTTCTCTTTTTCCAGTCCTATGTACATGACGTCCTTCTTAACTACATCCTTCTGGATTATGCTTGGTATCACATTGGATCTCTTTCCTCCCACAGGCATTCCCCTCACTTTCTTGGTTTGCTCTTCCTCACCTCTTCCCATGATGTGACCATACCACATTAATCTGATGATTTCAGTAATACTAGACAATCCAGCTATTTTTCTTATCTCTTCATTTAGAATCTGTCCCTCAGAGAAGTTCCTTAGCATACTCATTGCTATCCTCTCCAAGAGCTTCTGTTTTACAGTAAACCTATGTAAACATCTTAAATGTTTTGCTTTATCAAATTGACTAATACACAAAAGCCAAGATTTCCATCGCACGTCATTCTGGTTAGAGAAGTCTTAGAATAAATCATGAATCTTATGCCTTTCATGTCAGTAAATTATGACAGGCATAATGATTAAGTCACTATAATTTTTTTATTCTAAACAAACAATCTATAACACTTAGAGAAACCATTCTGTTTCAGAAAGTGAACAAATTCTGTAAAGTGTAGACTTGGCTCAAACCAAGATCCCATAACTTTTTATAGAGCTGTTTTTTTATTTTGCCGCTCAGCGTAGTAGAGCAAGATAAATACCTTGCAAGTCCGTTTAAAGTAACACGTTGAATATAGTGTTCTTGCAGTTTATTTCCTCGTAGATGTTTAACTTAGTACAGTTGTTATAAAAAATCACTCATAACTTATCATTATTTAACCTGATACATGTTCCTGGGTTACTATAACAGCAATATCTTTGGGCAGAGAGTATCAGAAAACATCTGCACCGAATGAAAATATGATATGAGGATGTGCCGGAGAAGTAGAGGGCCCACCAGCTAGTCTTCCTTACTACTGTAAATAAAAATCAATCATTAAAAACTTTCTTAAAAAAGTGTTATTTGTTGGGGTTTTTTCTTTGAAATTTTCTGACTTTATCCAAACAACCAATGTTTAAAGCAAAAAATTGTGTCAACGAGGGGAGAGGTTGGCCTAAAAATACTTACCTTGGCCCAAGAATCCCAGTGCCCTGCAGAGAAATAAGAAAGGTGGGTTACAAAACTTTGGTCAGAGCATTGCTTGAATTTGGTAATGTAGTATGGGACACACATTTTGGGTATCAAAAAGAAAAAGGACATGGATAGGGTGCAAAGAAGGGCTGCTAGATTTGTTTTTGGAAATTATCACTGAACATAATCAGTAAGTGATATGATAAAGGAGCTGGAATAACATTCTTTGAAAGACAAGAGAAGGATGAAGACATTCATAGGAGTGTACACGGCATGTAAAGATATTGGTGGAAGAATTAGGAGAAGAGAAAAGATGACCATGACCACAAGCAGGCTGCCAATTTCGGGCATAAGGCAGCAGGAAAATTCTCTTTCGTAGGTAAGGGGATCAGGGATTGGGATAAATTACCAAGAGAAACAAGGAATAATTTACTACAATCGCTGAAAGATTTTGAAGTTGAAATTAGTAGAGGGCAAAGGTAGATGATAAACACGGAAAAATGGGTGTCTATTGGAATTAAATGAAATAAATAAAAGGCAAATAATAATTAATATGTTAATTTAAATGCAATATATAATTTTCTTTCAGTATTTTGGCATTTCATTTGTGCAGGGATATTTCACTAAATAGAACTACTATTAAATAACACACATAACCTCGCATCCATAGTAACAGCCCTGGCTCTTCTTGGAACATGGCCATGGTTACAGGATGGTGAAGGTTACCAACTTCAGTATTAAATTCCTCCCGCATCTACTTTTACAATTTACAAATTTTAAATTCCTTCAGCATTTTTGGTAAATTATTCATCACTTCATTTGGTAATTTGTTCCAATCCCTGACACCCCTACCAACAAAAGAAAATTTTTCCACTCCCTTATGCATAAAATCAAGCACCAGCTTGTGGACATGGTCACCTTTCCCCTTCCATGTACCATTCCTAATTTTTGGCCAATATGCCTCCATGCCCCATCACCAACCAGCACTCTCTTCACCTTCCTCCTTTCCTCCAATGACTCCCAATCCAGCTCCTTTACTGACTGAGTCCTGTGATAATTTCCACAAAACAGTCATGCCCTCCAACTCCTGTATTTGATAACCAAAATGTAGGTCCCAAACTACACCACCATATCCAGCCAATAGTCTGATCAGAGTTTTGTAATCCAGTTCATTAATTTCTCTCATCACCCTATCCAGTAAATGAAGGATTTTGTAAACTTTTCTTACAATCTGCCCAATCTGAATTTGCCCATTTGAGTTTAATATCAGACATAATGCCAAGCTATTTACACTTCATTCCTTCAACAATCAACTCTATAATACTAACAATCTTTAGTTTTTTTATCTGTTTCCTAATAAGCTGACTCTTCTAGGCATTTCTTTTCATTCCATGCTGACCAAACCAATTTAATGTTCTATCCAGATCACCCTGCACCTGTTCACAGTCTTCTCATGTTTTTATCCTATTGTGTACCATTATTTCATCTGCAAACAACCTATATTCTAACTGTTAACCATCAAAACAATAATTAATTAGAATAATGAACAGCAACGGTCCCAGTACACTACCCAGCAGCACTTCCATATTTACTTCCACCTCTTTTGATAATGTATTTCCTACTCCTTCTGGCTTTTAAGAATTCCTCTACCCAGCATGTACCTTTTTGATCTAGTCCAATAGTTTTCATTTTATGGCTTTCTCTGTCAAATACCTTGAAAAGATCTAGTGCTACACTATCAGCTTTGCATCTCTTGACCAATTCATCTGAAATATCTTGCATATAGCCCACCATTGGAGATTCACATGAATATCCCTGCCTAAAGCCATTTTGTCAATCTGAAAACCAGTTTTTTTTCCTCACAGTCAATTCTGATATAGTTGAAAATCAATCTCTCCATCATTTTGCCTATCACTGATACAAAAAAAATCAACCTGTAATTTTCAACCCTATTGGTCTTCCCCCCCCCCTTTTTTATGAACCAGTGACTACTATCAATTTTTTACAATCCTCTGGTAATCAGAAAGACTCCAGACTCACTTTAAATAAAATTTCAAGGCAATAAACATCTGTCGTAATATTATATACACCTGCCCCTTTGCATTTTTTAGCTTTCTGAATTCCTTCATAATTTCCTGAGATTCTACTTCAACTTTTTTACAGTGATGATTTTTCAGATACCAAAATTATGAATTGAGTAAGGATTAATTTACTACATGATAATATCAGATCGTTATCAAACAAAGTGGATGGTTTGCTAGTGCACATAAATGAATTAAATACTATCAATAGAACTGATGTTTTATGCTTGTTAGAACATCATACAAGAGACACTTATAGATAATGATGGATAAGAAGTTACTGAGGATTTTAAAAAGGCAGAGATTTTAAGTAACTGGTTTAGTGAAAGCATTTTTTTGTAGAGCCCAATAAATTAGAAATACATGGAACAATCCCAATGGAAAATGGTTTGTCAGACCATAATGCTCAAATAATTACTTTGGATGTTGTAGGAAATGAAAATAACAAAAAGAAGGGATTTGTCAGAGTCAGGCCATTAAAGAACAATTCAATAAAAACATTAAATGATGAACTTCTCAATGAGGACTGGAGCACTGTTTATAAATTAAAAGGGGTAAATAATAAATTCAATTACTTTCACCAAAGGTTTTTGGAAATTTACGAAAGGTGTCTCCATACAAAACTAGCTCCAATTGGTCAAAAGCGAGTAAATAAAAATTGGGTTACAGTTGGTATTAGAACATCTTGCAGACATAAAAGGGAATTATATGTAAAAGTTAGGAATACTGATAATAGGCTTCTCAAACAACATTACAAAACATACTGTAGAATTTTAACCAAAGTAATAAAAGAATCTAAACGTTTGGCCATAAATGATGAGATTAGTAGTTCAGATAATAAGATAAAAAGTGTTTGGAACATTATTAAAAGGGAAACAACTGTATCATCCCCTGAACACAAACCTATTTCTATAAGCGTTAATGATAAACTTGTAAATGACCCCTCTTATGTAGGATGTGCTTTCAATAACTACTTCTTAACAGTTGCTGAAAAAATAAAAGGAAAATATAATGGGAATATGGATGCTATAGCAATACTTAAATCCTTGTCACCAAAAACAGCACCTATGTCTCTATTTCCCACCAGTCAAAATGAAATTGAAAAAATTATTAAATCCCTCAAAAATAAAAAGTCATTTGGTTATGATGAGTTTTCAACCCATGTAGTGAAACAATGTAACACCAGCATTAGTAGAGTTATTAGTCATATTTGTAATAGTTCTTTTGAAGAAGGTATCTTCCCTGATTCACTCAAGAAGTCAATAATCAAACTGCTTTATTAAATTGAGAATTACAGACCCATTTCACTTCTACCAGCATTTTCAAAAATCTTTGAAAAAGCAATGTACAGAAGGGTGTATGCACATCTACAAAAGAATGACCTACTCAGTAAAGTACAGTTTGGTTTTAGACAAGGCGTTTCAACAGATTCAGCAATTTTTGCTTTTGTAAACAACATACTGGAATCAATGCATAAAAAATTAAATTCCCTAGGTATATTCTGTGATCTTGCTAAAGCTTTTGACTGTGTTGATCATGAGATTCTACTAGGTAAATTAGACCACTATGGAGCTAGTGGTAAGCCAGGACTTTGGTTTAAATCTTACCTGGAAAATAGAAAGCAATGTGTATCACTGAAAGAAGCTAATACAGGAAATGTTATAAACTCAGAATGGGGTATAGTTAAATGTGGTATGCTTCAGGGCTCAATTCTTGGCCCTCTGCTGTTCTTAATCTGTATAAATGATCTCCCACATATACTAGGTGATAATGAGTACGTGGTGCTCTTTGCAGATGATACCAGCATATCGTTGAAAGACCCATCAGCACAAAACCCCGAAAACACAGCAAATGATACTATAAAGAAAATTAACAGGTGGTTTAGTGCCAACAAACTAATACTTAATGTAGAAAAGACACAGTTACTTCAGTTTGTTACAAAACATAAAACAAAGGACAACTGTAATGTGATATCAGAAGGAAAAGCAATCAATGAAAGTAATTTCACAAAATTCCTGGGTGTATGTATAGATAACAAATTGAACTGGAAACAGCATATTCAACAACTTCTTAAAAAACTGAATTCTGCAACATTTTCACTTAGGGTAATATCTAGAATAGCTAATATAGAAACCAGAAAGTTAGTATATTTTGCATATTTTCATTCCCTGCTCACTTATGGAATCTCATTCTGGGGAAACTCGTCACAAGCACAGAGGGTATTTAAATTGCAAAAACGTGCTATAAGAACTATTTTTGGAGCAAGCCCACAGACGTCGTGCAGAAATCTATTTAAAAACCTGGGTGTTCTAACAATGCCAGCACAATATGTATACTCTGTACTATCATTTGTAGTGGAAAATCCTGAACACTTCAATCTTAATGCTGACATACATAGCCATAAAATTAGGAATAAATATAATATTCACAAGGATTACAAATCATTGTCAATTGTACAGAAAGGGTTAACATTTACTGGAGCTTCCTTATTCAATGTCTTACCAACAGAAATTAAATGTTATCTACAAAAACCCAACTACTTTAAGTCCAAACTGAAAGAGTTTCTGCTTCAGAACCCATTTTACTCTGTGAAAGAATTTTCTTCTTGGAATTTGGTAACTAAGAATGACTGATAAAATAGTATATATGGTGTATGGAAGGGAAAGGTGACAAAGTTGTCCACAATTACTAAAATGATATATGGTTTTTCTTTCTGTTGAAACTTTTGACAATTGAAGTAATTACACTGTTTACAAAATTTCACTCATATATAGTAACGAACATGGGATAGCATGCACTCAAAAACTACTGTAAAAAATTATGATACTAACAGGTTTTAAGTAATTGACTGCTTATGAGTTGTGGTAACTGGTTGGTAAGAAAATAACTGGTTGTTAGATGCTGGTAACAAGTTTATACACTGTTCCACATAATAAGTATTAACTAACTCGGGATTGTATTTGTAGATTACAGGAAATATTGGTTATACTAATGGGTCATAACTAACTTCTTGTCAATATATAATATTATCAATTATATAGTAATATTGACATTACTAATAAGTGAATGTACTGTTCCACATCCCCGAGATTATTCTCACATGGGATCAAAGTGAACATATCTATCTATCTATTTATCTATTAGGGACAATGAATCAGAAACGGGAGAGTCTAATTCAGAGAATGAACTTAACAACACAATTAGAAGTGAAGATAGTAAAAAATTTGAAATTCATCCTGAGGAAATAAGAAAGCTGAAAAATAATAAAGGGGTTCTTGTAGATAATATTACTACAGATATCTTAAAGATAGCCGGATGTGACATTGTACCTTATCTTGAAATATTATTTAAACTGAGTGTCGATACTTGCTGCTTACTACAAGACTCGAAAAGTGCAATAGTAGTACCGATACATAAAGGAAGGGTTAGAAATAGAGTTGAGAATTACAGACCAATCAGTTTCACATCAGTGGTAGGTAAATTAAAGGAAAGATTGATATGCAACCACATCAGAAATATATGTGAGGAACGTAAGTGGTTTTCAAGCAGGCAACATGGGTTCAGGCAAGGATATTCATACAAATCTCAGTTGGTGGGATATATGCAAGATATTTCAGATGAAATGGACAAGGGAGGCCAAATTGATAGTGTAGCACTAGATCTGTCATAGGCGTTTGACAGAGTGAGCCATAAAATGGTAGTAAAAACTATTGGAGTGGATTAGAAAGTGATTGGCTGGGTAGAAGAATTTTTATACGGTAGAAAACAGAGAGTTAGGTTGGGAAATGTAGTATCAAAAGAAGTGGAAGTAAAAGTAGGAGTGTCGCAGGGTAGTGTATTATGACCATTGCTATTCATTATTCTAATGAATAATTGTGTTGATTGTTTACTATCTGAAATTAGATTGTTTGCAGATGACATAATGCTGTATAAAAGAATCAAAACTATAGAGGACTGTAAACAGTTGCAGGGTGATCTGGACAGGATATCTAGTTGGGTTGGTAAACATGGGATGAAGATAAATGCAAAGAAGAGTCAGCTTATTAGATACACAAATAAAAACAAAAGGTTAATTATGAATATAAGGCGGTGAAAAAATTGCTTGGTGAAGACTTGAAATGTAAATATCTTGGCATTACATTTGATAACAAGCTTAACTGGGTAGGACACATTGGAAAGATGGTAGGAAAAGGTTTCAAAATTCTGCACTTGTGGAGAGAGTGATGAGGGGATGTACGAGAGAAGTGAGGGAGTTGGGTTACACAACTTTGGTCAGACCATTGCTCGAATATGGTGGTGTAGTATGGGACCCTCGTTTTACATATCAAATACAGGAGTTGGAAAGGGTACAAAAAAGGGCTGCTAGATTTGTTTCTGGAAATTATCGCAGAATGCAATCAGTGACGGATATGATGAATGAGCTGAAACGGGATTCATTGCAAGATAGGATTAGGATGAGGAGGGTCATGAGGGTGTACAGGGCATATACTGGTGATGAGGCATGGAAAGATATCGCAATAGGTATGAAAAGTAGTGCATGGCAGGGAAAAGATGACCATGACCACAAGCTGGCACTCGATATAAGGCACAAGGGTGTGGGAAGATTCTCTGTTAAAGGTAAGGGTGTCAGGGATTGGAATGCTTTACCAAGAGAAAAGATGAATAATTTACTGAGAACGTTGAAAGAATTTAAAGTTAAAATTTGTAGAGGGCAAATGTAGGTGACTGCAGGATAGGGGGAAGATGGGGGTGTAGGGAAATTGCCACCGGAGCCTGTGCTCCATTGTGATTAAATTAAATTAAATTAAATAGCTATTTTCAGAATAACTAACTTTTATTTAGCTTCTTATTACTGTGGAACAAACTTTGAGAAAGGAGGAGTTGTCATTTATATTAAAAAAAGTTTATAGTTTTGATGATATAAATATTAGCAAGTATTGTCTTCAACAACATTTTTGAACCCTGTGCTACATGGCTAAGTTTCAATAGTGATTTCAATATGGATTTCTAGCACATTAAATTTGCTGTGCCCCACAGAATTAAGTAATATACTATCTTATGAAGTAGGATAGCAAAATTAACCGTCACTTACAGGGGCGTAGCTATCGGAAGGCTAGGCGGTGCTGTACACCGAGGTCCACAAGCTCAGGGAGCCCCCAAGTGCAGCTCAGGGAGGGCCCTTAAAGCTCAAAAGCTCAGGGAGCACCTGTCAGCAAACCTCACAAGACTTGGTAGAGCTAAAAAAAAAAAAATCTCGCCCATCTGCCCTGACGGCCCAAAATATATTTTTGCACCAAGGCCCTTGTTAACCTAGCTATGCCACTGGTCACTTACCTTAGATGATGGTTGCGTGGTGTGAATACATGAAAAAAAGACAAGAACTCTAATAGCATTTCGGGTCTTAACCCTTTGTCAACAAGAGAACATTATGGAGGGTGGGTGCTGTAGGAGACCATCACACAGAGTGAGTGTTAATCAGGAACATGGTGGGGGTAAATTCAAACAGAGGACAGGGAGAGGGGGATAGTGAATAGGAGCTAGTACTTGAGTAATGCAAAAATTTTCAAAAAGAGCAGAATAATACCGTTAAATCTTCACAATCTGCTCTTTTTGCAATATTTTGCATTGCTTGGGTATTCGTACTAGCCCCAAATTCACCATCCCCCTCTCCTTGTCCTCTGTTTGAATTTACTACCACCATGTTCCTGACTAACAGTCATTTGGTGAGACGGTCTCCTACAACACCCAACATCCATAATGTTCTCCTGTTGACAAATGGCCAAGACCCAAAATATTCAATATTATTCATGTTCTTGTCTTTTTTATGTGTTCCTGCGATGCAACCTCATCTATCCTATTTCATAACTCCTTTTTGCTACTCAGTACCTACTTCCTAGTTACCATACTAAGTTATCTTAGATTTTTAGATTTTAGATAGATATGTTCACTTTGATCCCATGTGAGAATAATCTCGGGGATGTGGAACAGTACATACACTTATTTAGTATATTATTACTTCAGGCTATCTTCCCAGAAAGGCATAAGCCTGCAGTAGTTAAACCACTCTACAGAAAACAGGATAAGGCTGTTGTACCATATTATCATCCCATTTCATGACTAACAGGCTACTCCAGTTTTGGAAGGAGCAATATTCTAACTAAATAACAATTTGGTTTTTCCGAAGGGTCAGTCTACAAAACAAGCTATATTTGCAATTACTGATAATATTTTAGAAGGATAAATGATAAATTAATGATTGGAGGAATTTTCTGTGATTGGTCTAAGCCAATTAACAGTGGTGATCATAAACTTCTCATACAAAAAGGAAAGTATTATGGTAAAGATGAGATTGTTAATAAATGACTTAGATCTTACTTTCTAAGTAGAAAATAGAAAGTGCCACTGAAACATTTTAGGGCTGTGTTATATAGTCTATGGTTTTCTTTGTGGGGAGTTAATCAGACATGGAGTACCTCAGGGATCTATATTGGGGCCACTATTGTTTCTAACATATATAAATGATTTATCCTGTGTTACATCCAAAAACTCAAGTTTGACCAGTTTGCAGACGACTTGATCTTAGTGATTAAAAATACTTCGGATTTATCTACAGTACATATTTCAAATTATGTCTTTGTCCTTATTAATAAATGGTTTACAGTTAATTGGTTATCTTTAAACTTAGATAAATCTTAATATATGCTGTTCAGTACATCTTACAATTTAACACCAGACATAGACATAAAATTTCCAGACCAGTCCATTCAAGAGAACAAGTTTATTTTGCTTATTTCATTCCTTAATATTCTGCGGCAATTCCACTCATAGACTCAAAGTGCTGAGAGCCCAAAAGTGAGTAATAAGAATTATTTGAGGCATTAGCAATTGAATTTCATGTAGAGAGCTGTTCAAGAAGTTAGGGATTTTAACATTGGTGGCTGAGTATATATACACATTAATGTCCTTTGTAGTCACAAATTATACTTTGTTTGAAACAAATACACTCCTGGAAATTGAAATAAGAACACCGTGAATTCATTGTCCCAGGAATGGGAAACTTTATATACACATTCCTGGGGTCAGATACAACACATGATCACACAGACAGAACCATAGGCACATAGACACAGGCAACAGAGCATGCACAATGTCGGCACTAGTACCGCGTATATCCTCCTTTCGCAGCAATTCTCCCATGGAGACGATCGTAGAGGTGCTGAATGTAGTCCTGTGGAACGGCATGCCAAGCCATTTCCACCTGGCGCCTCAGCTGGACCAGCGTTCGTGCTGGACGTGCAGACCGCGTGAGACGACGTTTCATCCAGTCCCAAACATGCTCAATGGGGGACAGATCCAGAGATCTCGCTGGCCAGAGTAGTTGACTTACACCTTCTAGAGCACATTGGGTGGCATGGGATACATGTGGACGTGCATTGTCTGTTGGAACAGCATGTTCCCTTGCCAGTCTAGGAATGGTAGAACAATGGGTTCGATGACGGTTTGAATGTACCGTGCACTGTTCAGTGTCCCCTCGACGACCACCAGAGGTGTACGGCCAGTGTAGGAGATCGCTCCCCACACCATGTTGCCGGGTGTTGGCCCTGTGTGCCTCGGTCGTATGCAGTCCTGATTGTGGCGCTCACCTACACGGCGCCAAACACGCATACGACCATCATTGGCACCAAGGCAGAAGCGACTCTCATCACTGAAGATGACATGTCTCCATTCGTCCCTCCATACATGCCTGTCGCGACACCACTGGAGGCGGGCTGCATGATGTTGGGGCGTGAGCGGAAGACGACCTAACGGTGCGCGGGACCATAGCCCAGCTTCATGGAGACGGTTGCGAATGGTCCTCTCTGATACCCCAGGAGCAACAGTGTCCCTAATTTGCCGGGAAGTGGCAGTGCGGTCCCCTACGGCACTGCGTAGGATGCGACGGTCTTGGCGTGCGTCCATGCGTCGCTGCTGTCCGGACCCAGGTCGACGGGCACGTGCACCTTCCACCAACCACTGGCGACAACATCAATGTACTATGGAGACCTTGCGCCCCACATGTTGAGTAATTCGGCGGTACATCCACCCGGCCTCCCGCATGCCCACTATACGCCCTCGCTCAAAGTCCGTCAACTGCACATACAGTTCACGTACACGCTGTTGCGGCATGCTACCAGTGTTAAAGACTGAGATGGAGCTCCATATGCCACGGCAAACTGGCTGACACTGACTGCGGCGGTGCCCAACCGCTGCGCAGCTAGCGCCCTTCGACGGCCAACACTGCTGTTCCTGGTGTGTCCGCTGTGCCGTGCGTTTGATCATTGCTTGTACAGCTTTCTCGTAGTGTCCGGAGCAAGTATGGTGGGTCTTACACACCGGCGTCAATGTGTTCTTATTTCAATTTCCAGGAGTGTAGTAAAATACAGAATTGTGTCACTAGAAGTAATAATGATCTTCTCAAGCATTACAAGTCGTTGTCATACGTTCAAAAAGGGGTCCAATATTCAGGGATACATATCATCAATAAGCTCCCAATCAACCTTAAATGTCTAGCAGATGATAAAATTAAACTCAGGAAAAAATTAAAAGAATTTTTAATTGATTACTCCTTCTACTCTGTCAAAGAATTTATTTCTAAATTATTTACAAAATAAGTACCAGTGGTTTATACAAATATAGTTAATGTAATTAATGTTCCATGTATGTTGTGACTGTATATCATCTGGAGTATTTACCTATTTTGTTATGCAATTGTTTATTTATAAATTGTTAACTTTCCACATCCCACTGAGCCACTCACTTATATTGCGATCTATGGAAAATAAATGTAATGTATTGCATTGTAGTTTCCGCATTTATACTTACAGGGAGACTCTCCTCTGATTTATTCCCTCCCATTACAGGATGATAGTCCCTAGTGGTCTCATTAAACCAGTCACTCAATATCTCTGCAATTTTAAAATCGTCACTGACTTCATCTCCATTCTTATCTACAATAGTTTAAATACCTTCCCATCCCCTCAGTTTCCTAATATAGCCATAGAAATTTCTAGGTGCATGGTTCAGTGTTCCCCCTGCACCAATAATATTCTTCATAAACCCATCCTTTGCTTCTCTCTTTATTCTTTTTAGTTGCTTGTTTAGTTGTTTTAAGTATTCCCTATCGCCTTCCTGTCTCGTAAATCTGTTGTGTTCACATTTCACTAGCCTCTTTAACCTTCTCACCTCCCTATTCTAGTATGCAGGTTCTGTACTTCTCTTTATTTTCTGCTTTGGAATAAACATTTCTTCACCATTTTTTACTTTCTTCTTAAACTCTTCCCACTTCTCCTCAACAGTACTTGTGTTTTCCTTCGTTTTGCTAAACATCTCCCTAAAATTCTAGTCTGATTCTTTTTATAATTACATCTCTTTCTCCCTTCTATTTTGACCACTGGTTTACTGAATCCCCTAATATCCACCAGTACTGCATGGTCATCATTTATTCCTTCAGTTACCTCACACCCCACAAGATTATCGTCAGGCTTTATCAGAAACCTACCGAACGTGATTGGTCCCCTAGTGTTCTACTCTACCACTTGTGAAAAACCTCCTTCCCTTTCTAAGGTATTTGCAAATCTCTGTTCCATTGTGTTATGGATCTTATTTCCTCCCACTTGACACCTCGTACATTAAAATCCCGACCAATAATGACCATTCTACACTCGCCTCTAAACTGTAAATATAACTTTAGTTTCTTTCCAAGAACCTCATCTTTCATTCTTCCACCGTGGTAAGCAGCTAACTCACTGATTATTTTTATCGCCACAAAAATCTAGCTCTAGTAAATTATGGTTATGATCTATGAACACTAGATAATGATCGTAATCTTTTCTAACCAGTATGAATACCCCTCCACCAATTGCTCCTCATTGTCTGCAGTACGTCTTGTAACCTCCTTGTGTAATACTCCTTCTTTTGACCAAGATTTTACCCCCATTATCACTTATGATTCATGTATCTCTGTTAAATTTGAAAATGCTATTACTTTGTTCATTACACTTCTACAGTTAAATAATAGCACTCTTATTTTTGGCTTTGTGGTATTTTCTGCATTAACCTTTGACTTTCCAGTTCTACTATTATCCAGTATTAGTTTAACAGCTTTATCTATTTCTTTAGCAATTGTGTTTTTTCCCATAGCACATCCACAATCAATATCCCTTTGATTACTTATTTTTATCCCTTCACCAGTAGCCTCTAACCTAAAAAAGGCCACAGTCCTGACCCCATCACAACTGGAAGTAGGTGTTAAGGACCACTATTTGGGCTGCAGGATAACCTTAGCGGTCTGTGGGCGTTAGCATAGGCAGGGCCGGCGCTACGATTCTCGGGCCCCGGGTAAGCGATCTTAGGCCCTCTTCCCCCCCTCCCCCCCCGAGAATATTTTTACTTTACACTTTGATTTTTTGGATAACTCTGAAAATTTTAATACAAAAATGTTTAAAATTATTGGTGTAGATTTTAAAATTTGTGTTTGATTTCTATTTATTTAAGCACCCAGGCCGGCGGGCCCCCCTTGGTGGCCCGGGCCCCGGGTACTTTTGCCCCGCTTAACCCCCCCCCCAAACGCCGGCCCTGAGCATAGGCACTTAATTACAATGACAAGTCGGACTTCAATGCACGTATATCCAGCTCTTCTTTTCGTCTAGTACGCTGGAACTACGGGCTTTGATTTCCAATGCAGTGTTAGTGGCAAGACAGCTACTTTATTCTTCTGAATAGATACAGTATTTACTAGCTGCCAGAGGCAAAGATCCGTACACTCATAATATGATGGTAGTCCAAGACTTACATTAGAGTTGGCGATCCTAGCGAGGGCGAGGCTTCGTCGATGATTCGTCAGTGGCGGCTAGTTACACATCATTACGGCGTAGCTCGAACTGATCGAACTGAACCCCGAGGCCTACTTCACCTCCGTTCATATACTTCCAAATTCATAAACTTGTCCTCCTTACGCGGCCATCGTCCTCGCCTACGCAATCCCCTACGTAATGCCGCTATCGTCATTCTCGTATCCTCCATATGCTCCTCAAGGGAGCACGTCGGCTTACCTTAGGCAATGAGGCCACAGCTTTGCTGACACACCAAGTCAGCACTCTCACTGTTTGCGTTTTGCTTGCACAACATGGCTCAGCTGTGCGCCGATTACAGCTCGCTATTCCACACGTATTCTGCTCCTTTTAATTATTAAATTCATTATTAAAACTGGCTGTAACATAGGCTCTCTTGCGGCTGTAGCTAACAACTCAGAAGGTACTCCCCCTGCTATTTAGGTCTAGGCCGTTTCTAGTGAAATCTCACCTACCAACGGTGTTTGCAGGCACAGCCCCTAAAACAGATATAATGCCTCTTCCAAGCAGTATCTCTATTTCCAAGTTTACATGCCTCATAGCACGGTTCAACTGTGGCCAATCGAGGTGACTTAGAATCTGCACGAGTTCCACCCTGGTATGCTGCACCACTATCACCACCTTCCTCAGGTCACTCTCGAATTTCTATCAATATTATTCCCCACCCCTCCCACTATCAATAAAATTCTACTGCTAACCCCACACATAATTTGTATTACTCACTTTTGGGCTGTGAACATGTCCCAGAATACACTACTCTATTGTCCTTAGTGAAATGCCTACAAAGTGAACTTGAATCCTCTATCACTTGACTTAATGTTGCACTGGGGTTGAAAAAACTTGTGACCTGGTAACCTATATGTAACTGATCCTGCAGAAGAGGACCTATACCTCTCCCATGGCTACTACCTAGCAACAAAACCTTTTTCTTCCTAATTTTCCTTCTACACCCATATTTCTACAGGCCTCCCCATTTCTCCCCACACTTTCTGGAGTGTTTGGTTTATTCATCCTGTTAAACCATATTTCCCCTATGACCTGTTATGAGTTCCAAACCCTTCCTCTAATCCCCCTCACTAAACACAGAGAAAACATTATTTCAGTAACCTTATTTGAAACCGGTATTAATGCTATAAAAGCTAACGTTTCTTGTAAATCCATGATTGATTACAGTATAAAACATTTTTTTTAATTTTGCTGGCATGTCTGAGTTAATTATATGTGCTGACATCGAACGTGCGTTTCTTTCTCTCTCTCTGCATAGACCATAGAAATTTACCACACTGTGTTACATTTACAACGACAAGAGGTCGTTAGTTCCCGCAGGGATAGCTGCCGACCCTGTTAATCTGTCAGTCTTCGCACATCGGCCCATAACGTAAATCATATAAGATTATCGATATCAGTTCGCGAACTGTGCAAAGATTTTCCGAGAGGTTCCGATAAAAAGGAGTCCTCTCGCAGCTGGGTGGGCGTAACATATAACGCTTCAGATTATGAATCCACATTTGCACCCGTAAATTCCAAGATTGGCATTGGCTTGCGTTTATTTTTAATTTTTTTTTCCTCGTCGTTTCGGGAGGATGTCATAAACATCGGCAATTACAGTAAAAAGATCGCCATAAGTGGCGGCGCATGCTACTAATTATGTTAGAAACGGCTAAAAAGTTGGAAATCGTTTTAGAGAGAGAAAAAAAAAAATAACAAATTAACTTTCGTTTTCCCAATATGCTGGTCATTTAGAAGAGAAAATAAGCCTTCTATTCTGTTTCTTAATTTTTGGATTAGGCCTCGTTTATATCTACATCATTAGAGATGCAGGAGGGATAGGGGGGAGGAACGGTCAGGAATTTAGCCATGGCCTTTTTTTTTTAACCATCTCCGTATTTTTCTATTGTGATTTCGGGCAACTCAACTTTCTAAAACCGAAGCAAGAACGGCTCTACCAGTTATCGGAACCACAACTCGCTAATTCGAAACATTAGCCAGTGGAACGGCAGGCTCGTTTCGCGTTTTTTTTTTTTATTTATTTTTTCTTACGGCTTTACGCCTCGTCGACGTCGAGGTCATTGGAGGTGGGAAAGGAATTCGGCCATGGCATTTTTAAGGAACCATCCCGGCGTTCAACTGGAGTGATTTGGGGAAACAATGGAAAACCCAAATGTGAATTGCTAGGCGGGGATTCGAACCGGCGTCCTCCCGAATGCGAGGCCAGAGCGTTAACCGCTCACCCACCACGCTTGGTTATCGGTTCGGATTCTGCTACATCAACCATTAATCAACAATATAAATGCAAACATTAAATTACTCTTACATATTTCTAATATCGAAAACTATCATTACATTATCGCAATACATTTTGAGGTGAACAGATAATTAAGAATTTTGTGATAATATTGAGTTTAATTTGAAATGTTCGCTTTAGTGCCAATATCGCGTCATTCCATTTTTTCCTGATCCATTTGTGGAAAGACTGAATATCTATGTCCTAATCAACGCCAGGCTTTAAATATTGAGTGCAATTTATCATATACCATACTCAACATTTTTTTTATACAAAAATAAATAAATTTGTGGAGAACTGGCATTGGTTTGTCCATACGACACACATACTGAACAGTAGTGTTAATGCGCTCTGGAAGGACACGGCTTCTAATCCCTGTCCAGAGTTTGATTTTCCATGAATTTCTAAAAATTACCCCTGGCGACAGCTGGGATGCTTCCGTAGAAAGGCCGATTTCCTTCCCGTTTATTGCCCCCAAAGCTGATCAGGCTTGATATGAGTTGTTATTAACTACACGGACTTATTGAACATCGAGATCAACCGAAGCATTTCTCAAACAAATAAGGATGAGCAGGGGGCACTAGGCAGAGCTCTGAAGATGCCACGTTGAATACTACGTCCATTCGCAAACTCTTCGAAGCGGTAGCCTCTCGCTGGAAAGCTTCTGATTGATTAATTCACCTTTAATCTGATAATCTTTTGTTTAAATAATTTAATCTAGGAGAAAATTATTGATGAACTAAAACCTTAATTAATTTTATTCGCATGATGCCGTGTTTGTACAAACGACCTGGTAGAATATGTGATGATTGGAATTTATTTATTGTTCGTAAGTAGAGGCTTGTATTACTACACCACCTGTCCGTAGCCGGAAATGCAGATTTGTGCTGTTATTTTACAGGTAATCTATCAAAGAAATGTTGGCTGCGTAGTGGTACGTTGCTTTATTTGTACTTCTATAAATTATGATAGCCGGCCTCGGTAGCGTAGGGCTAGAGTGCTAGCTCCGCGTACCGAAGGTAGCCGGTTCGAGTCCGGCCGAGGGCATGGGTGTTTAGTGTTGTGTCTGTGAATGTCTTGTCCGTGTTGTAGTGTCCTTGTGTCAATACTTGATAGCAACAAATCACATTGAGCTGGCTGTATGGCCCAGTAGCCGAATGCCATTAAAAAAAAATAATAAAGAAAAAAAAATAAAGAAAAAAAAATAAAGAAAAAAAAATATGATACAAAACTATCAACTGAACGGCAAAATCAAACTGTTATAATCGTTACCACGTATGAAAGGCTGATGTGGCTACTGTACGTATGTTAATTAACCACTACATTTTTATTAGCTTGATTGGATTTTATGATTATTTCTATGGGAACTATGCATATATAATCTAGTATATTTCATTAATGCCCATATATTCATTCGAGGTACACTTTCTTGTACGCTCCTACAATTTTACTTGTAAAAACATTTTGAGTAATATGGGGCTAAATTGAGTAATTACCGTAGAATAGGAGTAACGTAAGAAGGGCTCGTCGCTGGGTGGCACCTATTCAGGTGTCTGGAAGCCGAGCCGGCGTCAGGTTTCCTCATTGTGTCCGCACCTCACCGGGCACGAAACGAACCATTATCTCGACAAAAGGCACGGTCATTAGCACATCGCACCTTTACTATTTCCGCTTCCAGGCCCGTAACTACCGCCGGGGCACTGCCCCGGGGCCTTCCAGCCCGAGGGGCCCAAAACTGATGATTAAAAAATTATTGTATTTTAATATCTAATCTAACTTCCTATAATTCCCAGCACCTAGCTAAAAGTTAATAATAATAAAAAATCCATCAAAGTGCGAGAGTAAATGTTTTTGCATGTCCGTTCATATACTCTACACGTTTCGCATGCAGAAGCAGTTCTAGAGCAAATAGCAGAATGTCAAGTGGAATGTGTCATGTCGCGCCAAGTGCCTGCCGAGTGATAAGTGCAGGCTAGGACGTGCAGTGAGTTAGTGCTAAAATTTGGAGAATGAAAGAAACTTCTGGTGAAAAGTTCTTGCATTTTTATAGCTTCAACTAGAACTTGAAAAATGTTGAGTCATATTTTATAGAAGGATTTTGATGTTTAATACTGTGTAACTGTGTCCTTATATCTTAGACATTTGCCAAGGAACACTTCCATCATTTGACCGAAATTTTGCTGCTCGACATTACGAGACTTTATATATATATAAAACACAGCAGTGACGAATACAGTGAGACAATCCATTCAGTAAATTCAGCATGTTCGCCAATTACAAACGATTTTTCTTTGCAAAGTAATAATTATTAAAACATTCAATATATTACAATCGAACTACAAAGGTATAACTGATCGATTGTGCTTGTAAGGATAAAGCAAGATAGAATAAGCTCAATAGTGAGGTGTTGATTACACAGTGAAGTATATGTATTAGTTACAAATAAATGAAGTCTTAGCTATTATATGATTAGTGTATTTTTCAAACATTTCCTGTACACCTATTCCTACTAACATCAAGGAGTTTTCACGCTAATTAACACAAAATAAATATAGCCGATTGGAATTATAACATTAAATGTTTATCTATAGTAGGCCCATGAGAAAACTGCTTCCTTCAACGTGACTGCCAGCATTTCCACACGTTGAATACAATTCGTCAGCTGGGTATGTCTCCTCTGAATGGTTTACTTTAGTTTCCCAAGCAGTTCGTCAGAATAAACATCTCAAAGTAACTGAAAAACTTGGTGTCGTCGTTCCTCAAACATTCTGTTCTCCTTAGGTAGATTTGATGGATCCAAATAAGAAGATTTTTTCTTTTCTTATTTTTTCGACAAGGGAACCGACAAAATAACAATTTTTAAACCTATCCATGAGGTAATAATCACCAAGTTCACTAAATTAATTTATAATTTCACAAAATGAAACTTAAGTTGGCAAAAGCAACTGACGCCCGACCACGTCACTCTCCGCCAGCTCTTCATAGCATCGGAACTTTTACCGTTGAAATAGCAGCGGCTGTTCTACCGCTGAATGTGTAAACACCTCAAATTGTGTAGGCGGCGACGGTTAATTTGCCACTGCGGCAAAAACCGCCCAGTGTGTAAACGACCCAAGATATTTTTTTTTTTTTTTTTTTTATTCACAAAGAACAATTACACAATTTTAATATGGTATTGACGAGTATTATAAGGCTATATTGTGAAACTTGTGTGTGGGCTTCAAGTCTTATGGATATTTACAGTGACTTAAGATCTATTGGACAATCTATACACGATTGAGTATATTAGGAATATAAAGACACAAGTGACACAATTATTATATACATTAGTATACATTGTAAAAATTATTAGTAGTAAAGTAATATTTAAGACCTACATATTGTTTAAACCATGTGATAAAAGTTTATTAATTCATTGATTCAGCGTCCGCAAGGGACTGTGAAATAGCTCAGTTAAGTGAAGTTATAAAAATATGTGAAACTTTTTTATCCCTTAGAGAGGTAAAAGTTCAGTCTGCCCAAGATCTTTCAGAAGAAATAGTTACTTCATTGGAAGAGAAAAACTTGGATTTGACCAAATGTCATGGACAAAACTACGACGGGGCTGCAGTCATGAGTGGGGCATACAGTGGAGTGCAGCAGCGTATTAAAGAAAAAGCCCCATACGCATACTTTGTGCACAGCGCTGCACATAACCTGTGGAAGGAAACCGAGTGGTCAGCCAGTTTTTTGAAACCATTCAAAGTGTGTATTGCTTTTTTGGTCATAGTATTTTGCGCTGGCAAGACTTGAAGTCAGTGTACGACACCGAGGCTCAGACTGATTCACTGGATTCGAAAGTAACACTGAATACTCTTAATCTAACTCACTGGGCTAGTAGACATGAGGCAGTGTATGCACTGACACAGGTTTTGTGACGTGTTGAAAAGCCTTAGCCGCATAACTTTGACTTCCAGGAAAAGCAAGGAAAGAAATGAAGCACACCAGATAAAGAACAAACTTGAAAGTTTTGATTTTGTATTGCTTTTGGTTGTGCCTTATGTAATATGAAGTTTTAGATTCTCTCAATCTCGTATCAAAATCCTGACAATCTGGAACCATGGACCTGTTGTATGCATATGAGTTATTTGGTAATTTATTTTTAAGGATACCGAAATACGTGGGAAGTTTGAAGAACTTGTTTCTGAAGCATCAGATGTTTGTATTAGATGGAGAATAATCAAAGAATTTCGCCAGAACAGACTAAGGAAAGTATAAAAAAAAAAAAAAAAAACCTCTTTGATGAGTTGAGTGAAGACGAGAGATTAATAGACCCAAAATCTTGTTTCCGTTGTTGTTGTTTTAGGGCACGTCGACATCGAGGTCATTAACGCCTTGTTTCCGTGTCACTGTGTTCTATTTAATGGTAGGCACACTTCGTACTCAACTTGATCACCGTTTTGAAGGGATGAAAGTTGTTCTTGACACTTATTAATTGATACAACCTGATTTTTAGCCAATGCATGTGAAAGTGACATTCACAAAATGCAGTTGATTTCGTTAATAAGTTTCAAAATTATGTGAGTCCAGCCTTTCTTTCACAATTATGTTCAGTGAAAAATGATCACAGTTCGCTTTCATCAAGCTACCCAGATGTTTGCACTGTTCTTGTGAAAGTATCAAAGGCTGAACGGTCCTTTTCTAAACTTAAATTGATCAAAAATTACTTGAGAAGTACAATGGCTCAAGAAAAACTCAGAAGCTTAGCTTTGATTTCAATTGAGAATGATCGAACTCAACAAATCAACTTTGCCAAAGTAACTGATGAATTCGCTTCTTTGAAAGTTACGAAACAAATGATTAAGAAATAATCAAATGTAGCTAATCTTTAATCTTTTCAATGTACACTACTTTCCATGCATCAGTTACTGATTCTTTGCCTTTTAAGCAAAGTATGCATTTCGACTAACTTAATTTCCATCTATTACAACTATATCTTTAATCTATCTTAAATTTTTATTAAGAAAACATATTTTAAATTATCAATTAAAAGTTTTCCGCTAGTTTTATCTTATTGTGTTTAATTTTTTTATGTCAACAACAGTGTAGCAAATATTTTACCATGTATTTTTTATGTGTGATTTTATAAATTTTTAATAAACATACACTCATTTTAGAAATTTCACTCTTGTGAGAATTTTGCTTTTGTATTATACGCCTTATTCTTTTTACAACCATACGCATTGAATATTTAATTTCCAAAACTTGTAACATAAAATAATACATTTAATAATTTGTTAATTGTATATCTAAAGCAGTGGTTGTTAAATGGTGGTCCGCGGAACCCTGGGGTTCCGTGGAAGGGCCACAAGGGTTCCGTATTCCATTCGAGAATTAAATAAAATGTTCGTTGAAAAGAGTTATAATCGTTCCGCGAGAAGGCTGTCATGGTTCAGCTTCCGTTTGAGACGACTTACCGATGCGAAACTGGTTTTTCAGCTAACTCTTATAAAAATGGGGATCCGTCAAGAAATGTTAGATTAATTAGGGTTCCGTGGCCAGAAGGAAATTGGGGACCGCTGATCTAGATGCATACTTGAACATTTGGATTTTGTCGCCATTTTGTTACCATTGCATGGACCAATAGATAAAAACAAATTTTTGTCGAATTGGAATAATACATACAAAAAGAAAGAAATGTTTAGGGGCCTCACTGTGAAGTTTTGCCCCGGGGCCTCCAAGTTTATAGTTACGGCCCTGTCCGCTTCTCATATCGAAGTTCCCTATTTTCGTCGAACTGCACGAGTGTCGTAAATTATTCGTGTGACAAAATACTGTAGTCATGTTTGCTAGAGCGTGCGATTCAATCGAAAAAAATTCCGAAGCATGTCTGGCGAAACGTCTGCATTTAATACCTAGGCACAGCATACAAACTAAAATCTTTCTCATATATACTCGAAAATCTCCCAGAATTGTTAGTAATTACGAAAAAAAAAAAAACACTGGAAATACCATAACGCCGCAGATTTAATAAAATACTAGCATTTGCCCGCTGCTTCACGCGCGCGTGCCTTGGCAGGTGTAGAAATTATTTACCGATTTTATTCTCTTATCAGACATTAACGTGGAAAGGCATGAACTGTTAATGTATTCTGAATAGTTTCGTTTAATTTCGGTTAATACGTTAGGTTCGGTTTTCATACTGATGTCAGAGAGTTGTTTTATTCATATTTTAGCATGATGCAATTGATTCAATAGTAGAAAAGGTTCCTGAAAAATTAACAGTAGTAATTCGTGGTTGTAATTATTGTGCGAAGTATAAACATTTATTGTTTAGAAAGGCTTTCACGGTTCAAACGACGTTCTTTCTTCTGTGCGCTTTCAGAAGCTATGGATTTAGCGTATAGAACCCGGTTATAGGTCAATCGCTTTTCTCGGTGCAGGTTACTTTCATTTGCTCTAGCTATTTCATCTAGTTCTCTTTGACGTTGCAGACGATGTTGTCGGTCTATTTCACTCTCATTTAGCCGAATATTATTTCTGAAAGCAATATTTAACTCAGCTAAAACATAATATTTTTAAATGCTGATATGGAGGATTCCACGTTAACCGTGGTACCGAAAATTTAAATGGATATATAACAGTTGTAACGTTAAGAAAGCTGATATTATAATCATTATGTGTAATTTTTTTTGGCGATTTTATGTGTAAACTTTGCCTGGGATTATATAGCTAGGTATAAGCTTTGTTAAGGATGTATCTGTGGATTTAATGAAAAATATTCTTTCCATGATACTTAACTAAAAAAAGTTTATTTTTAAATGTGGATACCGAGGATTGCAACATAACCGCGGTGCCATAAATTTATGTAAATATAGCAGTAATCTACGACTTAGTCCTCTTGGAAGTGTGCTGACATATAAAAATTCGTTACCAATAATCACAGCATCTCAATTTTTCTGATTTATTTATTTTTTTGTTGTTTTTTATTTTTTGTTGTTTGGATATTGGTTTTATTTTATGTTGATACACCATCAATTGTTCCTGCTTTAAAATAGAAATTTGCGTGAATTGGAGCTACTCTTAATTTCAAATCGTCGTATCATTACTGTCATTATTTCAGTCAGATATAATTAATCCAAAAATGTCGAGATGTGATCATGGTACAGTTTATGTAGTAACGTGCATGTAACAGAAACAATTATTTCTGAGTGGCAACATTATCGCAAGTTGACAGCTGATATGATGCTTTGTTATAGGCCTAAGAGACGATGCCTGCAGCTTTATAATCTACGCGGTGTAGCATTAGGATATGAAACATTTTTAATTTAAGTTTCTTTCAATATAGCCGTATTTTCTATGGAATTATTTCAGTCGCATGTAAGTACCTGGCGAAACAACCGCCTGGACCAGATGACAATTGACTCGTTTTGTTTAGCATCAGGCATAACGGGTTTAGTTTTAAAATTTACGCGGTGTAGAATAGAATTTTAGGATGCCTAGTTATATTTGAAATAAAAATTCGTTACCAATAATCACAGCATCTCAATTTTTTCTGATTTATTTATTTTTTGCTGTTTGGATATTGGTTTTTATTTTATGTTGATACACCATCAATTATTCCTGCTTTAAAATAGAAATTTACGTGAATTGGAGTTAATCTTGGTTTCAAACCGTCGTATCATTATTGTCATTATTTCAGTCAGATATAATTAATTCAAAAATGTCAAAATGGATCACGGTACAGTATATGTACTAATGTGCATGTAATTCAAGCAATTATTTCTGAGTGGCAAAATTATCGCAAGTTGTAAATCGATTGAAATGCAACCTTGACAGTGATGACAGCTGATATGCTTTGTTATAGGCCAAAGGGACGATTCTTTTAGCTTTATAATTTACGCGGTGTAGCATTAGGATCTGAGATTTTTTTTATTTGAGTTTCTTTCAATATATCCGTATTTTCTATGTAATTATTTGAGTCGCATGTACCTGAATTTTCGGATGCCTAGTTATATTTGCACGTTATAGCCACGAGACATATTAATCGAATAAAGTACTTCCAAATATGTGCAATTCCCCACAAGTCATTTGAAAGAACTATGTTTTATTACTTGCTGATATTTATAATAGCTGTTTTTCAGACATCGCTCTTCGAGAAAAAACTGAATTTCGTATTAAGTATTGGCTTATTGTGGCTGTATTGTACAGAATTCCATGGAGGAAGGTATTATTCCTTCCTCCATGCAGAATTCACGTAGCAATTTTGTTCCAGAGACAAACTGTATATCAGTCTACCAGAGACAATACGTCTTCAATATTTGTAATACAACTTTTTCGTAATTCAACAGACCTGTTACGATTCAAGTAAATGCTGATTATACTTGATTCACGTATTCTTTTTATTTTGAAGTACTGCGGTCCAGAAAAATGAATCGCAGAAGTAAAAAAAAAGAAAAAAAAGAAAAAAAGGAAATCCTAAATTTTGTCAGGTCTCTTTATGAAAGGAGTGACCGTCTGAATGTGTATAATTATCTGTGGTCTACAGTTTCACATTTCTGAAGTTTTTTACTGACTTTCTTCTTCCCATGGTACATATTAGTCGTTAGCTACTTCTGCAGATGTTGATCAGCAACATTAGCTTTAAAAATTTGGAAACACCATGCAAATTGATGCGGTAGTTTTTGCGTTATTAGAGATCAAGCCTCACTACAAACGCAGCTTGCTTACAGATTTATAATAGTACAGTATGGATTGGCAGAACTGAGTGTAACACTCGGGTCTGTCGCAAACGCAAGGTTTAACTTATTCTATAATACAAAACGCGTTTAACATCTCACCATCTATATCCATCATTTACATCGAACTAATACGAATAAACAAAATGCAACTAATAATATGTGGATTTCAACAAATGTTCCTTTATTGTTGGTTTGCAATTAAAAACACATTGAATGGTTACAGAAACGTAAATACATATCCAGACTTTTTAAAACTAAAAGTAACTTGGTATACAAGCAGAAGGTTGGTTTGATCGACATACTAAGCCATTGTGTAAGAGCTAGGACGGCCAACTCCTTTCCCCCGGGATATACAGTTTAGGGAGCGTGCATAAGCTACGTGGCTTGGTCTATGGGGGGGGGGGGGGGGGTTGCTGGAAAGCTACACTGGGCTACGTGGCGGGAGGGGGTGTTTCCGAGCCAGGCCACGTAGCTTTCGTTCATATTATTTGTCACAGTTAAAATGACATACAGAATACACAACAGCATGTGAATATTTATTTATGTCATTTAAGTATCCCAGTTATGTAATTTACGATAGTCTGACACGTGAAAACAGTTCTAAATGTCTTCTTGAATCAATAGGGAAATAAGCTACGCGCTACGTGGGTAGGTGGGGGGGGGTTGAGACAAAAGTCACGTCGAGGTACGTGGGGGAAAGGGAGTTGACAGGAGGCCAAAATGAAGCTACGTGGTTTATGGACGCTCCCTTAACGCGGAATCCGAACGACGGAACCGCCAGCCGTGGCTCACGTGATCAAATAGAACTCTTAAATTCCTGCGCCTACCAGGATTTGAACCAAGCGCTTCATCCACTTTAACGATCTCTTCTGTTGAATTCGTGTTATTTTCTTATACATATATTGTTCTACTATGCGATACCAGTATTCTTGTTTCGTTTTTCTCTTGTTTGCGAATGTGTATTAGACGACGTGTCCTAATAGCCACATTGTGCTTCGAGTCGGTAGACTATATACTTTCCTCTCTGGTCTTATTAGCTCTTCCGTTTTGATCTGATATTTCGCGTTCTGTTTATTATTGTTACTTTTTCTTTGTTCCATTTCCATATTTGCTTAGCTCGTTCACCCTGAAATCTGTAGATTAGGGTATCGATTGCTGGCATTGGCTGCACTTGTTTGTATTGCTGAGTCGCATTGAGTTTAGTTTTCTTATTGCTTACCATAACGTTAACAATTATGCACCACGTGGATTTCACCGCAAGATTTAACGTTTTGTTTTTTGATATTTTTCAAAATGGTTGCCAACTGAAATTCTTGTATTTTTCCTCTTGGGGATTCTTTTGATTTTGACTATTCATCTCTTTTACAAAATGCCTTGTGTTAATCTTGAGTCCTTGTTTCTGTGATAGATAGCTGATTTCTAAATGGTATTACCTTTTGTGGTTCAGTTTTACAGTGGATGCCTCCTATATTGACTAGTGCTGTTTTGCTGCTGGTTTGTGATTCTTTCGCCAGTTAAACTTCGTTAAGCATTGTTGTGATGAATTATGCTCTGTTCTTCAACTGTATACCAATTAATCCTAAGCCTCCTTTTGTTTTGTCAGTGTATCATATTTTCCCTTAAAAATGTTCCCTCTTAGTATGTAGTTGCAAAGGCACGAAGTTATCCTCTTTGCGATTGGAGCTGGAATTGGTAATATACTGCCTAAGTATAGTGGTTTAGAAACTAAGTATTCATTGACCAGATCCACTGTCTGATACATGTTTAGATTTCTGGTATAATGTTCTCTTGCTGCACATTTAGCTTTGTTCTCCAATTTCTGGCTATAATTTTTTTGCGGGAATGTGCGTAGTTCTACGCTTAAGACTTGCATAGTTTCGCTTTGTTGTATCCTTGTGGTTGTTGACATAGAATGCCGTTACCTGGCTTCAGCATCTTGGATTCAGATAAGTTTATTTTTACCCCTGTTGCTCGACAATATTTTAAGATGGATTCCCTAATGATTTTTATTTCTTCAGCATTCCTGGCCGCTATACATACGTCATTGGCGTAAGCTTTGCAAGTGATTTTTCTGTTTTAATAGTTTATTCCAGACATTGCTGAGTTTATTGCATTGATATACGAATTATATATTTGAATCAGGAATCTTTTTCTTTCTCTAAGCGGATTAAACATTACTTTTATTTAGAAGATTATAATAACATTAACCATGTTTGAAAAACTAACACTTTCAGATAAATTGCAGTAAATTAAAAACATACACACATAAATACAAATTATTTCTGGTTCTTGTATTTTTCATGTGTTTTTGAAAGTAAAATGATGAAATCAGTACACATGCAAATGTATTTATACACAATCATATAAATTATAGTTTAGCATTGTGTGGATCCAGATTTGATGGGTTTGTAACCTTTGCAGCGTTTTCGGCGATGCGGCGACTTGTGCAGACAGCCGTTGTTGCTGCGCTGGTGGCCCTCGCGGCTGACGTGAAGGCAGAGCGACGTTTCCGTGTCTGCGGCAGGGAGCTGGCTGACACGCTGGCGACCTTGTGCAGCGACAGGGGCGGCTACAACGACGCCTCCGATGTAGCGCACCAAGGTACACAGTCTGCAGTAGCTCTCCAAGTGCACCCGTACTGCGCCAACCAGTACAAGTGCTCACTGATTTCTTTAGCAGCTTAGCGGAGAAAAATAATTCTAACATACCACCTTGAATCGGTTCTTCCTTAAGTGTGTTGTATCCTCAAAGTCGATGAATGTCCTTACAGTAACAACATGAAAGCTGCCGATTGAGTGACACGTGTTAAGCGACCGGTTTGAGTGGGTACGGTCTTCGTAATAGAAACGTTAGTGTAAAGGAAAGATACACTGCTGCCATATCCAGACCTCCCCACAGCGCCACTCCACGCCGTCCAATCTGACAGCTCGAAGTAATACTTCACTTCCCCGCCCCTCAATAGTATGCAAAACAACATTCCCCATACAAATTAAACTGAACGCAGAAAATGCTGCTGGATGCAATGTTACAATTAGCCAAAAGATACACTGAGATATACTCAAAATCAGTTTAGCTGTATTCTCTGGGATATACACTTGTGTTATTTGTAGCATTTTTTAAATCTTTAATAATTCTGTAGTAGGCTTCTCATACCTGGAACACGTTATTGATTTTGATGTGTGGATACAGCCTCATAAACATAATATAATCATCGTTAAATTTCTCAAACAACTTATAATTTAATTGCTGCATGAAGTTAATTGCTTCACATTATCTGGCCGTAGGGTACGCTTTGACCATGTGTATTGATTGTAGCATGTCCCCTTCTACATGTACATTGGTGTTCTATAAAAACAGATTTAGCTTTAAAATCGAATATAAGCTGGTTCTCATAAGACTGTTAATAAAAAGGTTCTGAAAGAACACAGCTTATATGTTTAAATTTAGAATTCTCTGCGTTCTTTCCTTTTTTAAAGAACCGCTTATGTATTTCAGGAATAAAATATAACAGTCACTCACTTTCAGAAGCTTCTGGTCTGTGCATTTACCGGAAAATAAAGCTTCTCACCTTGATTCTTGTTCACGTGAGTTTACTTGTGCTTACCTGGAAAGCATCAATTAATTAACAACATACAAGGCTCTTTCTCTTCAAACCTTCTCTGAAATGTACGAAAGGTTAGAAGGTAATCTTAGAACTACTAAATCATAACAAATAGTTAGAGATTAAATTATTTTTGACTTTTTAATGCACAGCTTTTCCTTAAATTTTGATGCACCCACCGACCTGTAGAAGACAGTTCTGCTACGTCCGCAAATAATCCCTTGAATTTCTTAACACTTTTCGCTAAGAATCCCTAACCATTTCTTTCAATATCACACAAACTGCGCATCATCTGAAAATTACAATTTCAAGTTACTAAAGATCTTATCAATTTTCTTGCACACTTGTTGCACAATTATAAATTATAAAATCAAACCGCTAAGTGTCGACTAATAATTAATTTCGTTGGTATGATTATTGCTTCCCTAACCTGACAGACTTACATAAACTTAGTTCTTGCTAGTTTTGGCGAAAACACCTAATTTGAGTGATTATACCAAAATCCTAACTTTCGATGAATAACTACAAAAAAGTACCAGACAACTTACTCCCCGAACATGACAAAAGACCAACTCAGACGGTTACCGCAAACAACTAGATGCACACGCTAAACTCAGACACTGCCACAAAAATTAAAACTTTGTTCTGGACCCAATGTCCGACTGCCAACAAAGATTGGTGATGAAAACGCAGCACTTGCTGGCTGCTCCTCTATTTATACTGGCGCTTCTTTTGATGCAACCCTTACCCAGACCCTTGGATCCTAATATTACACCACGCTCGCAATTCATAATTTTTACAGTAAAACTCAGACTAATGTCTTAAAAGACAATCTGTAAAGCCCTAGAACCGTCTCATGGTCAATCGTTTGAGGACCGAAGCAAACTTAGATCTGAATGTGTGTGATTTCTTATTTTCATCGTCGGCACTAACTTAGATGAATGACAAAAAAAAAAAAAAAAAAAAAAAAAAAAATTATCAAGGTATGTTCTGGAACACATCCTGTATACTATTTATCATTCTGCAAGTAATTAAAAATCAAGGAGATACACAAGACTCGATGTTTTCAGAAGATAATTTGGAAAAAAATACTACAACATTGAAGATTAAGAATACCTACTACAACAAAAACTCATACAAAATATAATATATTTGTGAAGGATATATTTATATAACTAGCTGTTGCACCCAATTTCTTTTACGTGGTCTATTAACGTACGGATTAAGCCGATTGTGTAAAGTTAGCACATCGCAAGCTGGGAAAACAAGCTACGATGCCATTCGCACGCTGAAATAACGACATGCATTTCGACTGCGAAAATTCTCTAAATCCGACAACAGTTTGAAACAACACTTTTGAAGTTACACTTCTTTCGCCGAGTTAGGAAGAAATTTATTAGCTTTGCGCGTTAGGGTGAAAACATGCCTAGCAGGTCACCGTGAAGGTGGCGGTGGTGGTCGCGCTGAAGGCCGATGTCGCGGTCGATGGGTAAAAACATGCCGCGCAGCTCGCGGTGCAGATGAAGGTAGATGTCGAGGTACTGCTGCTAGCGTTCACCAGTGTTTTGAAAGCCCTTGTAGGTGCCACACGTTGTAAATCGTTAATATTTTGTGTTTAACGCTAGTATCATTTACTTTATTTAACCTGCAATGATTTGTGGAACCGGAAACGATAGGGATGATGATGGTCTGTCAGTAGCCACAAAGTGGTGGCTACTTTCTACGGCTCTTATCGGAAGGTTTAGTTAACAGCAAATAAATGAACGGGGAAAAACTCTTCGTGAATTTCACCATTTAAATCAGGATCTAAAAAATCGTCCAGACTTATTCCATGTCCACCTACAAAAGACACCACAAACTTACCGTAAAATCCTGGACAAACTGAAGTCAAATGTTTATAACAGTTACCACAACAAACCAATACATGCTGAGGGAAAACTCGTCGTGACTATAAATTATTGATAATTATTGTAAATAAAGTAACGTACCATTTAACAAAGCATTTTCAAGTCAAATCTAAAATATTCAATCCAAAATCAGGATTTCTATTTAAAAATCAGAATTTTCAAATTCAGTCAACAGTTTATTTTAAATAATAATTTTTTTTACTTTTTTTAATTTTATAATTGTTGGACTGAATTGTCTGATGTTCCATTTCCGTCGGTATATGATGTGTAATAATGTCCGAATAGTCAATCAAGTCACTAACAATAGATAATTATTTCAATTAGGGCAAATTTAGGTGGGTGCAGGAAAGGGGGAAAGATGGGTGTGTAGGGATATTGCCACCGGACAGTGCGCTCCATTACAATTTAATTAAATATTATTATTATAAAATGTTTTGTAATTTATCTACCGCTGACTGTCTAATTGCTTGAAACATTAACTTTTCCCTAGTTGTCCAATTTATAAAAATCTGTACTTATTATTTCATCAATAATTTATTTAAAACAGAATGTAGCATTCTCAATGTCAGTACATTGTTAATTTATATCTGCAGTTCTGTAAAACGAAATGACATCCATTAAATAAATCAGTATTTAGAACAAGACAAAATGAAACAACACCTCTCTGTACAATACGAAAGCCGACCTGCATAATCAATTGTAGAAGCTGGATCGCGTGGCCTTGACATAACTCAGCCAAGCAGACCTCCAGCGGCGCGCTAGGTCGCGAGGTGAAAAGAAAATGCTTTGTTCTGGCATCGACTTCGAGGTGAACGGCGAGCAGCGGCTGC